>CM076574.1:172494413-173138444 GCA_034641835.2 Pinus albicaulis
TCAAGACACAATAGAAACAGATCGTATAGAAAGACAAATTTGGCTAAATCATAGCAGCTACGTACAATCATAACAAAGCAATGCGTAAGATAAACGCCATTTTGGACAAGATTAACCTAACACAAAAACCAATATTCCCGAATATTGAACATAGTCAACAGAATAATTCAGCCTATTCAGAAAATTCGAAGATAATCATGAAGCAACTAATACATTTTTAAGATCAAGTCATGAAAATTTCAAATTATAATGAAGGTGATCTTAAAACAAAGACAAGCCTACTAGCCAGGAATCTAAGTAGCCGAAATTGATGAGGATGATTCGTATAAAGATAATATGGAAGAAGGCTATCTTGAGAAACAATAAGATCCACATGAAGATGAATATGATCTCAACAATAAATATGATGAGGAGGAAGATAGAGGAAACCATAATGATGATGAGGTTATTCCACCAATAGTAGTGCCGTACACTTTGGGTCACTGTAGAAGGCTGAGTAGTCGGGAAGTTTGTCCAATTAGAGTTAAAAACATGAAAAACCTTCACCCATACAAACCATATGGAAAGAAGAAAAATCATATGTTAGGGACTAATTTTGGAATAAATATGCGTAAAAAATTAAATTTAGGATGCTAGATTGGAGGTTTCGTGGTATAGTTTTTCAAATGTAAAACTTGGAATATCCACGTAGTCATTGTAGAAATTATATGCACTAAGCATGCATATGTCCTTGATTCACCTGATCTCACACTATTTAAATTTATGCAAAATATTGAATCAATTCCACTTGTTAATCTTTTGCAGAAAAATTAATTGCACACAGATGTGAAGCATAAACAAAAATAATCAATTGTACATAACACAGTTTTTAACTGGGAAAGCCTGAAGCTGAAAACCCCAAATATATATTATGTATCATGGAATCATATGACAATCCACATAAAAATCTTATCACAAGCTCTCAGTACAGTACAATCGTCATACACTAATCAGGACCGATCTTGCAAATCCATGCACCGATATTTGCCTCATGCTAGCTTGCCTCCACTGTGCAATCTTTGTTGATGAATAGCTCTGAATGAATTCGAATTACTCTTGGATTTACTTCGCAATCCTCATTGGAAAATCCAATGTGTGTGTGATGCAATCAATGCATCACTATATTCACAACATATAGTCTATCTTGCCCTTTCACCTACCTCTCCACTGGGTCTCCACTAAAACTGCCATGCACTGTAGTTAACTGTTGTATTGTTCAGTTGATTAATGAGTTATTATTTGTGAATTAATTGAATAATTAATTCACTCCACTCTCACTAGTGTATCAATCAGTTAGACTAGATACAACTAGCTCAACTGAGTCTAATTGAGTTAAACTGAATAAATATCCATAACTACTTCTTCCAACTGTGTCATAACTCTGCCACTTGAGTTCTAACTGAGTCCTCCATGCATTAGCTCCAGTAAACCCTTGGGAATTGCGTAATTCCCTCACTCCACCGATGTGCCATATCTGTGCACTGAACTGAAGTGCTCTAAGAGATTAAGTTGTTGTTTAGTGTCTGATTATTATTAAGAGCTAATAATAATCGACATGCATCTATTTTTAGATCAGCGATCTATAATTAGACTTCGCACAATATTCTAAAAATAGAATTTCCTCTATTTTTCCAACTTGATCAACCATCCACAAATAGCATCCTGCAACTTCTGAAATATGATCACCATGTCTGAAAATAGACATAGTCTAAAAATAGACTTGCACCAAAAATAACCTCTGAGCCCAATTAGTGAAGGCGACTCTTTTCACTATGCTCATCATCTTGTTGAATCTCAAAAGTCATTTTTAGTCTACTTTTTGAGTCTAAATCAAGACTCATCATCAGGACAACCTGCTAAGAAGAGAGAAGATCAGGGTTAATAAATACTGGAGAGAAAGAAAAATGAAAGGGCCGACCAACTCTTAATATTTGTGCTTAAGGAATGAGAGATCTGCTTCTCTTCTTTGAATTTTGATCCTTGTTTTTTCGAGATTGTGAATCTCAGTCTATGTATCCCTTTCATACAGGGTAATAGTGCTAGATTGGAGGTTTCTGTGGTGTAATTTTTCAAATGTAAAACTCAGAATATCCACAATAGTCATTTTTAGTCTACGTTTCGAGTCTAAATCAAGACTCATCATCAGGACAACATGTTAAGAAGAGATAATATCAGGGTTAATAAATAGTGGAGAGAAAGAAAATGAAAGGGCCGATCAGCTCTTAATATTTGTGCTTAAGGAATGAGAGATCTGCTTCTCTTCTTTGAATTTTGATCCTTATTTTTTCTAGATTACGAATCTCAGTCCATGTATCCCTTCCGTACAGGGTAACAATGCTAGATTGGAGGTTTTTGTGGTGTAGTTTTTCAAATGTAAAACTCAAAATATCCAGAGTAGTCATTTTTAGTCCACGTTTCGAGTCTAAATCAAGACTCATCATCAGGACAACTTGCTAAGAAGAGAGAAGATCAGGGTTAATAAATAGTGGAGAGAAAGAAAAATGAAAGGGCTGACCAACTCTTAATATTTGTTCTTAAGGAATGAGAGATATGCTTCTCTTCTTTGAATTTTGATCCTTTTTTTTCGAGATTACGAATCTCAGTCCATGTATCCTTTCGTACAAGGTAACAATGCTAGATTGGAGGTTTTTGTGGTGTAGTTTTTCAAATTTAAAACTCAGAATATCCACAGTAGTCATTTTTAGTCTACGTTTCGAGTCTAAATAAAGACTCATCATCAGGGAAAACTGCTAAGAAGAGAGAAGATCAGGGTTAATAGATAGTGGAGAGAAAGAAAAATGAAAGGGCCGACAAGTTCTTAATATTTGTGCTTAAGGAATGAGAGATCTGCTTCTCTTCTTTGAATTTTGATCCTTGTTTTTTCGAGATTACAAATCTTAGTCCATGTATCCCTTCCGTACAGGGTAACAATGCTAGATTGGAGGTTTCTGTGGCGTAGTTTTTCAAACAAAAGGAAAATTATAGTTAAATTTGTGATTGGTCTCTTCTCTCTCCTCCAAAACTTCTTGCCTCCACAGTTGCTGCAATGGCTCAAACAATGGGTTTTCTGTTTTGAGGATTCTCTCAATAAGTATTACGAACTTGATGTTCCACAGTACCGTGGGATAGATGGATCCACTCCAAATGAGGTGTATCAGGATTTGGAACTCTACTTACCCACTCTCAACACAACAGAGGACACCACAAGACTAACTATATTTCTCTCCAGTGAAATGGGCAATGCGGAGTTTGGGCTTGCTACCGGGGAGACGATACAGGAATTATTAAATAGAGAAATAGTTTGGTGGTCTCACCATGTTCAACAAGTTGGTAGTGAAAATCCTATCGATGAGCATTGGTTTTCCCTAAAAATAGAGAGGCCAAAAAAGTCTTTATTGAGGGCCTACTTTGATCATATTATTAAATGTGCAGCTGAAATCAAGAAAGAGAGCAAGGGACTAACCATATATACCAACAATGGAGAGTCCCGATATGCGCCTGGTGTTCCATTCATCCATCCATCCACTTTCGATTCTCTGGCCCTCAGATCCGACGGTAAAGGACAAAATTATAAAGGATCTCGACTATTTCAAGAAAGGGAAGGAGTTTCACAACAGAGCGGGTTGTGTCTGGAAGTGAGGATACCTTATGTACGGAACCCCTGGAACAGGGAAATCTAGTCTCCTTGCCGCCATAAATAACTATATGAAGTACGATGTGTACAAACTAGAGCTCACAAAGGTGACCGATAACTCTGACCTTCGTATGCTGCTCCTGCAAAGCAAGAATGCATCAATCATTGTTATTGAGGATATCAACTGCTCTCTTGACTTAAAGGACAAGCTTTCCTAGCCTCCAAATCCTTGTGATGAACTACAACAAAGCGAAAGTAGTGGAAGCATCCAAGTAACTCTTTCAGGAGTTCTTAACTTCGAGGATGGACTGTGGTCCTACTCTCGTGAGGAATGAATTACCATCTTCACAACAAACCATAAGGATAGGATTGACCCTGCATTGTTAAGATCTGGAAGGAAAAACATGCACATACTACTTTATTTCTGCAATTTCTCTCAATTCAAATCTCTGGTCTTTAATAATTGACAACTTGAAGACCATCCACTTTTTTCCTCTGTGGAGGAAAGCATGAGGGAAACTAGAGCTGAAATGACACCAGCAGAAATCTCTAAGATCCTGATGAGTCATTTGGATGACCCCTTCGAAGCCTTGAATGCAGTTATTGCCGTAGCCAATGATCGGGTTAAAGCGAAATCTGTAACAAATAGTAAAGAGCATAAAGGAACAGAGGACACAATGGAGATAAATCAATATGGGCAAAAGCCACAAAGGAAGAAGAGCACCTAGAAGAAGGTGAAACTTTCTTCAAAATCCAAGAGTATGAAGGAAACAACCTTGAGACACATTTGTTTATTATTTGGAAACTTCATAAAAAACTCCTCAAATTCTTCTTTTGATGGGAGGATATTGCCGGATGCCTGCGTCTCTAGAGAAGGACACAACCTTACGAATCTCTCATGACTATTAGTCATAAATTTAATAAAACAAAGAAGGTTTAATAATTAAGTTCTTTATAAAATTAATAAAGTTACTTTATAAAAAAAAATTTATAAATTTACTTAATAACAAATAAATAAATAAAAGTATCCTATTAAAGGTTGGGAAAGACATTTAAAGTTTGGTTAGGATACATACAGTAAAGTTATATTATATATTAATTTAATTAATTAGATTAATAAATTAAAAAAAAAAAATGTAAGGGTTTCCAAAGCGTTTCACAACAAATTATACAAATTGTGACCTGTTACACTTATAAAAAAAATGACGAAAGCAAATGAAGGAAACAGTACGTGATTGAACTGAAGAAAAGTGTCAACTACAAGCTTTGAGGACAAAGCTTTTGAAGGAAGGGGCAATTTTATGAATATAATTCATAACGAATATAATAAATATAATTATTAGTAGTCAAATAAGGATTATGTAAGTAGTCATTAAGTTAGTGAAAGGGCATGTCTAAAAGACATGCCCATCCATGAAAGGCCACCTACATAGGTATATAAGCAGGGCCTCAGTGTAACATTTTATCATCATCTCTTTATTGAACTTTAGTTAAACTCTGGGAGAGGGGGGGGTGAATCACCAACAATATAATGGACTTTTAAAAATTTTCATGAAAACTTATTTACACCTTCATTTCATGTTCAACTTAATATGTGAGTAGTCTTAGAATGCGTATGTTAAGTATTAATATAATGTAACGAGAGATTTAATATGAGACAGTTAAAGTATTGAGCAAATGAGATAAACTATATCAACACATAAACATCATGCACAAAGACACCGTATATATGAAACCCATAAAGGGACAAAACCACATCTTATTATTGTTGTGATGCAAAGGCAAGCTCCAACTCCCTCTCACTACTGTTTTCTGCAGGCACCAACCAAAAGGAGGCTCTATCCTCAATTCTGCAAGCTACAACTTGCAAGGAAGCTCCAACTCCCATCAATTTTCTGCAGGCACCAACTTACAGGAGGCTCCAACCTCAGTTAGCTACAATTGACATTTTATCAAGCTACAACTTGATGTGGAAGCACCAACTCCCATCTATTTTCTGCAGGCACCAACCTAGAGGAGGCTCCAACCTTAGTCAGCTACAACTGACATTTATCAAGCTACAACTTGATAGGGAAGCCCAACTTCCTTACTCTTTAAAAGGGAAAACACTTGCTGATTTACCTTGGATATCAGCTCTGTTATGTATCATCTTCACATGCTGTGCATCAATCTTCATATCTACCTTATATCATTTCTGCATCTTCTCAGATTCACTAACAACTCCTCCTTCTCTTCTCAGCTCCTCCTTATTCTCTGCCTCACTGCTTCATTTCTGCATTCTCTAACTTTTCACAACATCTTGTTCTGCTCCTCCTTCTTCTTCTCTTCTCTGCCTCAATTCCATACTCAACATTCTCTATGCTCACTCTCTCTCACCTCTTGTAGCTTTCTTATTTTCTTCAACTCTCTTCAATTCTGCTGCACACTCTCTTCTTCTCTCACTCTATTTTCGTAACCTTCTCCCCTTGGATATTACCCTATTTTATACAAAATAGCTTCATGGTTGTTTGTATTCTACTGGGAATTCGAAATGGAAAACCATGTCTCTTTGCCTTCTGCCTTCTCATCTCTTTTATCTGCTCATTCAGAAAATATAACTGTAGGTACCAATTTATCATTACAGTGGGATATTTGTTCTCTTCCGGAGACTTGCCAATGCATCACAAACAATAAAAATCAAAATCATTTACATTCAATTACAATGAAAACTCCAGCTTACTCATTCAGCCTCTTGGCTCGCTACGCATTTGTCTTTTCTTTGACTGTGTCTTTGTCCCTTTCGGCTCTGTTTGTTTCCTTGTTCACTGTCGCAGGGTAACGGCCATATGCCATACATATGTAACTGTGATTGTGTGTCTGTTGTATATATATAACTGCTGATCTGGAAATCTAATTAAATACCCCAAATAAAATCAGATTCTGGTGCATATAAAAATGTCTCTCCATTTTCTTTCCCTGCGCTAGCAATTTGAATAAGTGTATGCGGTAGCTTATCTTTTGACATCTTTGATTTACAATCAATCCCCAATTCACATTCTTCATATACGGAAACTTTACCTGTTTCAAATCTATGGTTAAACCATAGTCCAACCCACTTCATAAGCCATCAAATGAATATTTCAACTTTGGATTACAACTCAATATATCATAAGCCCAAAGCTTATCCTTTGCATATAACAATAATATGCTCAGCAAACAGTTTCATTTATACAAGGTTCGGCTTTTGTTTAGAACTTGAAGTATAACTCGTTTTTCCACATATGTTAACCTATGTCGAGACTTTATATTGTGCCAAATATCATATCTGACCCACGACACTTTAATTTTATTTATCAATTTCGACTTTGATTTAACCAACGCTTTATCAATCCCGACTTTGGTTAAAACACAGACTTCAATATATATATAAGAAGTTGGGCCCCACTTATCGAACTCTTTCTATTCCCCGATGCGATGAGCCTCCTCCAATGAATTCTGATTGCTATTACATCCTTTGCAATTTTCCTGCTGCGATTGATCACAATCGCATCCTTCTATAGGATGTTCCGATGTTCCTCCATTTTTCCTATGCGATTGCATACCTTTAAGCCGGACTTCAAACACACATGAGTCACCGTGTATAATGAATTGGGTCCAGAACTCAATTGCAATCAGAACTTTTGTCAACAAGTTCCAATGCTCTGCTCCTTCTCTGATGCGATGCAACACTGTTTACTGGAACTCAACCATATATCAATTATGGTTTATAAACCCATTGGGTCTGGACTTCAATCGCAATTGCAATTTGCAGTTGCATGTTTCGATATACTTATACTCCGATGCTCCGATGTGATCAATCATTGTTTACCGGAAGTCAAATATATATGAATTGCAGTTTATATGCCCATCGGGTCTAGATCTAAATCGCAATCAAAACTTTTAGTTGCATGTGATCCGCTGCCAACTTTTTCCGATGCGATTGATAAGGGTCCCACCATATAAGGCTTTTCCTTTGATAGAACCTTTGGTTATTTAGATCTCTTGCTACATATAAATGTATATGCTTTGAACCTTTATATATATAAGGCGCATCATATTTATCTCACTGCATATATATAAGCTTCCGCTTCCACCTTTAGTGTATCCTCCGGCTGGGTAATGATTCTCGAAATAAGTTTTATATATATACTTTGCCACTTGGGTTAAGATTCCTGGAATATTATGTATCCTCCCACCTGGGTTACGATTCCCCGAATAAGGTTTATATATATACCTTTCTGCTTGGGTTAAGATTCCCAGAATTGTGTTTATGTATCCTCCGGCTGTGGTAATAATTCTCAGAATTTATGTTTATGTATCCTCTAGCCTAGGTAACGATTCTCGGAATAACGGATCTACCTCTGCCTCTGCCTTTCTGCGATAATGGCTCTGCCTCTGCCTCTGCCTTTCTATAATAACAGCTCTGCCTCTGCCTCTGCCTTTGCCTTTCTACTTCTGCCTCTGCCTTCGCTGTACCTCTGTTGTTCGACCTCTACCTCAACTGCTCTTTGTAAATATTACTTGCTGTCTTCTGCTGCTTGTTTGAATATGAGAGGAAGGTGCCACATTTCATACGAGGTTTCTTTACTGTCTATATTAGAGACTATTTGATCCTTCTTTACTTCTTTGCTATCTCTGCTCCTCTCTTTGCTGCCTCTGCTCTCTTTGTTGCTTCTTTGCTATCTTCTTTGCTATCCCTGTCTTCTACTTTGCCTTATTGCTTGTTCAGGTGCTGCTCCTTTGTGCTCCTTTGCCATCAATGACAACATTTCCAACAGTCTCCCCCTTTGGCATTGATGGCAACACATCCACCAATAATCCAATGCTTCCAATGCTTTCTATGCTGCATTGCTACCTCTCTTCTTATTTTCTATTCCTCCCCCTTTGACATCAATGGAAAAGGGTTGCACATCTCTCAGTGTAGATTCTATCTCTGCATTTCCTCTCTCTGAGATGTGTTTAGGCCTTCTTCTTCTGACTTTGTACCCTGCTGCTCCAAACTTGTGTAAAAGAGTTGTTGAGAGAACACTTTTAAGGATTATTGATCTTGAATGTACACTTAAATATTGTGAATGCCCCATGTGACATATCAAGCTTGCTTCAGCTATACTTCAGTCTATATTATAATCTTCATCTGTGATGCATATCTATTGAGGAAGGTTGTAGTTTGAGTCTGTCTTCTTCTGCAAAAATCATCTGTAGTACAACATCTGTTCAATTGTGATGATGCCAATATATCTTTTATAGTTGTGGTTCACTTTTCTTGCCTGTTGGTGATGATATGAGCCAAGATGCTGATAATGATATTACACTTAATAGCTGCAGGTCCATGTTACTGATGTGATCAATGAATTAACTAGAATTTGATCTAAGATATCAAATGCCTTTACTGCTTGCATAATGAACTTTCACAACAAAACCTTGAGACTAGATACATTCAATGTATTAGTCAGTCTCACTTATCAATCATGCAGTAATCAATCTCTCTTTAAAGGTGGATTACTATAAATTCCTTTCTGTTGAAGTATGCTTGTGATGAATCAATACCTTCTCACAGTTTTATGAAAGATTTTAATAAAAGAGGCCTTGAAGTTATATATGTGCTAACTTCATAAGGGCATGCAATCGTATATAGAAAAATATACTGCTTCAAAGTTCAATATAATGCTTCAAGTGTAAACAAAATACTGATCCTTTAGCTATGCTACTGACCTTTTCATGCTGAATGTAGAATCCAGATAATGCTGGGAATACTACCTTGATGTACTTTTTCCATAATCCCTTGATCTTGAGGACCTGTACCATATTTCTGCTCCACTGATAACACTTATTATTATGTTGATAGGCATGCTGCATGTACCTAAATACCAATTGATGCTTCTTTGATAAATCATGCAGAGATTTCACTTTAGCTTGCACATTAACCCATAATTGATACATCCTTCATAAATTATATTATTGAGCTTTCCACTGTTCACACCAACAATCATCAATATATTGAGTTTGATCATGGCATTATTTACCATTCTTCTTTTTCTGTCATTCTGTTCCAAGGAAAGCCATTGCATGTTCCTTTCTAGGACTGCTCTAGAATCATTGCTGCTTTATATTCAATTCAATTGTTCTAACATAAAGATTTTCAGGAAGACATATTCAATTAGTTTATTATAAATCTTCATGGGTAGATTACTCAGAGATTTATCACTTACTTAGCTGTACTTATCCAAGGGAAATTTTCATAGATGGAAGAAGAAATGATACAATGATGAGAGGCTCTTTTCTTACTCATCTTTCTTAAGGTGAATCATTGTTCATACTAGCAGAATGTTGCACACTATGATCATCACTTAATGTGCTGATGTCTTCTTAACTTAGATGATCATGACTAATTTTTCCTCTCTACCACCATGGTTTCTTGCTGCCTTCTCTTCTTTCATTAATCTGTCAGCTAAATAATCTTCTTCCTCTATAGTTTTTTGTTAGAGGAATTTTCTTTTCCCTTCATGATCTTATAGCCGTTCTCATTCTAAGGTGCTCTTCTTAGACTACTTTCATGGGGTATATATATGAACTGCTCTCCCCCTGGGATGTTGCTTCATATTTGTCACTGGATGGATTTTTTCTTTAATTCCTAGAGCAGCTCCCCCTCAGACTATGGAGGATTCATTATGTTATTGAGATAATAGGCTCCCCCTTTCTCTTTTCCTTCCATACTTTATTGGGGTTCTTCATAATGTCTGTACTTCTTTTAAATTCATAGTTTTTCTTGGTTTTCTTTGTTTCCATCATATGTCTAGAGTTCTTTAATATATATGGCAATTTACAGTCCTTTGCTTTGTGGCCAAGCTTGAGGAATATGTAACATCTTATTTTATGAAAGTATATTTGAGCTGATGTATAATATTTCATTCCCCTTTTTTAAAATAATTTACAATTAACAGATTTATGTTCAAATTCATTGCATGGATAACAGTAGCCAAGGAAATGATTTGTGTACCTGGTGGAAGATTGTCCTTTCCATTTTCTTGCTTGAGGGGTTCTTCTCTTTTGCTGCATCCTTTGCTGGTTGGACTGGGTTTTATTTGTCTTAAAATATGCTACAGTGTGTCCTTGTTTGTGGCAGGAAAAACAAGTGATGCTTCCCATAGGAGGAAAGAACCTTCTTTGACATCTTCCAAATTTATTCAATTCATGCTTAGGAGCATATGAGCCTTTAGCAGTTGATTGTTTCATCCTCTGATTCTCTGTTATTTCATGTTGCTGCTTGATTTTGTTTGTTTCTTTACAAATCTTGTTCTTGCTGGCTTCCTCTTCTGTAGCAATCTTCTGAGCTACTTCATTTTCCTTTACAACTTTTACAAAGATTATTTTCTTGTTATCTTCTGCCTTGGACTTACTAGTTTCTCCTTCATATCCTATCCCAGTCTTTATGAGAGGTGACCTTTGTGCATTTAGAATCTAGTCCAACTGTCCAGAGCCTTTCATTAGAGGTGTATTCATTAATAGTTATCTTTGGGATTTTTCTATGTTCTTTCTTAGGCTCACTACTTCTTCTTCCAATCTTTCACATTCCTGAATTTTCTCTCTCATTTGTTGCAGCAGAGTGTCTTCTACTTTCTTTGCCTCTTCAAGATGTGTCTTCAGGCCAATAATTTCTTTCCTATCTTCATATTATTTCTCATCACATATTTGTACTTGTTATTGCCTAAATCTACCTCAGGCTGAAAAAGGCAGAGTTCAGGGTAACATCAAACCATGCTCAGTCTGCTAGCTAGCCCTACCAGAACAGGAGAGGGCTCTCACTCGGTCAATCTCAGCAAAAATAATCAATAGGAATTGAGATGACTTGAAATTAAAGCTAATGTTAGGCTAGGTATATAAGTGAAGGAGTTTGATTATGATTTTGGGGGTTTTTGTTGGATCAAAGGGAAAGGCAGTTTTGGGTGCGGGGATAAGGCCTAGTTTTTGCAGAGTTCTGATTGGGGCTAGGAAGGAAATTTTTCTGGTGCTTTATATTGAATGAATGGATGAATCAGACTGGTGAGGAGCTGAAGAGGGAAAGAGGGTCTCAATATTCCTCCTCCAACAGATGAAAACATGAAAAATTAAACAAAATGAAGGCAGAATAAAGCAAGCTAATGAATTCCACCTTTAACACTAATTTGTTTAATTTAAGAAGAAAATAGAAGGGAAAATGATACACATAAACATCAATGAACTTAAAATTACATAGATAAAAACACAATCAAAACACAGAGCCACATGGATCCCAAAGAGTGCTGCAAACCCTGGTCTATTCCTTTGCCAAAAGTGCAGAGATGAAATGTACAATGAAGTGCCAAGCAATCCCAAGTGTCCAACCCCTGAAAATGACTGAGAAAATACATGATATAGACAAGCCTAACCCATTCCCATGCCTATAGGGGTCTATCTCATCATTCTAGGAGCTGTTTCAACCATATCTAAACTAGGAACTAGAAAATAGGCAATGAAACAACTTACCTCTATATGCTAGGAAACTGATCCATTCACTTACATTTCACCTTTTGGTGAATGAATCTTCTAGAATGAGTAAAAATGTGCCAAAATTACTTCATGGTCATGAAATTATATCAAGGTACATCAAGAGTTACATGAAAAAGTGAAACTAGCCAAAACTAGGTGAAATTCTGAGCTGCTGAGTGAAAAATAGGCCAAAATTCTCTATGCGCCGTGCCCAAAATCTCTATGCGTAGCACAAGTTTGGAGCTGATTTTGAGGCCCTTCCTGAATTCCAAATTTAGCACAGGATAGCTCGTTGGAAATCCCTTCCTGTCTACTTTCCAAACCAAGTAGAATTTCTGGATTCTATTTCCATTTGCCCCTCCAAAAGTTCAATCTCCCAACACTGCTTCCTGTGTGTGTAAAAAGTGGCAGAAAGGCCATTTTTAGGGTGTTTTTGACCCTTTAGGCTACCCAGACTTGATGAAATCCTTAGGTAATCCATAGGCATGCATAAATTTTGATGAAAATTCCAGAAATGAAAATTTTTCCTCCAGAAGAGCTGCCAATTATAAGCGCGTGCCAAGTGGCGCTACGCGTCGGGCAGGAAAATCTGTTTTGTGACCAAAAAAATTCAAAATTGAAAAAAAATTTCCCAAATTTCTTGAAATTTGGGCTGAAGGTCCCTGATCAATTGCTATGCTCAGCCAAAGAAGCTTCGGCCAAAATTTGGAGCCTATCATGCCTTTTCACGCCTCCTCGATGCCTTCTTCATCTATGTTGCCTGAGGTGAATATGAAGAGTTTGATGTCTTTGAATTTTTTTGCCAAATAAGTGGTGATATGGGAGGGACTGTGGGGAAATAGGATAGTGGGGATAATGAACTTCAATCAGGGGATATCAAAGGTGTAGGGACAACCACTGAATATTTGGGAATTCTTGGGGTTTGGGGATTTTTATAAGTGAAATGGGAAAGGGGGAATAATAGGAAATGAAAGGATTTTAAGGATAGGGATAATGGGATTTAGGAATAATTGATTTATGATGTAAGGGGATAGGGAAATAGACTATATTAATGAGATCATGGGAGATGGAAAAACAAGGTGGGGAGTGGCACAAAAACTATTTTAAAATTTCAACACAAAAACCCTAAGGAGCAGTTTTATCAAGAAGATAGGGTTTATGATTTTGGCATTCAAAATCTTATAATTCACTTTAAAACACTACCAAACCCTTTTCAATGGCTCATACAAGATCAATCTAACTTACATGGAGAAGCTAGACCGAGCGATTTGGAATTTCTTGGAGGCAATGTCAAAAATCTTGGTGTTGGCCCTGTGCGCCGCGCACACAACCCAGTGTGCCGCACCTGGTATATGCACCGTGCACATCATATTTTACACTGTGGAAAACATTTATATGTGCCGTGACTTTCTTATGCACCGCGACCTTCCTCCTGTGCGCCGCGCAGGTAACTCACCCACAATTTCAGCTTTAAACCACTGTTTCACTCTTTTACCAAGTTTGACTCTGCTCTTTGATAACCCTTGCGTGCAAATTGAAATGTTTGAACACCAAAATATATTTTATGGCCTAGACTTTGATTTTTTGATTTGAAATACCCACGGTTTGAAAAATTTGGCACTTTTACAAAGAACTTTGTTTTGCTTGTTTCCTTTGATTTTTTGAGCTGAATGATGAAATTATTTTCTGTCTTTGCAGGGATAGCTGGCATTGGATTCAGCAAAGGCGACCAAGGCTGCGCCTGAAGAACTTCACAACTGAATTTTTTTTGAAAACTACATGGCATTTATTACAAAAGACAAAGTGAACGATTTTTCTTCAAAACAGATTTTTGAAGAAGAATCATGATCAAATATTGCGATGATGAAATTTTTGCAGTGAAACTTTATTCGAACCTTCCTCATGTGTCTGCTGGAATTATTGGACACTTTGAAGACTAAATTTTTGAAATCCTAGACCTAATGGGGCTGAAAACACTAAAAATACTCTTTTCCCATCAAAAGACCAAACATTGACTGTGAATGACTGTAAATGATTTCGATGAACTTTCATGAACAGATACGGACCAACAAGTACATGGCATGAGGTATATGAGTGAAAATACCCTTCCATCAGATGATCCATGCTCCTAATGGAATGCAGTTGACTGAACTAAATGAGACAGCTAAAATGAAATGTAACAAAATAGATTTTGATCTCTGACGGAGGGATGAAAAGACCGACTCTAACATTGGCTCCAATGGGGATGGTAGCTCCTTGGAGGTGCCAAGGACTGCAGATCTTTGGGAGAGTAGACAGTGCCTTCATCCATTGGTCAATGGAGTCAAAACAAGAAAACTGACATTATGCAGACTGACTCTGACTCAAGGCTAAAACTGAAAACCATAATAAAACCAAACATGACTAAAACATAACTAACAAATTGGAAATATGTTCATAATTGAGCTTATTCATCAAACCTACTCTAATTGTTCTTTTCACCACCCGATCAAGTGAAATGGAATAGCCAATGAAACCATGTAAGCATCCTGGATGTTATTTGATTTCTTCTCGAATGCTTTCTGATGCACAGGAAAAGGGAAGAATCGAAAGGCAACTCCCATGGAAACTTGGAATCAAGTTGACTACTGATAAACTTGCAAAGCATGAATTGACTAGATGACTTCAGGAATACTGCGAAAGGATCTTCATAAACATAGCTATTGATTTCCATTAACACATTACTGCTCTGGTCCAGGTAATCTTTATAGTTGGATATTAAGATTTTCCTCACATCTATGTTGTCTTTCTTTGGTGACAGCAGCAGGCTGTCAAAAGGATCCTGAATTTCATGAATAACCAAACTCTGTTGTTAATTCCAAATAGAACAAAAGTATCCTTTATCAATCTCCTCATATGACTGCAAACCTTGATATGGGATTTGTAATGAAAAATCTGTTAAACAAGACAATGAAGTCGACTTTTGAATAATATTATTATCAAAATTATTTTCTGGCACATGGTTAGCCAATGGAGAAGAACTTTCAATAGGATCATCAAAAACTTGTGAAGACTGCTATGATGTATCCATTGAAACTGTATGACATCCTACTAGTTGTTCGTCTTTTTCTTTAGATATATTACGAATATTCTTCTTTATAAACTGAAATTCTTTGAAACAAAATGGTACATAATCCTCTTGCATCATTAAATCATGTATTTAAGCTTCCATGCCTTCATCTATAATCTAACCTTCCATTGCGTTTGGTGGCTGCAAATTTGGAGCTAGGGAGGGTTTTGTATCAGAAATGATTTCATCAATCATTTCAGGGGAATATTTCTCATTAACAAATTGCTTAAGAATTTCACTATTTGTCTCATCCTCAACATTAAAATTGAGAGATTGTTGATTTCCTATAGGATGCTCATTTGAAAATTTACTATGCAATTTACCCTTCAAAAACTGAAATTATTCAAAACAAAATGGTATGGAATCATCTTGTATCATTTGATCATATGTGCCAGCTTCCATGTCTTCATCTACAACTTGAAAATCAATGGCTTTTGGAGGCTACAAATCTGGATATGGGAAGTCTTGAACAAGGTTTTTATTGCCCTCAAAATGATCCAAATCAAGACTTGCTGACAGTTGATTTCTGATTGCATGAAAGTTGTCTCTGATGAACTGAAACGAATCAAAACAAAAAGGCAAAGATCCTTCACTTACTTCAAAATTTGCTGCACTTTCCTCATCATTGTCATAGCTTATATGCATCGGTTGATCACTATACTCAAGCTGCTGAAAGTGAACTTCCTCCTTCCACAAAATATTTGTTGATTTGTCTGCAATATTAGCTTTTGTTTGGAGAACATAATCATCATCATACTAATCAAACTAAGGAAAATCATCAGTATAAAACACATCATCAAGCATACATGTCAAATCAACAGATCTCTCTTCTCCAAGATGATCTACAAAACAATCATTATCAGATCTATGACAACTGGGATAAGAAACAAAATGTTTTGGATCATCCACTTGTTCATGAACGTCATTTTCATTTTTTGCAGTCATTTTCCACACCATCTTCTCTACTGCGTTTACCAAAAGGTCAAGCTTTTCCTCTGAAGGTGTTAGATGCTCTGCAACATTCTTCTTTTCTTCTTTTTTCAACCTTGCCCTTCGGATCTGCAAATGAGCCTCTACATCTACTGCACTGTTCTGCATCTCTTCAAGTGTTGCAAGATTCCTTTCTCTCAGCTAAAAATCCATTTCCAGATCAAAGGCACCTGGGTATTGCAAGAGAGCAGATCCAGGAGGAGGTCTTATATCTACTGGCATCGAATAATAAACTTAATTTAATCTGGCAGAAAACTATTGTACTGTCTCCCCTGACTGTCTTTTCAGCTGGGAATACTCGTCTAAAATAAGGAAAGGGTTCTATCTGATCACCCACCTGTCGAGGAAAACTTTGACAAACTGTTGGAAATCTGAGATGCTCGCATCAGGCAGGGCTTTGAACCAACTCATGACTTTGCCTTGCAAAAAAAGAGCAAAAGGTCTAATACTAACATCTTCTTCATCAACGTCAAAAATGTCTAGAAAAGTCTCAACATTCTGCACATGTTGCTCAGCATTCACATTGTTACATTCACCGTCAAATCTCGGAAAATATAGGTAATAATTTTCAGGTAATGCATGGAGAACAGAAGGTAAAAAAAGAGGTTTATACCTATCTGGGCTATAAAAGGTGTAGGAGTATATACAAGAGCTACGGGATTAGTTTTATTTTCTTTAGGCTCATCACTCTGAAGAGAGTCATCATAAGATGTGGGAAACGTAAGGAGGCCAGGATCAAAGGGAAACTCAGTATTTACACTTTTTGAATGGGTTGAGTGAATATTTTGATCACCTTTATCATAAAAAAAATTCTGAAAAACTTTCAGGATAACTTCAAGAACAACAAAGAAGTAATTTTCAAGAAAGAAGACTAGATCCTGAATACCATTCCACTTTGGATACCTGAACTTAGTGTAAGATCCTTCCATTTTCTCAGACAAAAAGTTAGTCCTCCAGTGGAGTCTCTACATTGAGTTTGGAGTCACCAGGTGAATGTTTTTCAGCCTTCTTATGTCTGATCGTTGTCCACCATCAACCATCAGATCTAACTTGATACATGTACTGGGGCAATTTATAACTTAGATGTTACGTTTACAAACTAGACTGGAGATTGACTGAAGCAACATTTATCTACTTTCGCTGATGCAAAGAAAGAGCGTTTCAAAGGCTACCTGGCATAACTTCAGGCTCCGTCTGTAGCTTATAAAAAAAATAACACCAATAAGAAAACCATTTTCTTCCCCAGTATGGTCACCATTATTTTATTGCCTAAATCTACCTCAGGCTAAAAAAGGCAGAGTTCAGGGTAACATCAAACCACGCTTAGTCTGGTAGCTAGCCCTACCAGAACAAGAGAGGGCTCTCTCTGGGTCAATCTCAGAAAAAATAATCAATAGGACTTGAGATGACTTGAAATTAAAGCTAATTTCAGGCTAGGAATATAAGTGAAGGAGTTTGATTATGATTTTGGGGGTTTTTTTTGGATCAAAGGGAAAGGCAGTTTTGTGTGCGGGGATAAGGCCTAGTTTTTGCAGAGTTATGATTGGGGCAAGGAAGGAAATTGTTTTGATGCTTTAGATTGAATGAATGGATGGATCAGACTGTTTAGGAGCTGAAGAGGGAAAGATGGTCTCAGGAGTCCTCCTCAAACATATGAAAACATGAAAAATTAAACAAAATGAAGGTAGAGCAAAGCAAGCTAATGAATTCCACGTTTAACACTAATTTGTTTAATTTAAGAAGAAAAGAGAAGAGAAAACGATACACATAAACATCAGTGAACTTAAAATTACATAGAGAAAAACACCATCAAAACACAGAGCCACGTGGATCCCAAAGAGTGCTGCAAACCCTGGTCTATTCCTTTGCCAAAAGTGCAGAGATGAAATGTACAATGAAGTGCCAAGCAATCCCAAGTGTCCAACCCCTGAAAATGATTGAGAAAATACATGATATAGACAAGTGTAACCCATTCCCATGCCTCTAGGGGTCGAGATCATCATTCTAGGAGCTATTTCAACCATATCTAAACTAGGAACTAGAAAATGGGCAATGAAACAACTTGCCTCTATATGCTAGGAAACTGATCCATTCACTTACATTTCACCTTTTGGTGAATGAATCTTCTAGAATGAGTAAAAATGTGCCAAAATTACATCATGGTCATGAAATTATATCAAGTTACATCAAGATTTACATCAAAAAGTGAAACTGGCCAAAACTAGGCGAAATTCTGAGCTGCTGAGTGAAAAATAGGCCAAAATTCTCTATGCGCCGCGCCCAAAATCTCTATGTGTAGCACAAGTTTGGATCTGATTTTGAGGCCCTTCCGGAAGTCCAAATTGAGCGCAGGATAGCTCGTTGGAAATCCCTACCTATCTACTTTCCAACCCAAGTGGAATTTCTGGATTTGGTTGCCATTTTCCCCTCCAAAAGTTCAATCTCCCAACACTGCTTCCTGTGTGTGTAAAAAGTGGCAAAAAGGCCATTTTAGGGTGTTTTTGACCCTTTAGGCTACCCATAACTTGATGAAATCCCTAGGTAATCCATAGGAATGCATACATTTTGATGAAAAATCCATAAATGCAAAGTTTTCCTCCAGAATAGCTTCCAATTATAAGCGCACGCCAAGTGGCGCTACGCGTCGGGCAGGAAAATCTGTTTTGTGACCAAAAAAATTCAAAATTGACAAATTTTTTCCCAAATTTCTTGAAATTTGGGCTGAAGGTCCCTGATCAAGTTCTATTATCAGCCAAAGAAGCCTCGGCCAAAATTTGGAGCCTATCATGCCTTTTCACGCCTCCTCGATGCCTTCTTCATCTACGTTGCCTAAGGTGAATATGAAGAGTTTGATGTCTTTGACTTTTGTTGCCAAATAAGTGGTGATATGGGAGGGACTGTGGGGAAATAGGACAGTGGGGATAATGAACTTCAATCAAGGGATATCAAAGTTGTAGGGACAGCCACTGACTATTTGGGAATTCTTGGGGTTTGGAAATTTTTATAAGTGAAATGGGAAAGGGGGAATAATAGGAAATGAAAGGATTTTAAGGATAGGGATAATGGGATTTAGGAATAAGTGATTTAGGATGTAAGGGGATAGGGAAATAGACTATATTAATGAGATCATGGGAGATGGGAAAACAAGGTGGGGAGTGGCACAAAAACTGTTTTAACATTTCAACACAAAAACTCTAAGGAGCAGTTTTATCAAGAAGATAGGGTTTATGATTTTGGCATTCAAACTCTTATAATTCACTTTCAAACACTACCAAACTCTTTTTAATGGCTCATACAAGATCAATCTAACTTACATGGAGAAAACTAGACTGAAAGATTTGGAATTTCTTGGAGGCAATGTCAAAAATCTTGGTGTTGGCTCTGTGTGCCGCGCACACAACCCAGTGCGCCGCGCCTGGTGTATGAGCCGTGCACGTTGTATTTTGCACTGTGGAAAACGTTTCTATGTGCCGCGACTTTCTTATGCGCCGTGACCTTCCTCCTGTGTGTCACGCAGGTTGTCTTCACCACAGTTCGGCCTTCCAACATAGTTTTCGCTCTTCCACATTTTGTCTTGACTTCACTCTTGTCTTTGGCATGAAAATGGATTGTTTAAACACCAAAATATCTTATATATCATAGAATTTTATTTTGATTTATAAAACCCTCTTTCTAATGTTGCAGACTTTGGCACTTTTTAATATAAACTCTGTTTTTTGTTTCCACTTTGATTTTTGAACTGATGATGAATTTCTTGTCTATGTTTTGCAGGGATAGCTAGCATGGGATTTCGACAAAGGTGACCAAGGCTGCGCCTGAAGAACTTCACCACTGAAAAACTTTTGAAAATCACATTACATTTATTACAAAGGATGAATTTGACGATTTTTCTTCAAAACAGAGTTTTGAGGAAGAATCATGATCAAATATTGTGATGATGAAATTTTTGCAGTGAAACTTTATTTGAAGCTTTCCTCATGTGCTTACTGGCATTATTGGACACTTTGAAGACTAAATTTGCGAAACCCTAGACCTAATGAGACTAAAAACCCTAAAAAGACTCTTTGCCCACCAAAAGACCAAACATTGACTGTAAATGACTGTAAAATTGACTTTGATGAATAGACCTAAGCCAGCAGGTACAAGACATGAGGGATATGAGTGAAAAGACCCTTCCATCAGATGATCCATGCTTCTAATGGAATGCAGTTGACACCTAAAATGAAATGCAACAAAAGAGGTTTTGATCTCTGACGGAGGGATGAAAAGACCGACTCTATGGCTTCCCCCGCATGTTAATTATCTCAATACCCTGTTGTTCCATCCAAACTGCAAGTATTGTTTAGGGATGTATATAGGTTAGTGTTATTTGAACCTCATGGGTTTTTTTCTTGAGTGTAGATGTAGTCCACATGAGCAGCTAGTGTGCATCTCATCAAACATTTTTCTTCCTCATCAACGTTGTTGCATCAATGATACATAAAACATGCTATCACTGGTTGAGGAAGGGTGTTCTTAGAGAATTTATGGAGAATTATCCTTGCTATTCTTTAACCTAGGTATCGTGCTCTATTTGGAGTGAATCTTGCTTGTGTTTGATAGGTTATATTTCGCTTGGATAGGAGCTTGTTTGTGTTTGATGGGTTATATTTGGCTTGGATAGGAGCTTGCTTGTGTTTGATGGGTTATATTTGGCTTGGATAGGAGCCTGTTTTGGAGGGGCTCCCCATGAATTTGCCCGCAAAGAGAGAAAAAATCTAGTCAAAATAAAAGACGGCGAAGAAGACTGCTAAAAATTTATAAAAAATGGAGCTCACCGGGGAAACAACAGTGAAGGCAAAAGAATGACATGAAAAGACTTGTTGAAAATATTGGACAGGTGAGATATAATCACAAGGCCAAAATTGTCAATAGTCAACTTCTATAATAGAAAATAGTGCATCATTGAGAGGAGCTGAAAGTAAAAACTAACCTATTAATCTTCATATAAGCATTGTTGCATTAAGAACTGAGCAAGTTTCATGTGAGAGACTGTCATAATGCAAGATAACTTGGGTTTCCATCTGTCTGCCACTCAGTTGAAAGCTATCAAACAAGTATGCAGTATCTTAAAGCTAGAATTGACACAATACAATGAAGTGGGTGGAATTTCCAACAGGTTCCTATGGAATTTCATAACTGCACACATCAGCATATAATATAGGCCCTGACATTGCACAAACACAGGACATGAGACTTCAATCTTTTATGGATCTCAGCCTAGAAAGGATCCCCTCTTATGAAGCTGTTAATTTGACACATGCAATGATATCAAAAGAAAGCAAGGCCCCAAAAACATATATTTGTAACAAAGTTACAGTTTTCAAGTAATCAGTAAAGTAAAATTCCCAGAAACAGAAACTGATAATCTGTAACTACAATGGAAGAAGTAAAGCACAAGATAGTGGCTCATCAAGGAAGATAAGTTTGGGATTCCCCATAAATACCTACTTCCCAACTAAGGCAGCACTTCATTCCTCCACTATAGCTACCAGCCTGGATATTGGACGCACCTGTAAGCTTACCTTACAAGTTTTCTGCATCCTATGTTCAAAGAAAAACACTTTTCCACGGTGTATGGTAAATGATTTGACAAAAATATAAAATGGACAGCATGTTCAGAAATAAACTAATCGCAGATATGAAAGACACTGTGCTATAAACATCAGTGGATTTCAAAATCATTTAGAACATACCTCTTTGAATGCAGCTGACAGTATGCCCTTGATGCTGGCAAAGAGAGATGTTCTTGAGATGACAGGTCTTCCCATAAAATGTCAAATTGCACAGTTCATTTATGGTACCAGAAAGACATATATGGAAGAACAAACTTTTGAATACACGACACATTGAGAAGTGAATGCATCCTATCTCTTTTAACATTTGTGCCAGAGAAATTTAACTGAGGGCAAACTCCACTGAGACGTTGAACATGGGAAATTCCAATTGTACCTATGATTTTGTAGCCATATACAAGAGCTGGAAGCAGTTATTTAAAGCAATAATGATTTAATATAGTAAGTGTGATTTTTTTAAATGTTTCTGCCACTACATCCAAATGAACAATATAGTAAACCCAGCAAAAAATGGAAACCATTTCTAGAAATCGCACATTAAATGTACAATGTTCAAACTTAAAACTAACCACTCCATTAAAAACTCACTCCAGGAAGCTAACTGGAACTCAATTGGAAGAATAAACCCTTCATTTAATTTGCTGACTAGAGGTGAAAACTGAATGTTCTATAGGGATATGCTTCAACCCGGAATAGTAATTGACCAAAGAATAATTGAATCATTTGAAGCATTATTGATCATTCTTATGTGATAACTCATAATTTTTCATAGAAATTGAAGTTCAGACATTACAGTCCTTCACTTCATGATAAGCCAACGAAAAATGAGGTTCTTATTAGCACTCAGCAACATCCAATTACCATTGCCAGCTGTTATTGACGAGAAAACAGGATTGACGAGACAGCTGCACATGACTCTAAGACAGAATGTGGGTGGGTGATTGACTGTCCATCCCTTTTGGAATTGTTTAAGAACACATACGGGAACACATCTGCAGATGCCCCTGGGTTCAAGAATAGTTGTAGAATGGGGAGAATACTCGATACCTCTTTCAATATTGTGAAAATTTAAGCATTGGGGTTTGCAATAAAGAAGGTAGACACTGCATATGAAGCCTAAATACATTATTTAAACTAGCAGATGAGGGTGCTAAGTTTATGTTATTATATTGGACATATTTGCATACATAAGAAGCACTTCTATTGAAGGCACAGTGTGCTCATGTTGTCTTTTAACCCAACATGCAAAGAGAGATAAGGGACAAATCTGAAAATAAATTTTGTGCATTCTCACCAACAAATGAGGGTACACTCCTGAGGTACTATTTTGGGGTCCTGATTTCCTACATGTATCATTACAGTAGGGTGCAGCTGTGGGGTGCTGTCCTTTGCTTGGTTTAGCACTGAACTTAGCATGCATATTTACAAACAAAGGAGAACTATCTTGAGTGCTTAAAATGACACTGTTTTTTGTTCTAAGAACAAAAGGTGATTTTGATCAGATCCTGCATGTATATGCTGCTGATTTTAAGAGTGAAATTTCATAATGTAATTAAATCCAGTGCTGCCATGAGGAGATGTATCAGCAAATGGCAGCCATGAAGACTGTATCTAAATGCCCTCTACAGTCTTCGTGGCTGCCATTTAGATTGAATTGATTTCTCCTTGTTGGGCATCACTTACAAGTCTCTATGCCCCCAAAATTCAAATCCTTTCACTCCAATACAGCTCTGCCCTTTTCGTTCTGAACCAGCTCTCACATTGTTCACTACTCTTGACGCATATAACCTATAAATCTACATCCCATAAAACATCTAGTCATTCATAATTACGAGTTCAAAAACACGCAATGCCCAATATGAAGTTAATATCAATAGCTAATTTACATCAGGCACACCACTGAAACCTGTAAGACCCCCACAAAAGCTTCTGACGCTCATGTTGCTCCTCCAAACTACCTATTACTTAACGTTGATTATGAAAGCAAGAATTTGACTCACTTTCCCAAAAACATTTCTTGTTTTAATCAAATTATAAAAGTGTTGTTTCATGGCTGTAATATGTTTCCAAATTTGCAACTTAGTTCATCAAAGGAAGAAGAACAAGTGTAGAAATAAAACTACTAATAAAGAAAAAGGGAGAACCTAATCAATTTGCCTTGTTCCCAGATGAATAAATTCATTATTAAGACCTTATAAAAGAATCAGAGAGAAAAAACTACAATGACATGAACAACAAATTGAACAGCATAACTAAACCACACATCAATGTAGATCAATACCTTGGCAGCATTGGCAGCCACAAAGACTGTACAGGGCATTTAGATTGAAATTAATGCATGTTGTCTTGCATTAGCATAATTTGATTTGAAGCATGTACAAAGATCATCATTTTTGTTTTAGACTAAAGCTTTCAACAAAGCTAAAAGCATTTTCTGTTGATGTTTGCAAGGATCTGAGATTAAGATCTTATGCAATTGGTGAATCTGGAATGGATCCTTGTACTGCAGTTTAACTCAACTGTCTGTCACTAGTATGCCTGGAAGATCATTGCTATGGAAGGAAATATGTATAGAAATCATGCCAGACTAATTAGATTGATAGTCGACAAATGAAGTGTTATGGATGTTCTCATCTTGTAGCTGAAGGGAGATGCTATCAGTTCTAGGCTGTCCATGTATCTTATTTCCAGACTTTAGCCTTTTGGAGTTTCATTTGCATGAGATTAAATGCTATTTCTATGGCATACTGCTAATGTGTAGGGCACCTATTCATATAATGAGGATTTTGTCCTCATTAGAGGTTTATTTCTGGTCCTGTAGCGTATTCTCAGCAGCAAGGATCCCCTGTTTGGAGCATTGGTTTGAGTATGCTATACACTGCATATGAAGCCTAAATACATTTTTTAAACTAGCAGATGAGGGTGCTGAGTTTATGTTATTCTATTGGAAATATTTGCATACATAAGGAGCAGTCACTGTGGCAGTTCTTTGGCTTTGTAGCCTTGCATGAGACAACAAAGAGTGAATACAATGTCGAAGTACTAAAACAAGTCCTATAACCATATTGAAAACCACAAAAGGTAGAAAAAGAAAGAAGCATAACTAAATGTCTAGCTAAGGTATATCCTAGCAGTCTATCTAGAATACAGAATTTAAGAGCACTAATACAGTAGGGAGGCTAGAGACTAGAGATATTGGTGTTGATAGAGAGAGAGAGGATGTCAGGGCCTGCTAGTCTTGATGGTCGAGGCAGGTGTATTGACCATTGTAAAATGGTTGATGATGTCGCCTGGGGGCTAACTGGCACTAAGGGGGGCTGCCTGTTGATACTGGGGAAGTGTGGGAGCAAGGCAAGCCCACATTTTTCCCATCCAAGGTTGCCCCACTTTCTTACCATACAAGGTTGAAGGAAAGAAATTATGGAGAGAAACCTGATTGCTTGGCTGAATATGGAGAGCTAAGTTGAATTCAGCACCCCAGGGAACTGTCAAAGCAGAACTAGCTCAGGTAGGTAAAGCATTTCTATCATGGAGTTTGAACAATGCTTGTAACATGACCTCTTCTTCTCCTAGAGCAGTTCTAGAGTTGGAGTGCTTGGTCTGTCACAATTGAACTCTTGAGTCAAACCAACTCAATATCAAATCAGAAAATTCAGATTTTCCTCTCATGCACATTGTGCATTGGTGAGATTCCTTATAATATGTAGCCCAATATACCAAAATGTTGAACTCTAAATTTCCAAAAATGTTTTGAGAGTTTTGGACTGTTCTATCCAAAAACAATGAGGGTTGAGAATGGTCCCTCCGAAATTTTCTTTGAGGGCTATGAATTTATTCATCTGTTGGAGTTTTTCTTAGGGATTGGTTTAACAGTATGTCCTAAACAGAAATGAACCTACCCTTAAATTGCAAACATGGTTATCTCACAAAAGTACAGTATTCCCTCTTAGAATTTAGTGATGGGGTACAATATGGCCTCTTGGTATCCCTCAACGAGCATAATTTCAAGAATCTCTGACCTCTTTCAATGACAGCATATATAGCTCACCTATGATTCGCCAGGATTTGTGTGAGATGAATTATGTGTTGTTACAAGGACTTCTAATCAATGGTCAATTCCCGGGACCCCAGATTGACAGTGTTACCAATGATAACATTGTTGTGAATGTGTTTAACAACTTAGATCAAGCTTTCTTAATATCTTGGTAAGTTCTTCCTGTTCTCTCTGTGTATTGGTTGATTGAAATTCATGGGGTGTTTTTAATGCATGGAGGTCCTTACACACGTTCTGCTACAGGAGTGGTGTCCAACAATAGAGGAAATCATGGGAAGATGGAGTTTTTGGAGCAAACTGCCCTATTCCACTAGGAAAGAAATTTACATAAAATTTATTGGTGAAGGATCAGATAGGAAGCTACTACTACTTTCCATTGTTGTATATGCAGAAAATGGTAGGGGGTTTTGGAGGACTAACTGTTGCTAGTAGGCCCCTCATCCTTGTTCCATTCCATCCTCCTGATGGTGATATCACTCTGTTTATAGATGCCTGGTACAAGTCCAACGTAACATTAAGTTATTGATCCATCCCAGAAACAAAATACATCTTTGGAATTTACAAAGAATGGATATGTTCAACTTCAGCCTGCCAATGAAATGTTCTCTTGCACTGCATCAATGTCTGACCATTTTGTACCTTTGGGAAGATCCTTAGAAGAACACTTGATGTGGGCAGATCTCTTGGTAATCCTGAGGTTGTTCTCATTAATGGGCATGGACTACCATACCAAGCATCAATTACAGTGGATCAAGGTATCAGATTGCTGATCTCTATAACAAGCTAGTCTGCTAGATCTAGTATAGGTGTTGCTAGGGAATGAAAGTTTCACAAGATCCAGTTTTTATATATTTATTATCAATTCGTTTACTTATTTTTTGATATATATAAAATGACCTATCTGTTTATGTGCAAGAAAAACATACCGGCTCTACATTTCAAATGTGGGATTGCCATCATCTTTGAACTTCAGGATTCAAGGTCACAAACTGAAGCTTGTGGGGGTGGAAGGATCTCACACCGTTCAAAATCCCTATGATTCTCTTGACATTCACATTGGCCAAACGTACCCTGTTTTGGTCGCTGCAGACCAGCCACCTCAAGACTATTACATGGTTGCATCTACTCATTTCATCACTCCTGTTATTTCTACAACTGGCATTTTCCACTATAGAAATCCCCAGAAGTGGCATTTTCTAATCAATGGTCAATTCCCAGGACCCCAAATTGACAGTGTTACCAATGATAACACTGTTGTGAATGTGTTTAACAACTTGGATCAGGCTTTCAAATCTTGGTAAGTTATTCCTGTTCTCTCTGTGTATTGGCTGATTGAAATTCATGGGGTGTTTTTAATGCATGGAGGTCCTTACACACGTTCTGCTACAGGAGTGGTGTCCAACAACGGAGGAAATCATGGGAAGATGGAGTTTTTGGAGAAAACTGCCCTATTCCACTAGGAAAGAACTTTACATAAAAGTTATAGGTGAAGGATCAGATAGGAAGCTACTACTACTTTCCATCACTTTATATGCAGAAAACGGCAGGGGGATTTGGAGGACTAACTGTTGCTAGTAGGCCCCTCATCCCTGTTCCATTCCCTGCTCCTGATGGTGATATCACTCTGCTTATAGGTGATTGGTACAAGTCCAACGTAACAATAAGTTATTGATCCATCCCAGAAACAAAATACATCTTTGGAATTTACAAAGAATGGATATGTTCAACTTTAGCCTGCCACTTATCATTTCACCTGGGATACAAACTTATCATTCTCTTTTGAACAGAGAAGCATAATTTCATTACAAAATATTTCACCCAAATTATGTTAACTTTGAGAGCTAAAGCAAAAAATATTACAGAAACAGAAGAAAACATCCCAACGGTGAATTAATTAATAGCACTGAAATAAAAATCATAACATATAAAAATATCAGCATAAAAGACAAAAAATAAAGAAATCATTTACCAATGGACACTACAGATTTGTCAGGTCATATAGATGAATACAATAAATGTTATCATTTATGTCGCAATATACATCAATGATAGAATGTAGTACATACTAATGTCAATCATTCTGTAAACTCTGAGATACCTTCACCAAATATCTTACTCATTGGGATCTCACATATCTCTCATGCACGCTCACACTACAACCATGAGATGAAGATAATAAAATATAGAGAGAGGTCGCATGGCATAAACCATGGGCTACAAATCCATGAACCCAAAACCATATGCCAAAACTATGTCGAAACCATGTACCAAAACCACTACACTGTAGAAGACATTTTCCCATTCAGCAATTATCTTTTCCATGGTAGTGCTCAAATGGAATCGCTACACCAAGTAAATTTATCTCCATTGACTGGTTTTGTCAATACATCTGCAGCATTTTTCTCTATCCCGCATTTCCTCAAGATAACTATGCTGACATCTGCCATTTCTCTCACAAAATAGAGAGCTTTTAAATTGCTTCTCCTTGCTTGAGTCCAATATCTTCACATAACCTCCTCAACCAAATCACTTCCTTGGAAACCTTCAGCCTGCCACTTATCATTTCACCTGGGATACAAACTTATCATTCTCTTTTGAACATAGAAGCATACTTTCATTACAAAATATTTCACCCAAATTATGTTAACTTTGAGAGCTAAAGCAGAAAATATTACAGAAACAGAAGAAAACATCCCAACGGTGAATTAATGAATAGCACTGAAATAAAAATCATAACATATAAAAATATCAGCATAAAAGACAAAAAATAAAGAAAGCATTTACCAATGGACACTACAGATTTGTGAGGTCATATAGATGACTGCAATAAATGTTATCATTTATGTCGCATTATACATCAATGATAGAATGTATGTAGTACATACTAATGTCAATCATTCTGTAAACTCTGAGATACCTTCACCAAATATCTTACTCATTGGGATCTCACATATCTCTCATGCACGCTCACACTACAACCATGAGATGAAGATAATAAAATATAGAGAGAGGTCGCATGGCATAAACCATGGGCTACAAATCCATGAACCCAAAACCATGTGCCAAAACTATGTCGAAACCATGTACTAAAACCACTACACTGTAGAAGACATTTTACCATTCAGCAATTATCTTTTCCATGGTAGTGCTCGAATGGAATCGCTACACCAAGTAAATTTATCTTCATTGACTGGTTTTGTCAATACGTTTGTAGCATTTTCCTCTATCCCGCATTTCCTCAAGATAACTATGCTGACATCTGCCATTTCTCTCACAAAATAAAGAGCTTTTAAATTGCTTCTCCTTGCTTGAGTCCAATATCTTCACATAACCTCCTCGACCAAATCACTTCCTTGGAAACCTCAATGGTGGATATATATTGTGCCTTGGTACTAGAAAAAACAATGTGCTATTTTTTCCTCATCTAGCTAATTTCTGCTCCAGACAAAGTAAAGAGATAGGCACCAATAGATTTTCTTTCACCTACATCTCCTGACCAGTCTACATCTGCATATCCATGCAAAACTGGGACTTTTATTTCAAGACACTTCTTCCCTTACAGTATAGGCCCAAATCCATGGTGCCACATAGGTATTTATAACAATCCTATGCTGCTTCCCAAGATTGGCCATGAACCTATTACCACTCCCACCACTTGTGCAACAACATCCAATCTAGTGTATACCATAACATACATAAGTGATCCTCGTGCACTGAAAAATAGTTTCCTTTCCATCTCTTCCTCGTCTTTCGTTGTCTTGGGAAACATGTCTTTTCAAAACTTGACTCCCACTGAATAAGGAGTCCCGATAAACTTACAGCGCATCATCCCAAACTCTTGAAGTATCCCATGAATATACTTCTTTTGGCCCCACCAAATTTTTCTACTCTGACAGTCCCTTTTCACTTTGATTCCAAGCATATAACGAATAACTCACAAGTCTATCATATCAAATTCTTATTTAGTTAGCCCTTGGTGATGTTAACAAGCTCTTTGCTATCACTAAAAGACAAATGTCATCTAAGTATAGCAAAAGAAAAATATGATTGTCACCTTTATTGTTGATGTTGATTCAATGATTAGCCTTGGTCAATCAAATATTTGTCATATTTTTTATACCATTCCCTTGGAAACTACCTAAGTCGATATAAGAACTTCTTTAACTTGCACACCATGTTTTCCTTTCCCTCTGTAACAGAACATGTCGATTGCTCCATATAAATTTCTCCTTTGATATTTCCATGCAAGAATCTTATTTATACATCCATTTGTTCTATCTTGAATCCCATGGTGCTATCCATGCTACGAACATCCTAATCGAGGCTATCTTAAACACTGGAATGAGTTTCCTAGTAATCTACTCCTTATTCAGTTAGCCCTTAGTGACATTGACAGAACCCACTCGCTTGGTAAATGTCAAGCCCCTAGGTTTTATCAACAAGTTGGAAGCTTGAGAACTATGCACCTGCAACACCTTTCCAGCAGCTCACAGACATCCTTCCTCAAAGCTTGTGAAATCAGACTGGTATGTTGACTACTTGTTAAGCTTTCCATTCATGTCACCAACCTTCTGCTCAATCTCACATTAATGTCACATAAATCCCGAATTTTGTGGGCTAGATGTGGGGTAAATCTTCGTGTAGAAATACAGAGTGCAGGAAACAGCTGATGGATTATTGGTGCCATGATTTCATTCTCCTATTATGTTTAAGTCCAATTTGGTACATTCAATGATACAGGTGAACTAGTTAATGCTCCATATCCTCAAATTTGGGCCAAACCTTGTGCCACCTTAATGATTATTGCAATTGTGTTTAATTTGAAAGTTAGCACTCTTTCAAGGGGGGCAAGATAATATTTCATATTGCCAAGGGGATGCTAAGGTTATCAAAACTAGTCAACACGAAGGTGAGTATTCCTCATTTCCTTCTTATTTTCTATGAGTTAATATGTTTTGATTCAGATTCTCTCCTAAGATCTATAAAATTCCCTCCCAGCTTTTTTCCTTGTTCATCTCTGGAGTTTTAAACACTCTCAGATCTCTATCTTCTAGCTTGAGTGCCTGATTTTCCACACAATATTCTTATGGTAGTGCTTCTAATATGATAAAATTCAATATTATGAATGAATGGCTAACCTATTTTAACCATTTTAGTTGTTTTAAATGCTCCTAGTTTTTAGGATAACCCTTGCCTTTATGGTGTTTATGATTATCTAAGAGTCCCCTTTTACTGAAATATCTTGGAAACCAAGCATTTGTAATCTCTTATCTCTACAATGAAGGCATTGAATTTGTCTTGCTTATTTGTGTAACCCCCTAATCCTTTCGTTGAGATTTTTGTGAACTAACCCCCGTGATCTAGAAGGAAGTCTCTTCCACAACATGCTTTCTGGGGTTTTCTTTTGTTATCCCATTGAAATTGATCTTTATCTGCCCCTCCCTTGGAGGTTTCCAAGACTCCTTGGGATTAAGTAGCTCTCCTTCATCAGGAATTTACAGGCATACCATACCTCTTTCGGGTATCCAGGTTTGAACCTCCAGTCATTGAGACAAATTGAACTAATTCCATGTATTTATATGAATCAAAAACAAAGACCTTGGAAAAATATTATGAAGCAAATTCGGTGGGAACTATCTTCACATAGCCTTATTATTGTATCTAGGACATTTATCTTCAAGAAATCGAATAAAAAATTCTAAATTAGGAATTTGGCTTCTGTGATCCATAGAATTTATATAAAAATATTTCGGTGATAAACACATCTAATCAAATTTTGTCGACGCGTTTCAAACCAGCCAGTGTGGTTCATCATCATCTTGTCATGATGATGAACCACACTGGCTGGTTTGAAAGGCGTCGACAAAATTTGATTAGATGTGATTATCACCGAAAGATTTTTATATAAATTCTAAATTGTTTTGACAAGGGTATCTGTAACCTATTTCTTCATCTCATTAACATTTCTTTGCCAACTAATATTATTAAAAATAGGCCATATTGCCTATTTTTTTGGCCTTTACTGATTGTGAACTAGCCCTACAGTTGTTCGACAAGTACTAAGTGCCAATTTCCCGAGAGGAGAAGTATACATATAAAGTGCCATGACAAAAGCTCAATAAACATGCTCTCTTGTAACGACATCTTGCCTATTTGATGTGTCATTTACAACTTTATGTATGTAGCAACTTTTGTTGATATACTTGTCTTTTCCTTGGAAAAGCAAAATGGCCATTGAATTTTTTTGCACTTAATTGACGTCCCATAACAATGTAATTACTGTATCTGGATGAGAAATTTATAGCTTTAGATGTGTTTTCTATGTATTAATTAACTTGAACAATGTCTGGGTTGAATAGGTCATGCAATTCACAAAGGCAGAGGAGCTATGTAAACATGCCCAAAATATTCATTTTGAACAATGTGGTGCAGGTTCAGAAGTAGGTTTAGTGGAAATGGTGACCATGAGAAGGCATTGCAAAATTTGGCTCTAGCAAGAGTAGTTATTTTAGCAAACAGAAAAGATGTTGAGGTGGCATATATATAGATGCCAGCACTGGAGACACATATCTCACTCTGGGTCGCTATGATGAAGCACTAACTGCCTATCGAAAAGCTCTTCCAATATTTGAATGGATACATGCGGAAGACTACACATGAGTAGGGATATTATTTGTAAGCCTTGCTGAACTCTATATGAAAATGGGAAAACTCAAGGAGTCAAAAATTTACTGTGAAAATGCATTGAGGATTTTTGGAAGACGACAAGCAGGCGATCCCCGTGATGAGGTTGCAACTGGTTTGACAGAGGTTTACAGATTGTTTGAATCTATGGGTGAATATCAATTTGCAATTAGGTTGTTCCGACGAGCCCTAAATATTCTGGAGAAATTACCCGGACAGCAGAGTGAAGTTGCTGGGATTGAAGCTCAGATTGGATTTTTGTTCCACATAATTGGAAAATATAAGGAGGCTTATATGGCATTCAAGAGTGTTGTTTGCAAGTTCAAATGTGGGGTTCAGAAGAATACCTGGTTCTTGGGAATTATTTTGAATCATATGGGACTTGCTTGTGTAGGCCTCAAAGCAATACAGGATACAAGTAAAATTTTTGAAGAAGCAAGAGGCATATTAGGGGAAGTATGTGGCTTTCGCCATGCTATTAGCTTGTCAACTAGCAGAAACCTTGCAGGAGTATATGATGCCTTGGATAGGTACTTTTATAAGCCCCAAACTTCACTCTCTTTTGGTTAAGGATGCTTATCCATATGTAAGAGGTTTCAGGGCCACTCTCTATTTGGTTAAGGATGCATACCCGAAATAAGAACAAAATGGGCAATCGGAGGAGATACTTACCATCCTGGCCCATTCACCCTTCTCATCCCTAGCATCGTCTTTAAATAACCTTTCAGTCTACATCAAAACACAAAACAAACTATAAACCCTAACCCTTAATTGTAGAACCCTGTCCCTGATGCAAGTCCAATACTACAAAATGGGGATCAAAAGGGGTGCTGTTAACTTCAGAAAATCGGCATGAAAGAAAGCAAGGGAACGTGGGAACTTACCCCCATGTCTATGAGCAGGAAGCTTCAACTGTAGAATCAGTCGCCCGCTCGCCTCCTTTCCCCCCGAAGGCTTCTGTCCGCCGAGAAAATATTTGTTGCAGAGAAAGTGAAAGGATCGAGTGTAAAGCGAGGGATTGGTTAAAACAGTAAAGGAGAAACAAAATTTTTCAAAGCGGCTAGGGGGACAAATGAACATGTGCTGGCCTGATCAGTGCTCTCTACCGTCTTCATCCAGATGACTTACGGTCTCATGGGAGTGTTATACATGTGACCTCTTTTAGGTTGGATTAAGACTTGGCGGAAATAAATGAAACGAATGAATTTGTTTACTTCGCCTCTTTTTTAGAATTTTGCTGCCTCTTTGAAAAAATGATCGACACGCCCTCATGAATACTTCATGTTGACAAAGGTAATGGAAGTTCTGGATTCCAAACCTAGCATGATTTTGTTTCGAATCAAATTTTTAAATAGTGAGATATACATTCCCAAATTTTAAGACCTGATAACTATAATTATAAGCGATTTATTTAACTTACCTTTTTCAATATTAAACCAAATCTGCCACTTAATAATGTGTTTTGGATTTGATTGGAAAGAGGGTCGATTGTAATCAACATTATAATATTAAACTGTGTACAATTTAACATAATGTGTTAATAAGCTGGCAGGCCATAGTTTTGTGTTATAAAATAGTTGCAAGAGATTTCCATACAAATATAGCCGATAACCCTTGGGTTCGACCCCAGATCTATCAACCCAAAATGATTTTAAATATTAAAATTTTTCCATAATTCCGCAATTTTAATTTAATTTTATTCACACCTGAACAATTTAACAAACCAAGTCACTTTAATGATCTTAGAGCATAAGGAAATGTTTATGGTGGTTCTTACCAAAGATTAGATTACAAAAGCAAAGAACCATGCTAGAGATCTAGTATCTAATGTATTAATCTTGAAGGTAAGAATATAAAAAAGAAATTAAAATGCAGGGAATGAACTTGCAACCTTAATCTTCTCCAATAAGGAAGTTGTACCTTTATATACCCCCTTGTTTCCTTTGTCATCCACAATCCTAGAGATAAAACCTCCAACAATGTGCCCAAAACATGCAACCACACATATAAAAATTGTACAAATCAATTCTATCACTTATACATAAAAATATGTTTTAATAAATAAGCTTGGAGCTTCATGTGTATTATGCAAACAACTTATTCCCTTTATAGTTAATCAAATTTTATTTGACAATAATGTGTTTTGGATTTGATTGGAAAGAGGGTCGATTGTAATCAACATTATAATATTAAAATTGTGTACAATTTAACATAATGTGTTAATAGGCTGGCAGGACTATAGTTTTGAGTGGTAAAATAGTTGCGAGAGATTTCCATACAAATATAGCCGATAACCCTTGGGTTATCTATCAGATCTATCAACCCACAATGATTTTAAATATTAAAATTTTGCCATAATTCCGCAATTTTAATTTAATTTTATTCACACCTGAACAGTTTAACAAACCAAGTCACTTTAATGATCTTAGAGCATAAGGAAATGTTTATGGTGGTTCTTACCAAAGATTAGATTACAAAAGCAAATAACCGTGCTAGAGATCTAGTATCTAATGTATTAATCTTGAAGGTAAGAATATAAAAAAGAAATTAAAATGTAGGGAAAGAACTTGCAACTTTAATCTTCTCCAATAAGGAAATTGTACCTTTATATACCCCCTTGTTTCCTTTGTCATCCACAATCCTAGAGATAAAACCTCCAACAATGTGCCCAAAACATGCAACCACACATATAAAATTTGTACAAATCAAATCTATCACTTATACATAAAAATATGTTTTAATAAATAAGCTTGGAGCTTCATGTGTATTATGCGAACAAATTATTCCCTTTATAGTTAATCAAATTTTATTTGACAAAGCACCATGTAATCAAAGTTTATTTGTGGGGAAGACAAGCACCATGTAATCAAAGACTTTACTCGGCGCGCTCTTCACTCTGGTCCATATTCAATCCTCAATTGAACCTTCGCATCATATGGAAACATTTAGCTTTGGTTTTAAAAGGAGACCAAATCACCAGCAAGTCAAAACATACATTAACTCAACCAATAGGATTATACCCAGTTCCCACAGCAATATCGTTTTAATTGATGCAAACTCTTATGTTTGAAATCCAGATATACTCTTTATTCAATGTGCTCACGTAACATTCAATTACCCAAGTCTTCGACCTTGGTTAATTAACCACGCACCAATATTCATAAATGTACACTTCGCTCACGCCTCAACCATGCATTTGGACCCTTTGTTAACCCTTGTGTAACTTGACAATGCGAACGTCATCGATCTCTGATGGTTAGGATCGGACGAAAATCGTGTGACTAACATGAACGTCCTTTATTTTCCAAAAATTACGCGACATAAATGGGATTCTAAAACCGCCTATCACCACGTGTCGAGCAACGGGTGATATCGCGTTCTATTTCAAAGAAACTGCTTACCATTTGGAAGCCACGCAAAAACCATATGTGGTTTTCCCAAACTGCTTCACTTCAAAATTTCGCCTTCAATTCTACGCCTTCAATTTGCACGGTTCAATTCTCTACCATTGAATGAGTCTTGACTCATACTTCACTGCGTCCTCGCTTTTTGTTCATCGATTCCTCATTCGGTCCATCGCTTGACTTATGGTTTCATTAAACCTTCACTCTCTGCGCAGTCGACCAAGTAGGGCCAGGTTCCCATCCAATCCTTCGACACTATACTTTGATCCATAATGCAATTACTAACGCCTCAGGTCCACGGGCTTAAACCACCATTACATGGAGAATGGATTTCATTCCATTCTCATAAATTCACTGCTACTCCTTCGTTCGACCATTCGAACAGTCCGGTTCTATCAAACAAATCCACCACATAGCTATTGGCTTATATCTAATGCCACCTCTTGGTTCGTTGCGTTGTGACCAAAGTTCCACCGTGTCATTGCTTGACCAGTCACTTCTCCTTTTCAGAGCATTTTTGTTGTGCATATTCTGCCTTCAATTCTTCACTACAATATTTCAATGCTATTGTGCCTTTGCTTGGTCTTCCACCGTGATACATTTTAATGTTTCGAACAGGCATCAAAACCCCCCTGTTCATTCATCAATGCGGGAATGGGCTTCTACTTCTAAGCTTATGTGGTTTTTATCCAATAAAACCATAAATGGTTAGCTACAAGTCGCGGATATGTAAAACCACTGCTCATATTATTGTACTGTAATTACACAATAAAATGCATAATTAAAACCTCTTCAACATTCCATTTTCACAATATACTCAAGCACTTTATACCTCAATCAAAATCTAGGGCACTTTCATTAAATAGCATCGATCTACCTTGAAATCGGTACTAAATTTCCAGTCTAGTGAATTTTCATTAAATAGCATCGATCTCTCTAGTGAATTTTCTCTCTTTCAAAACTAGGTTTGTTGAAAGCACACATCTCCTCAAAACACTTTGTAGCTAATGTTTTCCCTTTAATTGACAATTGTGTTTAATGTATCTTTAGTGAGGCACATGTCTTCTAAAATATGTGTTATTTTAGCACGTAATACTCATAATAGTGCATTAAATGTATGAGCAACAAGTCAACACAACACTGTGGCACTACTTCTCCATGATATCTATTTTTTTCTTATTATGAAGTTCCAACCTACTATAAATAGTTCAGTATGGTGCCCCCTTTGTAATAACTTGTTATTTTCCTTTAGTAACCATATATATCTATTGATTTTTGTTTATAGGGATGAAATACAAACATTTCCTAGAATGATCCTCCTTGAGCACACCCTCTCCAAGACTATTCACTATTTGCATGGTTGAAACACGAAATATGCCAATAATAATCCCTTTTGACTACATCACCTCTCAATATTTACCTTTCTCATTGTAATAATTAACATGTGTGGATGAAAATAGGTCTAATTTGACTTCATGAAGAAAAGAAACTATGCATATATGGCTAGGTTGAATTGCATCATGTGGAGTTTCCAAGAAGAGGCTCACATGCAAGGTGTGGGAATAAAGGTTTATTTTCTCTAAATTAGTATGATGCATAGAGAGGCTAAAATAAAAAAGGATAAGGTGTATAAAAATAGCAAAAGGCCCTCAAGCAAGGCATCGCTTCCTAGGCTAAATTAGAGCTCTAGGAATCCTCCAATTTTGAACAAAATACGATGGTGGAATTTCAAATAAATTGATGCCCTAACTATCACACCAAGAGGGAACCCTTGATGCTCCTTTGACTTGAGGATTTCTTGAAGGTTTGCACTTTGTAGTTCATCATTCAAAACCTATTATCTTAACTATAAATGATCATTGGATGAGCCTTTACCACGGTATATCTCCAAAACCTTAGTCTCTTATAGTATTTCTCTCAAAAAACAATTCATGGAAAGTCACCCTAGATTCTCCCAAAGCTCATACTTTAATTGAATTTTTACTTGCCTCACTTTGAAGCCTAGTATAAACACATCAATCACAAGAGAGGGATTTTGGAAGTTTTGATCTTAGGCATTCATCATTTTTTAATATTCCTAAACCCAAGGTCATCTTTCCCTCAAGCCTTTCTTGGAGAGTCCTTCTTTTGCTTCTAAAGTAGGGAACCTATTATCTAATCCTCTTCTTTGAATGGGCATTGGAAATCACATTGTGCATCATTATTGGTCTCATCATTCTAGTAATTTCCCTATACCGAGACTCCTCCCATCAGTGAAATTTCATAAAGAGCAGGGGAAATTGAATGAGGTGACAATGGGTCCTTGTCCCATTGTTTCCACTTGATCTAGTAGTAGTCCCTTTGGAACCCCTCCTAGGACCCTTGCTAAATTAAGCACTAACATTTTTCAAAAACAAGTATAAAGCAGATGGCTCACTTGAAAAGAATAAATCTAGGCTTGTGGCAAAAGGTTTTACACAAAAAGAAGGGGTCTATTATGAGAATACTTTTTCCCCCATAGCAAAATGGGATACCATATGGACATTCTTTGCCCTAGAAACTCAAAAAGTTGGAAATTCCATCAAATGGATGTAAAAACTTCTTTCTTGAATGGAGATATGAAAGAGAATGTTTTTGTGTCCCAACCAGAAGGATTTTTTGTGAAGGGTTAGGAACATAAAGCATGCAAGCGGTAAAATCCTTGTATGGCCTCAAGAAAGCACCACGAGCCTGGTATAATACGGGGTTAGGGGAATAGGGGCTTAGGGGTTAGAGGTTTAGGGTTTAGGGGAATAATGTGTTAGTGGTTAAGGGGTTAGGGATTGGGGGCTTAAGGGTTAGGGGATTTAGGCACATTTAGGGGTTAGGGGCATAATGAGTTAGTATTTAAGGGATTAGGGATTCGGGTTAGGGGAATAATGAGTTAGTGGTTAAGGGGTTATGGATTGGGGGGTTAGGGGTTAGGGGATTTAGGCACATTTAGGGGTTAGGGGAATAATGAGCTAGTGGTTAAGGGATTAGGGATTGGGGGCTTAGGGGTTAGGGGATTTAGGCGTAGTTAGGGGTTAGGTGAATAATGAGCTAGTGGTTAAGGGATTAGGGATTAGGGACTTAGGGGATTTAGAAGTTAAGGATTTTAGGGGTTAGGGGTGAGGGGTTAATGGGTTAATGGTTAAGCGTTAACAGTTTAGCGGTTAAGGGGTTAGGGGTTTAGGTGTTAGTGGTTTAGGGGTTTAAGGGTTTATAGGTTTAGGGTTTTGGGGGTTAAATGGGTTAGGGTTTTAGGGGTTTAGGGGGTTAAATGGATTAGGGTTTTAGGGGTTTAGGGGGTTAAATGGGTTAGGGGTTGGGAATTAGGGCTTAAGGGGTTAAGGGTTAGATGTTTAGGGTTTACGGGGTTAAATGGGTTTAGGGGTTTAGAGGTTTAGGGGGTTAGGGGATTTAGTAGTTAAGGATTTTAAGGGTTAGGGGTTAAGGGGTTAGAGGTTAAGGGGTTAGATGTTTAGGGGGTTAAATGGGTTAGGGGTTTAGAGGTTTAGGGGGTTAGGGGATTTAGCAGTTAAGTATTTTAGTGGTTAGGGGTTAAAGGGGTTAGGGGTTAGGTTTTGGGGGTTAGGGTTTGGGGGTTAAATGGGTTAGGTTTTTAGGGGTTTAGGGGGTTAAATGGGTTAGGGTCGGGAATTAGGGTTTAAGGGGTTAGGGGTTAAAGGTTTAGAGGTTTAGGGTTTAGGGGGTTAAATGGGTTAGGGGTTTAGGGTTTAGGGGGTTAAATGGGTGAGGGGTTATAGCCATTTATTAGGTGAACAAGGCATAATCTAGTTGTAGTAACCATAACTTGGTCAAGTTGTTATAATCAAGGCAAGACTTGGTTGGGTTCCCAAGTTCCAAAAAAGTAAGGGTAATTGTGAAGGCATGAGAACTAAGGAGTGTCAGTGTGTGCCAAGGAATGAAAAGGCATGCTAACACATGCTAGAAAGTGTCAATGGATGTTGAGGAGTGTTAGGGAGTGCCAGGACATTGCAAGGGAGAACTAGGTCAAAATGCATGGAAATGAACGAATAAGAGTGTGTGCCAAGTAGTGTCAACGAAATCCAAGTGTCTCAAGGATAAAGTGTGTTAGGGGAAGGCCGAAATAAGACTTGTAGGAGGTAAGCCTATGGTTACATAAAGGGTTGCACAAAGTAGTTTCAGACAAAGGGAAACTTTGGGTTGGGCACAACATTTATTTTCCAATGACTTGGTTGGGTTACCAAGTCGCAAAAAAAGTAAGGTTATTTATGACGGCATGAAAGCTAAGGAATACCAAGGTGTGTCAGGGAATTTCTAGAAGTACTAACACATGTTAGGAAGTTCCAAGGCATGATAGGCATGCCAAGATGTGGCAGGTGCTAGGGTGTGGCATGAATACATGCTAGGGAGTGTGAGGGACAAGTGTCAAGGAACACAAGGGAGCACTAGTTTAAAATTCATGGAAATGAAGTATCAACCGGTTCCAGGTGTGCCAAGAAGGGAGTGACACAGTATTCTAGGAACTGCTAAGGCATGTTAGAGTGCTAGGGAAGCATACAAAGATGTTCCAAGTGCCAAGGTGTGCCAATGCATGCTAAGGAGTGTTAGGGAGTGCCAGGAAAACATAACATAGCACTAGGTCAAAATTAATAAATGAATGAATAAGAGTGTGTGGCAGGGAGTGTTAGTGAGTTCTAGGTGTTGGGATTCAACAAGATGATGAGCTTAGTGAAAAGATTCGCCTTCACTAAGTGGGTTCACAGGCTATTTTTGGCGCAAATCTATTTTTAGACTATGTCTATTTTTAGACATGGAGACCATATTTCAGAAGTTGTAGGATTCTATTTGTGGATGGTTGGTCAAGTTGGAAAAATAGATGGATTTCTATTTTTAGACATATTGGACGAAGTCTATTTATAGATCGTTGATCTAAAAATAGAAGTGTCGATTATTATTAGCTCTTAATAATAATTAGACCCTAAATAACAACTTATTCTCTTGGAACACTTAATTTCAGTTAACAAGTGTGGTAGAACATCTAGTTGAAGGAATTACACAATTCCTAGGGTTTACTGGTGTTCATGCATGGAGGACTCAAGTTAGGACTCAAGTGGCAGAGTTATGATGGAGTTGGTGAAGTAGTTCATGGAGTTTGTTTCAGTTTAACTACATCCTTGGAGTTAAACTCAAGTGAACTAATTGTGTCTATTTCTAACTGATTGATACATTAGTGGGAGTGGAGTGAATTAATTAGTTAAATTAATTCACAAATAATAACTCATTAATCAACTAAACAGAGACAACAGTTAACTACTTGCATGGGAGTTCCAGTGGAGACTCAATGGAGAGATAGGTGAAAGGGTAGTGTGACTATCAGTTGTGACTATGTTGATGCATCCAATGCATCACACATCCATTGGAGATGCCAATGAGGATTGCGCAGTCAAGGCAAGGGTAATTTGAAGTCATTCAGAGCTATTCAAATCAGGGTCAACCCAAATAAATCTGATTTGGGGGTTCCACTGCAACAACATTTTCCCCACAACAAGCACAATATCAAGCCAACATGTGTGATGTGTGCGTTTAAAGAGATGGATAGGTAGGTTTACCCTTACGAGAACATGGCACCTTAAAATCTGACCACGATTACTGAGTGCAAGCATTTGTGAAATGGAATTATGAGTGGAGCCTTTTCTAGAAGAGATTATTCATTTACATTACAATATATACAACATGCAGTTAGTGTTCCATCCATGTTAGCGCACACACTTGATGGTATCAATCCTTAAACTGGTACAAAAAAAATGATTTTATATATTCACATACGGGACAGTCACAAGATGTCAACAAAATCACATACTTATCGAAATCCTCAACCAAGAATATGCTACATTGCTTCTTAATGTGCTTTCAACTAGGTAGGCATCAATGACAATCATTACAATGGGTTAAGGGGATCTAAGAGAGAATTATGTAAGGAGTTCCTTCTAGGTAAAGGCCATTGGTATTACTATTGTTAAAGGGGGTGGCCTACAAGGATACATTGGTAGCTATTGATGAAAGAGCATAATTTCAACAATTTATTTCAAAATTTGTATTTGTCCTCCATAAGGTCTTAGAGATTTATAGAAGAGGAAGTTGGTTTCCTTGTTGCCCTATAATTTTGTAGAATTTCTAACTTCACATTTGGGATAGGAAATTTTAGTAATTTTAGGCATAAGTTAAGATGTTTTTATTTTTATTTTTAAGGCCTCCTAGCCATTAGGAAAGTTGAGTCTTATGATTAGGATTACTTGTGGCATCCTATGTATTTTTCAAACTCCAATACACCAAGGCAAATATGTGGAGGACATTTGGGGGAAATGTGATTGTCCATCAAATGTAGATCGGATTTGGGGAACTTGTAGCTCTTTTCCTTGGATCCTACTAGTTCTTAGAGGTTGTATTTGGAGCGGTTAGCAGGAAAAAGCATAATATGCCCAAGAATATTAGCGTTGGAGCACCTATGGTTTGGGATAAAGGATAAGGGGTTCTAGGAGTTAATGGGTTTAAGGGTTTAGGAGCAAGGGGTTAAGGGTAAAGGGTAAAGGGTTAGGGCTTATGGGATTTAGAGGTTAGGGGGTTTAAGGGTTAGAGGTTAATGGCTTAGTGGTTAAGGGATTTAGGGGTTAATATTAACCATCAAGGGCTTACAAGTCAGGGGATTTAGGGTTAAGTGCCTAAGGGTTATGTTATTTAGGTGTCAGAAGGTTAAGGGGTTAGGGGTTAATGAGTTTAGGGGTTATGGGTTATGGGTTAAGGGTCAAGGTTTAAGAGGATATGGGATTAGGGTTTATGGGGTTCAAGGATTCTAAGTTAGTGGTTAGGGGTTAAGGGGTTAATGGCTTTGGGTTTAAGGGATCAAGGGGTTAATTTTTTATGAGTTATGGGTGTAGGGATTAAGGGATTGTGGCTTTGGGGTTAAAGGGATAGGGACTTTAGTGGTTATGGGTTAAGTGCATATGGGTTGTGATAATGTGGCCCCTAATCCCTTTTTCACAACTATTGGGGGTTCCCCTATCAATTTCTCTCATTGCCTTACCTATAGGTCCCCTAGCCCCTATGTCATAAGGCCTTAAGGCTCCTTCTCATTCTCTAATGTTAGGATTATAGATCTCGGTAAACCATGCTCAAACCTCTCACTTCTACCCATCCATGCTACCCTTTGTCCCCTTGCCCCGCTCAATACACCAAAAGACCCCCCTCCCCCAAAATTCATGAGAATTGAACATTTGGAGGTGATCATTTAACAACAACTTCACAACTACTCCATTTATAATGGTGTCTTGGAGCTATTAGATGTCATTTCATTGAGCTACAGTGATAGGTGAGAGCTATGCATAGCTCACTAAAGGTGTATCAAGAGACTATTATTCTATTGGCTATAGAATTTGACTCTTTTTTTGTAACTTAGCGAAATGGAAAAGATGTGGAGACAATCTCCATTCTTCTTCTTTCATCGGGCCATGTAAAATAAATGAAGCAAATAGTCTCAACCCCTTGGAGAAGGAAAGTTGAGAACAATAATTAGCATGAACAAACAAAGAATCCAATGAGTTAAGCTTAGAGGGGTCTCCCTTCGTAAAAAAGCATCCATAAGCTTGTTAGAGTTAGTATGAATCTTTACTAGAGGTTGAGTAGTCTTCACATCACCAACCACATCCAATAGAAAGGTACCAACCCATACAATAAAAATGATGTCTCCAAATAAGGTGTAGTTAATACCAATAATATCACCTTATGAATCTATTACAATATGATTTGGAAAGTATGTTTCCATACATGTGTGAAAGAAAAAATCCATTTGGTTAGCAAAAGGAAGTCTTTTTTAAGACCTTCAGAAACCCCCTTGAAGGAGACAAGAAGGGTTTGAAACCATATAATACAAGTCGATCTATGAACCCTATTTCTGATGTTTTCTATGCATGTGTTTGTTCACTTGGTTTGACATGTGATAGACAATATATGAAGCCTTTTTTTTCCACATATCATCTTCATTAGATATCATGTTGCTAAGAATGAAGTGTCTGGATTAGAGTTAAAGTTCCTATTTTAGTTTGTTGTCTTTTTTTGTCTTTTAGAGTACAAAGCTTTCTGGTATATTGTGCTAAGGTAGTTTGGCTTTCAAATATTCAAGGAATATGTGAGCTAATATAAGAAAATATTGTAATATTTGAAATAACATGATGAACTATTTAGCACAATTTATGGTGTTGGATTGATTGAGATGTTTATTTTTGGATGGATGGATGTACATCTCTTTAGCCAATAGATAAAACTCATTAAGCATTGTTGCAAGTATGTTATTGACATGTTGAAGTGCCATTGAGACTTAGAGGTAGAAGATTTAGACTTGTATGTTTTCACCTATCCGAGTGTGATGATACCTTGTGGAGGTAAGCAAAATTTCCATTTTTTAAACTTTTGGATATATTCTATACACTCTTGAGAGAATTTCAACCTTTTAAATAAAACTACAAACAAATGTACATTCATGCAATAATTACTAATTGATTTGGGGGTGACTCAAAAAATTGTAGCATGTTGGCTTGTTGAATTTGTTAGTAAGTTAATTAGGGCTTGATAAATTTGTAAGCTTTAGTGGGATTTATTGCAGTTGTATGTGTTTTAGAGAAGCGAGTTTGGAGTGGTGGTTGTGCTTCCTTTATTGAATTTGATTTCTTTGGTTCTTCTTCTTGTGCATGCCCACGGTGGTATATTCTTGTTAGTGGTTAAGGGGTTAGGGATTGGGGGCTTAAGGGTTAGGGGCATAATGAATTAGTATTTAAGGGATTAGGGATTGGGGTTAGGGGAATAATGAGTTAGTGGTTAAGGGGTTATGGATTGGGGGTTTAGGGGTTAGGGGATTTAGGTGCATTTAGGGGTTAGAGGAATAATGAGTTATTGGTTAAGGGATTAGGGATTGGGGGCTTAGGTGTTAGGGGATTTAGGCGCAGTTAGGGGTTAGGTGAATAATGAGCTAGTGGTTAAGGGATTATGGATTAGGGGCTGAGGGCTTAGTGGATTTAGCAGTTAAGGATTTTAGGGGTTAGGGTTCAGGGGTTAATGGGTTAATGGTTAAGAGTTAACGGTTTAGGGGTTTAGGGGTTAAGGGATTAGGGGTTTAGGTGTTAGTGGTTCAGGGGTTTAAGGGTTTAGAGGTTTAGGGTTTAGGGGTTAAATGGGTTAGGGTTTTAGGGGTTTAGGGGTTAAATGGGTCAGGGGTTGGGAATTATGGCTTAAGGGGTTAGGGGTTAAGGGTTAGACGTTTAGGGTTTATAGGGTTAAATGGGTTTCGGGGGTTAGGGGATTTAGCAGTTAAGTATTTTAGGGGTTAGGGGTTAGGGGTTAAGGGGTTAGAGGTTTAGGGGGTTAAATGGGTTAGGGTTTTAGAGGTTTAGGGGGTTAGGGGATTTAGCAGTTAAGTATTTTAGGGGTTAGGGGTTAGGGGTTAGGGTTTGGGGGTTAAATGGGTTAGTGTTTTAGGGGTTTAGGGGGTTAAATGGGTTAGGGGTCGGGAATTAGGGTTTAAGGGGTTAGGGGTTAAGGGTTTAGGGGGTTAAATGGGTTAGGGGTTTATCGTTTAGGGGGTTAAATGGGTGAGGGGTTATAGTCATTTCTCAGGTGAACAAAGCACAATCTAGTTGTAGTAACCGTAACTTGGTCAAGTTGTTATATTCAAGGCAAGACTTGGTTGGGTTCCCAAGTTCCAAAAAAGTAAGGGTAATCGTGAGGGCATGATAACTAAGGACTGTCAATGTGTGCCAAGGAATGAAAAGGCATGCTAACACATGCCAGAAAGTGTCAATGGATGTTGAGGACTGTTAGGGAGTGCCAGGAAATTGCAAGGGAGAACTAGGTCAAAATGCATGGAAATGAACAAATAAGAGTGTGTGCCAAGTAGTGTCAACAAATTCCAAGTGTCTCAAGGATAAAGTGTGTTAGGATAAGGTCAGAATAAGACTTGTAGGACGTAAGCCTATGGTTACATAAAGGGTTGGACAAAGTAGTTTCAGACAAAGGGAAACTTTGGGCTGGGCACAACATCGATTTTCCAATGACTTGGTTGGGTTCCCAAGTCACAAAAAAAGCAAGGTTATCTATGACGACATGAAAGCTAAGGAATACCAAGGTGTGTCAGGGAATTCCTATAAGTACTAAGACATGTTAGGCAGTTCCAAGGCATGATAGGCATTCCAAGATGTGGCAAGTGCCAGGGTGTGGCATGAACACATGCTAGGGAGTGTGAGTGCCAAGTGTCAGGGAAACACAAGGGAGCACTAGTTTAAAATGCATGGAAATGAAGGTTAAGCCAGTTCCAGGTGTGTTAAGAAGGGAGTGACACAGTAGTCTAGGAAGTGCCAAGGCATGTTAGAGTGCTAGGGAAGCATACAAAGTTATTCCAAGTGCCTAGGTGTGCCAATGTGTGCTAAGGAGTGTTAGGGAGTGCCAGGAAAACATAACAGAGGCGCACTAGGTCAAAATTCATAAATGAATGAATAAGAGTGTGTGACAGTGAGTGTTAGAGAGTTCTAGGTGTCTCGAGGTGGGAGTGACACGGTATGATAAGCAATACTAAGTCATGTTATAGTGTCAGGGCGACATGCATCCAAGATTTTATATATTCACATACGGGACACTCACAATATGTCAACAAAATCACATACTTATCGAAATCCTCAACCAACAATATGGTACATTGCTTCTTAATGTGCTTGCAACTAGGTAGGCATCAAATACAATCATTGCACTGGGTTAAGGGGATCTAAGAGAGAATTATGTAAGGAGTTCCTTCTAGCTGGTAAAGGACATTGGTATTACTATTGTTAAAGGGGGTGGCCTACAAGGATACATTTGTAGCTATTGATGCAAGAGCATAATTTCAACAATTTATTTCAAAATTTGTATTTGTCCTCCATAAGGTCTTAGAGATTTTTGGAAGAGTAAGTTGGTTTCCTTGTTGCCCTATAATTTTGTAGAATTTCTAATTTCATATTTGGGATAGGAAATTTTAGTAATTTTAGGCATAAGTTAAGATGGTTGGTTTTTTGTTTGTTTGTTTGTTTGTTTTTGTTTTGTTTTTTTTTTTAAGGCCTTCTAGTCATTAGGAAAGTTGAGTCTTATGATTAGGATTACTTGTGGCATCCTATGTATTTTTCAAACTCCAATACACCAAGGCAAATATGTGGAGGACATTTGGGGGAAATGTGATTGTCCATGAAATGCAGATCGGATTTGGGGAACTTGTAGCTCTTTTCCTTGGACCCTACTAGTTCTTAGAGGTTGTATTTGGAGCAGTTAGCAGGAAAAAACATAATATGCCAGGGAATATTAGTGTTGGAGCAGTTATGGTTAAAACACGAGATTCAAAGTTTAAATCCCCTTGAGTTGCCAACCAATTTTTTTTTTTTTTTATCTATTTATTTATTAAATTTTTAGAATGTGGTTTAATGAAAAAAGAAAAATATAATATAAAAGAAATAAATATGACATGATTAAATTTCATGTGGTTTGAATATCGATTTTCGAAAATAAAAAATATAATTTTATCCACTATCCACTCATGGATATTTCATTGCAAACTTCCCAATGCTAATGATTTTGTCTTAATTGCTAACTATCTTAAATAGGTTTCGTCTTAATTGTCATTGTCTTAAGTCGCCATTGTCTTAAATATAAAGTTTTGTCTTAAATATTTTTGTCTCAAAGTGCTTTTGTCTTAAATCTAAAATTTTGTCTTAAAATATTTTTGTCTCAAATTGCTTTTGTCTTAAAATATATTTGTCTCAAACTGCTTTTGTCTTAAATTTAAAGTTTTGTCTCAAAATATTTTTGTCTCAAATTCGTTTTGAGGTAACAAGCGCTATACATCAACCTTATGACACCCTCACACATGTTAGTCTTTATGCTCAATTGAAAATTTGAAGTTTGTAGAGATTATATGTATGTAAAAAGTGGGATTATGACTCAAAGGGCATGTTATTTGTTAAAAAAGGAGAATTGATACTAATTAGCTATGTTTCAACTAAAATTATAGCTAAGATCTCCCTTTCGGACTCTATTCATGATGGTTGGTATTTTGTAAGTTGTTTTTTCTCAATCTCTGGTGGATTATATCCTATTCTAGTGCTATACGTTGGTGTTTGTTTGAAGCTATATTCCTACCCTTCTTTAGTGTGTTGGTGTTTATTTGGAGTCACTAGTAATACCATGGGAAACAAGGATCTCACGTTCTCCCATTGGAGTCAAGTTAGAGTTTGTTACTGAGAGGTTTTTCATTCTATTTTTCAAGTTCTGAATGACTTCAAGAAGCGAAATTTGGAAAAGTTGCCTATGACCACTTTTTTTTATCTTAATATGGTGTATTATCATGTCTTTGCTATGAATTTTTCTCTTGGGTTGGCATTTCAACCTATTGGGCACTTGCTATGCCTACTAATTAAGAAGACTCACCTGAAACTTTTTAAAATGTTCCTTTAGGTGTTTATTACCTACTTGTTGTTTGGGAATCCATGGAAGAATTAGGAAATTGATTACAACAAAATTAAGGAAATGCGTGGAGAATTTTGTGGGAACAAGAATTTTATAAAAAAACAATAGGATTTATATATTATTAATGACAACCAAGGTTCATCAGAATGAACACCAATAGATATCCTAAAATGTAGTGCTCATGGACACCCTTGTATGAAAATCCATCAATTGAATGCTCAATGTTGAGGAATATGGTTTTAAATCTAAAAAAATCTCACTCTTGTAAAAAACCACAAAATGTTGTCTATAACCACAAAATTCTAATGAATTTATTGAGGATGATCTCTAGAAAGTGGAAAATATTCATCAGATAATTGAAAATCGAGTTGGGAAATCACTATTCGCGTCCCACAAATATTGTCAAATGAGATATTTAGAAATAATGATTTTCATTAACATTTCATATCTTAGGTATAATATATATATATATATATATATACAGAGAGAGAGAGAGAGAGAGAGAGAGAGAGAGAGAGAGAGAGGAGAAAAAAATGAAATTAATAACTTATATGAGAGACAATATTCATTTTCATTATTACATTTCCCAATATAACTACAACTTATTTTCAACACAAATATTACCTTTTTGTCTTTAACAAAAAAACATTTTGAACATAAAAATATTAATTTTATAATAATAATTTATTATTAATAAGCATATTTCAAAAATAATAATAATAATTTTCTTTATACAACACAGAATCATTTTTTATAATCATATTATCAATTTAAATATTCAATTCACCCTTTTTTATAATTATTATCTATCATTTCTAAGCCATTTTTTATAATTAAATTTTATATTGTCTTTATTTAATACATCCATAACATGATGGAGATAATATAATCCATTTTATGGATTACATAATATAAATTAATCACTAGAAATAAACCTATGTCAATAAGTGTTTCTTTGCAGGGTTAGAGTGGAAATACACTGTTCACCGCAACGTTGGCTTGAGGGGTCTTGACCCAGGTTCAGAGTAATCGCACAACCAATAAAACCCTCAAACTACTGGCCCTTTCGGCAATGATTTGCTTGCACAGACCAAAGTCTCACCCGAAGCAGTATGGGGGGTGGGGGGGTTGCTGGAACCAGGTTTACGCACCCTAAAAGAGCTTTTGATGTGGATCCAACAGATCTAATACCTATTTCCTTGTGCGCAATTTCACATAACTAGATTCAATTGTAGAAAAAAAAAAGTAAAGTAGTTGCACACATCTACAAAGACTTATCCCTTGCATATTCACAGATTGTTACAAAATAAACCATTACACATACATATTATTATAATTCAGATCTAACATTTAAGCATAACAATACTCACACATAATCGAAATGTACCAATTTGAGTATTAAGTATGGAAACACATATACATTCAACAGAACAGATCGAGATCTATAATAAGCAACATATTGATGTGCATAAAAAATCTAGAACAGTCTCTATTAAAACTATATAAAGTCAGATTTTCTCGAAAATTGCCTTCTTTATTAAGATATCTTCAATCAATACAATATTTCCCTTATGCACACACAACAACAGAGTCTTTGCACACATCTCAAGACTAGGTCTTCGTGCACACAGCCAGTAAGAGCGTTTCTACCCAGACCGACCCAAAAATCAGATCAAAACATAAGCATCTATCGATCTATTCATCTATCATGTCATGTTATATCTTTCTTCACTCGATTCTTACATATTTATATCCTTTCAAACAGGCACATACCATGGTCTCAAACCATTTGTTATCACTAGAAAATCGGACAAGCAAAGATGAGATTATTAAATTTCAGGCAGAAGAATTTACAGGGATGAGGCACATTGGAGAATTTTAAAATTTTAAAAAATCTCAAAGTTCCTGAGGAAAATAAAATTGCGCACTCAAGACACTAGCAGACTGCGCCTTTGCACACATTTTTCTTCGATAGGTGCGGCTTTCTACAGATTTCCGTCAAAAAGCTGCGCGGACCTAAGAGTGGTAGAAGTGAGTTTCTAGGACCACAAGGCACACTCCAGGAAAAATGATCCCACATTTGAGGCCCCCCAAGGAAAACTTCCTAAGCCTCCTTGGGACCTCAAGGGAGGACACAATGGAATCAAGTAGCACACAATGGAATCAACCCCCTCTCTTGGGTTACCATCCATCAATGTACCAAGAGAGGGAAGGATAATTTGAATTCATCTCTAAAATTCCACCAAGAGATGAAAAAAATGAGAGCACATTGTTATGATGGGAAAAAATTATTTCAAGAAATTCAGCAGTGTGTAATCCAGAGCAAAATTAGAGCGGGGATTCGGTTGTTGGCCATCCAACAACTCCAATCCTTTGGAGTAGAGAGAGAGACCTTTCACCAAGCAGTTACAAGGTAAAAATGTCCTTGCATCAAGTCTTAAAACTCCATAGTTCTAAGGGCCCCTTGGAAAATGTGTAAATGTACTATCTTTCATTCCAAATAGAAAACAATAAGAGGGGACATTGATGCCATCGTTAGAATTATTTTTTTGTTTGACTTTAGATGAGATTTCATGGCTTTTTTTTTAGTTTAGTCTTGTTTTCTCTCTACATATGCATACTATATCGTTATTTAGTGTGTTTAACATTTTATATCATGTTCACTAACCTGTTAACTCTTCTTTTTATCTGCATGTGACGAGAAGATTAAGATGCAATGACCACTCCTCTTAAGCAAGTGTGGATTGGTACACTTATGCACCAAATCCACAAACACACCATGGTTTGAGACTCATGGTCTTCCCTTTTACCCGTTACAATAATTAGAGGACTTTGACCTTCCCTAAAGCCCCTTGATATCTGGGCACAATACTTACACCAAAAAGCTTAACCAAAATTTATCCAAAATTTATTTAGCCATGGGACCCTACTCCAACACTCGGTCAATCACATGACTTCATTTTAATCCTCGTTCTTCCAATTTAGAATTGTAAAATTTACGCATGCCGATAAAAATAATGCAACATCACCCATCAGCAAAAAAAAAAAAAGGCATCATGTTTCCCCAGATTCAGTCTTTGGTTTCTATTTCACTTGTTTCTGGCATTCCTTGTATCTCACCATTTTCATTCCCTCTAATCCTTTCTCAAGTGGATTCCAATTCTTCCCTCTAATACTTTCACAGGAAGCTTCCCATCCAATGTGATTGTGGTTTTAAGCAATCTCAACCTATATGAGTCACATATGGCCAAAGGATTGATTCTTCAAGGAAATAGCTAATTGTGAGTCATGATTAGTTTTTATGCAAATCATGGCATGATCAACTCCCAATAATAATAGAACACCCCAGTCGTCTACACTTCTCACTCTCATAAATACCCTTCCAAATGTGGGATGCAAGAAGAGTGCTGGAACAATTTAATTCATAGTTAAAATTAATATCCCTAGCTAATTCCTGAGAATTTGAGAATTTATTACAAGGTCTGAAACCATGTTGAAGAAAATTAATACTATTAAATAATTATAGAAACACAAGATAATTTGAGATTTTCTTACAAGGTCTAAAACCATGCTTAAGGAAATTAATACTATTAAAGAATAATAGAAACATAGGAGAATATGAGACTTTCTTACAAGGTCTAAAACTATGTTTAACAACAATAATACCCTTAACAATTAACATAATGGAAAATTTGAGAACTTCTTAAAATGTTCTTTAACATTAATACTATTAAAGAATTAATAGAGAGAAAAATTTGAAATTTTGTTACATGGTCTGAAATGATGTTGAACAACATTAATATTATTAAATAATTTTAGAAATAGGGAGGAAAATTTCTGAATTTCCTCCACACAATTGTAAAAAGAAAAAATATTCAAATCCCTTGCTTTTCCTTCCTCCTACTGAGTGTCTTATTATTTTCCTTCTTCTTATTCTTCATCATTAATTTGATGGTCGTTTTCTTCTTTCCTATGATCATTGACTGGGCTTCTTCGTCTTCTTCTTCTTGATTAGATTTCTAGTTGTCTTTTACCTTCTTCTTTTTCATTAAATTTTTAGCTTTATCTATCACCTTCTAAAGCACCAATTTATTATGGGGGGTTATAATCCTCATTTTCACCATGGTTCTTAGAATTTATAATTTCTAATGTTGGCATATGATTTGTTGTAGGCACCAATGGCCTTGGCCATGATTGTTGCTCCAACTTGTCACTTTCACCTAGCTCGAGCCAGTTATAACAAATGCAAGTAATCCCTTATGACACACTTCTATTCAACAATGCCTATACCAATAGGAAAGAAAACTTGAAAACACAGGGATATTATAAGAATTAAAGTTATAAAGAAAAATATGATATGCACAAATATATATTTTACCATGCATGGTTTTCAGTGGCTTTGAAATATTTTCAGACATTCTCATCTACGTGAATGTGAAATTTAAATTCTAATTATTTTGAATATCTCCCTTAATTACACAAATATAAGTAGATTTTATAATTCTACTGATGTTTTCCATCCTCAATTTACAGGAACCAATCCAAAATAGTGCAGATACATTAGAGGAAATTCCAACCTAGAAGTGGCATCCTAAGGAAACATAATAAAATAGGAGTTATGAATTTTGGAGGGAAAAGAAGATTTTTATTTTTATTTTTAAATGTATTTTTGGCTTATCTCCTTATAGGTTTATTAAAATTTCATGTGTAGACGCTCGTTGGATGCAGAATTAAATTCCATGCCCAACGAGTACCCATTATTTATGCTTTTGAGAAGAACCGCATTAAGAAAAAATAAATATACATTAAAAAAACATGTTCAACGCATTTTCAGTGTATGCAGAGTTAAATTCCACATCCAATGAGTACCCATTATTCATTCTTTTGAGAAGAATCACATTAATAAAAATTGAAGATACATTAAAAAAACATGTTCAACGCACTTTTAATGTATCTTAGATTTTTATCAATGTTGATATTCTCAAAATCATGCATAATTGGTACTCATTCGATGTGGTATTTAATTTTGCATCCAACAGGTGTATACACTTGAAATTTGAGTAAACCTATAAGGATATAAGTAAAAAATACAATTAAAAAAATGTAATTTTCTTCTTTTCCATCAAAAATATTTACATGTACCACTTCTTAAATTTAAAGGATTTTGATTAGTTTACACATTATGACATGGAAATTACATCAAAATTTCATGGGCACTTTTAGGCCGAAATTTCCTCTAATGTCTAAGATAAATTCCCTCACAAACTTCTTCTTCTGCTAGTTTTACATATGATTCAAACAAGTTTATTTCATGGTAAAAGAAACTCATTTGGTGGAATTTATAAGGGCGAAGGCATTAACATCTCAAACAAAGTTTATATGCAATCCCATCATGCTGCATTTTCCAGAGAATAGTGGACTTGAGTATACTTCTGGTAAAACTTGTAGGATGATAGAAACACCATATTTTTTAAAGTTTACAGATTGTGAGGCAAACACTTTGAATTAGTAAAATAGTTACGTGGTGGAATGGTTAGCTCAAGGGTGTATAAGTTGATTTTGAAATATTTTATTAAATCTTAAATTTCTTAGAAAGGTTTGCTAAATTTTTAGCTATATTAACAACCACATCATTGTTTTTATTTTACTAATATTGTTTTAATCATGTGAGGGAACCGACTGGGTTTTTCCATTGTAGAAGGAATGTTTCTATTATAATGATAGGTAATAGGATGCACTTTTCTTTATAATAATTATGTTAAAATTTTAATGTACCTTTCTCTATTTAAGGGATCTAGACAACCAACCTTCATAACAAAATGGTCTGGTGTGTGAAATCGTATGATATTTATATCTACGCAATTCTTCCAATGATAGTTACATGAAATGGCCTCCTTGAAAATGAATATGGGATGTGATATTGTATCACATTTACTTCAAACTGTTTATTTTCTTTGGATAAGCTTCTACATGGGAATGATGCAAAAACCACAGGGTAAGCTACTTACATTACTTATCTCTATGTTGTTTCTATTTGGAAAATAAGAGAAAAAGCTTGAACTACTACTGGTGTATCTATAAATGGAAGGGTTGAAGAGCAAGGTGTGAGACGAACCTTTGCCTTTTCATTTCAAAGCGTTTTTTTCATACAAATAAAAATAAAGTATTATAAATTTATAAATTTATTATTCCATGACTTGTACATACTGTTTGAGTCCAACTTTGTTTTCGTTTGATTTTCTTGGACTATATTGATGTTTTCAATTAGATTTTACTTTAAAAATAATAATATTCATATTTTGATATATTATTTTTGGATTGACTTAAAAATATTATTATGATTCAATAAACATAGATGTATGATATAACTTGTTTCTTTATTGAATTATAACACATTAAATGTATGATATGTGAGATGTTTAAAAATATAAAACATACTTTCAATCAAAATATACCAAAAACAACAATTTATTTTTACTTCAATTATGTAATTTCACATTTATTTGTAATTAATATAAAAATATATGTTTATTATATATGTAATTAAGTTTTAATATACATTAGAATGTGATATACTCATTAAAAATGTAGGAAATTTTTATAAGAGTGGAATCTCATTAGTAGTGATATGCTACATCCATCCTCCACCTATGTTACACCCATCACCTTTCCTAACCATTTCTAAACACTAAATCCCAATTTTATTCTTTGTTGCTCACTGTCCTTCCTAATCACCTTCTTACTAATCCCTACAACGCCCTCAACTATTACTAGAACTATTGATAGGAATGATTTTTTCCATCTCTCATGTAATTTTGGAAGGGGATTATTGAGAGGTTCCAATTAGTTTATCCTACTGAAATGGTGTAACACACCCCCTCGGACATTTAACTGCTTTTACACGCCCTCCGGGGAAATATGAAGGGAAGTGCTACTATGACATGACCCTGCCTCCTATTTCAAATCAAGGAAGTGGAGCATATAGGTAAAAATTATTGGCCACAAATTGACATCCTATAGGCACAACAGATCACCCTAGATCTTAATAAACACCCCAGGTTGTCAATCCCTAAGATGGAACCTTATTTCACTGACCTATGACCCCAACTACATGCATGAAAAGGACATGGTCCAGTTATAGACCTCCAATCACATGCACAACACTTCTTGAGTGTAGTTATAGCCCAATATCTTTAGTTCAGAGGGTGTGATCTTGAGATCTCAACCACCCAAGGTCAACTTCCATACCACTGTATGTAGCTTCTCAAAATGATAAATGGCATAATGACAAGGCTAAACATACAAACTTGAGTTAGAAACTTGACCTAGACATAAAAGAGCATACTAGGCTATTCCTCAAAGACAAGGTAAAAATGTAAGCTACAAGTTGTGAATGTATATCTGAGTGTAAATATCTCTTCTTTAGCTATGAATCATCGAGAAGGTCTAATTCCCTCTGAAGTAGCTCCAAAAAAACTTGATAGACTGATCTCGGTGGATATTGGTGGCCACCCACTTATTCCACATAGACCTCCAGTTGGTTTCATTAATTCCCTTGTTTATAGGAGCATTTACTATTTTTAGAATTTTTTCGAGTCCTGAACTTCAGAGAAGTTTTGACCCCCTAAACGACGTTTTTTTTTAGGTCTCCAACAAGCCCATGGCTATGTAAAATATTTTATTATTCGAAAAGATATTTCCATCAAGGTATCGTATGCACTAAACGGAGATAATTTCACCAAGTTATGACCCCAAGAAGTTGGTTTCCCAACTAACAACAAGAGTGCCCAAGAAATCTTGGCGTTCCATCTCCAGGGGTTAAGGTTTTGGTTGTTTAGGGTTTTCTCTTGTTGTTAAATAATAAAAAGTCCCTTGAGGGTAATTATAACACATTTCAGAGGCATGTAGCCACCACATCTCTTCTCAGAGATAAGATACCATTACTTGAGCTAGTTTATTTACTTTCTGTCTGTAATCATATTTCAGTTTTTTGATATTAATGAAATGAAGTGTTATTTATACTAGATATCTATATTTATGGTTATATATGTATTATGTAGCATTCCTACTTAAATTCTAATAAATGGTATCATTGCGGTCTACTCTTTCTCTTTTTTTCTTTGCATGTCCTCAACGAGGTCAGGGTATAAGGAATTAGGGCTCAAACTCGTTGAAATTTTCCATGACCAGCCTCAAAAACCCTAATGGCCTCCCTTGGAAGAAGAAAATAAATATGAGGAATCAAGAGATCCTTTCAAAATATTTCTCAAAGAATCCCTCGAGTGACAGAGGAGCGTGATGATGGAAAAAATTTCCCAGATCCTTCAGCGGATGCCAACAGTCGACACATCTTCATATAGAAATCACTCTAGAGGTGGCACTCCCTTCAAGGTACAATTCTACTTTGACATTCCTATATTTGAAGGATATATAGATGAATATGCATATATAGATGGTTAAATCTATTGGAAGTATATTTTTCAGTTCATGTTTTTTCCAATAGGGAAAAGATTATTTTTTCGCTTCTCAAAGCCACACCTCATACAAAGGACTAGTGGTAAACCCACTACAAACAAAGGGATGAGAGAGAACCCACACTTTTTTCAGCTGCACCCACTTGGAATTCTTTCTGAGATGCTATAAAGGAACAATATTACCCTGTGGGGAGCTATGAGGATAAGTACATACAACGAATTACACAGTAGAAGAAAAGGGATCAATATGTGCATGAGCTAACGAATATGCTCCATATCCTACACACAAAGTTGGGTATCAAATATTCTGAGAAACATTTGGTGCTCAAGTACTGTAGTTTTTTGCAAAAACACATTTAGGAGGAAATGGTGTTCCTCGAAATCTCCTAGTTTTCTACAAAATACCGATATTCTACCAAGATCAAGCATAAATTTAAACAGAATAAGCGAGACATTGAATCTATGAATTCGAAGCAAGGGAAAGACACCTCCAAACCACAGGAAAAAGGACAAAGCCAAGGAAACATGACCCATTATAACTTAAAACAAAGACACAGGAAAATAAAAACACCATGAAGACAAAGAAGGATACGAGAAGGTGGTGTGATTTCCATAAATTCCCCACTCATAACACAAGTGAGTGTTAGGCCAAGAAGTCACTAGTGGCTGAGCTGATATCTTCAAAATCTAATGCATGTTCTGACTCTGATTCAAAACCGAACAAGGGTAATGGAAAAGGGAATAATATTATTATTACGGATCCCCGTGCCATCGTTTCTACCACCATGATCCAGAACCATTAGCCCAAAGACCCAGAGGAGGGTGAGTGCCTCTTCCATTCCCAGATGTGGGTGAAGGGTTCTTCGTTGCAGTTCATTATTGACATAAGGAGCCAAAAGAACCTCATTTTAGTAGAGATCATGAAGCAGTTGGGCATAAGGACCATGACACACCCACGTACATACACCGTCAGGTGATTCCACTAAGGACGAGATCTCCACGTTAGCCAGTAATGTCGCCTTCCCTACAACATGAAGCCCTTCATAGATGTGGCATTTTTTGATGTTTCTCCTCTTGAAGTTTGTGATGTACTATTAGGCCAACGAAACTTATGGAAGCTATATGTTATGTATGATTCTATGCCTCAAACTGGTATTATTACTTTGGGAAATAAGTTTTACATGATATGGTAGCTAGCATCGCCTACTAGCGTATCTTTGATCATTGCGAAGCCATGCAGTAAGATCATTTCCCAAATCAGGAAATTTGTTTGCCTTATGATTCACCCTCAGGGAAAGAAGGATATTGTGTCCACAAAATCGAAACAGGGCTCTCTTGCGTGGAAGAAACATATGGACAAGGTCAAGGAGGAGTACAAGGACATCATCACCTCACCCACAGGGGTACCTCTAGATTTTCAGGTCAAGCACTCCATTTATCTGACCCCGGGCACGTTGCTACCCAATGGACTGATATACCCATGCTTCATTATGCAGAATGATGAAATCAAGAGGCATATTCAAGAGTTATTGCAGAAAGGGCACATTAGGCCAAATTAATTACCCTATGGAAGGTCGATCATGTTGGTGCATAAGAAGAATTACCTGGAGAGTCTGTATTGACTATTTTTCATTGAACAATATCATTTTTCGGAATATTTATCCAATCCCACAAATTGATAACCTTTTATACAAACTCAAGGAGGCTAAATATTTTAGCGATATTGACTTGAAGTCCGACTATCACCAAGTACCAATCTAACCCTTCGACATGTGGAAGACCTCCTTCAAATCCAAGGAGGACCTTTTTGAATGGATGGTCTTGCATTTAGAGTTATGAATGCTCTCCAAGTATGCATGAGGCTAATGGATGATATCTTTTGACCCTTCAGTAACTCATTCATGGTGGTGTATTTGTATGACATCCTTTTCCTCAGCCAATGTTGGGAAGAACATGTCCACCATATTCAACAGGTCCTCCAAATCCTTCGACAAAACAAGTTGTGTGTCAATTTGGGGAAATTCATTTTTGGTATGACACGTACTCGATATCCATGGTACATCGTGATGATCGACTTAAAACGACTGGCAAGATAAAAATCATTGGAAGATTCCAACGAAGGCATTCTCGATAATGTGCATCACCTCTTGTACGCCTACGCTCTCACATTACCAAACGTGAAGTAACCATTTGAGATTCAGATAGATGTGTCTAACTATGTGATTGGTGCAGTTCTTACTCCATAGGGGCATCTAGTGGAATATCACAGTGAGACACTTTTCAACATCACAAAGGTATGTATTCTATTGTGTCGGCTTGTCAACAATAGAAGCATTGTATTATGGGGAAAGGAACAATCATCCATACACAAGGGAAGTTACACAATGATCACCAGTAGAAATGGTCCACATACCTCCAAAAGTTCCATTTGAACATTAATTACAAGAATGGAAGAAACAATAGTGTTACAAAATTCTTCAGCTAATCATCGATCATGGAACCCGACTGATCGCGTTCAACTTCTCGTGGAAAAAGACTACAAGGGTGGTACGAAAATTTTCAAGAGATATCTAGAATTATGCATACCAGACACTCCAGGATCAGTTGTCTCCCAAGTTCCAAAAAGTAAGGGTAATTTTGAGGTGCGTGAGAACTAAGGAGTGTCGTTAAAAAGTTAAGGAATGAAAAGGCATGCTAACACATGATAGAAAGTGTCAATGGATGCTGAGGAGTGTTAGGGAGTGCCGTGATACTTCGCAAGGGAGGTGAACTAGGTCAAAATGCATGGAAATGAACGAATAAGAGTGTGTGCGAAGTAGTTTCAACGAAATCCAAGTGTCTCAAGGATAAAGTGTGTTAGGGGCACGCACTAAGACTTGTAGGAGGTAAGCTCATGGTTACATAAAGGGTTGCACAAATTAGGTTTCAGACTAAGGGAACTTTGCTGGGCACAACATTTATTTTCCAATGACTTGTTGGGTTCCAAACAAGCAAAAAGTAAGGTTATCTATGGATTAAAGATGAAAGCCATGAATACCAAGGTGTGTCGGTGGAATTCCTAGAAGTACTAACACATGTTAGGGGAATTCTCCAAGGGCATGATAGGCATGCCAAGATGTGGCAGGTGTGCCAGGTGTGGCAGAATACATGCCATAGGAGTGTGTGAGGCTAAAAGTCAAGGAAACACAAGGAGCACTAGTTTAAAATTCATGGAAATGAAGTACTTCCGTCAGCTCTGTGTGTCCCAAGAAGGGGTGACACAAGATCTAGGAATCGGCTAAGGCATGTTAGAGTGCTAGGGAAGCACAGCATGATGTTCCAAGTGCCAAGGTGTGCCAATGCGTGCCAAGGAGTGCTAGGAGCACAGAAAAACATAACATAGCACAAGGTCAAAATTAATAATTAAATGAATAAGAGGTACAGGGAGAAGAAGTAGTTCTAGGTGTTGAGATTCAACAAGATGATGAGCTTAGTGAAAAGAGTTGCCTTTCAATAAGTGGGCTCACAGCTATTTTTAAGTAAGTCTATTTGACTATGTCTATTTTTAGACATGGAGACCATATTTTGGTTATGATGCTATTTGTGGATGGTTGGTCAAGCAGAAAACATATCTTATTTTTAGACACATTGGGCTAAGTCTATTTATAGATCGCCCCATCTAAAAATAGAAGTGTCGATTGCTTATTATTAGCCTTTAATAATAAATAGACCCAAATAACAATCATTCTCTCTCGGGAGCACTTAATTTCGCCTTGCTGCGCGTAGATCGGGCCTAGCCGAAGGAATTACACAATTCCTAGGGTTCACCGTGTTCATGCATGGAGTGACTCAAGTCGTGACTCAAGTGGCAGAGTTATGATGGGAGTTGGTGAAGTAGTTCATGGAGTTTGTTTAGCTTAACTACATCCTTGTTAAACTCAAGTGAACCACCTGTGTCTATTTCTAACCGATCGATACATTAGTGAGTGAGTGAATTAATTAGTTAAATTAATTCACAAATAATAACTCATTAATCAATTGAACAAAGACAAATAGCTAATCACTTGCATGGGGAGTTCCGTGGAGACTCAATGGAGAGATAGGTGAAAGGGCAAAGCAGACTATCAGCTTGTGAATATGCCGATGCATCTGAAGCATCACACATCTATCAGAGATGCCAATGAGGATTGCGCAACAAGGCAAGGGTAATTTTAAGTCATTCGCAGCTATTCAAATCGTGTACTGTAACCCAAATAAATCTGATTTGGGGGTTCCACCTATAAATAATATTTTTCCACAACAAGCAGTTACATCAAGCCAACATGTGGAGTGCGTTAAAGAGATGTGATAGGGTAGTTTTGTTCACGAGAACATGGCACCTTAAAACTGGACTAAAATTACCGTAGTGCAAGCATTTTACAATGGCATTGCGAGGGAGCCTTTTTCCAGAAGAGATTATTCATTTACATTAAGCAATATATACAAATATGCAGTTAGTGTTCCATCCATATGTTAGCACACACTTCGATGGCATCAACCTAAACCGGGCACAAAAAATGATTTTATATAATTAACATATCGGGATACCAAGCAAGATGTCAACAAAATCACATACTTATCGGTAAATCCCCAACCAAGAATATGCTACATTGCTTCTTAATGTAAGCCAACTAGGCATCAACGACAATCATTACAATGTTAAGGGGATCTAAGAGAGAATTATGTAAGGAGTCTTCTAAAGGCCATTGGCATTACTACTACACAAGCACACAAGGATACATTGGTAGCTACTAATGCAAGAGCATAATTTCAGCAATTTATTTCAAAATTTTTATCAACTCCATAAGGTTCAGATTTATAAGAGGAAGTTGGTTTCTCATGTTTCATAATTCTTTTGTAGAATTTCTAACTTCATATTTGGGATAGGAAATTTTAAAGACTTTGGGCATAAGTTAAGATGTTTTTATTTCTTGCCTTTAAGGCCTCCTAGTCATTAGGAAAGTTTGTCTTATGATTAGGATTACTTGTAATATCCTATGTATTTTTCAAACTCCAATACACCAAGGCAAATATGTGGAGGAAATTGGGGGAAATGTGATTGTCCATCAAATGTAGATCGGATTTTGGGAACCTGCAGCTTTCTTTCTGGACCCTACTAGTTATTAGGAGGTTGTATTTGGAGCTATTAGCTTTAAAAGCATTACATGCCCAATAACATACGTTGGAGCACCTATGGTTTGGGACAAAGATGATAAGGGGTTCTAGGAGTTAATGGCGTGATATTAGGCGGCGGTTAAGGTAAGGTAAAGGGTTAGGCTTATGGGATTTAGAGGTTAGGGGGTTTAAGGGTTAGGAGGTTGCCCTAGTGGTTAAGTGGATTTAGGGGTTAATGACACACTGTTGGGCTTACAAGCGGGATTTTAGGGGTTAAGTGTGCCCAAGGGTTATGTTATTTAGGTGTCGCAAGGTTAAGGGGTTAGGGTTAAATGAGTTTAGGGTTAGGGGTTAAGGGTTAAGGGTCAAGGTTTTCATAAGAGGATATGGGATTAGGGTTTATGGGGTTCAAGGATTCTAAGCTAGTGTTAGGGGTTAATTCGGTTAATGTGTTTGGGTTTAAGGGATCAAGGTTAATTGCTGGTGAGTTATGGGTGTAGGGATTAAGGGATTGTGGCTTTGGGGTTGTATGGATAGGGACCAGTGGTTATGGGTTATGTGTATGGGTTGTGAGAATGTGCTTTCCTAATCCCTTTGTCACAACTATTGGGGGTTCCCCATCAATTTCTCTCTACTCGCTTATTTGCTGTGTCCCCTAGCCCCTATGCCATAAGGCCCTAAGGCTCCTCTCTCAGCCCCCAATGTTAGGATTATAGATCCGCAGGCACCATGCCTTATTCCTCTCACCCCACCTATCCATACCTCTATGTCCCCTTGCTCCCGCTCAATACAAAATAAAGACCCCTCCCCCAAAATTCATGAGAATCGGGAATATTTGGAGGCGATCATTTAACAAAAAATTCACAACTACTCCATTTATAATGGCACTTGGAGCTATTAGATGTCATTTCATTGAGCTACGTGATAGGTGAGAGCTATGCAGGCTCATCAAAGGTGTATCAAGAGACCGTTATTCATTGGCGACTGACTCTTTTTTGTAACTTAGCGAAATGGAAAAGATGTGGAGAAAATTCATTCTTCTTCTTCGACCCATGTAAAATAAAATGAAGCAAATAGTCTCAACCCCTTGGAGAAGGAAAATTGAGAACAATAATTAGCATGAACAAACAAAGAACCCAATGAGTTAAGCTAGAGGGGTCTCCTTGTAAAAAATCATCCATAAGCTTGTTAGAGTTAGTGCTAACCTTTTACTAGAGGTTGGAGAAGTCTTCTACATCACCAAATCAATATCCAATAGAAAGGTACCAACCCTTATAATAAATGATGTTGCCCCAAATATGCAGTTAATACCAATAATATCACCTTATGAATCTATTACAATATGATTTGGAAAGTATGTTTCCATACATGTGGAAAGAAAACCATATTTAGTTAGCAAAAAAGGAAGTCTTTTTTAAGACTGCAGAAACCCCCTTGAAGGAGACAACAAGGGTTTGAAACCATATAATGTCGATCTATGAACCCTGCTTCGATGTTTTCTATGCATGTGTTTGTTCACTCCTATTGATGTGATGGACAATATATGAAGTATTTTTTTCCACATATCATATTCAGTCAGAGCATCATGTTGCTAAGAATGAAGTGTCCTGATTAGAGTTGAAGTTCCCATTTTAGTTTGTTGTCTTTTTTTGTCTTTTTAGAGTACAATCTTTCTGTATATTGTGCTAATGTAGTTTGGCCTTCAAATATTCAAGGAACATGTGAGCTAATATAAGAAAATATTGCAATATTTGAAACAACATGATGAACTATTTAGTGTCAACTTATAATGTTGGATTGATTGAGATGTTTATTTTTGGATGGATGATGGATGTACATCTCTTTAGCCACAGAAAAAAAACTCACAAGCATTGTTGCTTATATGTTATTGACATGTTGAAGTGCCATTGAGACTTAGAGGTAGAAGATTTAGACTGTATGTTTTCACCTATCCGGTGATGATACCTTATGGAGTAAGCAAAATTTCCATTTTTTTTTTAACTTTTGGATATATTCTATATTATGTTGAGAGAATTTCAACCTTTTAAATAAAACTACAAACAAATGCACATTCATGTACACCACAAATTGATTTGGGTGACTCAACAAATTGTAGCATGTTGACTTTGCTGAATTGTTATAAGTTAATTATTAGGTCGATAAATTCCAAAGCTTTTATGATTTGGTCATGTTTGTATGTGTTTTATAGTTTTAGCTCATAAAATGTGGTTTGGTTTTGATGAATTTGATTTCTTTGTCTTTCTTTCATGCATGCCCGCTATGGTATATTCTCGTTAGCTAAGCAATAGACTATGGCTTAATTAGCAATGAATTAGTATTTATGATTAGGGATTAGGGGTTAGGGGAATAATGAGTTCGTGGTTAAGGGGTTACGGATTGGGGGTTTAGGGTTAGGGATTTAGGCGCATTTTTAGGGTTAGAGGAATAATGGGCGGTTAATAAGTGATTAGGATTGAAGTTTGAAAGCTAGGGGGATTTAGGCGCAATAGGGGTTAGTGAATAATGAGCTAGTGGTTAAGGGATTATGGATTAGGGGCCTAGGCTAGTGGATTTAAGTAGCTAAGGATTTTAGGGTTAGGGTCACGAGGGTTAATGGGTTAATAGTTGCCATCTGCTAAGCGTTAACCGCTGGGCTTAGGGGTTAAGTGATTAGGGTTTAGTGCGGTGGTTCAGGTGGTTTTAAGGGTTTAGAGGTTTAGGTTTTGTGGGTTAAATATTATTTTAGGGGTTAAATGGCCGGTTGGGAATTATGTGCTTAAGGGTTAGGGGTTAAGGTTAGATTAGGAAGTTTATGGTTAAATGGCTTAGGCTTAGAGGTTTAGGTTAGACTTAGCGCTAAGTATTTTAGGGTTAGGTTAGGGGTTAAGGGGGTTAGAGGTTTAGGCGTGTTAGGGCCTAGAGGTTTAGGGTTGGGGGGATTTAGCAGTTACATTAGGTTGGGGGTTAGGGGTTAGGTTTGGGGTTAAATGGTTAGGGTTTAGGTTTAGGGTTAATGGGTTAGGGGCCTGGATTTAGGTCAAGGGGTTAGGGGTTAAGGGTTTAGGGGTTAACACAGGTTTATCGTTTAGGGTTAAATGGGTGAGGGTTATAGCTCACTTGGGGACTGCACAATCTAGTCAGAGTAACCAAGAATTTTCAGTCAAGTTGTTATATTCAAGGCAAGACTGGCCGGGTTCCCAAGTTCCAAAAAAGTATGTACCGTGAGGGCATGATAACTAAGGATCTGCCAATGTGGTGCCAAGGAATGAAAAGGCATGCTAACACATGCCAAAGGTCAATGGACAAGGAGGACCTGTTAGTGGAGTGCCAGAAATCATAAGGGAGAACTAGGTCAAAAAAATGCATGAAAATGAACAAATAAGAGTGTGTGCCAAGTAGTGTCAAAAATTCCAAGTGTCTCAAGGATAAAGTGTGTTAGGATAAGGCTTTAATAAGACTTGTAGGAGGTGTTTCATGGTTGCATAAAGGGTTGGACAAAGTAGTTCTTCTTACAAAGGGAAATTTTGGCCTGGCACAACATCGATTTTCCAATGACTTGGTTGGCCCAAGTCACAAAAAAAGCAAGGTTATCTATGACGACATGAAAGCTAAGGAATACCAAGGTGGCTGTAATTCTATAAGTACTAAGACATGTTAGGCAGCTCTAAGGCATGATAGGCATTCCAAGATGGCAAGTGCTGCAGGCATGAATTAATACGTTGTGAGTGTGAGTGCTAAGTGTCGTGAAACACAAGGGAGCACCAGTTTAAAATGCATGTGAAATGAAGGTTAAGCTGGGCCTCTTCCTGTGTGTTAAGGTTTATTTAAGGATTAGTTCAGGAAGTGCCAAGGCATGTTAGAGTACAGGAGCATACAAAGTTATTCCAAGTGCTCAGTGTGCCAATGTGTGCTAAGGAGTGTTGGGGAGTGCCAGGAAACACAACAGAGGCGCACTAGGTCAAAATTCATAAATGAATGAATAAGAGTGTGTGATGTGTTGAGTGTTGGAGAGTTCTGTGTGTTCCCTGGCGGTGGAGTGACACGGTGATGATGGGCAATACTGTCATGTTATAAATGTTTGTGCTGCATATGCATCCAAGATTTTATATATCTCACATGATTGCACACCTCACAATATGTCAAACAAAATCACATACTTTATCGAAATCCTCAACCAACAATATGGCAGCATGTTTTTAAATGTCACAAATCAGTAGCATCAAAATACAATCATTGCATCAAGTTAAGGGGATCTAAGAGAATTATGTAAGGAGTTCCTTCTAGTCAAAGGACATCGGGGTATTAATATTGTTGGAAGGGGTGGCCTACAAGGATACATTTGGAAGCACATGCAAGAGTTATTAATTTCAATACCTATTTCAAAATTTGTATTTGTCCTCCATAAGGTCTAGGAGATTTTTGGAAGAGTAAGTTGGTTTCCTCAAGGTTCTATACCTTAGTAGAATTTCTAATTTCATATTTGGGATAGGAAATTTTAGTAATTTTAGGCATAAGTTAAGATGGTTGGTTTTTTTTTGCTTCGTTTGTTTCGTTTGTTTTTATTTTTTTTTTTTTTGCGTCTTCAGTCATTAGGAAAGTTGAGTCCATGATTAGGATTACTTGTGGTATCCTATGTATTTTTCAACCCAATACACCAAGGCAATATGTGGGAGGACATTTGGGGGAAATGTGATTGTCCATGAAAATGCGTACCTGATTTGTGAACTTGTAGCTCTTTTCCTGGACCCTACTAGTTCTGTAGAGGTTGTATTTGAGCAAATAAGGTGAAAACATAATATGCCCAAGAATATTAGTGTTGGAGCATGTGATGAGCAAACACTTAGATTCAAAGTTTAAATCCCTCGAGTTGCCAACCAATTTTTTTTTTTTTATCTATTTATTTATTAAATTTTTAGAATGTGGTTTAATAAAAGAAAATAATATAAAAGAAATAAATATGACAGATTAAATTTCATGTGGTTTTGAATATCGATTTTCGAAAATAAAAAATATAATTTTATCCACTATCCACTCATGGATATTTCATTAAAAACTTCCCAATGCTAATGATTTTGTTCTTAATACAACTTATCTTAAATAGGTTTTATTTTAATTGTCATTGTCTTAAGTCGCCATTATAACCAAATATAAGTTCTGTCTTTAAATATTTTTGTTCAAAGTGCTTTAGTCTCTAAATCTAAAATTTTGTCTTAAAATATTTTTGTTCCAAATTGCTTTTGTCTAAATATATTTATTCCAAATCGCTTTTGTCTTAAATTTAAAGTTTTATCTCAAAACATTTTTTTGTTCAAATTCGTTTGTCTTTTAAATATAAAATTTTGTCTCAAATATTTTTTTATTCAAATTGTTTTTGTCTTAAATATAAAATTTTGTCTCAAATTACTTTGTCTCAAGACTATTTTTGTCTTAAATTTTATATTTAAGACAATTCAATTGATATTAAATTTTAACATAAAATAATTAAAATAAAAGTGACTTTAAAAGACAAAAGATTTTCTTTTGTCTTAAACAAATGTCTTAAAATGCCCCTGTGTAGTAGTGCAAGATTATATCGCTGTCCTCAGAGACAACATCAACACCACTCATCGAATGGAAATCATTGGGCCATTCAATACATATTCCCCTGCTAGAAGAAGTTGATACAGCACTTTATATAACTTATAGTTCCCTCCATTTCCAATCATCAATTAACACTCTCGAACACTGTGTCAGATATAGAAAGCAATTAAACCCAAAAGAGAAGAAACATTTAACCAAATTAGTAACTGCAAGTATTTTATATAATTGAGGGTGATTTTTTATTATTAATTTATTTTATTCTGGTCTTACATAAAATGATTGAGATATTGTGCAAAACTACAAATTGCTAGATACTCTAAATTGATTGATTATGTGCGAAACATTATGCACTACATATTCTAAATTAATTTAATAGTTTTAATACTTTCAATATATCAACAGTTTGTTATTTTAAGTCACAGATCCATTTTCCGTAATGCACATTCCTTAATTATTTTCGATAATAAATGAAATAAGGAAACAGCAACATGGTTTTCCGGCGAACCTGTACAGCATTAGGACACACGCCGGAGAGCAGTTGCATCACACGGATCAAAGACTCCCTGTGGCGTCAGCTCTGGCGTGGCTTTCAGCGTCGACATTACATGACATGCCAGAGTCGCCATCGCCATGACCAGAGTACCCCTGCGCGCTCAGCATCTATAGCCTTAATCCCACGCCCTCAGCATACTATAAAGTAGAATGGACACATATCCTGAGAGTGAAGAAACCTGATTAAGAAGCATCCAGTACAGTACTGGATCAAAAGCGAAATAATAGCCGGAATACGAGATCAGCGCGTAATATAGTAGTGTTAATTGCCTTTGCGTGCGTTACTTTTCTTTCACCCAACTGCAATTTCAGGGAAAGAAGAGAAGGTCGGGGTTAGCGACAAAGAATCATCATCATCATGTCGAGGCTGCAGCATGAGCACCCACGAACCGTTCCGGAATCAGAGTCGATAAGATCAGGCGTGCGACGTTCGAGTTGTCCACCCTGGAAGAAGACAACGAGGAATTAGAGCGCGCAGGCGTTGCCTTCTTCAGCAGCACGATCGAAAGGACGCCGTCGTTGTCTTCAATATGCTGGCGCTGATCTGAGCGTTTTACGTTGTCCGGAGGTAATGACGTTCCAGCAGCTGGAGTTAATTACCAGATGTATGTTTGTACCAAATTTTCTCAACATAACAACTTACTGGCATGTTACAAAGAGTATGCAGGACCATGTGGAGGCCCATTAGGCACGTTCCCGGGGTGTCCCGAGACTTACAGAGAAGACGAACCTTCGTTTCAAGGCCGGCGATCAAGATGTAGATCATCAGAAAGACGAGGGAGGAGGAGAGGAGACCCAAGCCAGAAGGTGAGGCGAATAAGGAGAGGAGACGTAATAGCCATCTTTGCAGGAGCAGCGTATTGGTCGTACAACGATGGTGGAATGAGCCCTCTGCAAATCGTGTTTTTATTGCGACACATCCAACCCTCAAAATCAGAACCGCAGGGATTACAGCGTAAGCATCCTAACGGTTAATGCTAATAATCACAATGCATTTTCAGTTATTCTGGGAACTATTATTTTCAGAGCATTGATGATGATGGTGTACTAGAGATGTACAGTCCTTCCCTTGGTTGGGTGCCAGGGTCATCAAATTGGGTGGTGGTGGTCGTCGCGAGGATAGTGAGAGAGGAAGAAAGAGGAAGAAAGAGAGGAGTTGGGAATAATATTTTGGCAGGGTTTAACACGCACTTTGGCCTCAATCTTCGTTGGACGTGGAGCTCGAAACTGCAAGAAGGTTTCAACAGAATCAGCATCGCGGGATTCTTTGCGAGAGTTGAACGGGGCCGACGACTAGCTTACCTGCCCTCGATCTCGATCTCGATCTCGCCCGCTTCCTTACGCTGGGAGACAGAGGCAGTGGGGTAGAGAGGAGAGGAGAATGGTGTTGAAGAGCTGTGTGCCCAATGCGTGTAAAGCACAATGCTGACAATCCTGAGGATGCCGATGTGGCGGTGAGAGATAAGACTAACGGTAGCAGTCAATCAAGGCAAACTTCCTGCATCAAGTATTTGGGATTAGAGCCGAGAGGGTTATTCTCCGCCCGGTACGCAGTAATTTAACCTTATTCTAATGTTAATGTTTTCAAATCCAATGGTTAAATGTGAATTCACTTAACAGTTTTCAAATCCAATGAATGAATGAATTACTGAATCATTCGCATGTACGCAGAGCATCGTTTGTTCCTTCTGTGGAGGAAGAACCGGCATGCCATAATGTACGTGACCAGAGGGGAGGGAGAACGAAGGGGACATCAGCAGAGGTTGCAGTTTGATGAAAAGAAAGAGGTGGCTCGTTCATCGTCATTCCCACCTGTTTAGTCGTCATAAGCAGGAGAGGATGAAGGTTGGAGTATATAACCTTCACAACATTTTAGACAAGTAAGTATAACGACATATATATATTTCAGAATGGAGGGCCTTTTCAGGATTGAATATAATAAGGTAATGAGAATTCAAAGGAGCTTCAGAAGGCTGCAGTTCATACCGGTCGACTTCGCGGGAAGGCAGTTGCTCTTGAAGGATGTTGGAGGAAGTGTTGCGGCAGTGGTCATAGAATCGACCAAACGAAGCCTGTCAGGGTGATGAGGAACAGAGAGATAACATACACCCATCCTGCCTCCATCACTTACCGGCTATCAGGCCCTGGACGTTACCAAGACCAATGTGCGAAACGTCACATCTCTTCCTGTCCAAGTGTAGGCGTTTCAACAAACTATTCCACACCTGCTTCACTCTGTCCACTGATTGTCACAGCTAGCTACCCAATATTACAACAACAGATATAAAGGACCTTTGATTACAGATACATAAATAATTATAATGGAGGATGTTGCTTTTCTTCATGCACAATTTCAATTCAATTCCATTATTTTCGCTTGAGAGGGAAATGATAGTGGAAGGGAGATAGAAGCACATACTCATTATTATAACAAAACGATGATGAGTGTAAATCTGTAAATCTTTGATTACATCAATAAAATTATAACAAAGAGGGTTGCTCGCTTTCTATAATAATAAGATGTTTATTGTTTCTATATATTAAGGATGTTTCTTGTTTCTTTGTATTTAATGATTTTTTTCTCCAATATTCTTACCAAGAAAGCTAAAAACAAGGGAAAAAGATAGAGACAAAACTATGCGCTGAGACATTTTGCAATGCATGCACTTTCTTATCATTATTTGCATAGCATTACATTTCATAACGCATGTACCTTCTTATCATTACTTTGCTAGCATGAGAAGGTTAGAGGAGGGTAGGTCATGCATAGCATTACATTTTATAACGTATACCTTCTTATCATTACTTATAGTGCATTAAAAGGTTAGAGAGGAAAGTAGATTTGGTAGTTGTTGTTGTGGTCATTACCTCATAAACCATGTGCATTTTCTTAGAATGTCTATATTCCTAAACAAGTGTGCATTTCTAGTGCATATTCCTAAGAAAGTGTAAGAAACTCACATCCCCCCAATTACTCCATAGCATGGAAATTTATTTATTTGATGATCTTCAAATTCATGTTTTGCCCGCAAATGTCAACAGAAGTGAAGTCTTTTACATACCATATCATGTATATTGGTAAAATGCATTATATTATACATATCTTCTCATGCATTATCACAACCACTATGTACAATGGAAATTTTTATTATTTATCTCTCTTATGGTGTGTCAAATATGTGTGTCTTGTAAGAACATTAATTATGCGCCACTTATGGTAGATTGATGTATATGTTTTATAGTCCTAGTTTAGTGCTTATGTGCATCACTTATGTCTTCATAGTTAAGGTCAATCAATTATATGTGATACCTAATATTGTGTATCTTTACTTTTTGCTTTTATTCATTGCATTGACTTTGAGGCACCACTTAACGATAAATTCAATAGTAACATCCCAAGGAAAGTGCATAAATGGAAAGCTTATAATGCATACATTTTATAATGCATGCACCTTCTTATCATTACTTGCATAGTATTAGAAGGCTAGAGAGAGGGTCGGTCATGTATAGTATTAAAAGGCTAGAGAGGAAAGTAGATTGGAGAGTTGTTATTATGGTCATTAACCCTCAAAAACCCATGTGCATTTTTTATAATGTGTCTATATTCCTACTAAAAATGTGCATTTCTAGGCATATTCCAAAGAAAGTGGAAGAAATCCCTCAACAATTACTCGATATCTTGGAAATCGATTTATTGGATGATCTTCAAATCTAAGGTTTTGTTCAAAGGTTGAAATTTGTCAATGCAAAATTTGGCACACAAGTGGTTGTATTTTTTTCAAAATAATTGTTCGGAGTGATCATGGGTAGTGATCGCATGGTCCTAGGCCAAAAATCACAAAATGTTTCAACTTACAAAACCACTTTCACTACTTGGTTTTGTTTTATGCCCATGGGAAAAATTCAGCAATATTTCACTAAATGATTTTGGAAGCGAGTTGCACCCACCATAAAATCTGAATCGAGACTCGTTGTGGAAAATACTGTCGTATTTTACCCAAGTTGAAATTATGTTACACCTAGGGACATCCCTCTCTTAGGACCCATCCGTCAAAAATCGATTTATTTGAGGATATTCAAAGCTAGGGTTTTGCCTTATGAAAGATCAACTAAAAATTCTACAGGTTGGATTTTTCAAAATGCTCACTTGAGATATCAAAGTGTAATGAAGGGGCATTTACAGACAAAATTTACAACTTATGGAACTCATTTTTCAGAACAATCTCATATGTTTCTTATGTTCATGGAAAAATCACTTATATGTACATGAATGGATTTAACTATTGAGATGCAACTCAAAGTATAAAATACAAACCAATACTCATACGTGAAAATATTCGATTCTTTTGGACTCTTAACACCAGGGTTAAATATATGTGAACCTCCTTTCCTAGAATTCCATAGGGTTAGAAATGATTTATCGAGGATCTTCGGCTAGGGATTCATTTAGAAGATGCCAATGCAAATTTTTCAAGATAAAGGGATTTTGAAGACCACATTAATGAATATCACTTATATGCAATACTTAGTTTTGTTTTTATGCCTATATAAAAAAGGCTTAAGGACTAGAAACAAATGGGAGAGAAAAAGGGAGAAACTCCACTTACTATCCTTCTTTTAACACATAAAATGGTAATTTTTTGTAACTTATTCTTAAGTGATTTAAGTGACAATACATTAATCATCATATTTGATAAAGAATAATAAGTGAACCATTGTTCGAGAGGGAGGGATGATGAGGTAACACTCCCCACCTTCCACAACAAGGATTTATATTACATGTATCCATAGTTTTTTGGACAAATTAAGCTAGTTCACTAGACATATATTTTAAGGGATGTTAAATGGAAATGTAATGTAATAGTACACTCAGTAAATAATAAACAACAACACAATGGGGGCTTCAAAAGTTCTCAAGTGTGGTTCTAAATTTGTTAGTTACATGAAAATATCAATGATGACATGTTTCATGGGTTTCTATATGAGAATCATATTTTTAAGTAGGAAACTTGGAGTTACAACTATAAAGAGAAGGTTTGGATCCACTGAGCAACTTGTTGGAGAGTGAACCATATTAGAGGAGGGTTGTTGATCCAAAAGAGGATCATGTTTGGAGGGTGTTTCACTTGTATGCAATTATTTCCTTATTATTTTATCCTCCCTCATATATTGTGTATATGAGTGGGGGATAGAGTTGTTTTATATTTTTTCATCATCGTACTCTCTATTCATCGATTGCCTGAGAAGTGATTCACGAAGAAATACATTAGGCTCATGAGGAAATCTAGTGGTAGGACATTAGGGTCCATGAGAAAACCCATGAAGAGATTTATTCCGTGTGAACTTTGTGTTTCTACGATCAAAGATCGTTGCGCATTTACACCGAACCAAAGGTGGAGTTATGTGATTCACGGCGATGACTATGATGATCTTTTTTGTGCGCTAAGATTTTCTGCAGCGGAAAACATGAAAATGGAGATAACAGTATTAATTATTTCCAAAACTGGCGTTCTTGGCGGTATATGAGGCTACAAAAAGATCATGGTGAGATGGAATTACGAGATTTCTTTGTTACGTAAGTCGATTTTTTCAGATTACATTTCGTTGGTTGTTCTCAATGATGTTTTACCAAGTTTTTCTCAAGTATGTTTTTGTAATAGTTGGATGTAAGGGATTTGATCACACAACCTGGCGTGATGGATGAGTATAAGGGAAGAGTACGACTAGAGTTTCTTTCCGCACACTTATGTGATGCGCGGCGATATTGTTTGTAAACTCCAGGAAGAAAACAATGCTATGCAAGAAGAGAATATATGATGTTTGTCGTGGGTTGGCGGAAGTGGCGCACGAACGCGCGTTTCACGATAAATGGAAAATGGTGCCAAACACCCAAATCGGCAATTGAAATCGGCAATTGCCGGCAAATTTTGCCGGAAATTTTGCCGGAAATTTTGCCGGAAATTTTGCCGGAAATTTTGCCGGAAATTTTGCCGGAAATTTTGCCGGAAATTTTGCCGGAAATTTTGCCGGAAATTTTGCCGGCAAATTTTTTTTTTTTTTCTGTGTTGTAGAGCACTCCCAGACTCCTGACCTCAGACTTCCTGACCTCCTGACCTCCTGGGATTTTGACAAAATCAAATATCCCAAAACTTGTCAAAATGAGTTAGAATGAGGTCACCAAGGCAGAGTTGATGTTACCAACTTTTGAAGGTCTTTCTCAACTCCAAATTGAGCTCATGATAGTCATTGGAAATATATTTGTGTCTAGTTATCTTGTGACTCACAAAGAAAGTCATTTAGCCAACCATGCTGGGAGAAACATTAGATTTTCCCAAGGCTACCAGAGGTGCATTCAATTCTCCAGGCAATTCGTATTTTTGAAATTTCTCTAAACCATAAGCACTGTGGTAAAAAGTGAGGGATTTTTCTTCTTTGGCACGTTGACAAACCTTCTCATTTTTCCAAAATTCATCTTTTTTATTACCTGGGAAGCATTTGAGTGAAATTATTCGAAGGTAAAAAAGAAACAAGGGATTTTGTCGCAATGAAGTTGCAACGAAGGGGATAAGGGGCTTATAAACTCTTGGGGGAAATTTTGGGAAGTAGGGGTGGCATATGTTAGGAAGTAGGGGAAAGTGTATCTCAAGAGATTGAGTCAAAGGGTCCAAAAGGGGAAAACATGCTGTGCTCAGGCCTAGAAAATTGCCAAGTTTGGCAAGAAACTAGGTTTGTGCAAAAATGAGGAATTTTGGGATTCCCAAGTGATGGGAAGTGTTTAACAAGGTATATTAAGGATAGGGGCGTGGAACATCGTGATACAAGCATTTTCGGCGATTTGACCATCCAAGAGACTATCGCAAAACCTGTGGAGAGGTAAATGGACCTTACTAGCAATAAATCAAGCATGAACAAGCCGTAAAAATGACCCAATGGAACTTGACATGATGATGAAACCCTCTTAATGATGGTACACCTACCTAATGGTGACATGGACCGTTATTTGGAAAACTTTGATAGGAGTAAAAGCAACCCCTAGACCTAATGCTCATGGGACCATAACTTTTTCTGAAGACTCTTTAAAATGACAAAATTTGACCTTGACACCTTAAAATCACTTTGGAGATATCATGTTTGATCACCGGAGGAAGGTCACAAACGCCGATACCAACATTGGCTCCAATGGGGACAGAAGCCTGATATGCCAAGAACGCATTCTTGGGAGACAGCACCGTGCTTTCATCCATCGGGCGATGGAATCATTATTTGTTAATAAAACAAAACTTCGACACATTTATTGAATGAAAACTTGCCTCAAAATTGATTGAAACTTGACCGAAACTTGACTCAAACCGACCTATGGCAAACCGAAATATCTTTGGAAAAAAATCCACCAACGTACCAAACACAAATGACTCACAATCGACTTAAAACAAGACTTACAAAGCTTTTGGAAAAAAGGCAGCAATCCATCAAGATTTAACCATGATGACAACCACCGTATACTAATGAAATATGTATAACCATGCATAATTGGCTCACTTTAAATCAGCTTCGGCGATGGCTTCTTGACCGACGATCGGCATCTGGCCGGTCAACAATACAAAATCGATAATCACATCCAAAAACATAGCCGACTCATGATTCTTCATCACCGAACACCGCAATAATCACTTTCACTCTGCCGATCGTAATAACCGCTATTGATCCGAAAAATACAGATTACCCCATCAAGAAACAAGGTGTCTTTCTCTTCTCGATTCTGACCGTCTTTATCATGTACTTCGTGTGCGATGTTCGCTCTAAAAACTCGAACAGTAGATGAGCAACATCTCCTTGTAAAAATGAAGGATATGAAATATATGAAGAAGAAAACTAAAAGGGAATCTTGAATGATCTGATCTTTGTGTCCTAAAATACATAGGTCATCTTCATACATAGGACAGTCAATTTTCATTATCAACTTGTACAAATAAACTTGCATCATTCTGGATGTGAAAAAATGACATTTCTATCATCTACCATAAATTCATCCACAGTGAACCTGCTTTCACTTACTTGAACGAAGATTTCATCTTGTTCATGAACCGACCGAATTACCTCTTTAAGAAGACTCGTTCGATGAATCGAAAAACATTTGGATCAAAACTCGTCTATGATCCCAACAAAGAAAATTCTCCTTCTTAATTTGGTACAAGGTATGCTTGGTTGGCTGTAATCTCGAATCGATCCGATATGACCGAGTGATTACTACCACAATCTCGCATTTGAAACTTGACTTTCCCCGTGATGTTGTCTTCTTCCATGGACAGATCTCGAAACAAGCTCTTCTTCTTTCTTTCATCATTTTCAAATTTACATAGACATCTTCAACTCGCCGATCTATAAAGTCAAGCAAGGACTCGTCATCCATTTCGTGTACAGCTAGTTCCACCATCACCTTCTTGACCATGTGCACATCATAGACCGCGTTAACTTGAGTCGAACATGAATTTTCATGAGTTGATTTATCTCGCTCTTCGTACGTATGGAGATAATACCTTTGTTTTCTTTTGCTCAAACAAGGATTGTCTTCATTGATTTCCATGAAGGAGTATATAGATTTTCCTCGCATCGCTGATCCATTTCATGTAATTCCTATGGATCGTCAAGATGCAAATGGATTCATTTTCCACCATACTAAGATCTTGATCCCATTGCAAATTTTCTTTCATGATCTTCTCTTTTATGGGTATCTCTTAGGTTCTCTTCATATCGTTGAAATGATTTTCACATAGGGCTTCCATGATATCATCATCCATGAAATTATCATCTTCATAATATTTCTCAAGGCTTTCTAATAAAAAAGTAGAAGCATGCTGCAATGGTGTCATGAACTAAATTTAATGATGGATAAGATACTGATATTTTTCAATGAATGAAAGAGCATGAAAATCCTTTTTTAAACAAGAACACACAAAGAAGTGAAAATTTTCATACCAAGATTGGGCTCTTTGGCCCAGTGGCCAGGAATATCTTCATCAAGAAACTTTCCAGAAAATCCACCTTCAACTTGAATATGCATGTGAAATCTAATTAGACAAAGCAAGATCTTCTTACCATCATCGTTAAACGTAGGCATTCTCGACCAATTTACCTGGGCATCTTATTCAAACTCAATGCATCCTTATCATGGGAGTTTATTCTTCTAGATTCTACCCATCTTGAAAATCTCATACCATCGATTTCCACAGTTGAAGTCAACATGAAGCATCGATTTTTGGATTTTTCTGCTGAATGAAGTCGCCAGTGAATGTTTTCGTCTTTCTACAGGGTTTGACTGTCATTCACACCATCAAAGACGTATCCTAACTTGATACACGATCGGGGGCACTTATAAGTTAAGGTTACGATTACAAGCTAGACCTAGGATCGCATCGAAGTGCGTTATCTACCATGTACTGCAGAAAGAGCAATTCGAAGGCTACTCCACGTGAATTTCGCACTCCGTCCGTAGCTTATAAAACAACAACACCCACAAGCAAACCATGTTTTCCCAAGATGGTCGCCACCATGTTAGCGCCGGCAACTACCTTAGGTCGAAATAAGGTAAAACTCAAGGCTACATCAAACCCATCGCCACTTCGTATTAAAGGCTCCTACGAGGACAGGAGAGGGCTTCCTCCGGGTCTATTCCGGAAAAGTGATCTTCAAAGGGCTACATTAGCGCCTATAATGAACAATGAATAACAACAACTTTAGGCTAGTAAAGAGATAGGAAAGTTTGATTTTTGATTTTTTTGGGTTTTTGTTGATATAAACGGAAAACAATTTTTTGGGTCCCAGGATAAGGCCGACATTTTTATATAATGGGATAAGGCCAGATTTTTATGTGACCCGAGTTGAAGCAGGTAGGCGTAGTCTTCGATGCTTTCGATTGGGCATATGGGATGATCAGAACGACAAGGAGTCAAGAGGGCAAGGGAGAACATGATCCTCTCCAAACAAAGAAATACGTAAAACTACAAACAAATTAAAAGTGATAATCAAACTACACTGATTCAACCTCATTTACTCATTCATTAGTTTTGTGGCTACATAAGAAGGAAATGGCATACATTAAATATGAAATAACCATAACAATCAAGAGAAAACACCATCAAGAACCTAAAGCCACAAGAATCCCAACAAAAATAAAACCTTTGATCTTTCCTTAGCCAAAATATGAAAAATATGTACAATAGTGTACAAAATTTTCCAAGAGTCCAACCTATCCAACTCGAAAATGATTGAGAAATTACATCATATACTATCCTAACCCCTTCCATGCTCTCTAGGGTCGAATTCTCCTTCTCAGGAGCAAGCCTTCCAACTAATTAAAATAAGGAGCTAGAATTCAGGTATCCAAACAACTTGCCTCAAAAAAGAAGGAACCCATTCTTTCGACTGATTTCACTTTTGGGAAAGAAATCTTCTAGAATAGGTAAAAGTGAGTCAAAGTTACATTAAAAACACAAAATTGCATCAATACAACCCAAAAATTACATCCATTAAGCAAACCTGTCCAACCGGTCAAATCCTAGCCGGAAAAAAATGAAAAATCAGCCAAAATCTTATATGCGTAGCACGCTCTCACATATGCGTAGCGTGCCTTTCAGCCTACTTTTTGGCACTTTCTCGCATCCAAATTGAGGTCATGATAGCTCGTTGAAAGCCCTGACGTTGTCATCCAACCCAAGCAGAATTCTCCAATTTGGAGCTCATTTGCCCCTCCAAAACCGCATTCTCCTGTAGCACTTTGTTGGCAAAAGGTAAGTGCAGTTATGTGGTTTTCATGTGTTTTGGCCTTTTGATCATCTGTAATTTGACAAATGCCTGGAAATACTGGAGCATGCATAAATTACCATGAAAAACCCAAAAATATAATTTTTTCCTTAAGCAAGTGTCCCAATCATGCTTAGCGCGTCGCACGCGCCACTGTATAGCCGAAAATCGTTTTGAGACCAAAACATTTCAAAATGATGAAAAATTAATTTGCCTCAAATTCCCAGCTAAAACACTCCATCATGTATCATGCCCATCCAACGAAGCCTCGCCCAAAATCCGGAGTGGACTGTGCCTTTTCCGTCGTTTTCAGTGCTCGCTCAACCTCCTTCGTAATTCTTATTTTTGCTTAGCGGTGGCTAGCCCAACAATGACCTTTCATGTGACGTGCGATGTATTTCTCTATTGGCCTTTGCCAACAACTTTCCAAGATGAATTTTAACATACATGAGGCAAGAATTCGACTGTGCCCATGTCATATCACCAGTTCTTCCGTGCTAACCTGCCGTATCCTCACGATTCGCCACTACAAAGTGGTGGCTCATCCTCTAGTCGTTTGTTACGCCGTCTGTGTAGTTTATCACCCACCTGAGCTCCTCTGCAATTTCTCTTTCAGCGTGTCATTATCGGCCTTTGCTCCCGGATGATCTCTTTCGCTTCGAGCCAGGAGCCACCACCACGATCGTTAAATCGTTGTCCCGGCCTCCGAAGGGCCCTCATCATGCATGGCTTCTGCTCGGGCTCGGATCCGTACTCGTGATGAAGAAGAAGGCGAGACCCCTTCCACATCATGTGGAGATAATACCGCTCACGATGGGAGCTGGAACGAGACCTCTCAATTCTCGTGTGAGACATCGTCGGTAGTCGCAACAAGGCCCCATGGCTCGCCGGGCAGGCTACCGCAGCACCCACATGTTCACTCGTGATGTCCTTGCTGATGGGGAAGGCTTCCTCATCAGCAACCACTGGAAGCGTTGCAGACCGTGAAGGAAGTCACGGGAGTAAAATCCTCCCAAGTACGTTCGTAATCCATCACATACCCCCGCCATAAATCGAATCCGTCGACATGGCGCAAACAAGATGTTCCAATATGTATGTTGATATAGGTAGAAGTCGTGCTTCAATGTATTCTCAAAACCAACATGTTAGTATATGTACCAAAACATCATAAGAAAATAAGCCACAAAGTGGTAATAGCTTCCGTTAAGTGAGTTACATAAAAACACCACTGCTGATCACAAGTGAATTTGCAAATGAGTAGAAAAAAGTGTAATGTAGTGTATGTACTTGCAATGCTAGTTAAGATTTGTCAAAGGGGGAAAATGAGTATGAGACCGTGTTTGCCAATGGGAAATGGGACACAATGTGAACAAATGACCAATAAAGTTGAAACAAATAGCAATGACAAAGGTAAGGAGAAGGCTTTGCATATGACAATAAGTGGGTAAAATGACAAACTAAGAGCTGAGGGTGACACTGGCGTAGATGCATAGGTATATATATCAACAATACAAGCTGAAATCCTTTACAAGGACCATCAAATATACCAAACCCTAATAAAGGAATCACATGAACATAGGGTTTCACCTTCCACATCAAACACACGAATTTTCCCCACTTAAAACACCACAATCCTGTTCAAAAATCACTTAACAACCATTAAAAACCTACTCGCAAGTTGATTGTGCCGATTTGGTGTGAAACTGGATGCAAGGAAATTTTTTTAGCTCGAGACTGTATGGGTAGCGCTTTCGCTTACCTGTGTGGTAGTGCCATCAGTGTGTAGCGCCCTTGTTATTTTACACAAAGCCGGGGAGGCTGGTATGCGTGCTGTTTGTGCGTAGCGCGCCTCCCATATGCGTAGCACGCTACATAGTGCATTTCCTTGTAGGAGGCTTTGGAGGTTCTCTCTCCCGTGTCCAAATTGGGCGTGTGATAGCTCGTTGGAAAGATCTTGAGTCTAATTTCAACCCAATTGGAATTTTTCAATTTGGACTTAATATGTTTGTTTTGCAATCAAATATCCCAAAACTTATCAAAATGAGCAGCACGAGGCCGCCTAATAAGAGCGGTCATGTACCAATCCTTTTCAAGGTCTTCCTCAACTAAATTGAGCCCATGATATCTCATTGGAAATATATTTGCCCAGTTATCCTTGACCTCATCACAAGTCATTTAGCCAACCATGCTAGGAGAAATATTGATTTTCAAGGTCACCCGCAGGTGCATTCAATTCTCCCGAGGCATCTATATTTTTTATATTTTCTAAAACCATGACACTGGTGGTAAAAAGTAAGGGATTTTTTCTCTTTTTGGCATTTTTGGACAAAAAACTCTCTATTTTTCCAAAATTCATCTTTTTTATCGTTTTCCAGCCAGGCATTTGAGTGAAACTCATCCCACAGTAGAACAAGGGATTTGCTTCCAATGAAGCAAAACAAGGGGATACAAGCCAAATTCTTGGGGAAATTAAAGCTAGGGGGATGCTAGGAAGTGAAGGGGAAAGTGTAATTCAAAGAGATTGAGTCGGGGGAAGGGGTCCAAAAGGGCAAAACACAAAGTTCATTTAGAAAATTGCCAAGTCATGGCAAGAAACTAGGTTGTGTAAAAGTGAGGAATTTGGGGATCTGTTGATGGGAAGTGTTTAATACAGAGACATGATAGGGGAAGGTGTGTGTGTGTGAACATCAGGAGAAAGCAAGTCTTTTCAGACACTTGACCATCCAAGAGAAATTACCTCCAAAACCCCAGGAGAGAAATAACTTACCAAGGCACAACCGAAGGAAGAAAAGCCGTAAAAATGACCCAATGGAACCTGACATGATGAAAACCTTCCGAATGATGGTATACCAGCTGAATGGTGACATGGACCCACATTTGGAATAACGGACAGAGTAAAATCAACCCCTAGACCTAATGCTCAGTGACCAAATTCTTTACCAAGACCCTTGTTTCACAAAATTTGACCTTGACACCTTAAAATCACTTTGAGATACTGCTCATCACTAGAGGAAGGTCGGTAATCACCATAAGACCAACAGGTCCTACTTTCATAGATTTCAAATATTATATTCACAACTTTTATCCGGATTAATAATTTATATTATTTATCATCTATCTCAATTCTTTCATAGAAAAAATGTAGAGGAATAACCCTTGTAGGTCCTTTAACAAAGAAGTCCACCTCTACATTTGGGAAGTATAACCTTCCAAATCCATTTTATTAAACCAAATGAAATTATTTTTGAGGTAAAAACACCTTCACGTGTGCTAGACCTTTGGCAATGGTCTACGTTCAAAGAGATTTCTAATGGAGCAAGGATCATGTCAAACAAAGTCTTCATGCAAACATTATGCTCTCTTGCAGCTACCTAATGTCAATTATGCAGAGAGATAGATACTATGTCATACCCCAATACTCATAAATGAGGCTAGCCACATGTGGACTTTCTGAATAAGACTCTAGAAGGTTCAAACCTGATAACTTAAGGAGGTTGACAAAGTTAAATGTTTTTTTCCTACTTGGTTATTGAGATATGTTAAATTGATACGTAAACTATAGTGATATTCCATCAGATCGTTTCATCACAAAAAATTTGATAAATTACTTAAAAATATGAAATTTACAAAACCATAATTGACATAAGATATGAATATAAACCATTTTTAAGATAAAACCTCAAGTGAAGTAGTATTGTTGATCCTTTTCTTTGAATAGTAAATGGTTGTGAGTTAAGTTACAAGGTCAGGTTCGTGATAATACAATGCAAAAATCTTCATGGTAGTTTCCTCCCATATCTCTCTAAGTTGCCCATCGTCTTCCAGGAACAAAATGTAATTTTAAAATAATGGAACCTATTTTCCTCCTAGTGGCCCTGCTTATATAACAACCCTATTTAAACAGGGTTAGGCTTGAATCCAACCTTTGAATATATTACAAATATTGACTAGAAACTCTTTAGATTCTTTCTTCATCATGATCACATGGATAACCCCTTTTCCAATGAACAATAAATATGGTATCCTCTAAACAGGTGTCAATTTCAGTCAACTTCAAAGAATACAAGTTCATTCTGAGGGTGTGATTCTTTCTATTTTTAAAAATGTATTCTGCTGTGCATATTATGGAATCTAGGTCCAAGGTATACGAGGCCACAAAAAGTGTTCATTTTCTCAAGGTGTCAAAATATCTCCCCGAAGTGTTTGACCCAATTTTTTCAAACGAGACAAATGTGCAAAATGTACCATGCATTGATTCTCCATCTTTTCTCACCTCTAAAAGCATTAGGATGGACTTAAAAATAACATAATGATACATCATAGATCACACCCCCCACTTTGGAGTATTTTTGGTCCCGGAGCCCTACCAAATGACAAGTAGAAAATTTCCTCCAATTCTTCCTCTCGAGGTGTGTTACTATCCTCATGCAGCGGCCTGTGCCCAATATCTCCAAAGGTCATAAGCTTCTGAAGCGAGACTTCTTCTTCTGCAACCTTATCTTCTGCTTACCACCACCAAGAATTTACAGCCAAACACTCACATAATGGTGGGACATGTTGCGCCTTCCTAACTTAGCATAAGGTTTTAGAGTTTTATATTACATTCACAATTGAGTAAATGGGATGTTGTGATATAAATGAGTCTGTATAAGCATTCTGTTCCTTTCCTAACATATTAAAGGGACCATATCACAAAACCTGATTTTTTTACTAGGTTTAGAATTTCTCAATTAATTAAACTCACTTTGTTCTCATATTGAACAACTTATTTATTCTTCACATATGTGATGATATAAACCATGTTTTCTTGTTACTAGTTTGGTATCACAATAACACATGCATACCCTTATGAACCTGCCATGTTTCCATATCTTGGGCCAATACAAATATTCTACAAAGGCCATTATCTTCCCTACACCAGTGTTTCCTTGCACCTTGAGGTGTGTACCTACCTGATACGGGTATAGATAAGGGATGATATAGATCTCGTTTTCTTGTTACTAGTTTTTAGTAGTACAATAAAGCGCTAATACTATTATATCATTGCATGTTGTTACATCTTGAAGCTAATACAGTCTTCACAAGCTGGCTAATATCTTCCTACACCAAAGCACCCAACCTTGAGTTATGAACCTCTAATTATCGTAATCACTCACTCCTTAGGAACACATAATTTATCCAACCCATGTAGCAACCTATCTTGAGACGATAACAACCTGTTATCACCACAAAATATGATCAATGGTAAACCACAGAAACACCCTTCTTGAAGTCCTTGTCCTCCGAATATGCTCTTTGTATGCATCACTAATGGGTTCCATGTGCAATTTATAGTTCCAAATTTGTGATATTTGTTGTGAGTGGCCTTGAATAATGTCATCCAACCTTATTTGTGATGGCCTTCGACAATAGCATCAAAATTAAACCATTGTGAGAAACACCATCCACTTGTAATTTTACTAATAGCCATTTTATGCTCAATAAAAACATATAGTGGTTGATATGCGTATTAAAATATTTCTTTTCCCACACAGATAATGTTTCACTTCATTAGAGCTTTTGCATCAAAGGCATATTTTGTCATAGGTAGGGCAGTTAATAATTGTCCCATTAAATATCAAAATGGTAACATACACGTCCCCCCCCAATATCAAGACCACTGTGATAACATACCCACTGTATATGTTCCCACTCAAGGATGCCCAAGTTTGTAATGGAAATAGAATCAGTGCTCAGACATATCTTTATTTACTCCTCATGACCTTGTCGACTATTTCCTAATGGAAACTCTCACTTACTATTACATGTCCATGGTGTTGTTAATACAAAAATGAGGTCATGGTTCTTCCCATGTACCGTGTCATCCTAACAAAACTCAGCTCATAAAAATTATTAGGCATCAACCATTTCATATTATCATCTGGAAGCAAGATCTACTCAATTTCCTCCACCTATCACATACCCCATATACACCAAAGATTTTTGCAAACTCACACTTCTCGAGATTTATTAGCAATGGTTCTTTTGTATGTTCTCATCATTGCACTAAATGTGATAGATGCCTTTCATAAAATTTACTGTGATACCAAGATATCATCCAAATATAAATAACAAATTGATTTATAAAAGGTCACAATATATTTTCTATTAACCTCATAAACGATGTCATTGCACATGCTTCTAATGACATCAACCACCAGCATAAATTCATTCTGTTTTGGTTACAATATTCTGTGTATCTTTCTTCTCCGAATTAACCCAGATATTCAAAAGTTAAAGTCGAGTTTGATGGAGATATTTTTTTTGGTTACATAAATCGATCTAACAAATCAATATGGTATTCTTTAGGTAGGGGGTGAAGAAGGTTAGCAATAATTTTGTTCCATGCCATGTAATCTATACACATTCACCAAGTCCCATACTTCTTGCATAATGGGATGATGGTATTCACATCGTGAGGTACTGTTGAATGACACCTTTTTTCGGTAGTTACAACTTTTTTTCCACCTCACTTGCTTTGTTAAGGATTACCTATACGGGAAATTTCAATGTTTTGTAACCAGGGAGTCCATGGAAAAGTTGGATATTGCTCACTTCCTTAGGTGGTAGCCTTTAGAACTTGGAACACATCCCTATATTCCTACGTAAACTCTTCCAATTGTTTTTTATGTTTCTTAATACACCCTCTAGTGATTCATTTTCTCATTAACTCTTCACACACTAGTTTTCTCTTAAAATAGTAAAACATCTTTCATAACTAATCACCTCTTTGGCTTGGTTGACACCTCCTAATGAAATTGGACTTGTTCTTTTCGTGCGCGTTGGATGGTGAATTATTTTTCATCCCCGATGAGGAAACATCATTGTCTCTCCACATGAATATTGCATCTTGCATGTACATATAGGGACTTCCAAACACCACCTAAACATACATCAAGGGGAACTACACTCCACTCCTACTTCGTCAAATAAAATCAACACCGATATTAAATCCAAATGTTCACTATTTTGTTACCTTTATATCTACATCCTTATTTTACCTATCCTAATGGATATGGGTTTGGATGATCATGAACTTACAATTCCAATATTTTCACCAACTTTGTTACAATGAGATTTTCCTATTATCCTAAGTCAAACATAACATCAATCTTTGTTTTCTTCTTTGACTCGTATCTTTATATGGAATAGTTTGGTTTATTTCCCTTCTCTTCTTGTTGTTGAATGCTACTCGCATTCACCTTATGCACCGATGTAAAAAATATATTCTCATCCACATCCTAGCTGATTTCTAACCATTTCCCCAAATCAAGAGTCATGATATTATTCTTCTTATTATCTTTCTTTTTGTTAGATTTGTGATTTGGATGAAACTCTAGCACTTCTCCTCCGTATGAATGTCAATGTTACAGTTGGTTGTAGTGCTTGTCGTAGATCTTTGGACTGGTTTGTTTTGGTTGTTGTATTTTAGTATTTTCGTTTTCCACTTCTTCTTCCCTTCATATAAGTGTCTCTGTTCTCTTCTATTTCCACTTGATTTCACTTTCTTCTAATTCTGTGTTCTCCATGCATTGTTATGCGTATAAAAAATTATTGTCTACTAATATGTGTTTAACAATACCACTTGCTTCAGGATGGCTATGTATACCTCCTAGATACTGAGGAGTATATATGGATTCTTTTGGGAGATACCCATCACTATGACCATATTTCCCTAAATTTTGTGTGCTCCTATACACTTTGGCCTTGCTTTTGCTTGAAGTAGTGCCACCCTGCATCCACCTGTCCTCTTCATACCCAATAGGGTAAAATTAATTTTATGAGGGGTTTAAAGTCCTCCCACTTAGCCACTAGAGGATCTCCAACCTCAAGGTCTCTATGTGGACTTACCATTTAGGTCGCAGCACACCATTCTAATTTCGCTGTAACAATGAAGTATTTTTTTTTCTTCCTATATATACGAACATTGCAATACACTTTTAATTATTGAAATGGTGATTTAGCTTCGCAGTGTCAATCTCACCTTAACATGTCTTGATGTAAATCTCCACTTCCATTTTGAATAGGAGTATGAATGGTTCACTTTGCATGAATGGTGGTTGATCTTTTTTTCGAGTTCTTTCTTCAACTCCCTTTTTCTTTCTTCTCATCTCCAATTTCCCTATGATCTCACCTTGCATTAGAAATCTTATCTTCACTAATAACATGAGATAATTGGATGTGATTCCATGAGTGATATCGAAGGGTGGTTTATGTATCTACAACTTGTGCTTCCAACAAATCTAAATCCTCTCCTCTCAGATCAAAAGGGTTATTGATAGATTCATCAACCATATCTGGTTTTATTTTTTGGCTTGGTAAATATAAATCCATTAAAAATTCTTAATATAACCAAAGAAACCATCTCTCTAATACTAATATTATTTTATATTATTGTTTGTCGGACTAGTGTCCTAAATTGTTGCATTTAATTGTCAATCCCAACTGTAAGTCACATAAAGTGCTATGATCAGTATGTGCAAGATAACCTATTTCTTAACTTTTTGTCGTTGGTTTTTCTACAAGAAATGGAAATTCTAAAAATGAAAACAACAAGTTTGTTATATTTGTTCACAAAGTGATATCCTCAATGATTTACCAACTTGAAACTTAAGAGCAAATTGAAATTACGATAATGACAAGACCGAAAGAAAGTAAAAGTGCAATTACTAAAATGAAAAAGGTGTTGCTAATCTAATGAATCAAACAGAACTAGTGAACATGAAATCAAACTATTCTGTCAACTAAACACAAAAGAAACTATGCTAAGGAAATTCAAAAACTGCAACAAAATAAAATCTAAATCAGACACATCAATTACTTTTCCGACCCTTCATCATTAGGATCAGCTATGACTTTCAAGAAATCATAAACAACTTAACTCATATTTAATTTGCAGGAAAGTAACCACTAAACCATACACCATGATTCAACCGCCATCACCCACTGGCTTTAGCAATCAATATTATGGTATGTTTTAATATATTTCAATTCTAAAAGAACTAATACTAAACTACAATATTTCCATAATGCGCAGTCTCTCTACCATCACTCCACTGTGGTTTTCAAGGTAATCAAGACGTTTATAAATTAATATATCTAAATTTAAGTAAAAGAAACTAATACTAAACTACACATTTCATAATGCGCCTCCTCACCATCACCATCATATTATAACGTAAACTAAGATTTATGAGCGCCTATCATATCTAAATTAACTACCGAATCGTATAAGCAAAACTCGAAATGTACAAAGTATATCTGTTAAAACAAAGCTATGAAAAGCAAACTAGCAAAATAATGTTGTCGACAGTCATTAGTCAAATGCTAGCATAAAAATGCCCGGCTGCCTACCTAAAACCGCACAAGAAAATCGATCGCGTTGATTAACAATCATAAAACACAAGACGTAAATGAAATGGAAATTATAAAATGTATAAACAAAGAACAAAAACAACTACAAAGCAGAACATGGATGATTTATGACAGCAGCCATTTTTAAAAGAATGAAATGAGAGAAATGACTAATACAAAACCTTAGTCATATAGGGGCCTTCACATGCGCCTTTGGTAACGATCCTCAAACACGACCAAGTTGGAAAATGGTAGTCTTCATATTAATGCGTCTATTGCTGCACGGGTAGTAAGTTATGGCTCAAGGGCAAATAATCACTACAAAGCAACCAATGATAACAAAGAGTTTATTCACGGTACACCAACTATCACCAACGACCCGTCAAACTCACTTTCCGTGCGGTGATGGAAACGCTCGATATATAACAATAAACTCAGAACGTTCAAAGTTCAGACATAGAGCACGTAGACCACCACGCCCACGGATAGTAAAGGCGGGCTGTTGAAAGTTAACTACCAAGGTGGATGCTTGAATTCAACTCGTAGGCCCACATGATGTCGATTTAACCTCCGAAGCTTAGAAACGGTCGTATGGATGTTTATTTGCCACAAACGCAGTCCTGGTCAGACATGAAACTCCATAGTTGGGATTTCCACGTGGACGTCTTTGACCGCGGCTTTGGGATTTAAAGTTTGTTGAATCCGTAGGACACGAACCATGTCCATGCCATTCCTAGCCCCATTTCCATGTGGCTTGCTTCTCAGACACTCGTAGTATATAGTTCCTGCAAAATAGTCGCGGAAATAGCACTACAAAGTGGCAAGTTTCGGTACCGTATATAAAATCTAGATCAAATAGAAAACAATAAAAAAATAATTAAAAACTATGTTAGATACCCTTGCAATAAGGAGTATCATAATTTTGAGGTTTAGGTGAGTGAAAAGAAGAGAAAGCAGGAAAGATGCAAATTCGGACTCAACATACCCCCATCAGGAAGGTGTTGCATGTCCTCATGCAACCAAATTTTGATACTCTTTGTCTGGGCCCATGTGCTCTGATACTTCAGTCAAAGACATCCAACCCCTTCTTCTTTGTACCGTCATCATTCCGGGTTTCTTCATTAAGCACCTAAATTTGGATATTCATGCGTTCGCTCAATTTCTGCATTTCTTTAATTTCTTATTCTTCTTTTGCCAAATACCCAAATGTAACATAGTATTATCATGGATGATCAACGCTTTGCCTTGTTCTTCAGTGTTTCATTTTCATTTTTTGATATGTCAATTCAAAAGCTCAAGCTCAAAATTTTTCTTAATGACCCATCCAAATCATCCCCGCAATGTATGAGGTCGAATGGAAGAGGTACTTGGACTCGTGGTCGCTTTCTCCAAGTGACTCTATATAGTCATATACCTCCATTGCTGAATCTACTTCCGTGTTCTTTCATTGGGCTGTCCCCAAAATGTCATAGGGAGAATTATGTTCTCAAAAACTGCCGAGGAGGGGCTTACATCAATATTTCTCACGAGAATACGATGAGTATGCTCATTGCTCCCGGATTTGGGAGTGAAAGGAAACCAAATTTCACTAATCGAATCGAAATGGACTATGGCCGCTGGGAGACTGCTCGTATGGTTCTCTGCCCAAATCAATGAAATGAGGACCCTTAATTTGTGTTTTTCTCAATTTTCCCTTAAGCCCGTCGCTTCTCCTCACATGCCGTGGCACACTACCCTTTTGTTCTTCTTGCCTTCTTCTCGTTCGCCTTTCTTGGATATAGATGGACCATGGAAGAAAAACTAATCTTCGTATAGTATTTGGTGATCTCTCTTCGTAAGAAGAGCTGTGATGTACTCGTCAATTTCTTTTCCCTTTGGTACATTGGCTTCTTAGCTTTAATTTCTTCTTCCTTTACCAACTTTCTCCCTATCATTGTTTTCAGTATAGTAGTAGAAGTATTTTTTGGATTTCATCTATTGTTCTTTTCTCTCTTCTACTTCTTTTTGATGTGCTAGCTACGGAATTTCTAGAGCAATTTGGGTTTCAACATTCATTCTTCTTCTTCACTCCTTCTAATTCTTTGAACTACCTTCGTGAATTTCCGAGGTTTCAAAGAAGTTTCAACTAGGAATTGTTCCCATGTATCTTTCTTTCCTTTAGCTCCTTTTCAATCAGAATTTTTATAAGGCCGTGGTGATAAAGATGAGGCTCTACACTTCAAGTGTTTTTGAATGTAAATGTATAGCCATTTTCTTTAAGCTATTGAATAAAAATAAGGGAGATTGAGAGTTTGGTTTTCAAGAAAATCACCAATAGCTCATATGGTGCACATGTACATAGACCCAAAACGGCCTCATGGTAATAAATTCTCGAACAATTAGTAGTAAAGTGGCCCATTCACTTTATTTCATGGCCAGGATTCTTTAAAACAAGGATATCCATACCTTGATTCCGTAGGATTTTTCTCCATGCCTCATCACTCATTTTATTTTTGAACCAACGTTCTTCCTTCCGAAGAAGCTCGTGGTCACAGCACATGCTTCATTGACCAAAACCTGAGGTCTCCAACTTCTCGCTTCCGAGCCATCAAATGATCTTGCAAACGTTTGTAATCTCTTAAAATCCCCGAATTTCCTCGAATAAAACGCACCATTTAGCTTTCCTCAACATCTTTGTTTATGGATATCCCTCTATAAACTTCGGTCCTTCCGGGCTCGCCCTTAATAATTTTCCATTTCTCAATTTCTCTAAGCCCACAAGTTTGCCTCCGTGAGGGCTTGGCGGGAAATGGAAACGATGAACACACAGGACGAGCACACATCGTGGGGATGTTATCAGCAAAGCCGAGAATGAGTGCTCGGCAAATGGGTATCGAGATCAGGTAGGTATACGGAGTGAGAGTGAGCAGTGCTGGAACGAAATGGGGGAAGAAAGTGAGAATGAGTAGAGTTTTTATTTTTGTAACACGACAAGAGACACTACAAGATAAGAACAAAGTATACCTATCTGCCGCGTTGAATTTTGGTATCGTAACAATAATAAGGAATACGTTTCTCAATCAATGATTATGAAGTTATGCGGCTTGTAAGAGTCCTTTGTCAACCTCAAATACGTCTCATTATCTACGGTGGGATATTGGAACATGAGTGAGAATCGGAATTTCAATGATGAAACCGTTTGTGAATAAATGCAAGAGGATAACATGGAGATCGTGGAAGGTTACGGACCTGTCACAACATAATCATTGCGTGTTATGGGTAGAGCTCATAGTTTAAAATTATATAAAAATGTGTTTTTCAAATACTATTTGAAATAAACTTTATTCATACCTTTGGAATCCTTGCTTTTGCCTCCTCGTCTTCAACCCATCGATTGATCTTCATTAGTGTCTTGAATGTTCCATTGGATCCTTCTCCTCGCATTTTATTTCATAATTATGGAAATAACAACCGACCGAGACATTCTTTGAAAACGTAGTAGGCCGCGGAATCGTTTCCGGTCGTGAAACCGGAGTCACCGCGAAACACGACAAGTCACCGCGGAAACCGACATAGTTATTACTTAGTTGAATAGGGAAAATGAGTCTAGAATGACAGAAGGACCAGTGGAAATGGTCATAAATTTTTTTTTATTGATGGAATGGATGAAATGAAGTGGAGTGAAGTGAAATGAAATGAAATGAGATGAAATGAAGGAAATGAAATGGAGTGGGTGGTGACAAAGCTTGTGAAATGAAAGAGAGATTTTTTTTTTTGGAAAATATAGAGTGTCAGGTGTTCCTGATTTTCACCCTATATTTTCTGTATAAGACTGCCAATCAATGATTGGTTTTCAGGCTTATACCATTATTTTTTATTTTTTTTTAACTGAAAAGATCAAAAGAACTAGGTTGGTGGAGAAGAAGAATTCTTCTGTACCAGCCTGATTGCAGAACTTTCTTGAAACATTTTGACAAAATCCTCTTTTGAGAGTGGCTTATGATAAACTTTCAATCTATGACCATTCACAATAAGAGGAGTTTGAAACTCATCAATGGTCTTGATTCTTACCGCTCCATTGCTAAAGATCTTGTCAATCTCATATGGCCCAAGCCAATGAGTCTGAAATTTTCCTTGAAAATCTTTAAACTTGGAATCAAATAACAATGCCCAATCTCCTTCTTGAAACTTCTTCTCTTTGATATACTTGTCATGCCATTTAGCTCTTTGATATTGAACTAGATCGGTTCTTAGAATTGCATCTTGTCTGATCTCATCTAGCTCATTCAACTGCTCCATTCTATGCTTTTGGGCTTCTGATAAGTCCATCCCCAACTGAACTGCTATCTTGAAGATCTTGACTTGGAACTCAATGGGGAGCAAGACTTCTTTCCCATAAACAAGTTCATAGGGAGAATGTCTTGTTGTATTCCTCCATGTAGTTCTGTAGGCCCACAAGGCTTCTGGAAGCCTTTCTGCCCAGTCTCTTCTATGTAGATGAACAGTTTTGGTGATGATACTTTCAAGAACTTTGTTTGTGGACTCCACTTGACCATTTGCTTGTGGATGGTAAGGAGTAGATCTTCTGTGCTTGATTTTGTATTCTTCCATCAACTTTTCCACCAAATTGGATGTGAATTGGCTCCCCTGATCAGTCACAATTTCTCTTGGAACACCAAAGCGAGTAAAAATATCCTCATAAAGAAAATGAACAACTGAATTTTCAGTAGCAGATACTAATGCTTTGGCTTCTACCCATTTAGTAACATAATCGGTACAAACCAATATATACTTCTTTTGCTTAGATGGTGGATTAATAGGTCCAATGAAATCTAAAGCCCATTTTCAAAGGGTTCAATGAGTACCTGTGTTTGCAATGGCATTTCATTTGAAAGGGTAGGTTTCCCTACTCTTTGGCAGCTGTCATACCTTTTGACATATTGTTTTGCATCTTTGAAGAGGGAAGGCCAATAATATCCTAAAGAGAGGATTTTATAGGCCGTCCTTTTGTCTGCAAAGTGTCCGCCGCATGGTTCATCATGACATGCCTTAAGAATATCAGGCATTTCATCTTCCATAACACATCTTCTAATCACAAGATCTGGCCCTGTTTTAAACAATTCGTTAGAAATCCATGAATATTTTGAACTCTCTTGAATAATTTTTCGTTTTTCACTTGGAAATAAATGTGAAGGTAGTTTCCCTGTAACCAAATAGTTAGCAATATCTGCATACCAAGGTGTCTTAATAGTTACTGCAAATAAGTATTCATCAGGAAACTTATCCTCTACAGGGGAATCTTCTTTAGTATTCTGAATCCTAGACAAGAAATCGGCTATTGTATTTTTTTTTCCTGGTCTATCCAACACAGTAATATTGAATTCTTGCAAAAGTAAAAGCCATCTTGTCACTCTGCCATTAGTAACAGGTTTGTTCATCAAATATCTAATTGCAGAATGGTCAGTATGAATAAAAGTTTCATAACCTGTTATGTAATGTCTAAACTTATTAATTGCATGAACAACAGCTAAAGACTCTTTTTCAGTCACAGTATAGTTCAACTCTGTGGGAGTCAAATTTTTACTGGTGTAATAAATGGCATAAGGAACTAAATCTTTTTGACCCAACACGGCTCCAAGAGCTGTATCTGAAGCATCTGTAGAAATATGGAAAGGAAGTTTCCAATTTGGTCCTCTCAAGATAGGTGCTTCAGATATTCTTGTTTTCAAAGTTTCAAAAGCTGATTGACAATCAGGATCCCATTTAAATTCACAGTCTTTTGTAATCAATTTGAAGAGTGGAGATGCTATTTTAGTGAAGTTTTCTATAAATCTTCTATAGTAACCAGTAAATCCTAGAAAACTTCTAACATCTCTTTGACAATTTGGAATAGGCAACTTGGAGATGACTTCAACTTTTAATCTATCAACCTTAATCCCATCTCCCGAAATATGATGTCCTAAAACAATCCCTTCATTAAACATCATAAAGCATTTTTCATGGCTTAATGAAAGGTTTGTTTCTTTACATCTTATAAGAACTTTTTCCAAATTTTCTAATGCCTCTTCAAATGAATTACCATAAACTGTAAAATCATCTATATAAACCTCTACACAATCATGGATTAGATCAGAAAAAATTCCTAGTACTGCTCTTTGGAATGTTGCAGGTGCATTACATAACCCAAAAGGAAGCACTCGATGGGAAAAAGTTCCCCATGGACAAGTAAATGTGGTCTTATCTTGATCTTCAGGTGCTACCTGAATTTGATTATAGCCACTAAAACCATCCAAAAATGAAAAGTACTTTTTACCTGCTAATGTATCTAATACCTGATCGATAAAAGGAAAAGGAAAGTGATCCTTAAAAGTTGCTTTGTTCAATTCCCTATAATCAATGCATACCCTCCATTTACCATTCTTTTTAGGTACTATAACCAAAGGAGAAACCCATCGGCTATCTGAAATTGGATAAATGAAGTTTACATTGAGTAGTTTTTGGAGCTCTTCTTTCACTATCTCCTAAGATTTGGATTCATCCTTCTTTGAGGTTGTCTGATTGGTCTACTGTTTTCCTCAATATAGATATGATGGATGCAAGTCTTAGGATCAATACCTTTCATGTCAGTATACTCCCATGCAAATGCGGTAGAATGTTTTTGCAAGATTTTGGTTAGTTCTTCTTGTTGTGACTTTTCCAAATGTTTGTTGATATTCAATGTTTTTCCTGGAAAAATCTCAATAGTAGAACTACCAAACTCTTCCATAGAGTAAAGAGACATTTTCCTTGATGATAAATATTCTATGTCAGATTCCAATTGAAATTGTGTAGGGTCATATTCTGAAGATATCTCAAAATTTTCTAATGTGTTCAGAATTTGACTATCCTCACTGATTTCAGAAATGGTAAAGACAGGTTGTATAGTGTTTTCATCATCGACCCATTCATTGTCTCCTATTTCTGTGATTTCTCTTGCTGGAGGATACAAATTGAATTTCTTTGTCGAATTACCATTTGAAATGTACATGTATCCAGATCTACAACTAATAAAAGCATCAGCTGTGGCCAGCCAAGGTCTTCCTAAGATAATTGGATGTCCTCCTAGATTACTTTTGGGAGTCAAAATCATAAAGTCTACTGGATATTCCCAAGAATCTAAGGAGACTAAAATATCTTCTAATACACCATCTGGTTTAATAACCGATCGATCTGCAAGTTGCAATAAAGTAGGTGTAAAAAGAAGGTTAGGAAGTTTTAACTTTTCCATAGTCTGTCTACTCATAATGTTGATAGCAGCCCCTAAGTCAATCAATGTGTTTGGAATTTCTATTCCATTTATATGTGTCTTGACAATTGGACTTCCTGGATCTACATACTTCTGCATAGTAATTTTTCCCATCATAATGTTTGCAATCTTTCCTACCAGGTGGATTCTTCTTGTGTCTTTTAGTTTCCTTCCTGGTCTTTTGAAACTCAACTCCTTTATGGTTTTTGCTAGAATAGGAATTTCTCGAATGGCTTGTAGCAATGGAATCTTGATAAAAACATTCTTCAATTCATCTAGAAAGTCATAGTTAGGCAACAAGATTTGTTTTTCCACCCCCTTATCAATTTGTAGTCTTTCCGGAAAAGGAGGTGTAGATGAAGATGTTGGTTGCTCAACTATAGGAGTTGTGGGTGTTAACTTTTCTTTTTCTTTTTGCATGCTTGAATTTTGAAGAGATTCTTTCTCAGAACCCTTATTAACTTGAAGAGAGTCCTCCTTAGAGGTATCTTGCTCTTGAATATCTATAGAAGGTTTTTCTAAAACTCTACCAGATCTGAGTTGTACATCGTTGAGAGGAACAATCATATAGGTAGGAAATTGTTGTCCTTCTACCATGTAAGTATTCTGAGGATTCTTATTGTTAGGATTTGGTAATGGCTGAGCTGGAAGTTGATTTGTCTTTTGTTGGTATGGGAGCATGAGTTGAGGATTTGGATTTTGTTGAGAAGGTTGTTGTTGTGGAAATGGCAATGAAAGTTGTGGATTTGGGTTTGGAAGTTGTGGAGCTTGTTGATTTTGAAAGGATGGAGGATATTGATAAAATTGAGAAAATATCCCATAAGGATTTTTCATCCCTTGTACCAATGGCTGATATGAGTTTTGATGTTGGGGCCAAGGTTGTTGCCAAGGATTCCAATTTGGTGGGGTTTGAAAATTCATAGGGTTGTTAAACCCTTGAGTTTGTTGTCCCTGCCAAGGTCTCCTTGCGACAAAACAGAGAGATTCTACTGAATTTGGATCTTCTTGAAAAAAAGCTTTGAGTCCAGGAATTGAAGGACAATCCTTGATCTCATGATTTTCTGAGCAAATCATACATGTTTCTACAACTTTTGCATCCAAGGGACATTCCCTTAAAGCATGTTTCTTCCTACATTTCGGACAAAAGATGGCTAAAGCATCTGTTTTTGCTTTCTGCTTGTTTTGAATTTTAAGGGTGTCTAGTTGTTCACTAAGGCTCCCTAAAATATCAGTTTTAAACTCATCAAGCATGTTACCAATCTCTTCCCTACTTACTGATCCGGTTGCAGATTTGTTAGCCCTAATAAGAGAAGGATCCCTAGGCCCTTTTCCTGTTTAGATTTTCCCCTTGAGAGATGGATACATAGTTCTATATAGTTACGTTATATCATCGTAATCCATAAAAGTTAGGGAGAACAGATGGTGAGATATTTTCATTGTTGCATGAGTTTCCTCATCAACTATAGGGAATCCAAGCAGATTGTCCCTATTTCTACCGTTATTTCCTTCACCATTGTTATCTTCATTATCTCCTCCTCCTCTACCTCCACCTCTATTTATTACTTCCTCTGCCATGATAGTTTCTTTAGAGTCATTATAGTCCTCTAGTTCTTCTACCAAGGAAGGATGAGAGAAAGTCTCTTTGTTTTCTAAGTGGGTTTTAGTAGGTGGTATAGGAGAATCCTCTAATTCAATTGTTCCTTGACTTCCAAAAATCTTAAGGCTAGGGGTAGATGGTGGTGAATCTGGTCTATGCCTTGAAGAAGATGGAGTTATGAAAATCGAACTCTTGGCTTTAGCTATAAACCTTCCCCTAGAATCTCTTGCTCTATGCATGTCATTTTTTATTTTTTATTTTTAAAGTTGGGCTAATAATTCTCTTTCTGATCTTCCAGATCACGCTAGGTGCAAGAAGAGAGCATACTTAAGAAATTACTAAACCAATAACTCTCTTTTCTGATCCTCCAGATCACACTAGGTGCAAGAGGAGAGCATACTTCAAGAAGTTATCAAGTTTTCCCTTCTTTTATGATTTTATGTTTTTTTTTATAAAGAAATTGGCTACCTAGTTACACTTCCCCGGCAACGGCGCCAAAATGTTTGGTCAATTTAGTGTGTCCTAAATTGCTGCATTTAATTTGTCAATCCGGGAATCGTAAGCTGATGAAGTGCGGCGCACTATATGTGCGAGATAACCTATTTCTTAACTTTTTGTCGTTTTTGGTTTTTCTAAGGTGAAATGGAAATTCTAAAATGAAAACAAGTTTGGTTATATTTGTTCAAGGAAGTGATATCCCCTATAATGATTTACCAACTTGAAACTTTAAAAAGCAAATTGAAATTTACAATGGCAAGACTCAAAAGAAAATGAAAATGTACTGCTGAAATGAAAAGGTGTTGCTAATCTAATAAATCAAAACAGTAAACTAGTGAGCATGAAAACCAAACTATTCTTGCTGCCAACTAAACACAAAAGAACTATGCTTAAGGAAATTCAAAATTGCAACAAAATAAATCTAAATCAGATTACATCAATTTATCTTCTGACCCTTCATCATTAGTCCGGCTATGATTTTCGGAAGTAATCATAAACAACTTGAGTAACTGATATTTAATTTGCAGAAAGTAAACTAATACTAAACCATACACTCATGATTCAATCCCTCACCATCAGTCCAGCTGTGGCTTTCGGAGGTAACCGAAGATATCATGCATGATTTAATATATCTAAATTTGCAGAAAAGGAACTAATATTAAACTACATTTCATAATGCAATCCTCACCATCGATCCAGTATGGCTTTGTTTCTTGAAGATGCTATGTTGTAACTCCAATATATCCGTAATTGAGAAAAGAAACTAATACTAAACTACACATTTCATAATGCAATCCCTCACCATCAGTCCAGTACAACGTAGCTTTCGGAGAGCAGCGGGAAGAAGACGCTAAGAGCGGCTTAATATATCTAAATTGCGAGAAAGAAACTAATACTAAACTACACATTTCATAATGCAATCCCTCGCCATCAGTCCAGCTGTGGCTTTCGGAGGCAACTGAAGATTCTATGAGCAGCTTAATATATCTAAATTTGCAGAAAAGGAACTAATACTAAACTACACATTTCATGATGCAATCCCTCACCATCAGTCCAGCTGTGGCTTTCGGAGGCAACTGAAGATGCTATGAGCAGATTAGTATATCTAAATTTAACTACTGAAGCAGATAAGCAAAACTGAAATGTACAAAGCAATACTGAAATTAAACAAAAGCTATGAAAAGCAAACTAGCAGCAGAACAATGTTAGTTCCATGTCATTAGTCAAAAAGCTATGAAAATGCCCGGGCTGCCTATCTATAACCTGAAACAAGAACATTGATCAGTGATTAACAATCATAAAGCATGAAAGACAAAAATGAAATGGAAGTTATGGAAGTGTATAAACAGAAATGAAACAAATGCAATATATGAACATATGAATGGATTATGACACAATGGAATGAAATTAAAATTATACACTAATGCACAAAACCTTAGCTGAGCAGGGGCCCTCTACACCAGCCTTGGCAACGGTCCTCAAATACGAATTAAGTTGAAAAATAGAGTCTTCTCATATTAAAAAGTAGTCATTACAGAATGGTAATGTTACGTCACAAGTGCAGCGTAATCACTACAGAGCAGACTAATCAAAAGATAACAGAGACTACATTCACTAATATCGACTAACTCTATATGCGTATGCAAACGCATTATATATAACAACGAACTATAACTGTCTCCTAAAGTTCATGCTGGTGGAAAGCACGTAGACCACTACGTCCACGGATATAGGAGCATGGCTGTGTTGGAAAGTAAATCTACGAGAGGTGGATGCTTGAATTCGACTCTAGAGCCCTGTACAGATGTCGATTTATCCTCCGCAGGCTTAGAAACGGCCGTATGGATCTTTATGTGACACGAAGCAGAGTCCGGCCGACATGAAACTCCATGGTTGACTTCCATGTGGACGCCTTTGACCGCGGCTTCTTTGGATGAGTTTGCTTGAACCAATAGGACACGAACCATGTCCACGTCATTCCTGACCTGCCCATGTGGCTCGTTTTCCTTATAGACACCTGTAGCATAGAGTTTCACAAAATAGCTGCGGAAAGTTGCAGCAGCTGCGGAAAGTGGCAAGATTCCGCAGCTGAATGAACAAAATCTAGATCAAATAGCAAACACAAAATATAATTAAAAACCATGTTAGATGCTCTTTTGCACATGATATTGACAATTTGGGAGGTTTAGGTGAGTGAAAAAGGTATGGAAAAGTGAATGGAAAAGATGCAAATTTGGGACTCAACACTAATCGAGAGACTAAAGAAATCAATCGGGGAAGGAGGATTTATGTATGATGATAGATAGCATACGGAATGGTTCATCACTATCTTTTAACTGCCTCACGTGTACACATGGGCCACCAAACCTTCGAATCACGGGAAAGCTTTGGAAAGCGCCATGAAACTAGAAGCTGTGCCTAGAGAAGATACTTTGGTAGGATTACAACAAATTCAGGAGCAGTTCAGAGCTATGCACATGGAGATTCAAAAACTACGGAAGGAACAGGGAAAAGGAGCTAGTGTAGATCTATGGTGCATATGATGTCGGGCATCTGGACATACGAAGGATCAGTGCCCACTACTGGAAAATTACGTGCAGGTAGGAGGACCTAGTCCAATACATCCAGGAGCAAGCAGAGAACCCAACCTATCACGTCCATGCTCAAGCAGATCTGCGTTGTGGTGCGTTGACTTCCGTGTAGCAGGGTTGCATGATATGAACCATTGCCCCCAGCTAGGTGCGTACATCTTGGAACTAAAGCAACAATGGTGAAGATTCTATCGGTCGGTAGGACATGATGAGAAGAACTGTCGAACTTATGATCTGATGAGAGATCGAGGAAACTTGTATAGAGTGCAATCAGACCCTGCATCACCCAGATCTCCCGCAAACTTTAGTGGCTCCCCAGCTAGGGGAAGGGGAGGTCGGGGAGGAAGCGCAGGTCGAGGATGTGGATAGCTAATCTGTTATAACTGCGGGGAAGTAGGACACTTTGCAAGGGACTGCCCAAATCCTACAAGGAAATCCTGCAAATATTGTAGACAGTTGGACCATGCGATTGAAGATTGTCCAATATTAATAGAAAAAATGCAAGAAAAGCAGCCAACACCAACGCAGAATGTACAAAGAGTTAACGTTGAACTATGGGACAAAAATCTGAGTGCAAATGTTGTAACACACAGTGGGATGGCTACCAGGGAGCCTCAGAAGGAAGCTGCGAAGGGACCTCTAATCCGACAGGCACCTATCAATGAGGAAGGGTTGGACCAAAAACCAGGACAAGCAACAATTATCGCAGTCCACCAAGACATTGCTAAGACAAGGGAATCTATTGTGCAGACACCTGCGCACCTCAAGGTGGGTGAAGAGATAATACCATTCCTACAGGTGCATATGAAGCTATTACGCAACCAACGATCTGAAGAAAACCTTCAGGCATTGATAGATAGCTACATAGTGCAGTCCCACCTATCTCCAGAAGTCCAAGACGTGCACAAGCTAGGCAGATATAAGAAACGCACCGGTATGGAAATGAGATTAACTACCCAAATCGATAACTATGAAATGGATCAGGTTGTCTTAGACTTGGGTTCATATGCAAACATGCTACCTAATCAAACTTGGCAACAAATGGGAGAACCCAAATTGGAGTGGTCCAATATCCAGCTGCATATGGCCAACCAACAAAAGATTATACCTTTGGGGAGACTATCAAAAATCATGGTAGATATCGATGGGGTCAAGGTCCAGGCTGATTTCAAAGTAATTCAGATTGTAGACGATGCAGACCTATACCCTGCGCTCTTAGGACTACACTGGGCCATAGATATGGGTGGTATCATCAACCTCAAAAAGAGAAGCATGGTGTTTGAAAATAGTGGAACAAGGGTGATAGTACCATTAGATCCTACGGAAGGTAAGCACTACACAGAGCCAATACACGGTGAAGAAGAGGTGGATCACATTTACAAATTGACCGCGCGGAACAAAGATTGGATCAATCCCACAGCAAACAAGATATTCTGTTGGGAAGTAGATAGTGAATGCTTACCTGACTCCAATGAGGAGATGGAGAATTGGAAAAACCGGTTGCACGATGTCTTGGCGCTACGATGTCTTCGAGTCACAAGGGACTTCTGCTGCATTTCCTTAGAAGTAAGAGATCTACCCCATTTTGATGAGTCTAGTAGCATCAGGGAGTTCTTGAGGACACTAGAAGCTACAGTTATTAGAGAACAAGGGCTATGGGCCCTTAATCTACCTATGCGAGGAACACCTGCATGATGGTGGGACACCCACAAGGATTCCAAGATTGGGAGGAATGCTAGGATATGATGATCCTATAGTTCGCACCCTTTGCTGACGTATGCACCAAGATGTTCCTCGGACTAGGAGATCCCCATGAGCATCTACTCACCTGGATGGACAAATGGTCTAACCAGACTACAGAAGAGTGGGTTCATCTGTTTATTCATGCCTTGGGGCCTATCCCCATCGCATGGTATTTATATGGGGAGCTCCATCAGTGCACCTGCCACTGGGAATCACTAAAAGATGACTTTATAGGAACGTTCAGGCTAATTGGGGGGACGGAGGCACTCGACGAAGCTCTGCAGGACATCGATGCTTTTGTATTTAATGACTCACACCATCACGCTACACTGGAAGTCCTGACATGGGAAGCGCAGATGCAAGACATAGTTGACTGTCGGAGCTTGGCGATAGAAGAAGAGGAAGATAATTCTCGGAACATCTCTGTCCCAGAGTCTGAGGGGGAACGTATAGTTACTAGCCCCCTGCTGCAGAATATTGATGTTACCCAGCCTCTCAAGTTATGTGAAATTAATATCGGGATCGAAGAACATCCTAAGTTATCCAAAATTGGGGACTATTGGGACGAAGGAACCGTAGGCAAAATTGTAGAGCTACTTACGGAATATCAGGACTTATTCCCAACAAATTTTTCTGAGCTCAAAGGAATCATGGGGGACCTAGGCATTATACACATCACTCTGAAACCAAAGGGGAATCCCGTAAAGTAGCGGCCTTACCAGTTGAACCCTAAATATAAGCAAAAGGTCAAAGAAGAACTGGATAAAATGCTTGTTGTAGGTGTCATTGAATCGATTGAACAGTTGGATTGGGTAAGTCTGATGGTTGCCCAGGTGAAGAAAACAAAGGGGGAGATACGAATCTTCGTATACCTATGCAAGTTAAACAATGCCTATGTACATGACCCCTTCCCTACACCTTTCTCAGACGAAATCGTTGATAGCGTGGGCAGACAGGAAGCATATTCCTTCACCGATGGGTTTTCAGGGTACCACCATATCCGAATCACACCTGAAGATCATAGTAAGACTACGTTCGCAACAGAATGGGGATCCTTTCAGTATACAGTCATGCCCTTTGGTCTCAAGAATGCACCTTCTATCTTCTCAAGAGTAGTATTTTCTGTATTCAAGGAGTTCATCCATAAGTTTCTGGAATTTTATTTCGATGACTGGACGGTATTCTGCTTGGTAAAGGAGCATGTCTCCAACCTGCACATGATGTTGGATGCCTGTCGAAACCACCAGATTTCCTTGAATATCAAGAACTGTATCTTCTGTGTGCCTTTTGAAATTTTTCTTGGACACATAGTATGCCGACAATGGCTGATGGTTGATCCTGTGAAGGTAGCATTAATTATAAACCTTGCAGTCCCAACAATGGAGAAACAGCTGCCTTCGATTCTTGTACACACGGGCTATTACAGAAAATTCATTTAGGGGTACGCACTGATCACAACACCCATTGAAAAACTTCTTAAAAATGATGTTTCCTTTTTTTGGAATGATGAATGTCAGAAGAGTTTTGAGCTACTCAAAGAGAATATGGTCTTTGCACCCATACTAATATTTCCTGATTGGTCGAAGGAATTTCATGTACATGTAGATGCATCAGGAATCACGTTGGGTGCTATCCTAACTCGGCTTGGGGAGGGAGATATTCATCACCTAGTTGCCTTTGCTAGTCGAAAACTCTCTGGCGTGGAGCATAGCTACTCCACCACCGAACGAGAATGACTGGCTATGGTTTACGCTTTACAGAAATATCGACACTATTTGTTAGGAGGACACTTTAATATGTTTACCGATCATTTAGCTTTAAAATACCTTGTGAACAAGCCTGTGTTGGGGGGGAATATTTGTAGATGGCTGTTGCTATTTCAGAAATATGATTTTGAAATCATAGTCAAGCCAGGAAGGCTAAATGTGGGTCCTGATCATCTGTCCTGCATTGAGACGGGCAAAGAACCTACGAACTCAGAGGAAGGATTACCGGATGTGCAGCTGTTCACCATTAAGGTCATTGATGCACAATTCGTTGATATCATTCGGTTCCTGACTATAGGTGTAGCCCCCGCAGAATATTCGATATAGCAAAACAAGGAGTTGGTTACTCAGGCGGTGGACTTTACTATCATCGTCGACCAATTATACAAACTAGGCACTGATGAAGTAGTGCACAGGTATGTCCTGGAACATGAACGACATGTCGTCTTGGTGGAGGTGCGCAAAGGCGTTACAGTAGGCCACTATGTAGGAAAAGAAATGACACAATTGATCTTGAGAGCTAGGTTATGGTGGCCTACCCTACACCATGATTATCACGACTATTGTAAATCGTGCGATACATGCCAGCGGACAAGACGACTTTCATGAAGACATGAAACACCATTGCAACCTCAAATAGCTTTGTAGGCCTTTGAAAAATGGGCCATTGATTTTGTAGGACCAATCAATCCTTTAGGAAAGAAGACAGGTGTGCGCTACATTTTACTGCCATTGACTATGTCACTTGATGGGCTGAAGCACAAGTTGTGAAGGATTTCACTATAGATACTGCTACGCACTTCATCTTTGAGTAAATCCTGACTAGATTTGGATGCCAAAAGATCCTGATGAGCGACAGAGGCACGCACTTCGTTAATGAAACGATACAAGCCCTGAATGAGGAATTCTGGATCCATCACGCAAAAAGTACACCGTATCATCCACAAGCAAACAGGGTGGTCAAGGCTTTCAACAAAATCTTAGAGCGGGCATTGACCAAGGTCTACAATGTCGATTGTAGTGATTGGAATGTACGCATCCCCTCTATTCTGTGGGCCTATCAGATGACCTGCAAGAAGCTAACATGATGGACCCCCTTTTGCATGGTCTACGGCAAGGAGGCCATTATGCCAATAGAATACATTGTTCCTAGTTTACGTATCGCAACATTTACAAATATGGTAGAACCTAACATAATGGAAGAACGACTTGTGCATATTTTGGCATTGGAAGAAGATCGGTTCATTTCTAACTTTCATCAGCACGTTGAGAAGGCTCGTGATAAAGCATGACATGATCGACATATTCTCCAAAAGACATTCGTAGAAGGCACCCTAGTCCTCTTATACGATAGCCAGTTTTCGAAACACCTAGGGAAATTCTGGCAGCACTAGCTTGGTCCCTAAACCGTTAAGTAAATCACAAATGGTGGAGCAGTCAATTTAGCTACCCTGCGCGGTGACGTGTTACCAGGATATGTCAATGGCAGTCGGCTCAAGCCATACAGGGTTAAATGACTATATGGCCAGAATAATTGTCTCAGGCAGAATCGGCCCACCAGGGATGGGGCGCTGAGGCACGAACATGATACGCACGCTGGTTATGATAATCAAGTAGCTCCAGGGATAATTGGCAGACCCGTGGCCACAGTGACTCGGGACGAGTCACAATATTGTGTTGGGGGACTGTTGGAACAGGGTCTCCTACAATCTGCGAAACTGGTCCGATTTTGTATATTTTTATTATATTTAGTCTAGTGTAGGGGTTTTAGGGTGGGTCAAAGCCCCAAAAGCATTGTAAGGGGTCAAAGGGTAGACCTAGAGTCCGCAAACCATGGTTTGCGGACCATAGGAAAGATTAGGCTAGATTGTTATAAATAGAGGAACATTTTGAACTGTAGGGTAAGAAGAATATGATGAGCTCTTGATGCGAGTTGTGGCTTAGTAGATCTGTTTGGGTTTTTAGGGAAAGGAATCCTGTTGGCCGTGTGTGCGGAGATCCCAAGTCCTGCTATGTTCGGACCCTACTACTGTCTGCACAGGTCAGATTTGGGGTATTGTAAGAAGGAACTGAAGGATTAATGAGTGAGAAAGGTTTTTGTGTATCTAAATGTATTTGTACTGTTGATGTGAATCTTTGATAGCTTTTGTGTTATGCATATTTTGTGTTAAGCTGCGAAAGTACTGTGTTAAGTGTTTCTTCTGCATCTAGTTCTTTTCTGTTATGTTTTATGAGAATAAATATAATGTTGCAGTATTGTTTCAGAATTATATGATTTTTTGAGTACAGTTGACCTTGTGCACGTGGATGCGAAGGAGATCTATAGATCCGGTTTTGAGATAAGCGATCTAGTCATTATAAATTCGGACGCATCTCTGCTTGGCATACCTATCCTCTCTCAGGGTCTGAAAACCTGGTTCCAACACCCACCCATACTGCTTCGAGTGAGACTTTGACCTATGCAAGTAGGTCACTGCCAAAAGGGCCAGTAGTATAGGGATTTATTAGCAAAACTTAACCTTCGAACCTAGGTCAGGACCCCTCGAGCCAATAAGGAGAGACTACACATTACACAATCTCAGTGGCTAAGGGACAAGCTTGAGCCCTGGAATTGCGTGACGTGTATTTTGGATAGCTAAGTAATATGCATTGTTTAGTCTTAGATTCCAAGCAGGTAGCTTGATCTTGGCACTTGCGCAATGCTCAGACGTACAAGGAAATTTCCAGCCAAAGGAAGGGCAGTTCTACCCTAAAAGAGTATGGAAACTGGAAGATATGACTGATGGTGCAAGTTAGAGTGTATATCTAACTAAGGATATATATATTAGTGCATATCAAGTGCATAATATCAACATGCAAAAGGAAAAACAAGCATGCATGGAGAGGCGTTGAAACGACAACCACTAATGGGAAAAAACAAGAAAATTGATGTGACACTTCTAAAAGGTGAAAAAAAGACTAAACCAACACTTTTAAAAGATAATATAAGATAAAATCCTGACAACCATGAAGAGAAACAAGGAAAATATCACTCGCAGAAGTAAAATGAAAAAAAGCAACAAAAGACAAAAAAAATAAAACTCACCTGGAAAAGTGCTGCAAACTCCACTGAAGACTCCTTGAGCTCCTTGGGAATACTAGAGCTCCATGATTGAATGTGAAAATGAGATCTAGGGGTGTCCATTATATGGATCTAGGTTGATTATGGTTTATGATGTGCATGCCTAAAATCAAGGAAAAGGCAACACTTGGTGAAAGTCAAAAAATAGAAACGTGTGTCATCCTTTAGGAAACTAATTATCAACTCCCTATTTTCAATGGATTTATTTTTTATTTTTTTATTTTTTAGGAAACCGATGATTCACATTGCCAAGAAGGATTTTGGATTTCCAAACCACTGAGAAACTTCTTGACTCAATGAATTGTGCAATTTCTGAGCTCAAGAGAGGCTTTGTGTAGTTTTGGAGCTTAAGGTCGGGATATATCCTAGAATTACGTAGTTTCTGAGCTCAAGGGTGGCCTACCTATATAGAATGCACAATTCATATCCTTAAGGCTAGCCTGCCTTCCAATATTGCATAATTTCTAGAGGGAAGACTAACAATTCTGTAAAGTCCATTCAAGTGTTAGCTTGTGTCTGAAAGATATCAAGCTGAGATTAACTCATCATAAGTATAGTCATAAAATTTAAATCTGGATCATATCATGAATACTTGACAACAATGAAATATAAGATCCTATGGACAGAACGGAGGCTCCAAAATCTAAGCATGGGAAACATTTTGGAGGTTGGTTGTAGCAGCTACAACACTTGACGACACACTGGTAGAACTCCATCTCTCTGTATGGATCTTAACTCTTCTGAAGTAGGTCTAAATCTAAAGGAAGTATTGTTCAATTCATTGATCAATGTAGCTTCTTTACTTAGCTTGAGTTAAATATATATTACCTGCCATTATCTTCATCAATGACACACTTGACAAAGTCAAGTCAAACTCAGTTGTTTCGATCGGGGATGAGGAGTATATATATATATATATATATATATGTGTGTGTGTGTATGTATGTATGTATGTATGTATGTATGTATGTATGTATGTATGTATGTATGTATGTATGTATACAAGTGAAACATGATTATCAGAGTCTTAGTTTTCATCTTTGGTGTTGCTCTGTTTCCAGCAGGCCTGGACAATACCCTATTAGAGTCACTTCAGGAACACAAACATTGCTTCACTGCCAACGAGCCTGGACAATACCATAATGGAGTTGCTTACTTCACCACCCTGTGCAGGAAGCCTTTCTCTTATTTCACCCTTTAATTTGTTTTTCATGTTTTACTTTTTTCATAGAACTGTGCATAGGCACTTATTAATTACATGGGGCAGAAGAGGGATCCCAACTTATTGAAAGAAAAATAGGTGGTCCTTTCAAAGAAGGATATTTGTATACCTCTAAAATATAGTTCACTTGTTAAAGTTTCCTCCCATCCTTACTCTACTCAAATTAGTTGACATGACAAAACTGAACAAACATAAAAAACTGATATAGAGTAGGTGGTACTATTTATATATTCAAGAATCATGATTCTGCTAGGGATTTATCTGATAAAGAATGTATTTTCCATCAGATTATCATTAATTAAAAGTTTTAGGATACACGAAAAGATAGGGAATGAACATATAACCAAGTATTGATAGTAGCACAATTTACTCTTGAACTTCACCATGCTTACATCAGAAACTAAACACAGTCTCATGCAAAAACTATCATAGAACGAAAATGAAATGTAAATAGAAAGGTGGAAAATAAATCAAAATAAAAGAAACAAACATGTTGAGATTCAACAAGATGATGAGCTTAGTGAAAATAGTCGCCTTCACTAAGTGGGCCCGCAGGCTATTTTTGGTGCAAGTCTATTTTTAGACTATGTCTATTTTTAGACATGATGATCATATTTCAGAAGTTGCAGGATGCTATTTGTGGATGGTTGGTTTGTTGGAAAAATATATGAAATTCTATTTTAGAATATTGGGCGAAGTCTATTTATAGATCATCAATCTAAAAATAGATGCATGTCGATTATTATTAGCTCTAATAATAATCGACTTAAACAAGAACTTATTCTCTTGGAGCACTTAATTTCAAGCAGACAATGATGTATAATATCAAATTTATTTAAGAATTACACAATTCCTAAGGGTTTACCGGAGCTAATGCATGGAGGAATTAGTTAGAACTCAAGTGGCGAGTTTGGTGGAGTTTGGAAGAAGTAGTTATGGAGTTGTATTCAAATAATTTAGATTTAGTTGAGCTAGCTGTATCTAGTGCTAACTGATTGATACACTAGTGAGAGTGGAGTGAATTAATTAGTTAATTAATTCACAAATAATAACTCATTAATCAACTGAAAAATACAGCAGTTAACTACAGTGCATGGCAGTTTCAATGGAGACCAGTGGAGAGATAGGTGAAAGGGCAAGATAGACTATCTGTTGTGACTATAGTGATACATTGATTGCATCACACACTCAGTGGAGATGCCAATGAGGATTTTGCAGTCAAGGATGGAGAAATTCAAATTCATGCAGATCTATTCTTCAGCAGAGATTATGCAGTGGAGGCAGGCTAGCAGGTGGCAAAGATCGGTGCATGGATTTGCAAGATTAGGCCTGATTAGTATATGATGATTGTACTGTACTGAGAGCTTGTGATAATATTTTTATGTTTGTATGAGATTTTCATATGATCTCCATGTTACATAATATATATTTTGGGTTTTCAGCTTCAGGCTTTCCCAGTTAAAAACTTTCTTATGTGTGATTGATAATTTTTGTTTATGCTTCACACGTGTGTGCAATTAATTGTTTCTGAAAAAGATTAACAAGTGGAATAGATTTGGTATCTTGCATAAAGTTAAATAGTGTGAAATCAGGTGGATCTTGGACATATACATTCTTAGTGCATATAATTTCTACATGGTATCAAATAATTGTTGATTGAAGATTGCAATTGTGAAGTGAGTTTGTGCTGGTGGAAAATTTGAATTTTCTACAGAAGATTCTTGGTGTAGAAATCGAGTATACATTGAAATGTCTTTCAACGGGTTGAGATTGGAGTGTGCCCTTAATGGGAGCTTGAATTAAATATCCTGGAAGGATAGGATGGAGGCGGTGTTGGAGGATAATGGGATGAAGGAGTTCATCGATAGCGATGTTCCTAAGCCAGGATCTAGCGATGCTGCATTACTTGATGCATGGCAAAAGAAGACAGCAAAGACGAGGAGAATTCTATTGGAAGGTGTGAAGGACCATATTGTGTCCAGCCTTCATGGGAAATCCACTCCATTCTTAATTTGGAAGGCTTTGATAGACTTGTTCCAAAGTAGAAGTGAATAGAGGAAGTTGGCGCTTAAAGACAAGCTCAGAAAAATAAAAATGGAGAAAGGCGACAGTATTCCAAAATACCTTACGAAGTTTGTCCACTGCAAGGATGAGCTGGGAAGTGTGGGGGTTACTGTTTATGAAAAAGATTTGGTGAGCTTGGCTCTCCTTGGGCTTCTGAAGAGTTGGTATAGCTACGAAGACTCTGTCAATGGACGAGAGAAACTGCGGGGATGGGAGTGACTTTGGTCGGATCTTGTGCAGGAGGAGATAAGGTGGGGTACTAGGGATGGATCTTCATCGAACAATGAAGATGAATCGAATTGCGCTTTGGCTGCCAAAGCAAGGAAAGGGAAGGGGAATAAATCTTCTTCAAAATCTAGTGTTAAAGGCGGGATGCAGAATTTGTCCAAAGTGAAGTGTTTTCATTTTCATGAACATAGACATTTCGCCACTAACTGTCCACAGAAGAAGAAGAATAAGCAGGTTGTTGGATATACAGCTGAAGATGCCTTAGCCTCACAATTTGAGCTGGATTTTTCCTTGATCGCATGCTTGGTTTCAAGCTACATGGGATCGGTGTGGTATCTTAATAGTGGTGTGTCTTTCCATATGACGGGAGACAAAGAGTTGTTTAGTGAGTTGGAGGAGAAGGACCTCCATATGCATATAGAGATGGGTGATGATGGTCGGTATAGTGCGACTAGCATTGGTACCATTACCTTTGAGAGGGAGTCTGGTAATCCATTCTTGTTGAAGAATGTCATGCATGTTCCAGGTCTGAAAAAGAACTTGGTCTCAGTCGCAATGCTGGAAGACAGAGGTTATGATGTTGTTTTCAGTGAGGGAAAATCCTTTCTTCGACATAAAACAATGGGTCAAACCAAGAAGATAGGGGTTTGAAATAAGAATCTCTACAAGCCGGAGGTAGATGGTCAGTGTTTCGCAATGGTGGGCAAAGCAGAAGAAGTGGTGAGCCGAGATGAGGGCGAATTATGGCACAGGAGATTGGGTCATCTTCACCATGGAGCTTTGAATATTTTGTAGCAAATTTCTACTGGAATTCCCAAGGGTACTCTTGCACAGTTAGATCATTGCTAAGGATGTACAATGGGTAAGTTTGTGAAGACCACATTTTATGAGAAGGAGAACCATGCTTCGGTGATCATGGAGAGAATTCACTCAGACGTGTGTGGACCATTATCGGTTGCTTCAATAGAAAAACACAGGTATTATGTGATATTTGTTGATGACTATTCTTGTAGATGATGTATCTTCTTCATGCAGAAGAAGAGTGAAATGTTCTCAAAGTTTTGTGAGTTCAAGGCATTGGTGGAGAAGGATTCGAGGAAGCAAGTGAAAGCTCTTAACATGAGCGATAATGGTCAGGAATACATCTCGTGTGAATTCAAATACTGTAGCAAAGAAGGAATTCAAGAGAAATCATAGTGGCTCATAACCCACGTGCCAGAATGGGGTCACATGAGAGAAAGAATAGAATGAGATTGTGGGTGATGCATCCAGGGCTCACCGATGCACTTGTGGGCGGGAAGCATGCAACATTTCGGTTTATGTGCAAAACCATTGTCCTCATAGAGTACGGCTGAAAGTACACGCGGTTGTGCTTTTACTGGTAAGAAGCCTAATATTTCTCATTTGAAGATTTTTGGCTCATCTGTTTACATTCATGTGACAAAGGACACCAGGAAGAAGCTGGAGCTGACTGCAGAAGTTGGGATATTTTTGGGGTACACATAAACACCCCATAATTATCGTGTGTATTTTCCAAACAGTTGAATGACTGTGGTGCGACAGGATATAAAATTCAATGAGGTGAAAGCCATGAAGTTGTCACTTGAGAGGGAGCTACACTTGCATGCAGAGGAGGAGCTACTTGTTCCCAAAGATGAGCCTCTAGATGTGGATTAGCCACAGGAGGAGATTCATGGAGTGGAGGAGTCCACTCATGCAGAACCAAGCATTAGATCTGGCAGAAAGTGTACCATAGAAGCTGAGAGACCGAAGCTTGATGCGCCAGAGAATGTAGGAGTCCCTACATCACAGCGCAGATAGAGATAGTCACCTGACCGATTTACTAGATACATGGCTCTTATGAGCAAGTGTATTGTGACAAAGCCATATTATTTTGAAGAAGCAGCGCAGGAGCCCACATGGGTAGATGCCATGGTGGAGGAGTATGACTCCATTGTCAGAAAAAATGCTTGGGAGATTGTTCCAAGGCCAGTGGGTAAATCAGTGGTAGATTCAAAATGGATCTACAAGGTAAACAAAGTTGTTGATGGGAGCGTCGAGAAGTATAAGGCAAGATTTTTTGCCCGAGGCTTCTCACAGATCGGGAGGGGTTGAGTGCAAGAAATCCACCTTTGCACCTGTCGCATGGTATTCTTCCATACGGACCATCCTTGCTCTCTCAGCGCAGATGGGTTGGCACATTCATTAGATGGATGTGAAGACTGCGTTCCTTAATGGGATCATTGAGGAAGAGGTGTACATTGAGCAGCCTGAAGGATTTGAGATCTTCAGCAGCGAGTCGCATGTGTGCAGGCTCAAAAGAGCGTTGTATGGGCTTAAACAAGCACCCCGTGCTTGGTACACTCGGATCGACAGCTATTTCACTGGACTTGGCTTCACCAAGAGTGAGGCGGATGCAAACCTATACCAGATTGTGGTTGAGGGTAAGATTTTAATCATTGTACTTTATGTTGATGATTTAATACTAACAGGTGATGAGAAGTTGATACACTCATGCAAGGTAGATCTTGCAAAGGAGTTTGAGATGAAGGATTTGGGCTTCCTTCATTATTTCCTTGGATTGGAAATATGGCAGCGGGAAGGTGAACTGTTTGTGTCTCAAGGAAAGTATGCCCAGGAGATACTGGAGAAGTTTCACATGCAAGGCTGCAAGCCTATCGACACTCCTCTTCTAGGAAATTGGAAGAAAGAGGATGCTACATCGGCAGAGGTAGTGGATGCCACTGTTTATCGATAGTTGGTGGGTTCGCTCATGTATTTAGTCAATACAAGACCGGACATATGCTATGCGGTGAACCAGCTTTCACAAGTGATGGTTAAGCCTACCAAGCTCTTTTGGAAGGCAGGCAAGCATGTCCTGAGATATCTCAGGGGCACATCTGAGTATGGTTTATGGTACAAACAGACGGATGAGGTGAAGTTGCATGGCTTCATGGATGCAGATTGGGCAGGAAGTCCAACAGATAGAAAGAGCACATCAGGAGGGATTTTCAGTATCGGATCTATGGAAGTTTCTTGGTACAGCAGAAAACAAATATCTATGGCACTCAGTTCAACGGAAGCAGAATACATGGCAGCAAGTTTAGCTGCATGTGAGGCTATCTGGATGAGGAAGATTCTGGTTGGTTTGTTCGGTTCACATTTAGATCCCATGGTGATTCATTGTGATAATCAGAGTTGCATTAAACTCTCGGTTAATCCTGTGTTTCATGATAGATCTAAACATATTGATATTTGGTATCATCATATCAGAGATTGTGTGCAGCAGAAGATCATGTTTCTTCAATACATTCCTACGGAGGATCAGGATGCAGATATACTGACAAAGGCGCTCACCAGGAGAAAATTCGAATACCATAGAGGTAGGATCGGGGTGAAGGATAATCCCTATCTTGTTGAGAGGGAGTGTTGAGATTCAACAAGATGATGAGCTTAGTGAAAAGAGTCGCCTTCACTAAGTGGGCCCGCAGGCTATTTTTGGCACAATTCTATTTTTAGACTATGTCTATTTTTAGACACGATGATCATATTTTAGAAGTTGCAGGATGCTATTTGTGGATGGTTGATCAAGTTGGAAAAATAGATGAAATTCTATTTTTAGAATATTGGGCGAAGTCTATTTATAGATCGTCAATCTAAAAATAGATGCATGTCGATTATTATTAGCTCTTAATAATAATCAGACTCTAAACAACAACTTATTATCTTGGAGCACTTTATTTCAATGCACAAATGTGGCACATCATCTGACAGAAGGAATTACGCAATTCCTAAGGGTTTACTGGAGCTAATGCACGGAGGACTCAGTTAGAACTCAAGTGGCAGAGTTATGACATAGTTGGAAGAAGTAGTTATGGAGTTGTATTCAGTTAGACTCAGTTGATCTAGTTGTATCTAGTCTAACTGATTGATACACTAGTGAGAGTGGAGTGAATTAATTAGTTAATTAATTCACAAATAATAACTCATTAATCAACTGAACAGTACAGTAGTTAACTATAGTGCATGGCAGTTTCAATGGAGACCAATGGAGAGATAGGTGAAAGGGCAAGATAGACTATCTATTATGACTATAGTGATGCATTGATTGCATCACACACACAATGGAGTTTCCAATGAGGATTGCGCAGTCAATCCAAGAGTAATTTCAATTCATTCAAAGCTATTCTTCAGCAGGGATTGCGTATTGAGGCAGGCTAGCAGGTGGCAAAGATCGATGCACGGATTTGCAAGATTGATCCTGATTAGTGTATGACGATTGTACTGTACTGAGAGCTTTTGATAAGCTTTGTATGCTTGTATGAGATTGTCATACGATCTGGATGTTACATAATATATATTTGGGGTTTTCAGCTTCAGGCTTTCCCAGTTAAAAATTGTGTTATGTGCGATTGATTATTTTTGTTTATGCTTCACATGTGTGTGCAATTAATTTTTCCACAAAATATTAACAAATGGAATAGATTTAGTATCCTGCATAAAGTTAAATAGTGTGAGATCAGGTGGATCTTGGACATATTCATGCTTAGTGCATATAATTTCTACAAAACAAACTACTCCTACTCCTAAATTAACCAATAATAGGCCATCCTTACATGAAATTAAACTGTCAGTGAAACCCCCAATGCATAGCTTAACCAAAATGGGCAAGGGAATCAACAAAAAGAAATATATTAAAGAGTAGGAGCAAGCAATAAAGATACATTGTTGGATGTTCCAAAATTTGAAGTTTAGAAATTCATACAAAAAAATACAATAGGAAATCACATGCAAAAAATTTGTGGATGCATTATGGAATTTACACACATCACAACTGCGCAACATGCATAAATATTCTTTAGAACCTTCAAACTATGTAAAAATAAAGCAAGAATAAAACTCATGTTTCACAATAGAGCTCATGAGATATGACTTCCAAATATTGAGTGATATGATCATAAAAAACAGATGGAGGATGCGAAGATGGTGAAACCGATTTATTTTCAATTTGTGTGTTTGGTGGATGAGGATTCCCAAAATATGAAGAACTATCATGATCATGATTGAAAATAACATCAAAGCTATGAGAACCTGACATAACCATCAGCGTATACTGAAGTTCCTTGATAACTTGTAGTTCCAAGACAATAGAAGATAGATCATCGAAAACTGGTGGCTTAGAAAAATCAACTGTGGAAAGCACAAGGTCGTTGTTGGATGAGCCAACACAAATATCACGACAACCATGATTAAAAAAATACCATCATTAGAAACAAGGTCATCATCGTGATCTGATGAATCAAGAGAGGAGGAGGTTTAAAATAAGGAATTTCACTCTCTATTTATTCATAATGGCGGGATGATGGATTGCAGAGATGGGGAAGAAAATATTTTTCCTCTTCGCATTAAGATGTAAAACTGACATTCCATGAGTCTTGGGGATGATTTGAATTAACATCAATAGAAACATATTCTTAGAAATATGCAATGGGTATGATAGAATTTAGGAAGATGTTAGGATAATGCAGGAGAGGTGAGGAAGGATAAATATCAACTTTCAGTGCAGATTATTGTTCAGAATTGGAATCCCACACATAACCATCGTAAATCATATTGCAATTTGGCTATTAAACACTAACTCCATCTTGAATATGATCCTCATGGACATAGAAGACACGATTGAAACAGAAGAAGCAAACAACTCGAAATCAGGAGTACTAAAAGAACCAATGAATGGAGGACGAGGATACAGATAGTCATCACAAAAATATGATTCATAGTCTAGAATTGATTTAAAATTATGACCATGTGTGGTGGGAGAAGATGGTAGTAAATCAACATATGAAATCTCAAGTTATTCGATCTTTGTAATGTCCCAAATGGGGAAATTTTTGCAATGCGGGGAATATCTTGAGATATTCCTATTTTCCACTCCGGGAGTATTAAAAATCAACACTGAACTATTTCAGAGATTTACAGCAAGGGAATTTACTGGATATATCACCTTCACAAGGAAGGATGAGATCCAGAGGCTACCTGGCCCTCTATCAGACTCTACTAATAGAACTTGTCAAGAGCTAATAATTCCCTTCAAGGAATTTCTGCAATAGCTACCCATGAGGACGATGTATAAGGAAGCCCATGTGAAAATAAGGCAATCCAATGCCAATATGCCTTGGAACATATCTGATACCAACTCCCTGTAAAATATAAGCTCAATGAAATAACCCTAAGCAGGTTATTCAGATATCCCATCAACAAGTATACTGAAATAATGCTCAATGAGAAACCCTTCAGTAGTATTAAACCTCTAATATGAACAACAGTGAAGAATGCATCATATAATGACAGAAGAATACAAATCTGATACAAATGTATAGCAGCAAATATTATACAAGATCCTTGAGGAAAATACCTCTCAAGGTGAGTGCAAACCATCCTCCAAGGAAAATGTACATAAACAAGAGAATACATTGTTGCATAAATCCAACTGCCCTATAACTGCGCAGTCTCTAGGGGAAAATGACTGCAGACTGAAATATATGAGATGATATGACAATATGAGCTCAAATAAATATGGGGGAGCGAGATCTCAACCCCAGAAAACATTATTACAACAATCCTCCAAGGGATTGGCTAAAATACATAAAACAGTAAAATGCCGGAGTTGCAGTGTAGCTACTGCAACTCAAATATAATACAACATGGAAGAGGATGGGAAATGCTGCAATAGATCTGCAAACCTCCTCCAATGATCTCCAAAAGGAAGGGTTGATCCCCTTACTGAAAACTGCACTCACTAGTGTACCAAATGAAAACCTTGTGCAAGCCACCTCTGAAAATAATGTTGTATGGGAAGGAGACTACGTTGGGCATGAGAGAAAACATATGGCCTGATGCCAAATCTGCAACATGAAATATAGAATCTCCTTTGCTGATCTCCTAGAGAAAGAGATGGCCCCTCCTCTACAGAACAACTCTGGAAATGTGATGATGAAGATCCCTCACTGCAACACCAGCAATTCCAGCATTCTCTTGCTGCAAGAATAATGCAGTAGATGCAAATGACTGATTTGGCCTCAAGCCAAGATGTGAGGAAGATGAAGAACAATCTCTCCATGGCCTCCCATGGAAGAGTAGGGCATTCCTAAACAGGAATCCCTCTTGTGCTAAATAGCAAAAAGTTGAATAGAGCTTCAACTTTGAATTCTATCTCCAAGAATTTCCAAGAATGATCTCCACAATGGCTCTCTTTCATCTTTTATACAATGTATGCATGGACCGCACTCACATTAGGGTTTCTCTCATTTCAATTTTCCCTCCACTCCAACTACGCAATCTTCTTGTGCAAGCTTCCCCTCTTAGGGTACGTTGTTGACTTTGGTCAACCATGGTCTACCTCACTTGCCTTTGGCCCTTTTCACACTTGAGGCTGCTATCTTAAGGCACTTAAGTGACTTTTTGCACCTTAGGAGTGTTTATTAAATTGCTACATGGGTCCCCTCACCCATTTTATTCCTTTTATTATAATAAAAGCAAGATTAATGTTCCAAATACTTTATTGCAAAATTTGGAACATTACAATCTCAACCTGCATAAATTGAGTTTTTTTATGAGGAAAGGATGTAGAGTCACTTGGAATAGTAACTTCCTTCATCGCAGATTTATGAACTCCATAACTAATGTACATTGGGAAAATTTCAAAAGATTTGTATTCTTTTGGATTCATTGAAATACGAACAAGAAACTTGAACTTCTATTTCATAAGATTCCAATCAAAATCATCTTCAGAAAATTCATTACAGAAATGAATAAAAAAATCATGAAAATTATTAGGAGATTCATCAGGTGATTTTCACAAACGCATGATTTTCTTGTAAACATATTTATAATCATACTTTTCAAAGGTGTGGTATAGATCCTTGACAAGATTTTTGGAAGAGTGAATCGAAGTGGTTGGAAATGTGTAACACCATTCCTTAATGTGCGCTTTGAATGTGAGTACTGAAAACCTGCAAGTAGTATCCTTGCATTGAATATTGTGCTTGGTGAGAAATTTGAGGAAGTGAGTGATGTGCTCAAGAATGATTATTCCACTGGCCATAAAATTTTAGATTCAACAAGTCATTGATTATTCCCGTGGGAAATTTCATATTTGTATTTCTAGAAAAACATGTGAGGGTTAAAATATGGGAATAAGCCATTTAAATATGCATAAAGTTCAAACAGACTTTATGGGCTCATCTTTTCATATATCACTCATTATAGCATTAGATATGTTGATGGTGTTGGACTTGACATCATTCAAGGGATATCCCTGATATGAATTCCAAAATAGACCTCACATCGTTTGGTGTAGGAGTCCCATATGGAATACGACCCAATTGTTGAAATGGTGGGTTTGAATGGTATGCCTTGGCCGCAATAACACATGGAATGATATATTAATGAATTTGGAGAAACAAGTGTGTGACTCTACGAAGGATCTAGTGTGATGCATGAAAGGTTCTAACACGACAAAGGGAAAGTGAGTGAGCCCCATAGAATATTTTAATAGTATGTGGCTTGAAAAGAGAACACAAGCATGAAATAGAACATAAGTTAGACTGCAAAATAGTTCACAAGTTAACCATGATACAAATATGCAACAACATACATTTAACAAGATTCATACTAATGCAAAAGAAATATTTCATAAGGGCTAGTGTAAATGAAATAGCATATATTTCAAACATAACAAGAATATTCCTACTACATTCACAACATGCACATGAAAGCTTGTGAGCTTTGATCTTTTATTAAAGTGAAATTTCCAAGCATACATATAAAATTGGTGAACCAATAGCCCCAATAGTGAAACATGAAGCCAACACTTGCTCCTCAAAATAAAGATACTCCCTTTATTTTACAGAGAAGCCAGGGCTCTCAAAAAGGTTCCCAAGCTTCTGATCTCAAGCCAAAACCCTGGCGAAAAGCCCCATTACATGAGTCATGACGGTATATTTATAACAAAATAGGTGACTATTCATCTCCCTTTGTGACCTTTTGACTTCCCTCATGACTATTTGACTTCCTACAACCATGACCTTTTGACTTCATTGAAAATGACTCTTTACATTACACAACTTACACTTGGAATTTCACTAATTAATTACAAAAGAATATTACGATATTTTTCATACCCATATAAGAAAAAATAGGATAGATTCAACTAGAAAACCTAATAAGACAAAGCATGTTAATATTGTGTTTTGGGAAACTCTAGCTCGGTCACCTCCACTTGTAACTCCTCAGCCATATACTCATGCCAAGCTTTGTATATGAATTCTCCAAACTATGTGATGGGATCAAGATGGAAGCAGACTCTAACCTCCATTGCATCCAAGTAAATTGATTTGGCAGCAGTATAATGTTGGGAAAGATACTGAGAGGGGGGGGGGTGAATCAGTATTTACTGCATATTCAAAACTTTTACTTTTTCTTGCTTCTAAAACCCATACGCTACTTTCCTGATTCAGACTCGCGTATATACGCGGATACCCTCTATGACACTCGTGTATACACAGAGATCTAATTATGTCAATAATTCTTCACTTATATCATTCCATCATTCATTCATCAGATGTTCAATAAATAGTAAACATGTGTAGTAAGAACAGAATAAACCATTACACAAAGCATCACACATGAACACCAGGATTTTAGGTGGAAACCCAAGTCGGGAGAAAACCACCGCTGCCGTTGCTCAGCCTTCAATATTTTATTATAAAGAAAACATCTTACAACATATGTACTGGCGCAGACTCATACCAGTATGCATGCACCAACCTGCGCTCGTTTACCAGCCTCTCCTGGAAGGGAGATACAACCCCCTAACTGAAGGCTACACCCCTCATCACCTCTATGGACCACGTTTCATCAATTTTCACACTGGATCCAACACACATATTTAAGCACCATCATACAACCAAACTGAAACAGACAACTCAAAACTGTAGAATACAGATAGCAGCAACACAGCAGAACAGATCAGACATTTCATATCCCATGCTTCAGCAAACCCTAGTTTTCATACGCGCTTTCCTTTCACTTATACCGCGTATATACGTGCCTTGTACCATACAAACTCGCGTATACTTCTGTACATATTACAGAGCTAATTCCACTGCGCATACGCGCTTTCTCTTTATCGAAGCCACGTATATACACGCTTCTTTTGCGTCAAACTAGCGTATGGTTCTTCAGATTTTTAGGACATTGCAATTCTTCAGAACAGACACATCACACATATTTTACCCTTTACGTCAGACAGATGTTCACCTCATCTCAGATCTAATCATTCCATAAACAGATGTAGCAAATACAAATACATTTTAGATCTAGATTCACTTCTTCATCATTTTCTTCATAGGTGCTTCATGTATTCAGATCTATCATTCAACTGTAACCCTTTCCATTCAGATATATTTCAGAGAGAAGTATTCATTCAAGCTCAGACATCTTGCTCCCACATCCCCTTTGCACAATGAATTTCTTCTCCTTATATAGGTTTACCCTTTTTCAATACCATGAGCCAAAACCACATTACTTCCGATGGTATTCCTGGACGGGGTCACATAGACGAATCATTACTCAATACAATGGGTCCATACCGTGGTGGTTACCCATGGTTTTGCACTTTATGAGCACTTTTGTCCATACGCGACTTGGAACGTTCCTTCCCGTGTGCATACGCGACTTCTCCTAGACAAATCCACGTATGCCTTGAGACATACTCTTTTCATCATAGATCTAGCACATACTGAATTTCTTTCTTCATTACCTTCTGTACTCACTGTAGATACATCAGATTTACATTATTTAACAAGTTTATAAAGACATATTCTTTCAAGCACAACTTCATCAATTTGATTGCCATCAAGGACAGCACATGCCAATCATTTAGTGGGTTGCCATCAAGGACAACACTCTGCATCATATTGCCAACAATCTCCCCCTTTGGACTTGATGGCAACCACGATGGTGTTTGATCACCACAACAGATAGGTACATTAAGAATACAAAGACACCATGTCACTCTCCCCATTATTTGACACCATTCTTTCTATCCATTTCAAACACCATGTCACTCTCGCGGATCAAGATCAACACCCGGTTTTTCTCCTCATGTAGAAGGAAATGTTCTGCAGATCTGATGTACACTGAAGTGACCAAGCTCCCCCTGAGCTCATGCTGAATCTTCAAACATATTGTTCAATGACTCTATGACCTTCCTATCACCAAAGACTCATACATACATCAAAGATCCATCCAAATGGATTTACATAAGAGACTCAACTACCCAACCAAGTGGGTTTACAAATTTGACTCAGCTACCCAACCAAGTGGGTTTAAAAATTTTGACAAGTCCTTGCATGACTGAATATTAAAAGTTTACATCATGGGTCTCAACATGACCTTTTCATCAAGTTACAAATATGACTTTTCATGACCAAAACCAGAAAGACCTCACGAGAGATCATATATCAGAACCATCATAATGCCAACAATGCATTATACTAGGGCTCCCCCTGACAATGTGCATCCAATGCATCCTTTCCATATGGCCAAGGCTCCTCCTTAACTTGTGCAACCTGAACACTTTCAACAGCAAGTCATTAGCAACAAACTCTGCATGATCTGTCCATATCTCTGAATCAGAAGACTCCCATCTCATCCAACAGATACTCTTCATTAAGTAACAATTCGGGCTCATCCATGATCTTCAACATAAGAAACCAAGTATCATTTCATCATTATTTTGAGCTGAGAAAATAAGTTGATACAGAGTCAATAATGCAGTTATTAACAGTCAGACTGATGCTCCCCCTGAATTTTTCCTTCCTGTACCTGTCTTCTATACATCAAATGCTCTGTCAGTGATAATCATAACCAGAATAACCAAATCAATACTGAAAAATGCTGACCCCAACCAAAAATTGTCAGCAATTATCCATACGCGGCTTTATGTTAATATACGCACGTATATACGCGACTGTGTTTCAGTAAAACCGCGTATTCAAATTAATCTTCTGAATTTAAGCAGATTTGTTCTTTTGACTGGCAGAGACTACTCCCAGTTTCTGTCTTAGATACTCGAACGCTTCCCTGGGCAGAGGTTTGGTAAAGATATCAGCAACTTGTTCCTTGGAAGGAACATACTCCAACTTCACCTTTTGTTCAAGCACTTGTTCACGTAAGAAGTGATACTTGATGGGAATGTGCTTGGTCTTCGAATGCATAATAGGATTCTTTGAGATATTGATGGCACTTTTATTATCACACCTAATGGGGACAGGAGGTGTACATTTGATTTGAAAATCTTGCAAGGTTTGCATCATCCAAAGGAGTTGAGTGCAACAAGATGCGGCAGCCACATATTCTGCTTCTGCTGTAGATAATGCAATAGAATTTTTCTTCTTTCTGAGCCAAGATACCAATCGGGGTCCCATATAGAATGCACCACCACTCGTGCTTTTCCGATCATCAACATTTCCTGCCCAATCTGCATCAGTGTAAGCATGAAGAGTAAGATCAGCATTCTTTGGATACCATAGTCCAAAGTCTTGAGTTCCTTGTAGATACTTGAAAATTCTTTTGACAGCCTGGAGGTGAGACTCTTTTGGATTAGCTTGGAATCGTCCAACAATCCCAACTGCATGCATAATGTTTGGCCTAGTCCCAGTGAGATAAAGTAGACTTCCTATCATTGATCTGTATTCTGGTTGATTCACCGTGGGAGAATCATCATGAGAACTGAGATTGCATCCGGTTATCATTGGTGTACTTACAGGTTTGCATTCTTCCATGCCATATTTCTTTAGAATTTGCTTAAGATATTTTGCTTGTGATAGGAATATACCATCTGCAGTTTGATGCACTTGTAAGCCAAGAAAGAATGTTAGTTCTCCAAGCAAGGACATTTCAAATTCTTGCTGCATGACAGAAGCAAATTTTTGACTCAAAGATTCTTCGTTACTCCCAAAAATGATATCATCAACATATACAACCACAATCAATAGTTTATCATTTTCAACTTTTGTGTATAAGTTGCTATCAACAGACCCCTTTGAAAAACCTTGTTGATAAAGATATTTGTCAAGACGATAATACCATGCCCTTGGAGCTTGTTTGAGACCATATAGAGCCTTTTTAAGTCTACAAACAAGATTTTCATCATTTCCCAAAATGAATCCTTCCGGTTGTTCTATATATACTTCTTCTTCTAGATCTCTATTAAGAAAAGAAGATTTAACATCCCTTTGATAAACTTTGATTTGTTGATAACTTGAAAAAGCAAGAAACATTCTTATGGCTTCAAGTCTAGCTACAGGAGCAAACGTTTCTTCAAAGTCTATACCTTCTTGTTGAGTATACCCTTTGCAAACTAGTCTAGCTTTGTTTCTTACAACATCCCCATTCTCATTTAACTTGTTCTTGAAAATCCATTTAGTTCCAATGACATTTTTATCATGTGGTCTTGGTACCAATTCCCAAGTGTCATTCTTTTCAATTTGATCAAGCTCTTCATTCATGGCTTGCTTCCAATATTCATCTTTTCTAGCTTGATTGACATTGTGTGGTTCAATTGTGGATAGAAGTGCCAGATGACTAGAATATCCCACAAGAGTTCTCCTTGTTCGTACACCTTATTCCTTGTCTCCCAAAATTTGAGATTCAGGATGATTCTTTTGAACATATCTGGATGGAGCTTTTCCAGATAGATCATTTTCAGGTTCTTCATTGGATCCACTATCTATATCATTTCTATTTGATGTAGAAGGACAAAAGTCACCATCATCTTCTTTTGTTGTTTGTTTTTCTTCTTTAGGAGCTGCATGAGACTCATCAATAACAACATCAATACATTCAACAATCTTTTGAAGCCTTTTATTGTAACATTTGTATGCTTTGCTTGTAGATGAGTAACCAAGAAATATCCCTTCATCTGATCTAGGTTCAAACTTGCCAAGCTTTTCATCATTATTTTTGATAAAGCATTTGCTTCCAAAAACTCTAAAATGCTTTACAGAGGGAGAATTACCATACCAGAGTTCATATGGAGTTTTATCACTATTTACCTGAACATGTGTCTTGTTGAGAATGTTTGCTGCTGTATGTGCTGCTTCTCCCCAGAAAGTGTCAGGTGTTCCAGAATCATCAAGTATAGCTCTAGTCATTTGTTGAATTGTTCTATTCATTCTTTCTGCTACGCCATTTTGTTATGGAGTGCCAGCTACAGAGAACTGTCTTTTTATGCCATGTTGTTCACAAAATTCAAGGAATTCATTTGATGTATATTCTCCTCCTCGATCAGATCTAAGACACTTGATTTTTAGATCCAATTCATTTTCAACCAGTGCTTTGAAGATCTGAAATTTTTCAAATGCTTCATCTTTGGGTTTAATGAACCCGATCCAACACATTCTAGAGTAATCATCAATAAATAATATATAGTATTCTTCCCCACGTGGTGACTTTTTCCTCATAGGTCCACATATGTCAGTATGAATTAGTTCAAGAGGCTTACTTGATGATACTTCTTTGGCATTAAATCGTACTCTGGTCTGCTTACCGAATTGACAAGATTTGCATATGATACTTTCTGGTAGATTAATATTGGGAAGACCATGAACAAGTTGAAGTCTGCTTACTTTGTTGATTTGAGAGAAGCTCAGATGCCCCAGCCTTCTATGCCATAGCCAATTTTCTGAAGACTTGCTCAAGTAACATTGATCTTTGTAGTTCTTCAGTACATATAAGTTTCTTGGATTTCTTTTCCCTTCTATAATAATTTTACCTGTATCAAGATCACGAACCACACATTCTTTTGAACTAAAGACAACTTATGTTCCTTGATCAAACATTTGACTTACACTTAACAGGTTATGCCTTAATCCATCCACATACATGACATCATTAGCCTTCACATTTTCTTTTAGAAACACTGACCCTTTTCCTTTAATTACAGCAGGAGTATCATTTCCAAATGTAACTTTCTTTTCCTTTTCTAGAGCATTATAAGTATGAAGTTTGCTTTTGTCACCTGTCATGTGTCTTGAGCACCCACTATCGATGTACCATTGATTTTCTTCACCTTCTGCAAATAATGCTATCCCACAATTTTCAACCGGTATTTCTTTCTTTTTCCACACTTTAGAGCTTGAGGGAACGTGTTATTTTGGCTAGACATTGCTCCTGCATTCAGATTCTTCATGACCAAAGTTATTGCAATAAGTACATTCAACTTCGTTTTGAAGAGGAGAAAATTTGTTATAGGTGTTCTTCTTTGGTTCAATATTCATCCTTAAATTTTCATATTCAATTTTGAGAGTTTGGAGTTTTGCACTTTTTACCTTTGTATCTCCTTCATAGCTCAGAATGACTTTGTCCCATATTTCTTTTGCTGAATTTAGCTGCATCACCTTAGCAAATTCTAGTTCAGACATGCTTCCTAATAAGACATTCACTGCTTTGGCATTGATTTCATACTTCTTCCTTTCAGCCGCATCAATAGGAATACTTGCCGGATATTGATAGCCTTCTTCCACGATTGCCCATACTTCTGCACCAAGACTTTGCAGATATGCTTTTGTTCATACCTTCCAGAATATCAGATTGCTTCCATTAAATAGTGGTGGCTTTAGAGACATTACTCCTTCATGACTTCCCATTGCGACGGATCTCCTTCAAGCGATTAAGCTTCTGCAGAAGAACCTGCTCTGATACCAATTGTTGGGAAAGATACTGAGAGGGGGGGTGAATCAGTATTTACTGCATATTCAAAAATTTTACTTTTTCTTGCTTCTAAAACCCATACGCTACTTTCCTGATACAGACTCGCGTATATACGCGGATACCCTTCATGAAACTCACGTATACACAAAGATCTAATTATGTCAATAATTCTTCACTTATATCATTCCATCATTCATTCATCAGATGTTCAATAAATAGTAAACATGTGCAGTAAGAACAGAATAAACCATTACACAAAGCATCACACATGAACACCAGGATTTTAGGTGGAAACCCAAGTCGGGAGAAAACCACCGCTGCTGTTGCTCAGCCTTCAATATTTTATTATAAAGAAAACATATTACAACATATGTACTAGCGCAGACTCATACCAGTACACAGGCACCAACCTGCGCTCGTTTACTAGGCTCTCCTGGAAGGGAGCTACAACCCCCTGACTGAAGGCTACAACCCTCAGCACCTCTATGGACCACGTTTCATCAATTTTCACACTGGATCCAACACACATATTTAAGCTCCATCATACAACCAAACTGAAACCGACAACTCAGAACTGTAGAATACAGATAGCAGCAACACAGCAGAACAGATCAGACATTTCATATCCCATGCTTCAAAAAACCCTAGTTTACATACGCACTTTCCTTTCACTTATACCGCGTATATACGTGCCTTCTACCATACAAACCCGCGTATAATTCTGTACATATTACAGAGCTAATTCCACTGCGCATACGCGCTTTCTCTTCATCGAAGCCACGTATATATGCGCTTCTTCTGCATCAAACTAGCATATGGTTCTTCAGATTTTTAGGACATTGCAATTCTTCAGAACAGACACATCACACATATTTTACCCTTTACGTCAGGCAGATGTTCGCCTCATCTCAGATCTAATCATTCCATAAATAGATGTAGCAAATACAAATACATTTCAGATCTAGATTCACTTCTTCATCATTTTCTTCATAGGTGCTTCATGCAATCAGATCTATCATTCAACTGTAACCCTTTCCATTAAGATATACTTCAGAGAGAAGTATTCATTCAAGCTCAGACATCTTGCAGCTACTCATATCATTTGCACAATGAATTTCTTCTCCTTATATAGGTTTACCCCTTTTTCAATACCATGAGCCAAAACCACATTCTTCCGATGGTATTCCTGGACGGGGTCACATAGACGAATCATTACTCAATACAATGGGTCAATACCATGGTGGTTACCCCTGGTTTTGCACTTTATGAGCGCTTTTTCCCATACGCTACTTGGAACGTTCCTTCCTGCGTGCATACGTGACTTCTCCTAGACAAATCCGCGTATGCCTTGAGACATACTCTTTTCATCATAGATCTAGCACATACTGAATTTCTTTCTTCATTACCTTCTGTACTCACTGTAGATACATCAGATTTACATTATTTAACAAGTTTATCAAGACATATTCTTTCAAGCACAACTTCATCAATTTGATTGCCATCAAGGACAGCACATGCCAATCATTTAGTGGGTCACCATCAAGGACAACACTCTGCATCATATTGCCAACATATAAATGTCCATCTTTAGCAGTAGAAACATTGTGTTGATCTGGATAGGGCCACCAATGTACTTCTACATATTTATCCTATTCACCTCTAGATCTTCCTTGGTGGCGATCTGTCTCAGTTGGTCCAAGTATTTGGCTAACTCCTGCTTGACTTGATTTCTTCATTTGGCTTTAGTGAGTGATTTCAACATGAAATGCAGATTGTTATACAATCATGCATATGAGGCTTGAATATTGGCGATGAATGAGGCCAGTTATTTGTTGCTCATAATTATCATCTGTACATGTGCTTTCTCTAACTCCTCATGTTGCCTTCTTTTCTTTGCTAAATTGATCGATGCCACTTTGTATTGCATTGACCACTCATGCACGATAGCAATGGATTTATGGATAGCCTTAGGAGCTTTAACATTATCCTTACACTTATGTTGCATGTGGTGCAAGTGGACAACTTCTTTATTCACACTGTCAAGTTCTTCATACAAGCACCACATAGTTTCTCCTAATGTTGATACTTCACCAAGTATCGTTGCCTTAAGTTATTATAGATAAACTTGTGTGGTAGATGTGCTCTGAACCTATGTTCGGAGTTGTTCAACTTCTTTCCTCGCATCTTGTAAGTTACTTTCAAACTATTTATTCTCTACCATCATATACTTTGTGTTATACTTTGTGGCACATGCAAAGGCCAAGTTGGTTGTAGAAATGGCATTCATATTCCTTTTGATGTCTGTCACAATCACCCTTTTTATGATGAATGTAGGAGATGTGAGATTGCTTGGAAAAATTTTCTTCCTCTCTTATACAATATTATTCTAAATCTCGTTATAAGTTAGATTTTATATTTCTATAACCGGACCGTCATCAAGAGGAACAATTTCCATTTCCTTTCTTGGATATTTCTATGTTTTCGGAGGAGGGGGAGACTGAATGGTGACATGTTAAGTGCTTAACATCAGATCAACATCTTGATTCAATGGCTTCGGTTCCACCAACATGTCTTGAAATAAAATAAAATCTTCAAGTTCTTGAGTGAGATCATTGTCCTACAACTATTTTCTCTCCTCTTCTGGTAGCTCTTTATGCTATTGTTGCTCAACTTGTTTCCATGCAACTTCTTCTTATCCTACTCTTCAACTTTATCCTTCTTCATACTTCTACCTTTCTTCCTTGGATATCCTCTTCTCTTATTATTCCCTCTGGTTCAGTTTTTCTTCCTGCATCCTCTGTTTCCTCTTCTTCTTTTTTTCTATGGCCGCTTTAAGAATGATTGGATCTGTTTTCATCTTATGGCTTTGCTCTTCCCCTAGGACATATGCAACCTTCCTCTCACCCTTTTCACGCACGGATTTGCACCTTTCCGCTGGTAATACCTCTAGTGTGACTTATTTCTACATGGTAACCTGTGATGTTCCAGCGAAGCTGACTGGTTCGTGGGACTTTGAGGCATTATAACAATTATTCCATGTGTCCTCCTAAGGTTTGTAGAATGACCCACTTGGCCACTGGAAATGAATCCTTGCACATTGGTCTTTTCAAACATTCCTTGGATTGTATGTATTGAATTCGAAACGACCAAATGTGAATTTTTTTATCTCCTTGTCTTCAATGTCTGTGACTTTCAAATTCTTGATTTTGTACAATCTGATCTACATAGGAAGAGTGGGCCAAGGTACTTTCTTCTTCATGTGCAGAACTATTTATAACCCTATGGAAAGATGGTATACATCGATGGCATACTTTGGTAGAAGATTTAGAGACTTATGTTTGCAGAACACCCTAAGGAAAGTGCCATCCGATGAGGCCAACCAATCTACTATCTTTAGCACTGCTTCCATTGCCCCACGTGACATCCAAGGTGGTTCTTCCTTAGAGATCAACTTGTATAGCAGAATGAGGAAGTGATCAATAATCCTTTCCATTACTCCTTTGTGGTTGCACTCCGAAAGTAACTTACATTATATGTGCACGGCAGAATCTCTTGGTGTCCAGGTCGAATTCATGCCAGGAAATGAATAATGAGTGAAAATTGCATCTAGTAGGTAGGCATACATGTAAAATATAGCTTTCTTGCCCTTGGGAGGATTTAGGGCATTACCTACATGGATCTTCAGTTGTTGAGCCAAGAATTCTGACTAGTTGAATTATTTTCCTTTGTTCACAACCTAGTTCAGTAAGAATTCCCACCCTTCAGGGATAGTCTCAGTACTTTACTGAGCATAGATTCTACAAAATATAGCTATCACGATTTGATAGTCCCTCCTGAGACATTTTTTCTTGTAGATGTTGGTGGGTGTTTGAATTAACTTTGCTAGCTCTCTCACCCTGCTTTTGAAAATGTCCTTTGTGCTCAAGAAACTAGTGGTAGCATAGAAGTAAGAATCCATGACTGATTCCAGCTCTAGTAATGGTACATGAAACAGTAAAATGATGCCAGAAAAGAAGCAAGCCTTTGTCCACTGGAATTTTTTAGAGTCATAGTTTTGAAATATATATGAAAAAATATCTAGTTGAAAACGTCTACACATGGGAAAGTCAGATACCATCATGCAACCTTATGTAACCCTAAATTTTGGATATTGATATACACCAGTCGGTCCTCAATATATTATTTGAAGCTTCTTGCTGATAAAGCTTCATTTACTTTGTGCCATGTGATATTTGAACATTTTTCTATGAACAATGTATCTGCGAAAACTGGTAAGCTCATTCAAGTACTCCCAAATTCCTCCCTGGTGCTGATTTCAGTGTTGTCCTTTGAATCATATATTTTTTGTGCCATGATTACATTAACTGATGAAGAAAAGTTCTCAACAACTACAATACCTATAGGAGGAAAATGCACTCATGGTAAATATGAATTAGCTTCAGCAAAATGACTCACAAAGCAAGATCACAACAACAACCACACGAATGAAGGGAAATATTGTGAAATTATTGAAGTGAAGGGAGGGGGATTGGTTGCATGAAATGCGCATTATGTAGTATCAACAACTAGGGGAGCACCTTGAGGCTTGAGACTGTGCAATCACAGTCTTAGCCAGGAAAGTCTAAGGGAGAGACTGCGCATTGTATAGTCTCGGTGGCCAAGGGAAATGCTTAAGCCTTGGAACTATGCAATGCACAGTTGGGGTAGCCAAGTATTGTGAATTTTGTAGTCTCAAAGCCCAGGAAGGTAGTTTGAGCCTTGGAATTGCATAATGCCTAGCTAGACAAGGCAACTGTCAGCCACAGGAAGGGCAGATATGGCCAGAGTATGGGAAAATGGTAGATGTGAGTGATGGTGAAATTTATATTGAAGATATGACTAAGGATATATATTTCAATGAAAATAAAATGTAGAATATCAAGATGTGAAAGGAAAAACAAGTATGCACAAAGAGTCGCTGAAACGATGACCATTGATGGGAAAAAACAAGAAAATTGATGTGACACTTGTAAAACGTGAACGATGGATTGAACCAACACTTGTAAAATATAATATAATTTAAAACACCAACAACCATGAATAGAAACAAGAAAACGTCACTCACAAAAGAAAAATGACAAAAAGCGACATAAAAGGTGACAAAAGATGAAAAAAGAAAAATTCACCCGAAAAAGCGCTACAAACTCTACGGAAGGCTCCTTGATCTCCTTGGGAATGATAGAGCTCCAAGATCGAATGAGAAAATGATATCTAGGGGCATTTATTATATAGATATAAGTTCATTATGGTTTATGACATGCATGCCTAAAATAAAGGAAAAAGCAACTCATGTTATCCTTATAGAAACAAATTATCCACTCCTTAATTTCTAGGGATTGTACTTTTCTTTTTTTCTTTTTTGGGAAACTAGCCATTCACACTACCAAGAAGGATTGTGGAGTTTCTGAAGGGAAGACTGGAAATGCTGCAAATTCAAGTCAAGAGTTAGCTTGTGCCTGAAATATATCAATTCTATTTTAACTCATCAGAATCGAAGTCTTAAAATATAAGCCTTGATGATAGCGTGAATACTTAACGATAGTGCAACATAAGCTCCTGTGGACAGGGAGGTTCCAAAATCTAAACATGGGAAAAAATTTGGAGGGTGGTTGTAACAACTACAACACTTTATATAAATAGTTCAAATGGAATTGATACCTCCATCGTTTGAAATTTACATTAGGACCTCACAGTGGGATCTTTGTTGATTGGCGTAACTACTAGGTAAGTAAAAGGTTTATTGCTATGGTTGATAAGATTACAATAATGTTATGAACTCATGTTGGGTATAGGTTATTAGCACTTGTCGGGTTTTCATGTACATTGATGACCCTCATTGGGTACATAAATAATAATTGATAATGGTTGTGTTGTCCTTTGAGATGATTTTGGTCAATAATCATGCCAAAGCCTCTAAAATGTTTGTTTGTGTTTTGAAATATTTGGAGGACCAATGCATAAGATATATTTTAATCAAACAATTAAGGTTTTTAAATCTTGTTGATAATATCAATAATTAAAAGTAAGGGTTGCTTGTTCATCTCATACAGTGATTAGGATTTTATGATTTCGATTAAGTGGAATTGTGTAAGAAGATATGAATATTAAACATTCAAATTTAAATATTAAATAAACCATAAGATGGAAAACTTTTAAACAATGTTTAAAGGTTAAAAAAAATATATTTAACATCACCAAAATACTGAAAATTTATTGATAAAAGGGACTTACATTAACATATTGTCAAGTAAACCATTCTTTATAATAATTATAACTTCAGGAGGAATTATAAGGTTGTAGAAACAAAGTCAACCTCACCTAGTTATCTTGATCATAATTAAATATATGAAGAAACAAAATGATAGAAAGATAGAAAACTCACAGAGAAGATAGAGTTGTACAAGATGAGTTCAGAATCCTGCTTGTATTATTGATGATAAAAAAGACTTAGTACAATTTCTGCTTTACAAAATTTGCTCATCCAAGGGTGCAATCCTTCATAACTCGTGCTGAGAGTTATTTATACTAACTAACAAAACTTTAGAAATATCTTAACTGGTTTACAATAATAGGATAACAAGAATAAAAGAAGGAGACAGATAGATGGACTATCTCTATTTTTCTGGAGGCTATTGATGATTCGACCTCTTTTGGTGAAAGTTGTTGCTGACTTGTCCTTTTTTTACTAGAGGTTGTTGTTGACATGGCTCTTCAAAATTGGATGTGCAGGCATGCTGTAAAATTAATCTTTTTGCTCGATGGTCTCACAAAAATTATCCCACTGATATTCACTTGGAATTTCACAATTCATCATTTTCCTGAAGACTTCATCCACTTCAGTGAATCTGTCAAAAGTTGGTTTTTGGATGAACAACTGTTTGATTTGATGCTGAATAATCAAGTCAAATTGTAGAGCTTCAAGAAAAGCTATGCCTGTAATGTGACCTATGATACCTGAAAACTTTTTTTATTCTATTGCAATTGTATACAACTTTTTTCAATAATCTTCTAACTTGACCAACTTATCATCTAATCCAACTAGACCTAGCAGACCTTTATGATTTAAAATATTAAATTTAGTATGAAACCTTTGGACAATAACATTGAAGGATTCACACTTGGTCTACATCTGGTTGATCAAAATTCTTTTTTGCAAAACCTTCTTTATCTCTAAAATAGTTGCAGTCCTGTCTGAGATATTGATTGCTTCCAATTCCTCCCTATTCTTTGAATTAAGAACCTTAATCATATCGGAAGCTTCACTTGGATTTTTGTTGGAGTTGATCCTTCTCTTCTTGAATTGTTGTTCTGCATTTGTTGATGAGTTCCTGCTACTCGAATATGGTCTGAATAGATGGCCATATTTCAGTAATGGACTCACTGATATTTTCCCAGATACTCTGCTCAGCTTCTCTTAAATTTGATTCCATTAGAGTTTCACTTTCCAGTTCTTTAATACTAAGTTCCAACTAATGAGTCTTCTGCATTTCCTCTAGATACAAAGTACATTTCTAATATTTTGTGACTCAAGAAAGTTGAAACTTCTGATTTAGCTTCTCATGTGCTTGCTTCTGAGTGGTTAATTCTTGAGCCAGTTGTTCTGGATCAGTCATGTTCAAGGTTGCTGAGGTTTCTGCACCTACAGAAGATGTTTGAGTTGCTAAAGTAGGATCAAAATTCACCTGGAGTGTTGATTTCTCTTTCAGGAGTTCTTCAATCTATTCTTCCATTTTTCTGATCTGCAGATTTTGATCAATGATCAACTTAAGAATTTCCTCCTAGTCAGATTCATTTTGTGCCATCTCTGTATTCTGTGAGTCTTCAGTCGAGGGTAGATTGAGTTGTCTTCACAAAGTAGCAATGTCTGCATTTTTCTTCTTAATGATTTTTTCAGCTTTTTTGCAGTTAGTAGGATCATATCATACTTTTACTACAAGTTCTTCAAATGTATTTATCCTGTTTTCTTTAGCCAAACAAGACAATTTCTCAATCTTCAACTGGGATTTCATATTTGACAGTGCTACTTTTGATTTTGAAAGAGACATAGATGTTGTAGTCATGGTTGAAAATAACATTTCTCCTGACTTCCTATTCATATCCATCTAGTCAATTGGATGTATGTGTCTTGCATCAAATGAGAAGACGGTATTCTTATATTCTGCATGGGTCTTCGGAAATGGCATTGTTGCTTGCAGGAAGGCCATATGCATCGATCCCTTCTCACTATCAGAGGAAGTGAGAAGCGTTTTTTGTGATGTAGATGTCTATTTCCAAAATTGGCTGTAAACATCTGATTTTGGTGCTTCATTCTTTGTTTGATTTCTATAAATTTGGAGAAAATATTATGCTCTTCTTATGAGCTGACATCTAAATGCTAGATGATCTCTAGTGGATCTCTTGTAGGTGATGCTGATGGAGGAGTCTCAGGAATATTTGTGGATGTGGAGACTTCAGTTTCTCCCAAATCTATGATATCTAGTTGTTTATCTTCTGAAATCAAGGAAGAATCAAGCCTTGGTTTCTTATAATGTAAGATGAATTCTTTCATAATCTCCTTGGAAAGTGGTGTCTCTTCTCTGACCCTATTTTGTTGTTTACTGTCAGGCACTGGTGTTTGTACATTAATAGATGAGCAACCTCAGGTATGACCTCTGCAACACTGTCAACATTCAGGATTTATTCCGTTACTTCTTTCTTACCTTTACCTTTTGGAGTAGTTTGTTTATTTGTTTTGGCCTTAGGTGCCATGCTTGACTGAAATAAAATGGTACAGGAATTAAAAGATTAAGGTCACAGAAACGATGATAGGGTTTCGGGAATATGAAGGGAAATTACCTAAGATAATTCACTGTGGAATAGAAATAGAGGATGAAAGTGAATTGAAGGTGGAGGTAAAGTAATGAACGGGAGACTGTGGGAAATTTTATAGACTGCGGTTTGGGTTTAACGGTCATGGTTAACAATCAAGAGAATCTAGTGGGTAATGATATGATTAACGGGTAAATGGAGCGAATTTATTGGCTGATGGGAGGATTAATGGGTAATTGGAGCGTTAGGGATAACAGATAAGTGACGTGGAGGGATATGAGTGATGGATGGATAAACGATTATGGTGCAGGGAAAAATGGTCATGGGAGTGGAAAACCATAAGAGGATTTCGGGGGGGGGGTACCTCCTAGTTTTCGATTTTAGGCACAGGGGGTGTGAAGTCACCTGATGCTGCCACATCACGAAAATGGGTGGCCATTGAAACCAGAGTTCAGACCCCCACCCCCCTTTGCATTAACAACAAACAGGTTGAGGGGGTGCAAAGTAAATCTCCATCATAGATCTGAGGGAAGCTCAAGATCTATTGTCAAAATCCACAAGTTCTTTATCTTCTTTTGATTTGACCACTTGTCATTTAGCAACTTTACAATAAATTCAATATGCGTGCATATACATTAATTTAATCAATGTTTATATAAGACCCCTTTTTAAAAGGTTCAAACATACATGAATTAAACTTTACATTTCGAAATTCTGGCACATTTAAACAGGTGGCTATTATCATTTTGATCACTAAAGCATTAACACTTTTATTTTATGCTTCCCTAACATTTTTTTTTTGTTACCTCCTTTATTTAGAGAAAACTATCCTATCATTTTTTCTAACACGGATGTAATAAAATATACTTTTCCTAAAAAAAATTCTAATTTATTTTTCATCCATGTTCTAACTTAGAATTTTATTTTTTGTTTTTTAAACTACCATGCTAACTTATCAAAAACAAAATAATGCTACAACATCGGCTCCAACTAGGGACTGCTTCCCCAAGCAGTTCCATATGCCTTCTCCTCAGGCTCTGGATTCTTTGTTGTAGAAAATAAATAGACTTCAAATGATTAAAGAAAATGATTATGTACAATGATGATGTAGTATCTATTTTAGTACCGGATATAGTGTTTCAAAAATCTTCCATTGACAAGTAGTGTTGAAACCTGTCCTTCAAGATTCGGTAGAACAAATGTGTTGTTTCCTTTTACCTATGTAATGCTGAGTGGCCCAAACCATAAATTTTCAAAATTTCCATGTTTTCCTTTATCTTCTCTCCTAGCATCCCATCTTAGGACTCAATCCCCTTCTCCAAAATATCTTTCCCTTGCCTTTCTGTCAAAGATACTCTTCATTTTATTCTGATATTTCCTTAGTTTGTACTGTATCTCATCTTTTTTTTCATTCAACTCAATGATATGATTAATCCTTCTAGATAAATCATCAGGTTCATTAGTAGATTCTTGTAGAAACATGAGTACAAGGAAAGCTAAATTTGTAGGAAAAATAACATCTTTGCCATAAACTAATTGGAATGGAGATTTACCTGTTGATCTTTTTTGGAGAAATTATGTTTGCTCAAACTGCATAAACCAAATGACTATCCTATTTTTTCTTGTGATATTCTAAAGTTTTCTTGATTAATTTCACTAAACTCCTATTTGATGATTCAGCAAGACCGTTTCCTTGTGGATAATAGGGGTTGAGTGGTGCAGTAGAATCTAATATTTCTAGCATAATTCTATCATTTTTATGCTACTGAATGCTGTGGAATTATCAGTGACTATTTTCTATGGGAAACCAAATCTGGATAAAATATTCTCTTCTATGAATTTTATTACAACTGAGTCTGTAGCATTTCTTACAGGAATGGCTTCCACCCACTTGGTGAAATATTCAGTAGCAGTCAATATCCATCTGTGTTTATTACTGGAGGATGGATGGATTTCACTTATAAAATATAATCCCCACTGAAGAAATGGTGTTGAAACAACTATTGGAACTAGTGGAAGAGATGTTAATTTTTTCTTACCTGCAAACATCTGACATGGAACACAGGCTCTGAATTTTGATCCTACTTGTGAAAACAAGGTAGGCCAATAAAATCTTGCCCTCAATATCTTGTATGTTTTTTCTCTCCAAGCATAATGGCCTCCATAAATTCCTGCATGAAACTGATCAATGATTCCTTCGGTCTCTGATTTTGTTAGGAAAAGTAGTAAAATATTAAGAGGATCCTTCCAGTATAAGTTGGCATTAATGATAAAGTATTTTATGGATTTCAACTTGAGTTCTTTTCACTGGTTCTTTGAAAACTGAGCTAGACATTCAAAATGAATTAGAAAATGAACAATATTTGCATACCAATCTGATGGAACTTCTCATCAATATGGATTGGAACTGTCTGAGTTAAAGGAGAAGGTTCTTTTGTATTCTTTCCTTGCACTCCATGGAAAGGTTCTTATGGATTCTCCCCTTATGCATTCAAGGAAGGTTCTTGTGGATTCTCCCTTTCCAAATTTGAAGAAGTTTCTTGTGGATGCTTCTCTGAAACTTCAAAAAAAGAGTTTACGCCCAAGACTTTACAATTTGATTCAGCTAATAACTTGGCTAAACCCTACCCATTTACTAACTTGGTAGTTTTGATGGTAAGATCAAACTCAAGGATATGAGTTATCCATCTTCCCCTTCTACCATCACTGTCTGGCTATGTGAGAACTGTTTTGAAAACGTTATTGGGCACATAGGCAATGATAGTTGAATGAAGGATATACATTCTAAAAGACTTCAGGGCTTGAACTAAGGCATAGTCTTGTTTTTCAATAATATCATATCTCATTTCGGCATCTCTCATGACCTTACTAAAGAATGATATAGGTTGACCATGGTAATCCTCATTATTTTGTAAAAGGACAACTGCAAGGGTAGTTTCAAAGGCAAAAGAGAACATGCTGAAAGGTTCTGAGTAGTTTGGAGTGGCTAAGGTTGGGGCTTCGAAGATGACTTTATTTATCTGGTCAAATGTAAATCTTGCAGAAACAGTCCATTTGACTTCATGGTTCTCTTTTAGCATGTATGTTATATCCTTCTCTATTTCTACATAATTTTGTATAAACCTTCTCAAAATGTTAATTTTCCCTAAGAAATCTTGAATCTCTTTGTTATTTCTAGGTAATGATAATGATTGAATAGCAGAGACCCTTTTGGGATCACTAACTACTCCATCTTTTGAAATAATATGACCTAGCAATTTACCCTCTTTAATGGAAAATAATGAATTTTTGGGATTCAAAGAAATCCCAAACTTGCCACACCTTTCAAAAAATTTCTACAAATGCTTGAGATGTTTAGGATCTGATTTAGAGAAAGCAGTTAAATCATCATGATAAATAATAATGAATTTTTTTACCTTCCCAAAAAAATCCAAGTCCATGGATCTCTGAAATGTTGCTCCTATGTTTGATAGATCAAATGGCATCCGAGCATACATGAATGTACCCCAATGTGTGGTAAAATTTGTCTTCTCCCTATCTTCTAAATTGATCAATATTTGATTATAACCAGAAAATCCATCCAACATAGAGATTTTGTTAGCACTTGACACTTTTTGAAGTAATTGATCCATCTTTGGAAGTGGATAATTATCTTTCGAGGATGCTTTATTAAGGTTCCTAAAACCTACACAGAGTCTTATTTCACTATTCTTTTTCCTTCACAGGGACTAAATTAGCAACCAAACTAGAGTATCTTAATGGGACAATAATTTGGGCATCTAAAAGTTTTTTTAGTTCCTTTTCTATGGTGGGAAGAAGAACTGGGTTCATCCTTGTTAACTTTTGTTGGTAAGTACTTACATCTGGTTTTAGTGGGATTTTATGCTCAATTAAAGATGTGTCATAAGTTTTAAGATTAGCATAAGACCAGACAAAGACATCTTTATAATTCTTAAGAATTTTGACATATTCAGATTTAAGTTCTGTGGTTAATGATGCACAAAATTTGATATTTTTAATTTCCTCATTAGTGCCAATATTTGTTTCTTCTATGTCATCTTCTAGTGAAATAGAGAATGGATTTTTGGGAACATTATTTTGATCAAAAAAAATTTCTAAAGGAGCAAGTCCCTTGGGAATAATATTATTTGATAATTGAATTATATCATGTTCAACTACCTTTGATTTTAGTTTTGAATTTTCTTTGTCTTGGGTAGCTTCTTTACTCTTTGAATTATCCTCTTCAATTTACAATACAGAAAATTCGTCAATGAATTGCAAAAACGATTTTAATTGTTCATTGTCCTCAAATATTTTCCAATGTTTAAGATTGTCTGGGATCGAAGGCCTATATTTGATTTGTGTCTGATATTGAATTTGAAAATGATCTGGAATCTTGAAAGAAATAATTGAAACAAGTAATGAATCTGCATGTAGGTTTTCATCTCTAGGAATAAAAGTGATGTTAAAAGCATCAAAGAAATTTTCAATAGTGTCCGAAATCTCATTTCTATAAGACCTAATTCTAGGGTGCTTTGTTTGGAAAATATTCCTAACTTGTCTTACTATTAGTTCCGAGTTAGTGAAAACACTCAAATTTTTTACCTTTAAACTTCTAGCAAGTTCTAATACTAGGATAAAATCTTCGTATTCATAAACATTGTTTGTGACCTCGAAATCTAATTTGCATGATTGTGTAATATTTTATTTATCAGTTGAAATCAGAACAAATCCTGCTCCAACTCCATCTTTGGTGCAAGATCCATCAAAAAATAATTTCCAAATTTCAGTATGAACTGGTTAAGAGGTGTCAACTACATCCTCAATCTTGAGTTGAGAATCCTGTGAAGTGTCTGATGATAGCTGAAAACAGCTAAATTATTGATCTACTACGTAAATGGGGTGATTCCTAGCTTTATTAGCATTGAAAATAGTGTTTAGGAATCTCACTTCTCTATATAATCTAAGGATCTCTCCACCATATACTGGGATAGTGGCAAAAGACATGTCCATTTGAAGACTTTCTCCCAATTTTGCACAACATGATCTAGATAAAATCATTCCAAATTTGGGAGGAAGATCAGTAACAACTATGTCTAATACTACACTTTTAACTGGTATTTTATGTAAAGTGACTACTATATCTTTAATGAGTCCTAAACATTGGACCCTCTTTGAATCAAAAGTATACATGTCGTGATAGGTTCAAGTGATATCCAGATTAAGTTGTTCCATGATGACTTTAGGCATAAAATTGTGCGAAGCACCAGAATCAAGCATACAATTTTATAGCAGAGAATCATGCACCTTTAAAGTCAGATAGAAGGGTGGTATAGATTCATCAATCATATCAGAACTAGGACCAAAAGCTATAGTGGGTCTTTCATTTTGTAGATTGATAATATCTCCTTCAGCATCCATACTAGAATTTTGGATCCACTTTGCTACTTGACTTTTCTAAACTGTATTTTTATAGAGTTCAGAAAGTGGAATTAGAATTTTGACTCTTTCTAATTATTTCTTAAAATTAAAGGCAGTCAATATTGTTTTATCAATTTGAGTAGAATCAGTTGACTAATTTAAAGGTTGAGGAGAAGTAGTTTGAGTTTCAGTTGATTTCAGGTGAGGTTAAATTATTACAAGGTTTTTGTGAGGTCTTCCAGGACCATATCTAGGTCTTAAGTCATATCTTTGATTGAGTTATTCAATCAAAAACTCAAAAAAAATATTTATACTTAGAAACCTGAGAAGTATCTTGGTTTTCTTGAGGGATTTGGTTTTGGGAAACAGGGACAGTGGCAGTATGAAAGGATGTTTGATCTATAATATTTATGACTTTAGTAGTATAAAAAGTATTGTCCTCGGGTTGTTGATCATCAATCAACAATGGGGTAGGAACTTGTTGTTCATTATGAGGCCTCTGAAGAATTTGCAGTGGAGCAGCTTTCTTGTACTAACCTTGGGCCTGTGTTTGTGGTCTAGAAATAGTTTGTTGAAATGTTCTTGTTTGAGTTTCAATATTTGAAATTCTATTGGATAGATTTCTAATAAGAGCTAGGACTTCATCAATCTTTGAATATTCACTTTTAGAATTAGAGGAAGATGCTTCCTGATTTTTTCATTTCCTTTGGTCTTTCTCTTCTTTAGCTCTAATTTTACTAGAAGCTGACCTATTGACTTCTACCTCAATACCATTAGTTTGCATATATTGTAATGTATTATAAATTATCTCCCTTAGCATGAATTAAAAGTCATCATTGTATGCTTTCGAAAATCTGACCTTTGCAGCAGCTACTGGAGGTTTGCAATCAGCGGGCATTTTATGGTAGAGTTTATTAAATCATTTGATAAATTCAGCTAAAGGTTCACCAAGATTTATTTTTAACTCTTAAAATTCAGTAAGAAGGTAAACAACATCTTTCTTTACCCCCCATTGGTTTTTAAATATAGTTATAAGTTCATTCGAGGTTTGAATAGAATCTTCTCTAAGTTGTCTAAACTAGATCCTAACGTGACCTTCCAAGGATTGTACAAATAATCTCATATAAACATCTTCATGCTCGATGTTCATATTGTCTATGAAATCTAAGAAGGCAGATATATGATCTTTTGTTGAGGGGCTTTTCTCTCCATTAAATCTTGGTAAATGTTTGAGATATCCATAATGGAAATTTCCCAAGACGTTAGGGAGAACCAGAGAATTATACCTACCATGTATAATGGGTTGAAAAGCCATAGATGATGTATTTGATGTTGATGAAGATGATGATGAAGATGTAGGTGAATGAGTATTAGAGGGTGGTGGTGAATGTGAAAAAGGAGGAGGAAGTTAGGATCTCAAAGGGATTTTAACAATTAGTTTTTGAACTGATGGGGTTAAATCTTCTTCCTTATATTTGAATAATGGATTAGAATAGATAGAAATTGTCTCTTCTAGTTGATTAGAATATAATGGAATAGTATGATAGACTGGAGTAACAAAATCAATAGGCTTAAATTCATGCAACTGCAAGCCCAATTATGTCTCAGATGTAGGTGAATCTACAGGGAAGGATGGGACTTGATATGACTCAAGTGAGGCTGCCAACAAAGCTAACTGAAGATCTAATCCTTGTGAATAAAGTTCAGAAACTCTATGAGGTAATTGACTCAACTTAGATTGAGATGATAAAACTAAGTAGGGTTCTATGGATGAACTTTCTTCAGGGTGTAAGGATGAAGAAGAAGAAGAAAAAATATTATGTTTTCTTTTCAAAGAGGCTTCCTTAATGAGTCTTTCTGGATCTAGTAAAGGGTTAATAATCTCATATTCAGATTGAGATCTAGTGTGCTTAAAAGGATCCAGTTTGAAACAGTGGAATCACCAGGTGAAAGGTTTGACCTATATATTTATCCTTTATTCACCTTAAATGAAAAGAGGAAAAATCATTATCCAAGAAGATTTAGTTTTTACTCTTTGTCTCCCCGGCAACAGCTCCAATCTGATGTTGTCCTTTGAGATGATTTTGGTCAATAATCATGCCAAAGCATCTAAAATGTTTGTTTTTGTTTTAAAATATTTGGAGGACCAATGCATAAGATAGATTTTAATCAAACATTTAAGGTTTTTAAATCTTGTTGATAATATCAATAATTAAAAGTAAGGGTTGCTTGATCATCTCATACAATGATTAGGATTTTATGATTTTGATTAAGTGTAATTGTGTAAGAAGATATGATTATTAAACATTCAAATTGAAATATTCAATAAACCATAAGCTAGAAAAATTTTAAACAATGTTTAAAGGTTCAACAAAATATATTTAACATCACCAAAATACTGACAATTTATTGATAACAGGGACTTACATTAACATATTGTCAAGTAAATCATTCTTTATAGAAATTATAACTTCAGGAGGAATTATAAGGTTTCTGAAACACAGTCAACCTCACCTAGTTATCTTGATGATAATTAAATATATGAAGAAACAAAATGACAGAAAAATGGAAAACTCACAAAGAAGACAGAGTTGTACCAGAAGAGTTTAGAATCCTGCTTTTATTATTGATGATCAAAAAGAGTAAGTGAAATTTATGCTTTACAAAATCTGCTCATCCAAGGGTGCAACACGTCATAACTCGTGCTAAGAGTTATTTATACTAACTAACAAAACTTTAGAAATATCTTAACCGATTTACAATAATAGGATAATAAGAATAAAAGAAGGAGATAGATAGATGGAGTGTCTCTATATTTCTGGAGGCTATTGATGATTCGACCTCTTTTGGTGAAATTTGTTGCTAACTTGTCCTTTTTTTGTTGGAGGCTATTGCTGACCTGGCTCTTCAATATTGGATGTGTTGGCATGCTGTAAAATTAATATTTTCACTCGATGGTTTCAAAAAACTTATCCCACTTATCTTCACTTGGAATGTCACAATTCATCATTTTCCTAAAGACTTCATCCACTTCAGTGAATTTGTTAAAAGTTGGTTTTTGGATGAACAACTATTTGATTTTATGTTGAATAATCAAGTCAAATTGTAGATCTTCAAGAAAAGCTCTACATGTAATGTGACCTTTGATACATGCAAACTTTGTTTTGTCTATTGCAATTGTATACAACTTTTTGCAATAATCTTCTAACTTGACCAACTTATCATCTAATCCAACTAGACCTGGCAGACATTTATGATTTGAAATAATAAATTTAGTATGAAACCTTTCGACAATAACATTTAAGGTTGCACACTAGGTCTACAACTAGTTGACCAAGTTCATTTTCTGCAAAACCTTCTTTATCTCTAAAATAGTTGCAGTCTTGTTTGAGATATTGATTGCTTCCAATTCCTCCCAGTTCTTTGAATTAAGAACCTTAATCATATCAGAAGATTCACTTGGCTTCTGTTGGAGTTTCTCCTTCTCTTCTTGAATTGTTTTTCTTCATTTTTTGATGAGTTCCTACTGCTCGAAGATGATCTGAATAGATGGCCATATTTTAGTAATGGACTGATTGATATTTTCCCAGATACTCCACTTAGCTTCTCCTAAAGTTGATGTAATTAGAGTTTCACTTTCCAATTCTTTAATTCTAAGTTCCAATTGATGAGTCTTTTGCATTTCCTCTAGATACAAAGTATCATTTCTAATCCTTTGTGACTCAAGAAGTTGAAACTTCTGATTTAGCTTCTCATGTGCTTGCTTCTGAGTGGCTAATTCTTGAGCCAGTTGTGATGGATCAGTCATGTTCAAGGTTGCTGAGGTTTCTACACCTGCAGAAGATGTTTGAGTTACTAAAGTAGGATCATCATTCACCTGGAGTGTTGATTTCTCTTTCACGAATTCTTCAATCTGTTCTTCCATTTTTTTGATCTGCGTTGATCAATGATCAACTTAAGCACTTCCTCCTTATTAGATTCATTTTGTGCCATCTATTTAGTCTATGGGTCTTTAGTACAGGGTAGATTGAGTTGTACTCGTAGAGCAACAATGTCTGCATTTTTCTTCTTGATTATTTCTTCAGCTTCTTTTCAGTTAGTAGGATCATATCCTACTTTTACTACAAGTTCTTCCAATTTCTTTATCCTGTTGTCTTTAGCCAAACAAGACAGTTTCTCAATATTTGACTAGGATTGCATATTTGACAATGCTACTTTTTATTTTTAAAGAGACATAGTTTTTGTAGTCATGGTTGAAAATAGCATTTCTCTTGACTGCCTGTGCATATCCATCTGGTCAATTGGATGTATGTTTCTTGCATCAAATGAGATGAAAGTCTTATTATAGTCTGCATGGGTCTTCGAAAATGGCATTGTTTCTTGCAGGAAGTCCATCTAGATCCTACCCTTCTCACTATCAAAGGTAGTTAGAAGCATGTGTTGTGATGTAGATGTTTGTTTTCAAAATTGGTTGTAAACATCTGATTTCAGTGCTTCATTATTTTGTTTGATTTCTAGAAAACTTGAGAAAATATTTTGCTCTTCTGAAGAGCTGGCATCTAAATGCTAGATGATCTCTAGTGGCTCTCTTGCAGGTGATGTTGGTGGAGGATTCTGAGGAATATTTGTGGATGTGGAGACTTCAGTTTCTCCCAAATTTATGATCTCAAGTTGTTTATCTTCTGAAAGCAAGGAATAATCAAGCCTTGATTTCTTATGTTGTAAGATGAATTCTTTCATGATCTCCTTGGAATGTGGTGTCTCTTCTCTGACCCTCTTTTTTTGTTTACTGCCAGGCATTGGTGTTTGTACATTTGAAGTAGAAATGACTTTTTCATCTTCTTCTTGTAAACTACCTTCTACCTGTTATTGCCTAAATCTACCTCAGGCTTAAGGAAGGCAGAGTTCAGGGTAACATCATACCACGTTCAGTCTGGTAGCTAGCCCTACTAGAACAGGAGAGGGCTCTCTCCAGCTCAAACTCAGTAGAAATAATCAATAGGGTCTGAGATGACTTGAAATGAATACTGATTTTAGGCTAGGTATTTAAATAGGAGGGTTTGTTTTGATTTTTAGGGTTTTTGTTGGAAAAAGGGAAAGGCAATTTTTGGGCTTGGGGATGAGGCCAAATTCTTGCAGAGTTCAAGTTGGGGCAAGGAAGGCAATGGCTTTGATGTCTTAGATTGAATGAATGGATAGAAAAGAATGCTGAGGAGCTGAAGAGGGCAAGAAGGTGCAAGGATCCTCTTCAAACTGACGAAAACGTATCAAACTAAACAAAATTTTAAGGTAGAGCACCAACAAACTAATGAATTCTACCTTAGTTACTCATTTGTTTAATTTTAGAAGCAAAGAGAAGGGAAATGGAATACATAAAAATTAATGAAACTTACATATACATGGAGAAAAACATCATCAAAACTCATAGCCACAAGGATCCCAACAAGTGCTGCAAAACTCGGGTCTTTCCTTTGCCAAAAATTTGAAATGAATATACAATGAGGTGCCAAACTATTCCCAAGAGTCCAACCCTGAAAATGTCTTATAAAATACATGATATAGACCATCCTAACCCCTTCCCATGCTTCTAGGGGTCGATCTCATCCTTCTAGGAGCTGTTTCAACCAATTCTAAACAAGGAACTAAAATCTAGGCAATCAAACAACTTGCCTCTATATGGAAGGAAACTGATTCATTCATTTAATTTTCACTTTTTAGTGAATGAATCCACTAGAACAAGTAAATATGAGCCAAAATTACATCATAGTCATCAAATTACATCAAGATAGATCAATAGTTACATCAAAAAGTGAAACTAGTCAAAACTGGGCGAATTTCTGAGCTGAAGAGTGAAAATGAGGCCAAATTTCTCTATGCGTCGCGCTCAAAATCTGTATGCATAGCACAAGTTTGGAGCTGATTTTGAGGCACTTCCTGAAGTCCAAATTGAGCACATGATAGCTCGTTAGAAAGCCCTGCCTGTCTACTTTCCAACCCGAGTGAAATTTCTGGATTTGGATGTCATTTTCCACTCCAAAACTTCAATCTCCCAAGACTGGTTTCTGTGTGTGTAAAAGGTGGCAGAAAGGCCATTTTCAAGGTTTTTTTGACCCTTTAGGCCACCCAGAACTTGATGAAATTCTTAGACCATTCCTGAGCATGCATAAATTTTCATAAAAAATCCCAAAATTTCAATTTTTCCTCCAGAAGATCTCTCAAACGTAAGCGCACGCAAGGTGGCGCTACGCGTTGGGCAGGAAAACCTGTTTTGTGACCAAAAACTCAAAAATGAAAAAAATTTCTCCAAATTTGCTGAAATTTGGTGTGAAGATCCCCCATCAAGTATCATGCTCAGACAAAGAAGCTTCGGCCAAGATTTGAAGTGGATCAGGCCTTTTGCGCCTCCTCAGTGCCTACAGTTCCGTGGCGGAATCATTGTCTCGTTCATAAGATGAATTTGTGTCTGTCATGGTGTTTGAAATGTGTATGAAAACTTTATATTTGATTGGTTGAAAATGAGAAATTAGGACTTGGTGACTTCGTCTCCAAGTTCCAAATGTGTGCCATAGGGAAATGAGAGACTGTGAGGAATATGGAAAAGTGGGGAAAAGTGGAGTTTCTGTCAAGTGGATTTAAAATGTAGGACAATCACTTGACATGTTTGGGATATGGGATTTGGAGATTTTTTGTAAATGATAGGGAAAGAGATAAGAAAAGGGGTGAAAGGTTTTAGGGATAGGGGTAATGGGAATTTGTTACAAATGATATGGGAGAGGGAAAATGGTAGGAAATGGTAGGGTTTAGAAATAGGAAAAATGGGAAGAAGGGATATAGATGGTTTAGGATGTAAGGGGATAGGGAAATAAACTGTGGTAATGATAAAATGAGTAGTAATAATAGATGGGGTAAGTAGCAATGATTGACACAAAACCAAATTTAAAACCCTAGGAACATTCTTAAAACATGAGAGTAGGATTTTGAGTTTTTTTGTTCAAATATTCATAAACAATCTCATAATCGATGCCAAATACTTCTTCATAGCAATTACAAGGTTGCATAAACTTACTCGGAGCAAGTGAGACTGAATTGATTTGGAGTTTTTTGAAAAATGGCAAAAATTTAGTGTTTCGGGCCTATGCGCCGCGCAGTCAGCCCAATGTGCCACGCTAGTGTAATTTTACACTGTGTGAAACTGCCCTGTACGCCGCGCGTGCCCAGTGCACCGCGACCACTCTTCTATGCGTCGCGCCTGCAATTTCACCAACAGTCCAGCATTTAAACATTGTTTTGCTTCCTCCTTGATTTTTCTTTTGGAGCTGAATGACGAAACTTGTCTATTTTATGCAGGGATGATTGACTTTGGATTTTGGCAAAGGATGACCAAGGCTGCGCTTGAAACATTTTACAACTGAAATTTTTTTTACAATGACATGGCATTAATTACAAAAGAAAAAATTGACGATTTCTTCTTAAAAACAGAGTTTTGAAGAAGAATCATCCTCAAGCCTTATGACGATGAAATTTTGGAGTGGAAACTAATTTGGAGCTTCCCTCATGCGTCTGCTGGTATTATTTGACATTTTGAAGATGAAATTTGTGAAACCCTAGACCTAAAAAGACCTAAAAACCCTAAAAGACTCTTTGCTGACCAAGAGATCAAACAAGACTGTAAATGACCTTAAAATTGATTTTGATGAACTTCGACAAACAAACCTAAGCCAGCAGGGACAAGGCACGAGGGACATGAGCGACAAGACCCTTCCGTTAGATAATCTATGCTTCTAATGGAATGCAACTGATTGGATGAATGATACACCTACAATGAAATGCAACAAAGAGTTTTTGATCTCTGAAGGAGGTATAACTAGACCGACTCTAACACTACCCATTCACCCTGATTCATGTACTTCTCTATTTCTGCACTAGAGGTATGAGTGTAAGAGGTTATTTTGTGGAGTTGTAGGAATGCCTTCTGCAATAGCTTTGGTAGCTTCAGGAATGACCTCGACACTTGGATGAGCGACCTCAGTACAACCTCTACAAAAATGTCAACATTCGGGATTTCTTCTGTTATTGCTTTCTTACCTTTACCTTTCGGAGTAGTTTGTTTCTTTGTTTTGGCCTTAGGTTCCATGCTTGACAGAAATAAAATGGTACAAGAATTCAAAACTTTGGGTCATAGAAATGATGATAGGGTTTTGGGAATATGAAGGGAAATTACAGAAGATAATTAATTATGGAATAACGATAGAGGATGAAAGTGAATTGAAGGTGGAGGTAAAGTAATGAATGGGAGACTATGGGAAATTTTATAGACTGCAGTTTGGGTTTAACGGTCGTGGCTAACAGTCAAGTGAATTTACCGCATAACAGTATGATTAACGAGTAAATGGAGCGAATTTATTTTCTAATGGGAGGATTAATGGGTAAATTGAGTGTTAGGGATAATGGATAAGTGACGTGGAGGAATATGAGTGATGGATGGATAAACAGTTATGGCATGGGTAAAAATGGTCGTCGGAGTGGAAAACCAAAAGTGAATTTCGGGAGGGTGGGGTGGGTACCTCCCGATTTTTGGTTTTAGGCGGATGGGGTGCGAAGTCACCTGATGTTGCCACGTTGTGGAAATGGGTGACCATTGAAATCAAAGTTCGGACCCCCCCCCCCCTCACATTAACAAGAAACAGGTGGAGGGGGTGTGAAGTCAATCTCTGTCGTAGATCTGATGGAAGCTCAAAATCTGCCATTGGAATCCAAAAGCGCCTTACCTTCTTTTGATTTGATCGCTTGTCGTTTAGCAAATTTACAATAAAATCAATATGCGTGCATATACATTAATTTAATCAATGTTTATATAAGACCCCTTTTTCAAAGGTTCAAACATACATGAATTAAACTTTACATTTTGAAATTTTGACACATTTAAATAGGTGGCCATTATCATTTTGATCACTAAAGCATTAACATTTTTATTTTATGCTTCCCTAACATTTTTTTTGTTGCTTTATTTATCTAGAGAAAACTATCCTATCATTTTTGTAACATGGATGTAATAAAATATACTTTTCCTAACATTTTTTCTAATTTCTTTTCCATCCATGTTCTAACTTAGCATTTTATTTTTCATTTTTAAACTACCATGCTAACTTATCAAAAACAAAATAATATTACAACAGGTTGTATGTGTGTGTGTGTGTGTTCTTAGATAATGACTAAAAACAATTAATGACGACCATAATGACTGTCGATGTAGGTGGAACCAGATAGCGTATTCCTAGCAAAGTCTCTACACATTCTCGGGCAGAGAGAAATTATGGCTCAAACACAACATTAGAGGAAATTTCAGCCTAATATATATATATATATATATATATTCTTAGATAATGACCAAAAAAAAAAAAAAAATCCTGGATGCGGGTGTCCCTTACCGAATTTTTCGTTTGCCATCTGGCCACACTGTCGTGAAGCAGCCATCCTCTTTATGAGGAGGCACATGGCCTGGTGTGGGTGATATTAACTATGCTAGCTGAGCTCCATCCTCTAGAGCCTTAATTTCTCTTCATTTCACCCGTTGTGTCTTTATTCCTGTGCGTACTGGTAGCAGGCTACCTTGGCCATATATGGAAAATGGCGTTGTACCTCTTCAGCAGTTCTCCTTAATTTTTCTGCCATTTTTAATCTTGGCCCTGTCACTCCCTACAACGACTTCGCCCCTCGCGCTGCCTTGCATGACTGCTCAACCCATCTACATCATGCTAGTCTCTGTCACTCTGCCTGCCTGCCTCCCTCAGTTCCTTCAAATTCTTGCAATTCGACCTCCACCATGCCACGACGCCACCTTATGTGATGCCACAGAGGTGGTGGTCGTGGCTTGCCCTCTCAACCTCCCATTCACACCATGGCAGAGTGGACTGTGGACTTTTCCTTGAATTTGGATGCACTGGAGGTCCTATACCCTCAATGCTTCTCTGCCCACATATCCCTGTGCCTTCCTAAAGCTTCACCTTGCCCATCTGGTTCAAGCTCTAGGAAGTGGATGCGTAAATCCACCATGTCTCAATCCTCCCTTCATCTACCTTGCAAGATGGGGGTGCTACCTATCAAGACTGCAGAGGACTCCTCGGACAGTGGTGGCAGCAGCAGCTCGGCTAAAGGTGGCAAAGACACAGAGACAGGTGCCCGCTCGGCCTCCACTCTAGAGTTGGACCCCCAGTTGTCCAAGCACGCTGACGATATCTATGAGTACGGGTGCTTCATCTAGGAAGAGAAACCTCCCCTAGCTTTCCAAGCACGCGGACGATATCTACGAGTACGAGTGCTTCATTGAGGAAGAGAAACCTCCCTAGTCTTTGCAGGATGATAAGAAGCAACAAGCATAATGTCATGGTTCCCACTTGTCATGTTTTTTGCTGTTATGTTCTAGTTCCTTTGTCTTTTTATTTTCCGCACTGCATAATTTTGTACAATGCTGGTTTCCCCCAAGGGGCAGCAATTTTCTTGCTATATGGACTGGTTTTTTGGGCTAGTTTCCCCTCCCAAGGCAGCCCCATTTTTTCTTTTTTGAGTTTTCCCACCGAAATTGGCTAACACAACAATTCTGGTTTGGTTGATGATTTGTAACACTATCCTTTTGTATTATATAATAGAAGTAGCCATATTTAGAAAAAAAAATGATTGAAAAAAAAAAATTAACGACGACCATAATGACTGTGGATGTAACTAGAACCAAATAAGGTATTCCTGGAAAAGTCTCTGCACATTCTCAGGCAGAGAGAAATTATGGTTCAAACACAACATTAGAGGAAATTTAAGCCTAAAATTTCCCATGAAATTTTCATGTAATTTTCATGTCAGAATATGTATGCCAATCAAAATCCTTTAAATTTAAAAAGAGGTACATGTAAATATTTTGGAGGAAAAGAAGAAAAACTACATTTTTTAATTATATTTTTGGATTGTCTCCTTACGGGATAACTCAAATTTCAAGTGTAGACACTCGTTGGATGCTAGATGTGGAATTAAATTTCACATCCAAAGAGTACCCACTATGCATACTTTTGAGAAGACCCACATTGATAAAAAAATGAAGATACATTAGAAAGGCATGTTGTGGGTCTTCTCAAAATTATGCATAATGGTATTTGTTGGATGTAGAATTTAATTTCGCATCCAATGAGTGTCTAAAATTTGAGTAAACCTACAAGAAGATAAATCAAAAATACAATTATAAAAAAGTAGTTTTTTTCTTTTCCCTCCAAAATTTATAACTATTATTTTATTATTTTTCCTTAGGAGGCCACTTTTAGGCTGAAATTTTCTCTAATGAGTAATCACCTAGGATAGAGTGCAGTGGAGGCACCTTAGTCAGAAGAGGCTACCCAGAAAAATGGAAGCTCATATGAACAAGCACATTTGAGCCTATTCCAAAGGGAAAGAATAAACACCGAGGACGATGTTTCGCTTGAGAGGGGGAAGATGTAACACCCCTCAGTAGCACATAAATATTATTTTATTTACTTTTACTTTAGTAATTGGCAAACTACCTAACATGGATAAACATGAACGTTTAATTTTAATTTTATTAATTTAAATTTGGTTATGACTTGCCAAAGAATTACTGAAGGGAAATGATTATAAAGTTAGAGTTCAATTACTAGATAGTTAAGATGGTTAATCCTCTCTGTAGAGTTAAAAAAAATAGTGGGAAAAGAAGCCAAGGAAGGAAGGAGAAGAAAGTTGGAGGCACCTTTGAGGAAGAGAGAAGAATTGGAAAAACCTTGAACATAAGGTTGTTAAGGCGGGGCAGGATTCTACCAAACGTGTATTCTTGAGCTGGACTAAGAACCATTGGAATCCCTAAGAAAAACTTGTGAGTCTGAGACTCCTTGGTTGGACTAGGTAGTCTTGATCCCTGAGAACAAACCTTGTTTGTAACTACCTATTAAATGTTCTAGAAATTGAAAAGGCTCAAGGGGAAATTTGGGTGTGATTGCTAATCTCATTAGTTGGGAAGAACTATGTTTCAATGATTAAGTTTTTGTTAGAATGAGAGCAGTTCTTGTGGCGTCTGTTATTTTATTTTTGAATGAAGTAGATTATATTAAATGAAACATTCCAATATTGGTTTTTGTATATATAAACACATATCTATATTTTAGATGGTAATTGGTGTTAATGAACGGGGGCACTATTTAGTTCCAATCCAAAACAGACACTGACATTTTATCCTAGTACAATCTAGAGCCCATATAATGAAATTTGGAAGGAAAATTGGCAGGTTTTTGAATAGAAACCCACGAGAAGACTCTTCTTGATTCAAATTTATAAATATACAATGAATTAAAAACAGTTAGTTCTAATATATATATATAACGAAAATGCAAATAGAAATCAGGAAACATAAACAAAGGCATTTGACATAAGAAATACATTTTTCGTTATCTATATATAAAATGAAATTCCAAAGCAAGATTTAACGTCTCTTTAATAGAATGAGAATTGGCCAAAAACACAAGAGTTATGCAGATTTTTTTTGGTACAAAATAACACTAGATAGAATATCAATGAAAAAAATGTAGTAGTACAGTATATACAAGAGCTTGAGACATACAAGTCCACAACACATTTTTTCTAAACACATATAAGACAATATAATCCACAATCTCCAGTACACTATAACATGAAGCACTATAATAAGTACAAATTTAATAGGAATCACAAAGTATTTGAAACCTTGAACCAAGTATTATGAAAGGGTCAAAGCTGGAGCTATTACATACAAGGAATGAGGGCAGTGGATGAATCAACTAGTGATTTTACAAGAACCTTGTCATGACCCTTAGAAATGAAATATTAGTTCAACTTTGGACCAAAAATTTCCTTGTACGAAGCTTATAAAACCATGGCCAGACCTTAAGTGGACTCACAAAGATTGGTCATAAGATGTAATAACTATCTAAGCACTGCATGAACTAGAAAAGTAATTCAGAAAAATTAAATATAAATTAAAAATAAATAAAATAATAAAATAAAATAAAATATCTTACTTGATACTTAAATAAAAATGATACTCTGAAAATAGTGTATTTATAGCAAAGAAGTATATCACATGAAACGATAATTAGACAAAAGATGTCAATAAAAACCCAAGAAAGGAAGCTAAATAACTTGTAGGGTTTCACAGAGAACTTCAAGAAATTTTACAAATGTATAAATTTCAAAACCTTGACTATATGGGCGTAACTAGCTCTTGCGAACAGAGATAATGGTTCACATGGAAATACAAAAAAAAAAGGAAAACATATATAGAAGGTGTAGAACCTGCAAAGGGGAAGAATCGAAGTATGAGAATTAGATGCTGAATGAACGAGAAGAAAAACCACAGGTCCAAAAACCTACCTGCAACGATAGTAGATCAAAAGGGAGAACTACAACATTAATTCCATGAGGAAAGGAAGTCGTAAGAGATTTTTGTAAAAAATTAAAATAATAAACCCTTCTACCTGCATTCTCGCCGACTAGGAATCGAACACTCGACATCTTGTTAAGGAAAATTACGTTACTTAGTAGGTGTACATTTAGAGGAAGAAAGTCACATTATGAAGAGAAACAGTAACTGGGAGAGACACTTCCATTACCTACGGGTTAAGTGATCCACAACTACAATGAAAACATTAACCCAATAATTTACAAATCAATTAATAAAATGGACAAATACGTGGAAGACCGAAAATGTTACCTACCACCTCTGGGGAATAGCCAACACTTTTTTGCGAATTATGGATTATGGTTTGCAAGTTGCTAAAATGCTCATTTTTGGTAGCATGAGGGTTTGTAAATGAGTAGGATAGGTATACAGGGGTATGTGATAGTTACCTTGAACCAACTCCCCAACCAAATTTACAATCAGTATACTCTAGGACCCAGTGACATTAATTACCATCGATATATGCCACGTACTACCATATCTATATAGAACTCAGTCTCGGGATGGTCAATTGATATAATGGGATTAGAGTCAACAATATAGCATACTCCTATACCTTATTTATATGCTACAATATTAATTACTTGTAGGACCTATGTTAAATCAACACCATGATTATATTACTAATGTTGTGACCAAACAAATAGCTATTGCATGTGGGAAGAAATGTCAATCTCTTAGCGTAGTAAACCATGTAAGAAAAACAAATATAATAAATATAATAAATTGAACAATAGAGTTAAAAAAATTGTAATAGTTGTATTAATTTTTTTTGGAGTGGATGGATGTTACGTCATGATCATGATTATGCTATGCATTTGATTCCAAGAAGTGTTCCTCCAAACCTCAGACATTACAAATATCCCTATGCCCAAAAGAGTAAAATTTAATGTATGGTTGCAGAAATGTTGAGGCAGATATAATTCAACCTAGCCAAATTTCTTTCTCTTCTCTAGTATTATTCATGCATAAGAAGGATGGATCATTGCGTATGTCTCTAGATTATATAGATCTCAATAAGCTCACTATTAAATATAAATTTCCCATTATTGTCATTGATGAATTGTTAATTGCATGGATCAATTTACTTCACCAAGTTGGACCTTCGTTCTAGATATCATCAAAATAGAATGAAGATAGAAGACATTCTAAAAAAAAACATTCATAACTTGTGAAGGTCATTATGATTTTTTGGGCATGCCTTTTTGCCATACCAATTCGCCGTCCACATTTCAAGGTTTGATGAATTCCACTTTCAATCTGTTTCTTAAAAAAATTGTGTTTGTATTTTTTTATGATATATTAATCTACAATAAGTATTGGAAAGATCACGATGAACATGTTGATAGGGTGCTTAAACTAGTGGAGGATAAACAATTGTATGAAAAACCCTCCAAAGGTTTCTTTGGGGTAAAATAGGTGGAATATTTGGGTCATATCGTATATCATGAGGGTGTTGAGGTAGACCCTAACAAAATTAAAGCTATGAAGGAATGGAAAATCCCCACAACGCTAAAGCATCTTCGAGGATTTCTCGGGTTGACAGGGTATTTTCACGGGCTTGTTAATAATTATGGGAAAATAGTAGCACCTCTGACAACATTACTGAAGAAAGATGCATTTTTTTGGACTCTAGAAGCAACTAAATCCTTTGAACACCTTAAAGAGGAAAAGTTCCAAGCTACAGTCTTAGCTATACCAAACCTCACAAAAGCCTTTATTATGGAATGTGATGCCTGAGGAAATGGAATTGGTGTTGTTTTAATGCAATAAGGAAGACCCATTTCTTTTGAAAGTCGTCCAATCAAGGGAATATATTTACACAAACCTATTTATGAGAAGAAAATGTTGGAAATATTACATGCCTTGAAGTAATGACACTCTTACCTAATGGGAAGACACTTCAAGGTAAAAATAGATCATGATAGTCTTAAATGCATTTTAGAAAAAATATTCTCTTCATAATAGAAACAAAGATGGGTCACAAATATGTTGGGGTATGACTTTGAAATCAACTTTAAAAAAAAAAAGCAAAATGTTGTTGCAAATGCACTCTCAATAAAGGCTGATAATGTGGAAATAATTCTCTGATACCAAATGTTATGAACCATATCATAAAAATAGAAGAAAAGATAGATCAACAACTTGAAAATAATTCTCTTTGAGGGGGAAACCTCATTTTACATCACATAAATGAAAATTTATTGGATGATACAAATGTAAATACATCATTGGTATGTATAGGAGTCTGAAGGGTCACAATATAATTAGGTCCTACATAACAATAATAATGTAAGGGATCAACAATAAAAATAGTGGGCTTCTATGGGGCAGAACAATAACAATATGGGGGCTACACTAGCATTATAGGGACCTAACATCACCAATATTTGGAGAACACTTTGATGGTTTTACTTATCAATTTATATAGTTGAATGGAGGGGTTCATTTCCTTCTATTTGGAAGTAGAAAACATATATCCATGGAAAAGGATCTCTATATCTAAATTATTTTTTTATGTTATTATTATTTATTTAAAATGTTACATGTCAACTCTATAATAAGCATTGAAGGGATTGCACATATCCATTATACCCTAAATTAGAACTCTCTCTCTCTCTCTCTCTCCATGTGTCTAAAGTTCATATTGAATTATTAGTTAACATGGATATTCAAATATTGTCTCCAAGGTGTGCATTGAAATATCAAAGAATTACACATCTCATGTATACTATAAAGTAAAAGTATAAAAAAGGTTTTTACTTTCAATTTCTTTATCACTCTATATAAAGATATATACAATTATATTACTTAATATGGAAATTGAAATATGTTTTATATGACTCACAATGATATATATATATATATATATATATATATATATATATATATATATATATATATATATATATATATATATATATATACACACACACACACACACACACTAAATCGCATATGCTAATTCTATGCTGAGCATGGAATGAGTATCAAATCTCCTTCCTAGTATGTTATAATTTCAATAGGATTTCAGATGTTATATGTAAACTCTATCTTGAGTATGTGTTAGTGTCTTAATGTTCAGTGGTCAAAGACGCTCTTTTAGGTTTACTTGGTAGTGGTCCTAGGTCAAAATTTCATGCTTTCGAACCAATTTTCAAATAAAATTTTGTTCACTAAATGTTGTCTAGGTATGAAATGCTACTCCTTTCACTCCATTCATGGTCATCTTCATTTAAAGGTCATGTCAGCCATCAATCACCTAGGGTCATAGATTAGTCAAGATACCTCCATCTAGGTCATGGTCTAGGTCTCATTTGTTTCATTGCCACAATGTCCAATCATGCCATGAAAGAAACAAGAAAAGAGTCATTTTCACAATAAAAAGCATCCTCAATGGGAGTTAGCAATGATAGGAAAATAAATTAAAGGAAATTTGTCTTTTCTTGTTGAGATCGCAACAAGATGATGAGCTTAGTGAAAAGAGTTGCCTTCACTAATTGGGCACGCAGGCTATTTTTGGCACAAGTCTATTTTTATACTATGTCTATTTTTATACATGTCGATCATATTCTATGAGTTGTAGGATGCTATTTGTGGATGATTGGTCAAGTTGGAAAAATAGATGGACTTCTATTTTTAGACATATTGGGAAGAATCTATTTTTAGATTGCCAGTCTAAAAATAGATATGTCGAATATTATTAGCTCTTAATAATATTTGGACTATAAACATTATCTTATTCTCTTGGAGCATTTCAGTTAAGTGCACAGATGTGGCACAGGAGCTGACAGAAGGAATTACGCTATTCCTGAGGGTTAAGTGGAGCTATTGCATGGATACTTCAGTTAGAACTCATGTGACAGAGTTTGGTGGAGTTATTGATGTAGTTGATGGAGTTGTGTTCAGTTTAACTGAGTTAAACATAGTTGAGCTAGTTGTATCTAGTCTAACTGATTGATACACTAGTGAGAGTGGTGTGAATTAATTATTAATTAATTCACTAATTATTAACTCATTAATCAACTAAAGAATACATCGGTTAACTACAGTGCATGGACAGTTTCAGTGGAGACCAGTGAAGAGGTAGGTGAAAGAGCAGTGTGACTATCAGTTGTGACTATAGTGTTGCATGATTTGCAACACACAGTGGTTGGAGATGCCAATGAGGATTGCGTGAGCAAGGCTAGACCAATTCGAGTTCATTCAGAGCCATTCTTCAGCAGTGATTGCGCAGTAGAGGCAGGCTAGCAGGTGGCAGAGATTGGAGCATGTGTTTTGCTAGATCGGACCTGATTAGTGTGTAGCAATTGGAGATTGTATTGAGAGCTTGTGAGGAGCTTTGTATAATGATTGTTACATGATCTCTATGACATATAATATACAGATAGTTGGGGGTTTTCAGCTTTAAGCTTTCCCATAAAATATTGTGTTCATATGTGTGATTGTTTATGGTTTTAATGTGCGCATGTGATTGTTTTTATTTCCATAATTAATGATCAATGGTAGAAGAGATTTTGTATTGTGCATGAAGTTAAAATAGTGTGTGATCAGGAGAATCTCGGTGAATAATATATCAGTTATTCAAATTTCTACATGGTATCAAAGCGATATTGATCATTGGAGAAATTGAAAAACATTGAAGCGGTTGAGTTTTGTGCTGGTGGAATTCGAATTTGCAGCAGTGTTTTCTTGGTGTCGAAGTTGAGATGTCTTTCAATAGATTGCGATTGGAGTATGCCCTTGAGGGCAGCTCGAATTATATTGCATGGAAGGACAAGATGGAGGCAGTGTTGGATGACAATGGGTTGAAGGAGTTCATAGATGTAGAAATTCCAAAACCTGCTTCTAGCGATGTTGCCGCACTTGACGCATGGCAAAAGAAGACAACAAAGTGTCGAAGGATTCTCTTGAAAGGTGTGAAGGATCACATAGTGTCCAACCTTCATGGTAAAGCTTCTCCATTCTTGATGTGGAAAGATTTGACAGATTTATTCCAAAGCAAGAGTGACTAGAGGAAGTTGGCACTCAAGGATAAACTCAGGAACATAAAAATGGAGAAATGGGATAGTATACCCAAGTACCTCACGAAGTTTTTCCAGTGCAGGGATGAGCTGGGAAGTGTGGGGGTTACTGTAGATGATGAGGAATTGGTGAGCTTGGCTCTCCTTGGGCTTCTGAAGAGTTGGCATTCCTATCAGGACTCTGTCAATGGTCGAGAGAAATTGCCAGGATGGGAGAGACTTTGGTCGGATATTGTGCAAGAGGAGATAAGGCAGAGTACTAGGGACAGATCTTCATCAAAGAATGCAGATGAAGAAAATTGCGCTTTGGCTGCCAAAGAAAGGAAGGGGAAGAGCAAGAAGAATGCTTCTCAATCTGGTGTGAAAGACAAGAAGCAAGACATGTCCAAGGTGAAGTGCTTTCACTGTCACCAACACGAACATTACGCCACTAATTGTCCATAGAAGAAGAAAAATAAGTAGGCTGCTGGATCTGAAGCTGGAAAGGCCTTAGCCTTGTATTTTGAGCTGGATTTTTCGTTGATCGCATGCTTGGTTTCAAGTATGATGGGTTCAGTGTGGTTTCTTGACAGTGGTGCGTCTTTTCATATGACCGGAGACAAAGATTTGTTTACTGATCTGTATGAGAAAGATCTTGGAGTGCACATCGAGATGGGTGATGATGGTAGATACAATGCGACCAGTATCGGTACCATTTCCTTTGAGAGGGAGTCTGGTGAACCCTTTGTATTGAAGGAAGTGATGCATGTTCCAGGAATGAAGAAGAATCTTATCTCTGTGGCCATGTTAGAAGACAAGGGATATGATGTTATATTTAGCGAGGGAAAGGCTTTCTTGCGCAATAAGGAAACTGGTGAAACCCGAAGGATAGGGGTTCGAGTTAAGAACCTTTATTAGTTGCAGGTAGATGGCTGCACAGCAATGGCAGGCAAGGCAGAAGGAGTGGTGAGCCAGGATGAAGGCGAGCTATGGAACAGGAGATTGGGCCATCTTCACAATGGTGCTTTGAAAATTTTGCAGCAGATTTCTACCAGGCTTCCCAAAGGTACACTTGCATAGTCAGATCAGTGTAAGGGTTGTAATTTGGGAAAATTTGTGAAATCCACCTTTCACAAGAAGGATAGTCATGCCACGACGATCCCCGAGAGAATTCACACAGACGTGTGTGGACTTTTCTCAATAGCTTCGACAGTAAAGCACAGGTACTAAGTGATCTTTGTTGATGATTTTTCTCGTAAGTGCTGGATCTTATTCATGCAGACGAAGAGCGAGACATACTAAAAGTTCTATGAGTTTAAGGCACTGGTTGAGAAAGAATCGGGGAAGCAGGTGAAGGCTCTTAGGAGCGACAATGGTGGTGAATTCATCTCTGGTGAAATCAAGGACTTTTGCAGCGCAGAAGGAATTCGAAGAGAGCTCATAGCGCATCATAACCCACAGCAGAATGGGGTCGCGGAGTGAAAGAATAGAACGATCGTGGGTGTTGCACAGGCGATGTTGCATGATCAGGGCCTTCCCATACACTTGTGGACTGAGGCATGCAATACTGCGGTTTGTGCGCAAAACCGTTGTCCTCACAGGATACTTGGCATGAGTACACCCGAGGAGGCATTTTCTGGTAAGAAGCCTGATATTTCTCATTTGAGGATTTTTGGTTCACATGTTTACATTCATGTGATGAAGGATTCCAGGAAGAAGCTGGAGTTGACCGTAGAGGTTGGGATATTTTTGGGGTACACTGATACACCCCACAACTATCATGTGTATTTTCTAGACAGTCACAAGACTGTTGTGCGACGGGATATAAAATTTCATGAGGAGAAAACCATGAAGTGTTCGCTTGAGAGGGAGCTACACTTGCATGCAGATGAGGAGCTATTAGTTCCTAAGGATGAGCCTCAGGATGTGGATCAGCCACAAGAGGAGGTTCATGGAGTGGAAGAGACCACTCATGCAGCGCCAACCATCAAAGGGCGGAAGCGCACTACAGAAGCTGAGCGACTAATTCAGGATGCAGAGAAGATTGTAGGAGCACCTACATCATAGCACAGATAGAGATAGTCACTTGACCAGTATAATAGATACATGGCTCTTATGAGCAAGTGTATCATGACAGATCCATCCTCTTTCGAGGACGCTGGGGAGGACCCCGCATGGGTAGGTGCCATGCTGGAAGAGTATGATTCGATTGTTAGAAACAGTGCATGGGAGATTGTCCCAAGGCTGGAAGGGAAATTAGTGGTAGGTTCGAGATGGATCTACAAAGTGAAGCAAGCAGCTAACAGGAGTGTGGAGAAGTACAAGGCAAGATTTGTTGCCCGAGGTTTCTCACAGATTGAGGGGATCAATTATGAGGAAACCTTTGCACCTGTCGCAAGGTATTCTTCCATACGGACAATTCTTGCTCTCTCAGCGCAGATGGGGTGGAACATTCATCAGATGGATGTGAAGACTACATTCCTCAACGAAGTGATTGAGGAGGAGGTGTACATAGAGCAGCTCAAAGGTTTCGATATCTTCAGTAACGAGTCGCATGTGTGCATGCTCAAAAGATTGATGTATGGGTTGAAACAAGCACCTCATGCTTGGTACACACAGATAGACAGTTATTTCACCGGACTTGGATTCTCCAAGAGTGAGGTGGATCCGAACCTATACCATATTGTGGTGGAGGGTAAGTTGCTGATCATTGTACTTTATGTAGATGATTTGATTCTGACAGGTGATGAACTGTTGATACACTCATGCAAGGCTGATCTTGCAAAGCAGTTTGAGATGAAGGACTTAGGCCTCCTTCATTATTTGGGATTGGAAATTTGGCAGCACAGTGATGGATTGTTTATGTCTCAAGGCAGGTATGCCCGGGAGATACTGGAGAAGTTCAACATGCATGGCTTCAAGCCTATCGACACTCCTCTTCCTGGTGGATGGAGGAAAGAGGATGCTACATCGACAGAGGTAGTGGATGCCACTGTTTACCAACAGTTGGTGGGGTCACTTATGTATCTAGTCAATACACGACCTGACATATGCTACGCTGTTAACCATCTTTCACAAGCTATGGCTAAGCCTACCAAGCTCTTTTGGAAGGCAGGAAAGCATGTATTGATATATATCAGAGGCACATCGGGATATGGATTATGGTACAGACAGTTGGATGAGGTGAAGTTGTGTGGCTTCATAGATGCAGATTGGGCAGGGAGCCCAATGGACAGAAAGAGCACATCTGGAGGGATTTTCATTATCGATTCGACAACATTTTCTTGGTACAACAAGAAGCAGATATCCGTGGCACTCAGTTCAGTAGAGGCCGAGTATATGGCAGCGAGTTTGGCTGCATGTGAGGCTATATGGATGAGGAAGATCCTGGTCGGGTTGTTCGGTTCACACTTAGATCCTACTGTGATATATTGTGATAATCAGAGTTGCATCAAACTCTCGGTTAATCCAGTATTTCATGATAGATCTAAACACATTGACATCTGGTATCATCATATCAAATATTGTGTGCAGCGGAAGATCATGTTACTTTCTTACATTCCTACAGAGGATCATGATGCTGATATCTTGACGAAGGCGCTCACTAGGAGAAAATTCCAATAACACAGGGGCAGGATCGGGGTCGTAGATAATCCCTATCTTGTTGAGAGGGAGTGTTGAGATTGCAACAAGATGATGAGCTTAGTGAAAAGAGTCGCCTTCACTAAATGGGCCCGCAGGCTATTTTTGGCGCAAGTCTATTTTTAGACATGTCGATCATATTCTATGAGTTGCAGGATGCTATTTTTGGATGGTTGGTCAAGTTGGAAAAATATATGGACTTCTATTTTTAGACATATTGGGTGGAATCTATTTTTAGATTGCCAGTCTAAAAATAGATATGTCGAATATTATTAGCTATTAATAATATTTGGACTATAAACATTATCTTATTCTCTTGGAGCACTTCAGTTAAGTGCACAGATGTGGCACAGGAGCTGACAGAAGGAATTACGCTATTCCCGAGGGTTAAGTGGAGCTATTGCATGGATACTTCAGTTAGAACTCATGTGACAGAGTTTGGTGGAGTTATTGAGGTAGTTGATGGAGTTGTGTTCAGTTTAACTGAGTTAAACATAGTTGAGCTAGTTGTATCTAGTCTAACTGATTGATACACTAGTGAGAGTGGTGTGAATTAATTATTAATTAATTTACTAATTATTAACTCATTAATCAACTAAAGAATACATCAGTTAACTATAGTTTTAGTGGAGACCAGTGAAGAGGTAGGTGAAATAGCAGTGTGACTATCAGTTGTGACTATAGTGTTGCATGATTTGCAAGACGCAGTGGTTGGAGATGCCAATGAGGATTGTGTGAGAAAGGATGGACCAATTTGAGTTCATTCAGATCCATTCTTCAGCAGTGATTGCGCAATAGAGGCAGGCTAGTAGGTGGCAGAGATTGGAGCATGAGATTTGCTAGATCGGACCTAATTAGTGTGTAGCAATTGGAGATTGTACTGAGAGCTTGTGAGGAGCTTTGTATGATGATTGTTACATTATATCTATGACATATAATATACATATAGTTGGGGGTTTTCAGCTTTAAGATTTCCCATAAAATATTGTGTTCATATGTGTGAATGTTTATGGTTTTAATGTGTGCATGCAATTGATTTTATTTCCGCAATTAATGATCAATGGTAGAAGAGATTATGTATTATGCATGAAGTCAAATAGTGTGTGATCAGGAGAATCTCGGATGTATAACATATCAGTTATATAAATTTCTACATGGTATCAGAGCAATATTGATCATTGGAGCAATTGCAAAACATTGAAGCGGTTGAGTTTTGTGCTGGTGGAATTCGAATTTGCAGCAGTGTTTTCTTGATGTCGAAGTTGAGATGTCTTTAAATGGATTGAGATTGGAGTATGCCCTCGAGGGCAGCTCGAATTATATTGCATGGAAGAACAGGATGGAGGCGGTGCTGGATGAAAATGGGTTGAAGGAGTTCATAGATGCAGAAATTCCAAAACTTGCTTCTAGCGATGCTGCCGCACTTGACGCATGGCAAAAGAAGACAACAAAGTGTCGAAGGATTCTGTTGGAAGGTGTGAAGGATCACATAGTGTCTAGCCTTCATGGTAATGCTTCTCCATTATTTATGTGGAAAGCTTTGACAGATTTATTCCAAAGCAAGAGTGACCAGAGGAAGTTGGCGCTCAAGGATAATCTCAGGAACATAAAAATGGAGAAAGGCGACAGTATACCCAAGTACCTCACGAAGTTTTTCCAGTTCAGGGATGAGCTGGGAAGTGTGGGGGTTACTGTAGATGATGAGGACTTGGTGAGCTTGGCTCTCCTTGGGCTTCCGAAGAGTTGGCGTTCCTATCAGGACTCTGTCAATGGTCGGGAGAAATTTCCAGGATGGGAGCGACTTTGGTTGGATATTATGCAAGAGGAGATAAGGCAGAGACCCAGGGACGGATCTTCATCAAAGAATGCAAATGAAGAAAATTTCACTTTGGCTGCCAAAGCAAGGAAGGGGAAGAGCAATAATAATGCTTCTCAATCTGGTGCGAAAGGCAAGAAGTAGGACATGTCCAAGGTGAAGTGCTTTCACTGTCACCAACATGAACATTACGCCACTAATTGTCCACAGAAGAAGAAAAATAAGTAGGCTGTTGGATCTAGAGCTGGAGAGGCCTTAGCCTCGCAGTTTGAGCTGGATTTTTCGTTGATCGCATGCTTGGTCTCAATTATGATGGGTTCAGTGTGGTTTCTTGACAGTGGTGCGTCTTTTCATATGACCGGAGACAAAGATTTGTTTACTGATCTGGATGAGAAAGATCTTGGAGTGCACATCGAGATGGGCGATGATGGTAGATACAGTGCGACCGGTATCGGTACCATTTCCTTTGAGAGGGAGTCCGGTAAACCCTTCGTATTGAAGGAAGTGATGCATGTTCCAGGATTGAAGAAGAATCTTATCTCTGTGGCGATGTTAGAAGACAAGGGATATGATGTTTTCTTTAGCGAGGGAAAGGCTTTCCTGCGCAGTAAGGCAACTGGTGAAACCCGAAGGATAGGGGTTCGAGTTAAGAACCTTATTAGTTGTAGGTAGATGGCCGCGTAGCAATGGCGTGTGCAAGGCGTAAGGAGTGGTGAGTTGGGATGAAGGCTTATCTATGGCACAAAAGATTGGGCCATTTTCACCATGGTGCTTTGAAAATTTTGCAGCCAGAGCTTACCGGCTTCCTGAAGGTACACTTGCGCAGTAAGATCATGCAAGGGATGTACTTTAAGAAAATTTTGTGAAAGCCACCTTTCACGAGAAGGATAGTCACGCCTGTACGACGATCCTTGAGATAATTCACACGTACGTGTGGACCTTTCTCGCAGCTTCCACAACAAAAGCGATGTGTACTACGGATATTTGTTCCAATTCTTTCTCGTAAGTGCCGGATTCATTCATGCGTAAGAAGAGCAAGACATACTCAAAGTTCTCAGAGTTCAAGGCACCGGTTGAGAAAGAATCTGTGGGAAGGTGAAGGCTCTAAGTGATACGGTGGTGAATTCATCTCTGGCGAATTCAAGGACTTTTGCAGCGCAGAAGGAATTCGAAGAGAGCTCATAGCGCCTCATAACCCACAGCAGAATGGGGTTGCTGAGTGAAAGAATAGAACGATCATGGGTGCTGCATGGGCGATGTTGCATGATCAGGGCCTTCCCATACACTTGTGGGCTGAGGCATGCAATACTGTGGTTTATGTGAAAAACCGTTGTCCTCACAGGATACTTGGCATGAGTACACCCAAGGAGGCGTTTTCTGGTAAGAGGCATGATATTTCCCATTTGAGGATTTTTGGTTCACCTGTTTACATTCATGTGACGAAGGATGCAAGGAAGAAGTTGGAGCCAACTGCAGAGGTTGGGATATTTGTGGGGTACATTGATACGCCCCACAACTATCATGTGTATTTTCCAGATAGTCACAAGACTGTTGTGCGACGGGATATCAAATTTCATGAGGAGAAAGCCATGAAGTGTTCGCTTGAGAGGGAGCCACACTTGCATGCAGATGAGGAGCTATTAGTTCTTAAGGATGAGCCTCATGATGTGGATCAACCACAAGAGGAGGTTCATGGAGTGGAAGAGACCACTCATGCAAGCCGTGTGACTTCGTTTAGGCGAAGCACACCATGTAACTTGAGCGACCGAGCTCAGATGCAGGAAGATGAGCAAATCTCACAACACGGGATGTGGTAAAATACTCTCATCGAGGTCGATACAAGGGCTCTAGAGCGTGTGTTTGACGTGGAGTCATTCTGTGAAAGCTGTGGAGGACCTTGCATGGGTAGATGCCATGGTGGAAGAGTATGATTCGATTGTCAGAAACAGTGCATGGGAGATAGTCCCAAGGCTGAAAGGGAAATCAGTGGTAGGTTCGAGATGGATATACAAAGTGAAGCAAGAAGCTGACGGGAGTGTGGAGAAGTACAAGGCAAGATTTGTTGCCCGAGGCTTCTCACAGATTGAGGGGATCGATTGTGAGGAAACCTTTGCACCTGTCGCAAGGTATTCTTCCATACTGACGATTCTTTCTCTCTCACCACAGATGGGGTGGAACATTCATCAGATGCATGTGAAGACTGTGTTCCTCAATGGAGTGATTGAGGAGGAGGTGTACATAGAGCAGCTCGAAGGTTTCGAGATCTTCAGTAGCGAGTCGCATGTGTGCAGGCTCAAGACAGCATTGTAATAGTTGAAACAAGCACCTCGTGCTTGGTACACACGGATAGATAGTTATTTCACTGGATTTGGATTCTCCAAGAGTGAGGCGTATCCGAACCTATACCAGATTGTGCTACAGGGTAAGTTGTTGATCATTGTACTTTATGTAGATGATTTGATTCTGACAGGTGATGAACTATTGATACACTAATGCAAGGTTGATCTTGCAAAAGAGTTTGAGATGAAGGACTTGGGCCTTCTTCATTATTTCTTGGGATTGGAAATTTGGCAGCGCAGTGATGGATTGTTTTTGTCTCAAGGCAAGTATGTCCGAGAGATACTGGAGAAGTTAAACATGCATGGTTGCGAGCCTATCGACACTCCTCTTCCCGGTGGTTGGAGGAAAGAGATGCAGTATGATCATAAGAGGTAGTGGATGCCACCGTTTACCGACAACTGGTGGGGTCACTTATGTATCTAGTCAATACATGACTCCGACATATGCTATGCCGTTAACCGGCTTTCACAAGCTATGGTTAAGCCTACCAAGCTCTTTTGGAAGGAAGGCAAGCATGTATTGAGATATCTCTGTGAGGCACATCTAAGGATATGGATTGGTGGGTAATTTATACTAGATGAGGTGAAACCGTGTGGGTTTCGCCGCATGCGCATTGGGCAGAAGCCATCCGGGAAGAGCACATCCGGGAGGAATTTTTAGTATCGTCGACGTAGTTTCGTACAACAGAAGTGCAGATCCATGGCACTCGCTTAGTAGAGGTCGAGTATAAATGGCAGCGAGTTTTGCCGCATGCGAGGCTAAATGGATGAGGAAGATCCTAGTCGGGTTGTTCGGTTCACACTTAGATCCTACTATGATATATTGTGATCATCATAGTTGCATCAAACTCTCGGTTAATCCAGTATTTCATGATAGATCTAAACACATTGACATCTAGTATCATCATATCGTAGATTGTGTGCAAAGCAGAAGAAATTGTGCAAAGCAGAAGATCATGTTACTTTCTTACATTCCTACGGAGGATCAGATGCTAATATATTGACGAAGGTACTCACCAGGAGAAAATTCCGATAACCACAAAAGGGACTGGTGGTAGATAATCCCTATCTTGTTGAGAGGGAGTGTTGAGATTTCAAAAAGATGATGAGCTTAGTGGAAAGAAGTCGCCTTCACTAAGTGGGCCCGTAGGCTATTTTTGGCGCACAGTCTATTTTTAGACATGTCGATCATATTCTATGAGTTGCAGGATGCTATTTGTGGATGGTTGGTCAAGTTGGAAAAAAATAGATGGACTTATTTTTTTAGACATATTGGGCGGAATCTATTTTTAGATTGCCAGTCTAAAAATAGATATGTCGAATATTATTAGCTCTTCATAATATTTGCACTATAAACATTATCTTATTCTCTTGGAGAACTTCAGTTAAGTGCACAGATGTGGCACAGGAGCTGACAGAAGGAATTACGCTATTCTTTAGGGTTTAGTGGAGCTATTGCATTTTGACTTCAGTTAGAACTCAGGTGATAGAGTTTGGTGGAGTTGATTGAGGAAGTTAGTGGAGTTGTATTCAGTTTAACTAATCTAAACATAGTTGAGCTATTTGTATACAGTTTAACTAATTGATACACTTAGTGAGAGTGGTGTAAATTAATTATTAATTAATTCACTAATTATTAACTCATTAACCAATTAAAGAATACATCAGTTAACTATAGTGCATGGATAGCTTCAGTGGAGACCAGTGGAGAGGTAGGTGAAAGAGCAGGTTGACTATCAGTTGTGACTATAGTGTTGCATGATTTGTGACAAACAATGGTTGAAGATGCCAATGAGGATTGCGTGAGCAAGGCTGGACCAATTTGAGTTCATTCATAGCCATTCTTCAACAGGGGATTTGCTAAAGAGAAAAGGTGCTGTAGGTGTTATTTGGAGCATGAGATTTGCTAGATCAGACCTGATTAGTGTGTAGCAATTGGAGATTGTACTGAGAGCTTGTGAGGAGATTTGTATGATGATTGTTACATGATATCTATGACATATAATATACAAATATTTGGGGGTTTTCAACTTTAAGCTTTCCCATAAAATACTGTGTTCATATGTGTGAATGTTTATGGTTTTAATGTGTGCATGCAATTGATTTTATTTCCGAAATCAATGATCAATGGTAGAAGAGATTTTGTATTGTGCATGAAGTCAAATAGTGTGTGATCAGGAGAATCTTGGATGTATAACATATCAGTTATATAGTTTCTACATTTCTCAAAGAAGTGTGCTACATGATCAAAATAGATCCTCACAACTCTCCACAACAATCCAAAGATTTACAGTTTGCTACGTTTATGCCTTTGAATCTCCAAGAATCCATCCAAGGTTCAAAACATCTTTCCCAAAGATTCATAGGCCTCCAAACTAGTAATTGGATACTCTCCATACCTCTCTTAAGTTAAATTCATCATAAAATGAGTGGATTCCTTCCTTAGGTTTTCTCCACTACTTTTTTGGTGTTTTCCATGTATGTTTTCTTCTAGTTGATAAAAACATAATTCCATCATCTACAACCTTCATACACCTTCCATACACCTTATCCAAACACTCCCTATCACTCATAGCCTTCCTTGCCACCATTTTCACTCAAACCCTAGTTTTCACTATGTTTTGGTAGGAAAACTAGTAAAAGCTTGTGTTTTGACCTTTTGGGCACCTTCGTCATGCCCATTTCCAAAAACTATACTTGAAACTTATAGCAAACTCATCACAATACCTCCCAAAAAATTTTCAGATTTTCCCTAGCTTCCTTACACCTCATTTATGTCCCTAAAACCACTCTACCACTATCCCCTGTTTCCCTAATTTCCCACCTTCCCTATCCACTACATCAAGCTCGGGTTTTCATTGTTGAAAAAAATCATGGAAGGCGAGAATAAAAAGTATAATAATGGAGGTCATCATTCCAGGTTTGAGCCAACTCAAACCCATGGTATCATTTTCAGAGTTTTGTGATCAAGCTAGGGCTTACATTGCACATAGGGACAATCCTACTTCAAATTTACTTTATGAAGTAATGAAGATTAATTTGACAAAAGTGAAAGAGGTTGTTGTCAAAAATAGACCAAAGAAAAAAAAAGTCCTTCATTTTATGTGCATGTGTTAATATTTGAGATAAATTCATAAAATACAATTGCTCCAAGTAATTTTCTACACTTTTGAACAAGTTGTCTTCAAGTCAAATTTTCAGGCATTTAGAGCAGGGGTTTGTAATGATTTATGACTCAATTGTGTAGAAGACATATTAATATTTCTAGACATACCATTTTCATCCCAAAATCCCTCTTTAAAAGCCTCCAAAATCCCTCTCAAAGTGGTGTGAATACTTCCACAACCACGTGCACAATACCAATTATCAGCATAGAACGCTATAAGCGAAACAATTAACAGATCATAGATACATATACCAGAAACATAGATACTTTCACAGTTCACAGCAATTAAACAGACACTTTCACAACTTAATCATATAGCCCAGGTTCACATCAATCATAACCAAATAGATCCAGATAGCATCATATTTCCAACAGTACTTTGCATATATATTAATATCAAAATCCACTTACAATCCCAAAATACCGCTTGCGCACATAGCCAGCGGGGTCCTCACACAGCAGGACTGAGGATCTCCGTGCACACAGCCAGCAGGATTCCTTGCCCAAACAACCCAAAAACAGATCTAAAAATTCATGCTTAGCATCAAACTCAATTCTTTCCTACCTTAAGACTCAAAAAATTCATCTACTTATATCGATTTAGCCTATGCATCCAATGGTTCACAAACCATGGTTTGTAGACTTTTGGTCTACCCTTGACCCATTACAATGAATTCAGGGCTTTGACCCACCCAAAACTCCTACATTAGACTAAATAATACCAAAAATATACAAAAATGGACAAAATTCACAGCTTTAGGGGACCCTGCTCCAACAATCCCCCAACACAATCTTGTGACTCGTCCCAAGTCACTTTGATGGTGGGGTCTCCACCTGTGCCTACAGTAGTTTGATTGCTTTGGCTAGTGGGGGTAGCACACCTTCGCTCTGAGCAGCAAAATTTTGCACAATGTCTACCAACTTCTGTGAAGTCGAGCCTTTTGTTGCAGCAGTGACGCTTTCTAGAGTCTGGTTTAGCTGCTAAACAGCAACATCAACATCATTTGATAGCTTGAGGGCTTCGTCAGCCCAAGGCTTCAGGCGGTCATCGATAACCTTCTTCTTATGGTGGAGCTCATCAATATCATTTTGGAGGGCATGGCTAGTTCGCAGCCATGCCAAGCGCTGAGCAGGAACCAAAGTGGGCATTGTGGCTTCTAGCTTCTCAAATGATTCTTCCTTCTGCCACAGGTTTTGGTTTATTTATCATAGGATCGGGTCACACTGGACCCTGGTCCAGAGCTGCATGGTTATTTCCCGTAATTGGGCACCCTGAGCGATCTTTCCTATAATCACATTGGTAGCTACGGTAACCAGCGCAGCTCACTGGGCTCGTACCTCCGGCGGTGTCTTTGGCTGTAGCTTAGCCTACAAATATGTGATCTGCTGTTCCATCTATGTTTTCACCACCTGAATCTCCATCCTGTAGGACTTTAATGCTGCGACCAACCCCTCAATATTATCTTGGGGGGTGGCCATGGCTGGGATTTCTTCTCTAACATTTGCGCAGAGTCTGTGAATTAATTGTTCCATCTCTTTTTGCTATGTGGTGGCGAGGGACACTTAAACATTCTTTTATGTGTTTGTCTACTCAGCCACACCGAGCTGTTGGTGCACTCGTTGGTCCCGATGGTGAATCTCATGAAACAAGGAGGTGTGGAGACCCTGCAATGCCTCATATGGTAGCCTGGCTAAATTCAGCTGTACTTCTGCACTGGCCTAGACTTGCATTCCCAGGTTGGGTGGACTGATCATAAGGGTTTTGTTGGAAATACTGAGAGGGGGGGTGAATCAATGTTCCTTTCAATTATACCATTAGTTAATCTTCAATTATTATCATTGTTTGTACAATGATAGAAGTAAACAAAAGGAACACATATGCACACAGTTTTTAAGGTGGAAACCCACTCTAGGACAAAAACCACCTAATGCTTTTCTAATAATTCTTTAATATTCAAATTCAATTGAAAATAAAGCTCCAACTTCCTAGTATCTAGAAAAGCATTCTTCTGCAGATCCCACTGGATGGACGCTCCAACGCCCAAGATTCTTCAGTATTCAACTGAACGGATGCCCCAACACCCAACGAGCTACAACTCACCCTAGCACAACCCTACCACCCTATAGAAGAATAAAAGAAGCATGGACTCCCATACCAGGGAAAATGGTCCACTTTACAATGATATAGAATGATGTAGAAGAAGAAGACACACTAGAACACAACCCCAACTATGACACAACCACCTAATGATGATCCTAGACCTCCTGACACTGCCTCTTCAACTCTTGGCAGAAAGACACTAGAACATTTTTTACAATAATGTATTTACAATGACTTAGTACAATGATACCTTTACAGTGACTGTATGCAGTGCTACCCAATTGAAGACTTCATGTGATTAACTTCTTGCTGCTGTTCTACACCTTGGTTGCTACTCTTGTCATGCTACTCTCTGCTTCACCTTGCTTTGCTTTGTTGTCCTAGAAAGTTTGGTCCTTTGCAACCCTTGACAACACATGATCTAGCTTTTTCTTTCCTTCTAGGAGCTCGATATTGAATCTGGTGTATTTGTATTATTTTAGATCCCCAATATGTGATTTTTATTCCTCTATTAGTCCTCTGATTCTTCTCTCCAATTCCACAAATATGACCCAATTTGGATTCTTTAAGAGAGAGTTGTGCCCAATCTGTCACAATGCCATAATTATAGACTTTTTTCAGTAGAGAAAACTTGTACGGCATGCCATGTGTCACTATTTCCTCATTATTCTCTAAAATTGATAGAGAGAAAAATGTAGTCTGTGCAATGTCTACTACCTTTTATAGAATTCCAATCCGATACTCAGAGAGAGAGTTATGACTATTTTCCCAAGGTCACTTCTTTGAGATGAATTCCAGGATTCTGCAAAAACACTGACTTCCATAGATCATATCTTTGAAACTATTGCCCACCTTGATCTAAAATTTTTACAGGAGCTTCCTCAGAATTTCAGCTTCACCTCATAAAAATTTCAGCTTCTGAACCTTGGTAGAAACAAATTTAGAGTGAAAATTCCATGATGACCTATTTCAGATGGCGAAATACCTTGCATAAGGAGGATATGAGGATCACAATTTATATAAATTCTTAGGTTGAGAGGGGCTTCAACAAGTGAATGTGGGATAGATTTTAGGAGCTTAAAAAATATTAATTATGGATTTTCAACGACCCATGCCACAACCCCATGGGGTTTTAGCCCACTAACTCGGGGTACAAACTTCAAACATGAATATCTCTCAAACCATGAAGAATTATGTGGCGTGTCATATATCAACAGAAAAATTTCGACAAGTAGAAACCATCAAAAGCATTCTTGACCCAGAATATATTAATTTTGTAGGTCAAAATTCCCATGCAATATTGGGTTAGTCCATGGTACTGCTTGGGTTGACATCAATGACAATCGCTGATCAAGAATCTCCCCCTTTGGAATTGATGGCAACACAAGTACTCCCCCTGCGATCATGACACCTCTTATTACAACATTCTCTCCCCCTTTGACATCAATGGCAAAGGGTAACTCCCCCTAACACGCAACCATCCTGCGGACCTGTACACACTTCCACTCCCCCTTTATATTATGAATAAGGAAAATCTAACGAGAAATTGGGAGAAACCCAAGCTTCTGGCGAAGATATTCAAATGATTCATGAGGTAAAGGTTTAGTCAAGATATCAGCAATTTGTTCTTTTTTCCCAACATACTCAAGTTTGATATTCTTTTCAGCGACTTGTTCTCTAACAAAATGATATTTGATCAGCATGTATTTTGTTTTTGAATGCATGACAGGATTCTTGGAGATGCTGATGGCATTGGTGTTGTCACAAAATATGGGAATAGGCTCACTGAATTGTACTTGAAGATCTTGCAAAGTTTTTATCATCCAAAGGACTTGAGTACAACATGTTGCCGCTGCAATGTATTCTACTTCTGTTGTAGATAACGAGATTGAGGTTTGCTTTTTTCTCAACCATGATACGAGAAAACCACCTAGATAGAATTTTGCTCCACTACTACTCTTAAGATCATCAATGATTCCTACCCAATATGCATCTGTAAGGCTTGAATAATCAGATTTTTACCCTTGGGATACCATAAGCCATATTCTTATGTGCCCTTTAGATATCGAAGAATTCTTTTGACAGCAATAATATGTGATTCTTTTGGTGCGGCTTGGAATCTTGCTACTTGTCCAACTGCTTGCATAACATCTGATCGGGAAGCTGTTACATATAGAAGACTACCAATCATAGATCTGTACAACCTCTGATCCACATCCTTAGATGATTTTTCTATGCTCAATTTGCAACCTGTTACCATCGGAGTAAGGATGGGTTTGAAATCTTCCATTTTGAATTTCTTGAGCATTTCCTTGATGTACTTGGCTTGACATATAAATATTCCTTTCTCTTGATGAGATATTGGAAGCCCTAAGAAGTATGTCAGCTCACCAAGTAAAGAAATCTCTAACTCACTTTTTGCATATTTGTAGAAAATTTCTTACTTAGTTGATAATTATTGCTACCAAATATTATATCATCCACATATACCTCAATGATTGTTAAATTATATTTATCTATTTGTACATAAATATTGCTATCAATAGTACCTTTCTTGAACCCTTGTTGACATAGATATCCATCAAGACAAGCATGCCATGCTCTGGGAGCCTGCTTGAGACCATATAGAGCCTTCTTTAACCTGAAAACATAGTCTTATTTTTCTGATAGTAGAAAACCTTCAAGTTGTTTGATGTAAACTTCTTCTTCTAATTCTCCATTCAGAAATGTTGACTTAACATCCATCTAGTAGACTTTGATTTTTCTTGAACATGCATAGGAGAGAAACATTCAGATGACTTCCATTATGGCAACTTGTGCAAATGTTTCGTCAAAATCAATTCCTTCCACTTGTGCATAGCCTTTGCAAACCAATCTTGCTTTTTTTTTGGTAACCTGTCCATATTCATTCAATTTGTTCCTGAACACCCATTTAGTCCCAATGAAATTTTTATCTTTTGGTCATGGAACTAATTCCCAGGTGTTATTATTTTTGATTTGATCCAATTCTTCATTCATAGCTGCTACCCAATGTTCATTATGGTTGGCTTCCTCAAAAATAATAGGCTCAAAGGTTGCTAGAAAATCAATGTGAGCTTGTTATGATGAATGAAGTTCTCGACCTTCATTTATGTCACCAATGATTTGATTTGATGGATGGTTCTTTTGAATAAATTATTTTGTTCTCTTTAGAGGAGCCTCTTGTTATTGTTTTGGTATATCTTGATGATCATTATTTACTTCTTCCTGGTTGATAGTTGCTTCTTGTTCTAGAATTTTATCTGTGTCTTTTTCAGCCTCTGTCTCAAGTTTCAAAGATTCTAGATCCTTGTCATTATTCGTTAGAACACCATCTTCGTCAAATGTAACATTTATTCTCTCCACTATCTATTTTCATCTTAGATTATAACATTTATAGGCCTTTCTTTTGCATGAGTAACCAACAAAGATACCTTCATCAACATGTGATTCAAACCTACCCAAATTTTGATCTTCTCTTTTTATATAACATTTTCTTTCGAAGGTTCTAAAATATTTTACATTAGCTAGTTTTCATTTCCATAATTCATATGGGGTCTTGTTGCAATTATTTCTGAGAAGGCTTAGTTTGATAATGAAGACAATCGTATCAATTGCTTGAACCCATAATTTTTCATCCAATTTTGAGTCTTTCAAATTTGTTCTACCCATTTCCAATATGGTTCTGTTCTTTCTTTCAGCAACTCCATTTTGCTAAGGTGTTCATGTTGTTGAAAATTGTCTTTGTATTCCATTTTTGTCACAGTATTGCTTAAATAATTTGGAAGTGAATTCTCCGCCATTATATGATCTTAGACACTTTATTTGCAAATCATTTTCATTTTGACCAACTCCTTGTAGATCTTAAAGCACTCAAATGCTTCAGTTTTTTTCTTTAGGAAACTGACAACTGTCATCCTGGTATAGTCATCTATCATTAACATGAAATACAATTCTCCATCTAAGCCTTTTATTCTCACAAGACCACATAGATCAGTATGTATCAATTCCAATGGATGTGATGCAAAGTGTTACTTTGTTTTAAATTGGACTTTTGTCTACTTGCTGTGCCGATAGGCCTCACATAGTGTGTTGGAATGTTTTGAGATTTTTTGCATTTCTTGTACTACTTCCTTTTTTCTTATCCTGACAAGATTGTCAAAGTTTATGTGACCAATTCATTTGTGCCATAACCAGCTTTCATCTTCTTTAGCTAGTAGACATGCTTTAGCTGCTTCATCTAGAACATATATGTCGTTTGGAGCTCGACTTGCTACAACCACAATTTTACCATACCTACCTTTCCTGATTTCACATTTTGTGGAGTTTAATAGCATTGTGTGTCCTTGATCACACATTTTTCCAACACTGAGCATATTGTGATTCATGTTTTCAACCAATAGAACATTCTTGGCTATAACATCTTTTCTTCCGAGAGTGATGGTACCTGATTCTATAACATTTGAAGATCCATCATTTCCAAAGGATACGGTTCCATCCTTCTTCTCTTTCAGAGATACAAATTTCCTTCTATCTCCAGTCATATACCACACATCTTTGTTGTTTTGAGCCTTGAGAGTGAGAGCACAATTATCAGTCTTCTTCTCCTTCCATGTTCGTTCATTCTGTGGCTTCAAAGATTCTTCTGGAGGATTTTCAAGTCTGTAGTCTCTAGCTATGTGTCCAAAGTTCTAACATTTGTAACATTCCATATTATTTCTTAAATGTTCAAATCTATTGATGTTTCGTTGAGCCCTGGGAGGTTCATATTTGAAGGATCTCCTAGAATTGTATTGGTTCCTAGGGTACGTGTGACACTATAGCTTTATGACCAAATTTTCCACATGAATAACAATAGACATAAAATTTTGGTACCTGGATGGAAATATTCGTTGAGGAATCATCTTCTAAGGATGTTCTTGCTAATCTTGTCCAATGAAGTCTACATGCATGTTAGATCTCATAGGTTCATTGTATTTTGTTGTAGAAGGTGTTGCTTCTTCTTCTTTGTAACTGAGGCCAGTTCTATCATTGTAAGATCTTTGATTGTTGATGATTTCTTCCAACTCCCTTGAGCTGTTGGCATAGTTTTGGATAGTTTTTCCCTTCTTCACTTCCTTACGTAGCGAGACTACTTTGGATTATAATTCATCCCTTTCTTGGTTGCTTTCTTCCAACTTCTTTTGAAGTGAATCTTCAATACATTTTTGTTCTTCAACTTCAATTTTGAAACCTTGAACTTGTTCTTCAAGAGTATTGGAACGGATTTTCTCAGCCTTGAGCAATTTATAAGCTTGATTGTCTCCTTAGAAAATTATTCTATGGTCAACCCTTCTTCTTCATTGTTTGATACCTCTTCTTTATTGTGCTTGGCCATAAATAATACTCTCTCATTGGCTTCTTCTTCACTATTACTGTTTTCGTCGGATAATGAGCTATCTTTTTTAGAGAGAAAGTTCCTTTTGGATCCTTTCCTTTTTTCTTGCTTGTTGAATTTCTTAAAGCCTTTCTTTCCTTTTGAGTTACCATCACTTCTGTTCAGACATTTTTCTGTGAAATGCCCAACCTCACCACATCTGAAACATATCAATGGAGGTTTACCTTTGAATTTTCCCTTACCAATTTTTAGTTTTCTCGTAAAGTAAGCATATTCTTCATCTGAAAGACCTTCTCCATCATCTTCCTTTTCTTCACACTTGTAGATGCAGCTATTTTCAATTGAAGGTTGTTTTTCCTTATTGGTTTTCTTAGATGCAACGGACGCAATTTCTAGATGCGAAGTACCCTCTTCTTCATCAAGTCTCATTTCATATGCTATGAGAACTCTGTGTAATTCCTCTTTGCTGAGTTTGTCCAGATTTGCATTGTATTCTAAGACTGATACCTTTGGGTTTAATCTCCTTGGTAACGTTCTAAGAATATTTTGTATAATAGTCTTCTCATCAACTGGCTCTCCCAATCCTTCTAGAGTATTGCGTATTTCATCAACGTATTAGAAGTATGCAGCAATGTTGCAATCTTCTTTCATTCTGATTTGCTCAAATTTTTCTTTATAGATTTGAAGCTTTGCTTCTTTGACATTTGAGTCACCTACATATATATTCTCAAGCTTGTCCCAAACATTTTTGGTGGTTTTACAACCCAACACCTTATGATAAGAAGATTCAATAAGTCCACTAATAATAATTTTCTTTTCTTTTGCATCATTTACCAAATTCTTCTTACCTTGTTTATCCGCGGTTGATGTAAATCCATTTTGAACAGTGTCCCATACTTCGTAACCTTGCGCCAAGAGATAGACCTCCATTCTTCCTTTCCAGAGTGCATAATTATTTTCATTGAACAAAGGTACACCATTCTTGGTATGCTCCATGACCTCCTTCCAGCTGTTAAACTGCTATTGAAGGAACCAAGCTCTGATACCAATTGTTGGAAATACTGAGAGGGGGGGTGAATCAGTATTCCTTTCAATTAGAGCATTAGTTAATCTTCAATTATTATTAGTGTTTGTAAAATGATAGAAGTAAACAAAAGGAGCACAAATGCACACAATTTTTCAGGTGGAACCCACTCCGGGAGAAAAACCACCTAATTATTTTCTAATAATTCTTTAATATTCAACTCCAATTGAAAATAAAGCTCCAACTTCCTAGAAACTAGAAAAGCATTATTCTCCAGCTCCCACTGGATGAATGCTCCAATGCCCGATATTCTTCAGTAGTCAACTGAATGGATGCCCCAAAACCCAATGAGATACAACTCACCCTAGCACCACCCTACCACCCTATAAAAGAATAAAAGAAGAATGGGCTCTCGTACCAGGGAAAATGGTTCACTTTACAATGATATAGAATGATGTAGAAGAAGACACACTAGAAAGCAACCCAAACTATGACACAACCACCTAATGATGATCCTAGACCTCCCGCCACTGCCTCTTCAACTCTTGGCATATAGACACTAGAACATTTTTTACAATAATGTATTTACAATGACTTAGTACAATGATACCTTTACAGTGACTATATGCAGTGCTGCCCACTTGAAGACTTCATATGATGAACTTCTTTTTTTTGTTCTACACCTTGGTTTCTACTCTTTTCATACTACCCTCTGCTGCACCTTGCTTTAATTTGCTGCCCTAGAAAGTCTAGTCCTTTGTAGCCCTTGACAACACATGATCTAGTTTTTTCTTGCCTTCTAGGAGCTTGATATTGAATTTGGTGTATCTCTGTTATTTCAGATCTCCAATATGTGATTTTTAGTCCTGCAGTAGTCCTCTAAAAATTCTTTCCAATGCCACAGATCTGACCCAATTTGGATTCTTCAAGAGATATTTGTGCCCAATCTCTCACAATTCCCTAATTATGGCCTGTTTCAGTAGAGCGAACTTGTACTGCGTGCCACGTGTCATTTTTTCTTCATTCGGCTCTAAAATTGATAGAGAGAAAACTAAATTATGTACTATATTTTCCACTTTTTATAGAATTCCAATCCAATACTCAGAGAGTGAGTTATGATGATTTTCCCAGGGTCACTTCCTTGAGATGAATTTCAGGAGCCTAAAAAAGCACTGACTTCCAAAAATCCTATCTCCAAAAATATTGTGCATATTGATCTAAAATACTTATAGGAGCTTTCGCAGGATTTCTACTTTGCCTCATGAAAATTTCAGCTTCTGAAACTTTGTAGAAACAAAGTTAGAGCGAAAATTCTACGATGACCTGTTTCAGATGGCGAAATCCCTTGCATAAGGAGGATATGAGGATCACAATTTATATAAATTCTTAGCTTGAGTGGGGCTTCAACAACTGAATGTGGAAGGAATTTTAGGAGCTTAAAAAATATTAATTATGACTTTTCAATGACCCATGCCACAACCCCATGGGGGTTTAGCCCACTAACTGGGGGTACAAAATTCAAACATGAATATCTCTCAAATCGTGAAGAATTACGTGGCGTGCCATATATCAATGGAAACATCTCGACAAGTAGAAACCTTTAAAATAATTCTTGACCTAGAATATATTAACTTGGTAGGTCAAAATTCCCATGCAATATTGGGGTAGACCCTGGTGCTACTTGGGTTGAAATTAATGACAATCAATGATCAACAGGCTGCGCTAGGTAAGGAACAGAGGTGGATTTCTTCTATAAGTAGTGATGCACTACTGGTTGCTGAGGGCATTCGTACCTGAATCACACTGGTCTACAGCGTGTCTATTTTCAACTGTAGAACACAGAGCTCAGCCTAAAGAGTGTTGATCGAAGCTTTCTGTTGTTCTTATAGGGCTAGCCATCTGTCTTATGTGGCCAAAGTGACTGCGTCAACAATTTTCTCGAGGTCCCCTTCAGTCAAGGAAATCGTCTCATCACGTTCCATGTGCTAAGAGTGCTACTTCTTTCGTGGCCCTTTAACAGGCTCACTTGTTCGCTTCGTGCCTCAAGGGGAGGTAGTTCCTCTCGTATCTAGTTCTTTTGTCCCCAGTTTCGACTGCTAATCCGTCTGTACTTCTACTTCTGCATCCTTTTCGGTTGGCTATTTCTATTGCAGATCCTTTTGGGCTGTTGCATCCGTGCCCTTCCCTGTACTTTTACTTGGTCCTCCGGTATCCTTGGGGATGATAGGTGGGATTACTTTCATTTTGTTGGTTCCTTCGGTGCCCTTCACGCCTATTTCGAAGTTGATCTTCCAGTTAGGAGGCCATAGCACAATTACATTGTCAATTTCTTCATCCGCAGCCATATATGGGAGTGAGACTCAAGCTTTTGTTAGGTAAACATGACTCGGGGTAGAGTCAATGTTGACTAGGGTAGATAGTAGTGGTTTTGGGGCACATGGTTTTGTGCACCCATGGTTTTGGCCCATGGTATTACATGTAATGGAGCCTATAAGAGGCTGGGAATACTTCATTGTAAGAAAGGCCTGGAGGTGAGTGGTGAAGGCTCACTTGGCCGGATTGGCCAGGGTTTTTTGCCAATGGTTAATGAAATTTCATTGGTTGGGTTTTTCCCCAGATTTGGGGTTTTCCTGGTTAAACATTGTGTTTATGTTTATGTGATTTGTTGCTGGGTTTTGTATGTGTATTATTCTCTCGGTAAATATTTTATTTCTGCAGTAATTCCTAACAGCTTTATCCTTGCATGCTTTGATTTGGACATTATTCATGGTGACCTAGAATGTCGTGATGCTCTTGTACTTGTCATACACTACTGGGGACAAACATGGTCAGGAATTGATGGCTGCTGCCAAGCTACTCTGGAAGAGGACCCAAAAGACTTGGTTGTCCTCTTTATGCTGCGCATCCTTAGAATCCCATAAGTTTTCATATCGGGCCCCTTTGCACATGTCAGTGGTGAGCTTCGGGAGGACCGATTCCTCAGGTGCTTCCCAAGCTATCAATATGATGAGAAGTAGTAGCCAAGAATAGTAAAATGCCCGTCACTTCTCCAGGGATTCGCGGACATTGGCCAAAAAATCATTGCACAAATATTGGGACCAATTGAAATAGACCCCTTTCTTGCATCAGCCTACTAACTGAATTACGTATGCGAGGAAGGAGGCCACCTGGAATTTTCACATCATCTTAAATTCCAATAGCAGGGTCCCCAACTGCGTAGCAGGGTCACTCATGGATTTGATCATGAAGTCCCACGAGTTCTGCTCCACATGATATTTTTGTCTCACATATTTAGCAGTTCTTCCTCATACTTTTTCCCAATGCGCAACAGAGGGTCCAGCCTATCCATGGGAAGACTAGTGATTCTATGAATGAGTACAACATCGATAGGGATTTGATCATGGATCCATAGGCATCCATCATGGACTAGAGTGAGCAATTGATGCACTAGATCGTCTGTGACATTGTAGTGGCCGAAATGTGGCATCCATAGCAGTTTTAAGAGCTCGGACATTGCCATTCCGTGTACCCAGCTCACGGGGATAATTTTTATTCCATCGTCATCTTGTATTCTTTCAAGATATAATTCAGGGGCTAACTCAAGGAAATCATCCAAACTGGCTAGGTCATGATCATCAAACTTTATTTCATGGAGCCTCCCAAATGGTTGGCCAATGACGGGGACCTCTCCCGGGGTCAGTGGAATCTGCAAATAGGTGATCATACTGTTTCGGTTCTTCGGTGTGCGTGTCGAGGGTCTACGCACTCGAAAAAGGGAGGCAACCAATTGATTGGTGTTGCAGCCTAGGCCTCTTCCTGAGTAACACGTGCCTGGGGCGTCGCTCACAGAGATTTTACATTCCTCAAGGAAGTACGGGGCTTCCCCCCAACCCATTTCATGGGTTTTCTTGAGACTTGGGCGTTTTCCTTTCCTTTCCTTATGGTTGGGCTCAGCATTTAGAGGACCTCTTCGGCCTCAAACTCAATCTCGACCACTTCTTCGGTTTCGTGTCCCTCCTAGGTTACTAGTTCCAAACGCTCAGCAGGATTAGTGGTCATCATCCTGGCACGAAAAATGAATCCCAACCCCAAGTGGCTACTGTTAGAGGGAGTAGGTTGCTCAGACATGAAAGGTACACTATAGGCACATAAATATTTACAACACAAATTCGTCAAGGAAAAATATTCCAAGTACAAGCTATTCAATCGATACGGAACCCTTGTCTAATCTATCCTAATCCTTTTATAGCCTTTGCGATCGCCCAATAGTTGGGTAAAATTCACTTGGAACTTACCATCATGTAAAAAGTAAAAAATCTTCCAAAATCGCTTCATTAAATGCTGAGTGACCGCTCCTTCCAATGGTAACTTTTTATTTTTAATTGATTTGACTATTTCAATGGCTAGTTTTCACACCCCTGGTGCACTTAGTGCACACCTGCGCTCCTAGCCCACCCCTGCACTTTTACATACTTTCTGTGCTCCCATCGCACCTCCTGTAAGCTCAACGTGCACTCGTGGGGCCAACACACCTGCTGCATTCTGAGTTTATTTATGCACCTCCGATGCTCCCCTCCAGGCTTCCAATCCCATGGTTGCCTTCTACGCGTAGCATTATACCTGCTGGACTTACCTTCCTTGATGGGTATACCCCACTTCATACAGCTACTCCAGCCATATAGTCATTTTATTCGATATGGCTTGAGCCAACTTCCATTGATTTAGCCGGGTATCATATCGCCGTGCAGGGTAGCTAACCGCACAGCTCTGTCCTCCATGATTTCCTTAACTGTATAGGGCCCAAGCTAGTGCTTTCAGAACTTCCCTAGGTGTTTCGAAAACTGGATATCATATAGTAGGACTAATTCATCCTCCACAAAGGTATTTTGATGAATATGTCGTTCATGCCATGCCTTATCACGAGCCTTCTGAATCTGCTGATGGAAATTAGCAATGAAATGGTCTTCCTCCAAAGCCACAAGCCGCACTAACCACTCCTCCATGATATCAGACTCTGCCATATTTGTGAAGGCTGTGATGCGCAGGCTAGGAATAATATATTCCATTGGCATAATGGCCTCCTTGCCATAGACCATCCTAAACCGTGTCTTCCCTGTCAACTTCTTACAGGTGGTTCAGTAAGCCCATAGAAAAAATGGAATGCACACGTCCCAATCGCTGTGATAAGTGTTACATACCTTAGTTAGTATGTTCTCCAAGATTTTATTTAATGCTTCAACCACTGTATTCGCCTGATGATGATATGGAGTGCTTTTCGCGTGATGGATTTAGAATTCTTCTGTCAAGGCCTGTATTGTTTCATTGACAAAGTGCGTACCTCAATCACTCATCAAGATTTTCAGACACCCAAATCTGGTCAGAATCTACTCAAAGATGAAATGCGTAGTGGTATCTATAGTGAAATCCTTCACTGCCTATGCTTCGTCCCACCTAGTTACATAGTTAGTGGTAGTGATAATGTAATGCACACTTGTATTTTTTTCGGGACGGTTGATAGGTCCTGCAAAATCAATGGCGCATTTTTCAAATGCTTATAGGGCCATTTGTGGTTGAAGGGGCATTCCATCCCTGCGGGACGGCCTTCCGGTGCATTGGCAGGTATCAGAGGCCTTAAAATAGTCGTGAGAGTCACTATGCAGGGTGGGCCACCATAATCTAGCTCTCAAGACCTTCTGCATCGTTTCTTTCCCTACGTAGTGACCTCTTATTACCCCATCGTGGGATTTTTCCAAGATATCATGCCGTTCATGCTCCAAGACGTACCTGCGCAGTACTTCATCTACTCCCATCTTACATAGATGTCATGCAATGATGGTAAAATCTGCAGCGCGGGCGACCGACTCTTTCTTCTGTTGCACTGAATACTCCATAGGTACCAAGCCTGTAGTTAGAAAATGAATGATGTCAGTGAAGTGCGTATCAACTACTTTAATAGTGAACAGCTACGCGTCTAGAAATCATTCTTCCAAGTTGGTTGTTTCCTCGCCACTCTCAATTCGGGACAAGTGATCTGGACCAACATTAAACTTCCCTGGTTTGACAATGATTTCAAAGTCATATTCCTGGAACAATAGAAGCCATCGGCAGATTCCCCCCCCCCCCAACACAAGCTTAATCACCAGGTACTTCAAAGCCGAATGATCTATAAACATTTTGAAGTTTCCTCCTAAAAAATAGTGTTGATACTTCTGTAATACATAGACCATGGCCAATCCTTCCCGCTCCATGCTGGAATAATTGAACTCTACACCAGAGAGTTTTCGACTAGAAAATGAAACCGATTGATCAATGTCTCCATCTCCAGGTTGCATAAGGACCACTCCTAGGGCGATTCTGGAAGCATCAACGTGAACATGAAATAACTTCACCTAATCAGGAAAAATAAGGATAGCCGTAGAGGCCATCTTTTCTTTGAGTAGCTCAAATCTCTTTTGACAGTCGTCATCCCAAACAAATGAAACATCCTTCTTAAGCAGCTTTTCCAGAGGCGCTGTGATCAGCGTGTATCCCTGAATGAACTTTCTGTAGTAGCCTGTATGTTCAAAGATCGAGTGCAACTGTTTCTCAATCGTAGGTATTTCTAGATTGATGATAACTGCAACTTTCGCAGGGTCAACCATCAACCCTTGTCGACAAACTATATATCCGAGCAAGTTTTGAAGGGTATGTAGAAGATACACTTCTTGATATTCAGGGAAATCTAGTGCTTCCGATAGGCATCCAATATCATGCGCAAGTTCGAAACGTGTGTCTTTACTAAGCCAAAGACAGTCCAATAATCAAAGTACACTTCCAGAAATTTATGGATGAACTCTTTGAACACTGCGAGTACTACTTGCGAGAAGATGGCAGGGGAACTTTTGAGTCCAAACGACATGACAGTATACTGAAAGGATCCCCATTCGGTAGAAAATGTATTTTTGTTGAGATCTTTAGGTGCGATTCTGATCTGATGGTATCCTGAGAACCCATCAGTGAATGAGTACGCTTCTTGGCCTCCTACGCTATCTAGGATCTCATTGGAGAATGGTGTTGGAAAAGGATCATGTATGCAAGAATCATTCAACTTGCGCAAGTCGACATAGATGTGGATTTCCCCCTTTGTCTTCTTTTCCTCAACCACCATGAAACTTACCCAGTTTGACTATTGAACTGGTTCGATGATACCTGCGGTGAGAATTCTATCAATTTCTTCCCGAATCTTCTGCTTATACTAAGGGTTCAATCAATAAGGGTGCTGCTTCACAGGGCGTGCATCTAGTTTCAGTGTGATGCGCATAACCCCTAAGTCCCTTGTGATCCCCTTAAGCTCTGAAAACTTTGTTAGGAATAAGTCTTGATATTCTATGAGTAATTCCAAAACCTTTCCTACTGTCTCATCATCCCAGTAATCCCCAATTTTAGCCAACTTGGGTTGCTCTTCCATGCCAATGTTAACTTCTCGCAGCTTCAGAGGCTCCGTAACATCCACAGTGTGTAATGGAGATCCTATAACTACGAGCTCCCCTTCTGACTCTAGGATCAAGACATTGCGTGGATCTTCATCACCTTCTTCTATGGTGATATTGCGGCATTTGAAAATATCATGCATCTTTGTTTCCCATGTTGGTATCTCCAATGCTGCATAGGGGCTGGATTCACCAAATAAAAAGGTATCTATATCCTGTAGAGCTTCGTCAAGCACCTATGTTCCTCCTGTTAATCTGAATGTCCCCTTAAATTCTTCCTTTAAGGTTTCCCAGTGGCGGGTGCGTTGATGTAGCTCCGCATCTAAGTAACATACGGTGGGGATTGGTCCCAGGGCATGAATAAACAAGTGAACCCACTCTTCTGTAGTTTGGTCCCACCATTTCTCCATCCAAGCGAACATATGTTCACACGAATCCCCTGGTCCAAGGAACTTCTTGATGCGCACATCACCTAGAGGCTAAAACCACAGGATCATCATATCTCAACATTCTTCCTAATCTTGGAACGCCCCCTTGTGCGTGTCCCACCACCATGCAGGTTTTGCGTGCATGGCTAGATCGAGGGCCCATAGCCTTCGCTCTCTTAGAACCTCAGCTTCAAATGCTTGTAAAAACTCATTATACTACTAGAACCATAAAATTAGGGCAGTTCTCTTACCTCATATGAGATGCATCGGAAGTCCCATGTGATCGTAAGGCATCGCAGCGCAGATACATCATATATCCGGTTCTGACAATTTTCTATTTCCCTGTCAAAGTTTGAGAAACACTCGCTATCCTTTTCCCAGCAGAGTACACCATCGGATATGGGGTTGATCCAATCTTCGTCCCACGCAGTCAACTTATAAATATGATCCACATCTTCGTCTTCATGCACCGGCTCTGTATACCATTCTCCTTCTACAGGGTCTAATGGTACTATCACCTGTGTACCTACGTTTTCAAATATCGTGCTTATTTTCTTCAAATTGATGATACCTCCCATATCAATGGCCCAGTCTAATCCTAGGAGTGTAGGATAGGGTCTACATATTCTACAATTTGAGCGACCTCAAAGTCAGCTCAGACCTTAACTCTCACGATATCTACCATGATCTTTGACAATCTCCCCAACGGTATGATCTTCTGCTGATTAGCCATGCGCACCTGGATAGTGGACCATTCCAGGTTAGGTTCTCCCATTCGCTGCCAAGTTTTCTTAAGTAGTACGTTTGCATTTGAGCCTAGGTCTAGAATAACCTGGTCCATCTCTTAATCAACAATTTGTGCAGTTAACTGCATTTCCCTACCGGTGCGCTTCTTATGCTTGTACAGTTTGTGCACATCCTTAACTTCCATGGGTGCTTTTGTTCTTTCTGCGCAACTGTCTATCAAATCTTGGAGTTTTTCTATGGCCCTTTGGTTGCCCAGCAGCTTCATACACGCCTGCAAAAATGGTTTGACCTTGGCATCTACTTTGAGGTTCGTGGGGGCTTGAGGAGTAGATACCTCAGCCTTAGCAAAGTCTTGGTGAGTTGTGAAAAATGTTTCCTTTTCCTTTTGTAAGTCCAAAACTTCTTGTTTGATCGCCGCTTTTCAGATAAGAGGCTCCGCCTCGGCTTTTTCCACAGCTCCCCTGGTGGCCATGCTGTTGTGTGTTATAATATTAACGTTTATTCCTTCATCTCGTAGTTCTACCTTGACCCTTTGTACATTCTGCGTAGGTGCTTGTTGCTTCTCCTACATCTTGGCTGTCAGAATCGGGCAATATTCAATCAAATGATCTAGTTGTCTATAGTATCTGCAAGATTTTCTCGCAGGGTTCGTGCAATCCCTTGCAAAGTGCCCTATTTCTTCGCAGTTATAGCAAATCAGTTGTCCTCTCCCCCTACCTACACTTCCACCTCGGCCCCCTCCCCTACCCCTCGTTGGGGAGCCACCCATACTCGAGGGGGATCTTGGTGAAGAAGGGTCTGATTGTACCCTATATAGGTTTCCTCTTTCTATCATCAGATCATAGGTTTGACAGTTCTGCTCATCATGTCCTATAGATCTACAATACCTGCACCATTGTTGCTTCACTTTTGGGACATATGCGGCAAGGCGGTGGTAGTGGTCGGTATCATGCAGCCGAGCAATGCGACAATCATCACACCACAGCAATATCCCACTGGGTCCCACAGCTTCCCTAGGATGCTACAAGATGGGTCACCCAACCTGCATATAGTCTACTAGCAGTGGACAGTTATCCTTGGTGTGGCCATTCACTATGCATTGTATGCCCCACCTGTCAGGGCTAGCCTCTGTTCCTCGTTCCTTCCTTAGATTCTGGAACTCCATGTGCATTGCCTCTAACTATCATTGTATTTTTTGTACTCCTAATTGGGTATCGTCTCTTAGCGCAGCTTCCATATTCATCGCAATCTCCAGGGCCTTTTCCTTCGATTCAATGGCTTGATGATCCATTGGCATGCGCAAGTGGGGAAACAACATAACAATGAACCACTCTGTGTGCTGCCTATCATCATACATAAATCCTCCTTCTCTAATTACCTTCTTTAACCATTTGTTAGCTTCCCATATAGACTCAGACGGTCCTTTTTTGAAATCATTCAGATCATTCACTATCTGAGAGTAGGACTTAGGCTTCTTGAACTATTGTTTCAAGGAATTATTAATCTCTTCAATGGTCACATTCACATGTTGAGCTATGTATCCCATATACCAGTCCAAGTCCCTCCCTTCAAAGGCAAGGGATAGCTGTGGCCCTTTCATAGCATTGCTGACCACATTCAGCGTAGCCCATACTGATCTTGCAACAAACTAGAACCGATCCATGTCTTCATCCCCTACGCCCTTGAAGGTAGGTAGCTTCATGTGTGAGGCCATCTCATCTTTTGGTGGGGGATGAGGTATGGGTCAGTTCTTACCCCTGTGCTGGCTCGAAAGTGGTGTAGTTGGACATTCTTGCACAGTCGAATCCCTGACTAGACTATAGACAGATATGTCTCCTTCTTAGTTAGTTATGTAGTACTTACCGCTGCGCATTGTACCCTCACTATGATCGGAGCTCATTCACTCTGTATGGTTGCGCAAAATTCCCTTTTCGCACAATAAGATCTTAATTAGTAATGCCAAAGTTTTCAGAAACTTACCCCGAAAACCCTTAAAGAACCTTTGTTCTGCCTCAGAATAGGACACAAATTGGTCAATTGCAAATTCCGCCTCAAATCCTCCCAACACACTACCTACCCAGTGATCTACCGTAGGTGTGTTGGTATTATCAGTTTTCTCTAACTGCTGGATCAAATCTAAAGTCCACTGCATGATCCGCTCATCCTTACAACACGTCTGGAAATCTAAGAGCCTTGCCAGCCACTCCTAGAGCTCAGTTGCAAATGTCACAAAGAAAATTTTGTAGATATCCATGAAAATGTACTTATTCTTCCACTTATCTGCGGTCAAATTTGCACTACGATTCTCTCTCACTGCAAATTCCTTAACTTTCTTTTCGAACCACTCATCGATCTCTTTCTTCTCAGGTCTCCAATGTGTTCTTGGCATTACCCAATCCCTCTCTCAAAATTATCCCAGTCCCGGCAATGGAACCATTTTTTGGCTTGAGGGGTCTTGACCCAGGTTCAGAGGTTAAGGTTTTCCAACAAACCCCTATACTACTAGCCCTTTCGGCGGTGACCTAGTTGCACAGGCCAAAGTCTCACCTGAAGTAGTATGGGAGGGTGCTGGAACCGGGTTTTTGCACCTTGAGAGAGAGAGTAGGTAAGTCATGCAGGTTTGCATTCCCAGCCTATCGAGTTTGCAATAAACAAATTTATTCGCAGTATAACAAAGATATTCTTATACACAGATCTAGTAAATACCTCCGCATCCACGTGCACAATACCAATTATCAGCACAGAACACTATCATCACAATAATTAACAGATCATAGATACATTTACCAGAAACATAGATACTTTCACAGTTCGCAGCAATTAAACATACACTTTCGCAACTTAATCATATAGCCCAGGTTCACATCAATCATAACCAAACATATCCAGATAGCATCAGATGTCCAAAAATACTTCTCATATATATTAATATCAAAGTCCACTTACAATCCCAAAATACTGCCTGCGCACACAACCACTAGGGTCCGCACACAAAAATACTGAGTATCTCCGCGCACAAAACCAGCATGAGTCCTTACCCAAACAACCGAACAACAGATCTAACAATTCGTGCTTAGCATCAAACTCAATTCTTTCCTACCTTAAGACTCAAAACGTTTATCTACTTATATCGATTTATCCTACGCATCCAATGGTTCAAAAACTGTGGTTTGCGGACTCTTGGTCTACCCTTGACCCATTAAAATGAATTTGGGGCTTTGACCCACCCCAAAACCCTTGCGTTATACTAAATAATACCAAAAATATATAGAAATGGAAAAAATTTGCAACTTTAGGGGACCCTGCTCCAATAGAAATTATTTTGGAAAACTGGAGGGTTTTGTTTATAACATACCAAAGAAAAAAAAATGCTCTAATTTTTGCAAAATTTTTTATGGTTAGAGAGATATTGATCCATCATTTAAGCCCTATTTGTGCCGAAATATTTTTTGAAAATCCAGAAAAATGACCTTTGGAGAAGCGTTGCGTAGGGGCGCGACGCTTTTCCTCACAGCCTCCAAATGAATAAAATTTTACGTGGATAGATGGATTTTCACTTATAATTTACAGATATGGTCTCAGGTTGGCATTAAAGCCTCCATTTTTGAATAAAAACCAAAATAATAGTCCCTTTTTCATGCTTCTACCACTCATTTTTCCTCTGCGCAACGCTTATGGAGTAAGGTTGGGAGAATGGACTTTTGAAGGTCTTCCATGAGGTATTTTCTCAGTTTCAAGGTTGGTATGGAGAGATGAAAAACATGGCTACCTAGCCAAATCTTCATATTTTCAAATGGATACATTAAGATCAGAAAAAATAACCCTAAAAGTGGTTCAACGCTTCTGCTAGGAGGGGTGACGCTTCTGCTAACTGGCGCGACGCTTCTGTCTTGGATTCCTTTTGGATAGTTTTCAAGCTAGAATGATCCAAATTTCGAGGTTGCAGCTGTCCTATGAAGTATATTTTGGATAAGAGAGTTTTTTTTTGCCTCTCATTGTGGAGGAATCATGTAATTAATCAAGGAGACATACACTCCTAGTTATTAGCTAAATTTGGGGGGATTGTTTTTAACTTCCCTAGAAACTAGGAAATGACTCATAGGGTGCATTTATGATGTATTTTGGATCAAGTTTTGACCCAATGAGGTTTCATCTCTTCTGTTTTCTATATGTAGTCCAACTCAAGTCATTTTAGAGGTTGGATTGTTGTTATTTGTAGTGTGGATCTATTGTAAAAACTTTTTTTTCCAGTAAAATCAAACACATGTTACAGCTATAATCTTGGGACTCCAGTGGTGTAATATTCCCAATTAGCCATGAGCTAGTTGTAATATTAATTTTTCTTTTGCTTCTTAATTTGATGAATAATAGGGTATGGAGACCCATAAATCTCCTTAGAAGGAATAAAATCACTGCTAATGTGAATGAGATCACTTTAGTGGCTTGATAAAGCACCCTTAGGTGTGAAAAGGGGCTGGAGCATGTAGATTGGGTCAACTTTGACCAAATCAACAATGCTATCATGGAGGAGTGGAATTCATTATGGGACAACGCAGTTTTGGAGGGAGCCTCCATGCATGGAAGTAGTGGCTTTAATGAGTGGGGCCAAGGGTGAGGAAGCTCACTACTTATATAAGGAAGGGGATGGCAGCCATAGAAGATATTTTTTGATTATTATTTTGATATGGTCTGTTAAGACTTATTTTCTCTCTTCAGTTGTTTATCTAAGACTGTAGTGCTGTTTAGCACAGGGTGTTCCCGAGCGGGAATCCCACCTTCATCCTCGGGGGACTTCACGTTCCTAATTAGGAGAAGTGATTGCACTACGTTTCCACATTCCAGCATCAGGCCAAAGCTTCAGCCTTATTGTACAACACAGTTCTTGTTGAGGTTGTGTTGTGTTGCGGGGAAGAAGTTGTGGAGGGTTTGTAGAGCCATTTTTTGGGCTTGTGTTTTAGTGGCGAGGTAGCCTTTCCATTGGGAGATCATCAATGAGGCTCCTTGGCCATTATATCTTTATTTTTCACCAGGCCAAGCTACCACTATCACCTACAATGCAGTTTCAATCCATATCTGCATTATTTTGGAGAGTTGTTGCAGGGGTGATTTCTGTGCATGATTTGGGGAGTTGGTTCTTCAGTGGAGGGATCAGCCTTTCACCCGGAGGATCTATTAGAGTAGAGCCACATATTGCATATTAGCTTCAGGCTCATCTCACAGATATCTTTTTGCAGTGAATCTGTAGCCCTAGGGCTTGGATTCACCATTTGTATTTTTGGGTGAATTGCCAGAAACCATTGGGGTTGGCTAGGAAACGTTATATAGAGCCTTTTTCTTTATGTATAGCTTCTCTATAGACATATATCAGGTATTTTATATCATTGTGTCATCTTTTATTGTAGCTATTTCCTTTGTGACTGCGTTGTAGCAGTGTCTCCAACATTTTGATATAGTAGCAACACCTCTTTCTTGAGGGATTTATCTATTGGAGGCTTATTAGTTCATGTTGTATGGTTTGTGCCCCATTATTTTGTACTTATTTGCTGATATTTTTTTTAATGAAATATCTCCATATTGGTCTATCATGTTTATGCATTGATCTTCACTGCTACTTCCATGCTTATGCACTATATTCCTGCTTTCCCCATTTGGGAATATTACAGTGGTATCAGAGCATAATCTTGGCTCAACCTGTGAAGGCATTGCATCTATTTTATCAGAAGAAGAAGACGCTTCTCATAGAAAGGATAAGACTCACATAAGAGAAAAAGGAAAATCTCCATTATTTGGAGAAATGGAGGGAAAGAAGTTCTCAAAACTTCTTCTCCAAGCTATGCATGAGCTTAATAGAGAAATCAAGGGAATGAGGAGGGAAATACATGGAGATACCTCAAGAATATTTTCACATGGATAAAGCTCCAGTTCTTCATATTATGAGTGTGAGTATCCAGCCACACAATCAAATCTACAATGCTCTACCATGCATATGTTCATAGCAAGAGATATGGAGGAAGGAGGTGTACCAATGGAGGAGACTCTTGGTGACTCTCTTCAAGAGTATGAATCTCAATCTCATAGGTTCAAATATCATCTAAAATTCCAAGGGTTTTGAAAGATCAAGGAGGATATAAGACCTAGCAATCACAATATAAGTAAGAGGTGCAAGTAGCATGACTTAGGTATATTATTTCTACCTACTTTTGATGGATCACCTAAATGTACAGTTAGGGCTTGGGTGAAAGAGCTAGACACCTATTTGCAGCAGCACCAAGTTTCAGAATATGAATCCATTAGAGTAGCAGCACTACATCTTGAAGGTAAGGCTTATGACTGGTGGTTGTATGAAACTTCTTCCTTAAATCGTCTAAATGTATCTACTTATGCAAATTTCACTACGTGGTTAGTGAAAATATTTGATGCAAAACATTCTGAAACATCCTTGGTTGAGCTAGCCAAGCCTAAACAAGAAAAACCTTTGCATGAGTTGGAAGGATCCATAAACCAAACTCCATTATAGAATTCTATTGAGGGGATTAAAAACGTGCAGAATACCTTGCTAGAGGCAAGATCCCCACTTCAAGAGGAGCTCTCTTCTTAAAAGGAATACATGGAGATCTCTTTTTGAAAAGAGGATAAAAAAAAATCCTCATAATGATTATGAGGTAACATCCATTAATGATGAAGAGAAGGAAAGAGATAATAGGGTTGTCACATCAGAAGCAGATCTAGTACTTCATGGAGAGGGATAGGGAGCAATTGTTCCAATGAGAGGAGTTCTTGTATCCTTGCAAGAAGTTCCAAAGAATATCACCAATGGATATGAGGGCACAATCCATGAGTAGCATGTGCCATCAATAATATATTGTGAGATATTGCAGATAAAAGGAGAATATAGGGAGGATGGTCAGCATCATACGACTAGGAGTACACACCCCTATCTATTTCAAAAGGTTGATGCACATAAGAGGTAGATTGATTTGTGTAGTGAGAGAAAGGAAAAAGTAGTCCACTCATATATGAAATCTACTCTTGATATTGATGTCTCATTGCATGGAGGCATTCCACTTGGGAGACCACCAAATCAGAAGATGATGAGGGATGCTTCAAATCTATTTGCACCACTCATAGATTCCAAAGGGGTGAGAACCTTGGGAGGACTTGACACAGTGTAGCGAGTCTTGGGTAGACTCAAGGAGGAGGGAGACATTCTCACACTATCATCATTACCCACTTTCACACCACATCTCGTGCTGAGAGAGGATGCTACAGGAATGGAGGATGGAGCCATCATGGTGCAAGGGGATTATTCCCTAACTTTTGAGGCTTAGAAGATGTTCTCACTTGGGAATAAATCTTCTAGACATGGTAGAGGATGGTGGCTACTCATGCATGCTTTGTCCAAACTCATGAATTTTTGGATAGGTGATAGCTTCCCATGGAAGAATAACCTCCAAAAGCTTCAACATTTGCTTGAGCATGAGAAGCTATAGTGTTGTGAAACCAACTCCAAAAATAGAAGAAAAGAGAGATCAACGCCTTAGAAATAAGCCACGTCGAGGGGGAAACCTCCAATACATTACATGAATGAACAATTATTGGATGATACATATTAAAAAACCTCCTTTCTATATATAGGAGTCCATGGGGCCACAATGTAATCCTAGCCAACCTAACAATAATAATTTAAGGGCACAATAATAACAATATGGGTGTTACAGGGGTTCAATAATAACAATAAGGGGGTTACACTACCAACAATAAGGGACTATACTAGTAATATAGGGACCTAACATGCCCCTCTCCTTCAAAAAAGTGTTGTCCTCAATGCTTGAGTAACTTTGGGTGCTTCTGTATAAAATTATCATCCTCCCATGTAGAATCTTCAGTGGGTAAGTTCTTCCACTTGATGAGATACTCTGAAATTGATCGATTCCGTAGCTATCAAGTTCTTGTTTCTGTCACTACTTCAGGTTCAAATAAGATTTTTCCTTCCTCATCAAGTTCTAGAAATATTGTTCGAACTGGAAGATTTTCACCTATAACCTTCTTTAAGCATGAAACATGGAAAACTAGATGCACTTGTGAAGAAGCCGGAAGCTCCAATTTGTATGCCATAGTACCAATATTTTGCAACACCTTGTAAGGACCATAGTACTTTGGTGATAATTTATTATCCTTCTTAGCTTGCTTGAGGGACATTTTTTTTTATGGTTGTAGTCGTAAAAATACTCATTCTCCTACATCAAAAATTCTCTCACTGTGATGTTGATCTGTCTATTGTTTCATTTGATTTTGTGCCAAATTCAGGTTATCCTTTAAGAGTTGGAGAACTTCTTGTTGATGCTCGATGTGATCTTCCACTGCTTGAACCTTCAAATTTTCTCTTAAATATTATGTGATGGATGGTGGATGATATCCATAAAGTGCCATAAATGGGGTCATTTTTGCTGCAGTATGGAAGGAAGTGTTATACCACCATTCAGCAAGAGGTAACCACTTGACCCATTGTGTTTGTTTATCAGATATAAAACAACGAAGATATCCTTCCAAACATTTATTTACTATCTCAGTTTGACCATCAGATTGAGGATGATAAGATGAGCTATGAGCTAATTGAGTACCCAAACAAGAAAATAACTCCGTCCAAAAATGTCCCGTAAAAATGGGATCTCTATCGCTCACAATAACCCTTGGGCTTCCATGTAGCTTTTGAATTCTGTCCACAAATGTAGTAGCAACTGTACTTGCTTTAAATGGATGAGATAATGCACAAAAGTGTGCATACTTGGTAAGTCTATCAACTACCACCATGATGACATTCTTTCCTTCACACTTAGGTAAACCTGTGATAAAATCCATTGAAATCTCCTCCCAACGCTGACTTGGAATGGATAAAGGTTGTAGAAGTCCCGGGGTCTTAATTGTCTCCACTTTATTCTGCTGGCAAACCAAACATTCCGCCACAAACTTTTGAATATCAGATTTAAGGCCATCCCAAAAAAATTCTTTCTTCACCCCGTGGTAAGTTTTTAAAAATCCTGAGTGTCCTCTTAAAGGAGAAGTGTGCAATTCCAGAAGAATCTTTTGTTTTAGTTGGGAATTCTTACAAAGATATAAGCGATCTTTGTACCATAAGGAATCATTTTTCCAACTAAATGTATTATATGTACTAGGATCTTGCTGCAACTTTTGAATGAGTGCCCATACATCTTTGTCCTTCTTCCATTCATCTCTTGCTTCGGTTATCCAATCTGGTTGGATAATAGAAATGGCACAAAGCAATGCTTCCACTTCTTCATTCTTTCTTGAGAGTGCATCTGCAACAACATTAAGCTTTCCTTTTTTGTAGATTATTTCAAAGTCATAACCCAACATCTTTGTGACCCATTTTTGCTGCTCTTCTGAAGATAGTCTTTGTTCCAAAAAGTGTTTAAGACTATCATGATCAGTTTTTACCTTGAAGTGTCATCCCATTAGGTAAGTTCGCCATTTCTTTAGTGCATGTAGTATTGCTAACATTTCCTTCTCATAAATAGGTTTCTGTAAATACTTTCCTTTGATTGGACGATTTTCAAAAGCAATGGGTCTTCCTTCCTGCATTAAAACTGCACCAATTCCATTTCCTGAGGCATCACATTCCACAATAAAGGTTTTTGTGAAGTCCGGCGTAGCTAAGACCGGTGCTAGGCACATTGCCTCTTTAAGATGTTCAAAGGCCTTAGTTGCTTCAGGAGTCCATGAAAATGCATCTTTCTTCAATACTGTTGTTAGAGGTGCTGCTATTCTCCCATAATTCTTAACAAACTTGCGATAATACCCTGTTAACCCGAGAAATCCTCGCAACTTCTTTATGGTTGTGGGGACTTTCCATTCCTTAATGGCTTTAATTTTGTTAGGTCTACCTTAACACCCTCGTGAGATACAATATGACCCAGATATTCCACCTCTTGTACTCCAAAGAAACATTTGGATGTTTTTGCATATAATTGTTTCTCCTGCAATAGTTTGAGCACCCTGTCAACATGTTCAACATGATCCTTCCAAGACCTGCTACAGATTAGTATATCATCAAAAAATACTAGCACAAATTTTCTAAGGAAGGGTTTGAAAATGGAATTCATCAACCCTTGAAATGTAGAAGGTGCATTGGTAAGGCCAAAAGGCATTACCAAAAATTCATAATGACCCTCATGAGTTCGAAATGTTGTTTTTTGGAATATCTTCAGTCTTCATTCTAATTTGATGATATCCTGAACGAAGATCCAACTTGGTAAAATAAATTGCTCCATGTAATTCATCCAATAATTCATCAATCACAGGAATGGGAAATTTATCTTTAATGGCGAGCTTATTAAGCTCCCTATAATCCAGACACATTCGCCATGATCCATCCTTCTTGTGTACCAATACTACAGGAGCAGAGAAATAACTTTGACTAGGTTGAATTATACCCGCCTCTAACATTTATGCAATCATATGTTCAATTTCGCTCTTTTGGAAGTAAGGATATCTATAAGGCCTAATGTTTGGAGGAACACTTCCTGGAATCAAATGAATAGCATGATCATGATCACGAATAGGTGGAGTCCTTTGGGAGTTTCAAACACCTTGGAATGATTGTCCAAGACTTGTTGGAGATCTGCAGAAATAGATGATTTTGATGTCGGAACTTCTAGTGAGCATAATTGTGAAATTACGCCTCGTTTTTCTTTCTTTAGAAGCTTTGTCATGACATTAGAGCTTATTATCCTTCCTGGCTTCCCTTCAATACCCCGTAATTCGACTTCCTTTCCTTCTGAAAAAAATTTCAAGAAAAGCTCTTGAAAATTAAAAGCTACCGTCCCCAAAGATTGTAACCATTGTACTCCTAGTACAACATCAGCACCTCCCATAGGAATGGCAAGCATTGGACTAGTCAATACATATTCCCCCATGGTTAGCTTGATATTATGGCATTTTCCAGAGCAATTTAAAGTTCCTCCATTTGCAACCATCACTTGACATTCTGGTGCTGGGTATAGGAAACAATTCAATTCCTTGGCTACCTTACAATGAATAAAATTATGGGTGCTACCTGAATCAATCAACACTATTACCTTTTTCTTGTTGATATGTCCTTCTATCTTGAGAGTTTGAGGAGTGGTAATTCCTGCCAGTGCATTACACGATATGGTCGGATTCATTTCTTCCTCTTCTAGGGTTGGTTCCTGGTGTATATCCTCTTCTTGCTCATTTTCTTCTTCCTCTTCACAATCTATGTAAAATAATTTCTTCTCAGCACACTTATGACCTTTAGTGTATTTGCTATCACAACTGTAGCAAAGCCCCTTTTCTCTTTTTTCTTCCAATTGTTGTGGTGTCAACCTTGTAGGTTGTGGAAATCTAGGCGTAGAAACACTTCCTTCTTTATAGAAGTGAGTGGTAGGCTTCCTTGTCGCCATAATTTTACATTCAATTTTTCTTGCCAACTTGAATGCCTTCTCCAATGAATCAGGTTCCAAAACGTGAACTTCATGTCGGATGTTATCCTTTAAAGTGCCTATGAAGAGATAAATCCTGTGTTCCTTTGGAATATTAGTTACCCTTATATTCAATTTTTGGAAGTCCTCAATGTGCTCCCCCACTAAACCCTTTTGTTTGAGATTTATCAATTGGCTAAAGAAGGTGTTGCTCTTTGTATCCTCATAATGTGCTATCATTTTCTCCGTAAAAATTGACCAAGTGACAATTTTTTTACGGGAGCAAAGCCATCGATACCATACAAATGTATTTTGTTCTAAATGTAAAGTTACAATGTGTACCTTTTGTGTGTTTTGCACATTATGGAGATCAAAATATTGCTCCATCTGTAGTATCCATGTTACAGGATCCTTTCCATCAAACTTCCTCATATCCATTTTTGGAATATGGTGGTTCTTCCTGCCAACATTAGAGTTTACGAAATCACGATTAACATTTATTTTGTCCTCATCATGAGGTTCTTCTACTATATTTTCACCATTAGGAAACATTTCTTGTATCAACTTTGTCAAACCTTCGATGTCTGTTTTTAGATCATTCTTCATGTTTTCCATCTTAGCTTCCATGCCAGCTTCCATTCCATCCATCTTAGCTTCCACGCCATCCATCTTAGCTTCCACTCCATCCATATTAGCTTCCACGCCTTTCTTCAAAACTTCCATTTCATTTTTTGTTGCTCTTTGCGAGAGTGAAATTTGTTGCACTTACTCTTGTAATTTTGATAGATCATGTTGCAATTCTTCATCTTCATGAGTCATAGTAGAGCCTTCTGAAGGCTTAATGGGTGTTGAATTATTTTTACAAGGCATATTTTAGAATCCAATACCGATATCTATTCTACAATATGTCCTTGGAATCAATTCAACTTGATTCTTCAAACAAGACTTATGAAATTTGGAAAAAAAAAACACACCTTTTACTTGATTTTGAGGAGCTCAATATTGAAATTGATTTATCTTTATACTTGCAAATCCTCAATATTTGAAATTCGGCTCTATAGTAGTCCTCTGAAGCTTCTTTCAAATGCCACAGGTCTGACTTGATTTAGATTCTTCAAGACAAATTTATGTCCACCTCCATGAATAACTTGGTCAAGGACTGGGTTCAGATATTCAGAAAGAGATTCTGTTGGCACAGTCATCGTTTGCTCCTTTGGCTTTGAAATTTATAGAAAGGAAACTACAGTCTGTTTAATTCTAGTAAAATTTTACAAAATTCCAATCCGATGCTCAGAGAGAGAGAGAGTTATGAATATTTTCCCATGATCACCTCTTTGAGATGAAATTCGGGAGCCTGAAAAAGACCTAACTTCCACAGATCATATCTACAAACATATTGCAAACCAAGCTCTGAAATTTTGTGACGATGCTCCTCAAGATTTCAGCTTTGTGCTCAAAATTTTTTAGCTTCTTAACCTTTGTAGAAAAAAAAAGTTATAGTGAAAATTCCACGATGACCTTTCTAAGTGAAATTCAGGAGCCTGCAAAAATCCCTAACTTCCACAAATCATATCTCTGAAAATATTGTGAAACAAGCTCTGAAATTTTGCAAAGATGTTCCTTAGGATTTCGGCTTCGCACTCTAAAAATTTCATCTTCTGAACCTTCGTAGAATAAGAGTTATAGGTAAAATACCAAAATGACTTGTTTGGAGCAACAAAACCCTAGAATCCAAAGTTCTGATACCAAATGTTGTGAAACTAGCTCCAAAAATAGAATAAAAGAGAGATCAATGCCTTAGAAATAAGACACTTCGAGGGGGAAAAATCCAATACATTACATGAATGAACAATTCTTGGATGATACAAATTAGAAAACCTCATTTCTATATATAGGATTCCATGGGGCCACAATGTAATCCTAGTGGGGCAACAATGTAATCCTAGCTAACCTAACAATAATAATTTAAGGGCACAATAATAACAATATGGAGGTTACACGGGTACAATAATAACAATAAGGGGGTTACACTAACAACAATAAGGGACTATACTAGTAATATAGGGACCTAACATATAGGAGGAGCAGTAGATGAAGGATAGCAACATCCCGGTATGTGACTTTGGAATAGGAAATGTTAGAGAGGAGGACAACCACATGGTAGATGTTTTACATGAAAAATCATCAGCGCTGTCGCTTTGGAGGATAGATCCCTATTGGAAATCCCAGCTGTTGGTGGATTATTCCAAGGATATTTTTACTTGTATGATACTTGATGACCAGCTACAAGACGGGGGATACTCAGTCAAAGATGAGGTCATCTATTATCATGGTAGGATCTTCTTATCTAGAGCATCCAAGCTCAAGGAGAAGTTGCTACAAGCAGCACATGAGGATTTTCTCTTCAGCCACACTTATTCCATGAGATCATACCATAGTATCATGGAGGGGTTTACTTTGGAAGGATTTGAAGAGGAGATATATCAACATTTGAGGAGATGCATCGATCATGTGGAGATGGAGGATATACATACCTCTTTGATGGAGTTATCACAGCCACCTCTTTCCTCTTTGGGAATGAGAGGGGATCTGTCTATGGACCAATCCATTTGTGTGAAAAAAGCATATGGTAAGGGTCATGTTTGTATTCATAATGATTTATATAATGATTATGTGCATTTTTTAACCATGCACACGCAGGAAATTTATCCTAGTAGGAGCATTCTTCCTTATAAACTTCATGGTAAAATTTGGGCCATAAATAGTGTTGAGCATGGCCACTCCCTATGAGGATATAGGGAGATGATTTATCATTCCGGGTGTGCACCAAAGGCACCAAACATTACTCACCTTCTCAAAAAAATTTGGGATACTATGACAGCAAGTAAGTGGTGGAGAAACCGCTTACCATATCATTATCTAAGGCAGTTAGGAGATATACTGTGTTGGTTCCACATGTGGGACTATGATCCACCTCCATCATTGCATATGGAAGCTTATGTGCCCTTGGTTTTGATCCCATACATTGATGATGTTCTTATTCTTATTATGGGAATGAATGGAGGAAGGATGGGAGGATTGAGAATGCCCTTTGGGAAAGAGATCCTCCATGTTTCTTATGCTTCATGTGTCAGGGCGAACATTGGGAAAACCATGATTGCTTCATTGGGTCTTTTTCTTCCTTTTGGGATGAGTCATTTGTATCTCATGAGAACTCGGGAGAAGAATTTCATGGATGGATTTATTGGGAGACAGTTGGTATATGAGGAGAGCTTATCACATGGAGGTGTCACCGAGGAAGGAGTAGAAGAGTTGCAGCACTCACCTTTACATATTCTTGAGGACAAGAAACATTTGGGAGGGGAGGATTGTAATATTCCCAATTAGCCATGAGCTAGTTGGAATATTAAATTTTGCTTTTGCTTCTTAATTTGTTGAATAATAGGGTATGGAGACCCATAAATATCCTTAGTTGGAATAAAATCACTGCTAATGTGAAAGGAGATCACTTTAGTGGCTTGATAAAACACCCTTAGGTGTGAAAACAGGTTGGAGTATTTAGACTAGGTCAACTTTGACCAAATCAACAACGTTGTCATGGAGGAGTGGCATTCATTATGGGACAACGCAGTTTTGGAGGGAGACTCCATGCATGGAAGTAGTGGCTTTAATGAGTGGGGCCAAGGGTGAGGAATCTCACCACTTATATAAGGAAGGGGATGGAATCCATAGAAGATATGTTGTGATTATTATTTTGATATGGTGTATTAAGCCTTCTTTGCTCTCTTCAGTTGTTTAGCTAAGACTGCAGTGTTGTTTACCACAGGGTGTTCCCAAGCGGGAATACCACCTTCATCCTTGGGGGAATTCGAGTGCCTACTCAAGATAAGTGATTGCACTACATTTCCACATTCCGGCATCAGGCCAAAGCTTCAGTCTTATTGTACAACATAGTTCCTGTTGAGGTTGTGTTATGTTGCAGGGAAAAAGTTGTGGAGGGTTTGTAGATCCATTTTTTCGCCTTGTGTTTCAGTGGGGAGGTAGCCTTTCCATTTGGAAATCATCAAGGAGGATCCTTGGGAATTATATATTTATTTTTCACTAGGCCAGGCTACCACCATCACCTACAGTGCAGTTTCAGTTCATATCTGCGTTATTTTGGAGAGTTTTTGTAGGGGTGATTTTTGTGCATGATTTGGGGAGTTGGCTCTTCAGTGGAGGGATCAACCTTTAACCTGGAGGATATATCGGAGGAGAGCCACATATTTTATATCAGCTTCAACCTCATCTCCCAACTATTTTGCTACAGTGAATCTGCAGCCCGAGGGCTTGGATTCACCATTTGTATTTTTGGGTGACTAGCTGGAAACCATTAGGGTTGGCTAGGAAAAGTGATATAGAGCCTTGTTCTTTATGTATAGCATCTCTATAGGAATATATCAGATATTTTATATCATTTTATCATATTCTATTGTAGCTATTCCCTTTTTGATTGCATTGTAGTAGTGTCTCCAGCATTTTGATATAGTAGCAGCACCTCTTTCTCGAGGGATTTATCTATTGGAGGCTTATTAGTTCATGTTGTATGGTTTGTGCCCCATTATTTTGTACTTATTTGCTACTTTTATGGTTAATTAAATATCTCCATATTGGTCTATCATGTTTATGCATTGATCTTCACTGCTATTTCCATGCTTATGCACTATATTCCTACTTTTCCCATTTGGGAATATTACAAGTGGTATGCTTATGAGCATTTTTTTTTCTCAGTAACCTTATCAAATTTAATGTTATGTTTTCTTTCAATCAAATGTATGATTCTATATGTTTATCTTATGAGTCTATGAAAATAAATCTTGCTTTTCATGCTCTGTTTTATAAGATTTCCATGAATGTGTTTCTACTCTTCTGATGAATGAATTCATTTAGCATGCTCATTATGAATCTCTCTCTCTCTCTTTTCAAAACCTATACACAATGAAAATCAAAGTATGTTCTTAAGTATACCTACCTGGCCTCATCTTCATTTATACAACATAACCTTTAAAATCAGACCTAAAACCTATACCTAGTTCCTTGACTGTCATTCCTATCCAGCAAAAACTCAGAACAAAATCCTAATTCACTGAGCTTATAACTAGCCTAAGATCATTACATATTGAGTCGTCTCATTGGATGTAAAAGTGACATTGCGAGAGCCCTCTATGGTTTTGGTAGGGCTAGCTACCAAACCTAAATATTGGTTTGAGGTTACCTCCTTCAATTCCATTCTCAGCCTTGGGAAACGGGGGGAGTGATAACATTTTTGGCATCGTTTCTGGGAGCGAAGGTTAAATATTTCCTGAGAAAGAATGACAAATGTTAGCTCTGATTACTGATGGTGAAAAATGTTCAAGCACAAGAAGGTTGTGCATATCTCACCTGGCGACTGCAGTGTTGAAGAATCCAAAAGTTCATAGTTTTCATGGTGACTCAACTGTTCAAAAACCAGTAGCTTGAAGAAATTTTGGTGACTTCACTATTTTTAATATGGATTCAACTGCAAGAAGGAATGCCAAATATTCTCCTATGGATCAGTCTCATATCCCTGGCTTTCCAAATCCTATGCCTCATGTTGATTGGTCATCTTATCTTCCCATGTTCAAAGATGAAAAGATATATGATGTTGCCTTGCACTTGATCAAGTTTCATATGCATGTACGTAGACTTAAAATTAAGTTTCCTGAGGATTTCTTAATGAATATATTGGTGGCTACTCTCGAAGAAAAAGCAACAATATGGTATAAATGGTTAATACCAGCTAGTATATGTTTTTTAAACGATTTTCATTCAGTTTTCTTTGAAAATGATAAAGAATATTATCCATATTTGCTGTTGGTACATAATTTTTTTGATCATTTTGAGGGTTTCATTCAGTGTCTTGAAAGTATTGATGAGGATCTAGAATTTATGGATGATGAGGATATGTTAGAGGCACTTTATAAATTCTTTTCTTAGGTTAGTTTTCATGATCATCAAGAGGATTTTCAACATGTATAAAACTTACAACAATCAAAAGTTTCTATTTTAGCTGAAGATGAAATCAATCAAGAACTTGATGTAGATATCCATGTCCTTTCTCCAGAGATAAGTGAAAATTTGCAGCCAGTTTCTTATTTTTTGTGTGATCAAGGTGCAAGTAGTGAACTAGTTCATGTAGACATTATTCCATAGTTGCAAGAGGATCAAGTGTCAGATATTTTTTTACATCATAAAAATCAAGGTGATAGCCTTAAAAAATAATTATCTAATGAGACTACAACATAATTTTTTGATCCACAAAAGAACAATCTCGATATACATGATATGGCTATTATACTTGAATTATATCATGAGGATGTGCTTACAAAGAATGAGAAAAAACTTTTTGTTACACAAGTTGTTTTCCCAAAATGTCTCATTGCAGATTTGAGTGATAAAAACTATTTTTTTGTGCACAATGATATGATTTCTCCTATTGAAACCTTTCATGAACATTCAAAGTCTTGTTTTGGAAATGATATGAATGAATATTTAGTTAACCAAGTTGCACTCATTCATTTTGATAATGATCATGAAGTTCTAGGTGAAAATTTTAAAGGTATTTCGCATGATTTTGAAGACCATATTGCCAGTATGTTACAGCTAGTAATGAAGGTCGATGTTACAACATTCATTGATGAAGGTGATCAGTTTCAGTGCATAGACAAAACAACAGTTTTGAAGGAGGTTTGTTTTCCTATTTTAAATCATCCAGAAAAGCGTATGTTGCATGTTCTCCATGCTGAAGTGAAACAAGAAATTGTAGCACCTACACTAGTGTGGAACCAGGAGGTCCAAGCAGCACCTACACTAGTGTGGGACCACAGGTCTTAGCAACACCTACACTGGTGTGGGCTAAATTTGGTGCATGTCTATTTTAGTTATTCCTTAATTAAGATGGACAATAAAATGTAATCTAATCTCAAAATAAATTGTAATAGTTAACTAAGTGTGATAAACTCACTTAAGTCATGAATTTCGAGTTGAGGGTATTTGGTGAGGTGTGTAGAGTAATTATAGTTGTAATAGAGTTTGAAGTGTAGTGGTGCATTAGTTAATGCAGATTATAATTATTTTAACTCAGTTAAGTGAGTTAAAGTGTAGTTGTAACTGTTTTATACACTAGTGAGAGACCAAGTTAATTAAATATTATTTAATTCACAATCAATGATCTCACATGCAACTGAGAATTTACTATTATTAGCTGCATGCATGTCAGTTCCAGTGGAGACCCAGTTGAGATCTAAGTGAAATGGATGTTTACTATCAGTTGTAGGATTATTGGGTTGCACCTATGCAACCAAACACCCATTGGATTGCCCATGATCCTTGCACAGTTAAGGAAGGCCAAAATTTCTAAAGAATAGGGATTTAGAGGCTGAGAATTGGCTAAGTGTTGGTCAGTTTTGTATAGGATAGTGTGACACAATTAGCTAAGTACATGAGGGCTCTTGTGAGAAGAGTTGTTTGTAATTGTTTCATGTATCTATGCTGAATATACAATAGAAGATAATAGGGTTTTGAGCAACAAACTTTCCCCGAGAAATTATCTGTGTTGTGGTTTGATTGATTCTTCTTTGCTTCATGTGATTGGCAATTGTGTTTTTAATTCCGTAATTGATTTGTAGAAGTGATTTAGTATATATATTTATTACATTGCTAGATAGGATTGAATCCATGATATACATATATGTTGTATAATTTCTACATGGTATCAGATTACAGGAAATCATAATAGTGGAGGAGGAGCTGAGTTTGTGACTAAATAGAGTTTGAATTTGTAGAAGACTTTCTTGGTGCTATAGTTGATTCAGGATCGAAATGGCTTTCAATGGCTTGATATTAGAGTATGCACTTGAGGTAAAATATAACTATATTTATTGGAAAGACAGGATGGAGGAAATACTCGAAGACAATGGCTCGATGGAATTCACTGACAATGATGTTCCTAAACCCACTATGACAGATCCTGAAAATCTTGATGTATGGAAAAAGAAAGTGGCAAAGAAGAGGAGGATCTTACTGGAGGGAGTATGAGACCACATTGTCTCAAGTATCCATGGAAAACCAACACCATATGCTATGTTGAAAGCTTTGACAGATCTATTTCAGAGCAGCAGTGACCATAGGAAAATGGAACTAAAAGATAAAATCAGGAAGATCAAGATGGAGAAAGACGACTCCATGCAAAAATATTTAACAAAGTTTGTCCAATGTCGAGATGAGAAGGGGAGCATTGGCATTATTGTCACTGATGATGATTTGATGAGCCTAACTCTTCTAGTAATTCCCAAGAGTTGGCATAGTTATCAAGACTCTGTCAACGGAAGGGAAAAGCTTCTAGATTGGGAATGAATTTGGTTGGATTTGGTCTAGTAGGAGTTTAGACGAAATACCAGAGATGGATATTCATCTAAGAATGAAGATGAAGAATATTGTGCTTTGGTTTCCAAGGTGAAGAAGGGGAAAGGAAAGAAGTTCCATTCCAAATCCAAGTCCAAGGATGGCAAGAAGCATGACATGTCCAAAGTGAAGTGTTTTCACTGTCACGAGCATGGGCATTATGCCACTAACTATCCATAAAATAAGAAGAACAAGAAGGCTTTAGGATCTATAGCTGGTGAGGCTTTGGCCTCACAATTTGTGCTTGACTTCTCATTGGATGCTTGCATGGTGTCAAGTGCATTGGGATCAGTGTGGTATTTGGATAGTGGTTCATCCTTTCACATGATGAGAGACTAGGAACTTTTCAGTATCTTGGAGGAGAAGGACCTCCAGATGCATATCGAAATGGGTGATGACGGGTGGTAGAGTGCTACCGGGATTGGTACCATTACCTTCCAGATACAATCAGGTAAACCCTTTCAATTAAAATATGTAAGCATGTACCAGGCTTGAAGAAAAATTTGGTCTTGGTTTCAATGTTGGAGGATAGAGGCTATGATGTTTTTTTCATTGAAGGAAAATATTTCCTACGACAAAATACAACAGGACAAGACAAGAAGATTGGGGTTCGAGTTAAGAATATCTATAAACTAGATATATATGGTTGCGCAACAGTGATGGGAAAGGCAGACAAAGTGGTGAGTTGGGATGAGGCTGAGTTATGGCACAAGAGATTGGGCCATCCTCACCATGGAGCCTTGAAAGTCATGCAACAGATTTCTACGGGTCTTCCCAAGGGTACACTTATGCAATCAGACACATGCAAGGGATGTACTATGGGAAAATATGTAAAGGCCACCTTTCATGAGAAGGAGAACTGAGCCTCAGGGATCCTTGAGAGATTTCACATAGACATGTGAGGACGATTCTATGTTGCTTCGACAAAAAAGCATAAGTACTATGTGATATTTGTTAATGACTTTTCTCGGAAGTGTTGGATCTACTTCATGCAGAAGAAAGATCATACATTCTCAAATTTTCTTGACTTAAAATCACTGGTGGATAAAGACACGGGGAAGCCTGTGAAGGCTCTCAGAAGTGATAATGGTGGTGAGTACATCTCTAATGAATTCAAGAACTTCTACAACAAAGAAGGAATTCAGAGAGAACTGATAGCGCCCCATAACCCATAGTATAATGGGGTCACTGAAAGAAAGAATAGAAGGATTTTGGGTGTAGAAAGAGTGATGTTGCATGATCAGGGCCTACCGATGCATCTGTGGGCAGAGGCATGCAACACAATATTATTTGTGCAGAACTGTTGTCCTCAATGGGTACTTGGCGTGAGAATGCCAGAAGAGAATTTCACTGGTAAGAAACCTGATGTTTCACATTTTAATATTTTTGGCTCATTTATTTATGTGCATGTGACCAAAGACACCAGGAAGAATCTAGAACCAACAGCTGAGATTGGAATTTTTGTGGGGTACACTGAAACTCCCCACAACTATCGAGTGTATTTTCCAAACAACAGAAGGACTATTGTGCGATGGGATATAAAATTTGATGAGGAGAAAGCCATGCGATTGTCCCTTGAGAGGGAGCTAGATTCGCATGCATAGGGGGAACTCTTGGTTCCCAAGGATGAGCCTCAAGATGTGGAGAAGCCACATGCGGAGGATCATGGAGTGGTGGATAATAGTCATGCAGATCCATCCATCAGAAATGGTAGAAGGTGCACCACAAAAGATGATAGATTGAGACTTGATGTTGTAGAGAATGTAGGAGCCCCTACGTCACAATGTAGATAGAGACAGTCTCCAGATAGGTTTACTGGATACATGGCTTTTATGAGAAAATGTATTGTGACTGAATCATCTTCCTTTTAGGAGGCAGTGCAACAACCAATTTGGGTTGATGCAATGGTGGAGGAGTATGACTCCATTGTCAAGAACAATGCATGGGAGATTGTCCCAAGACTAATCGATAAATCAGTGGTTGGATCTAGATGGATCTACAAGGTAAAGAAAGTTGTTGATGGGAGTGTGGAGAAGTACAATGATAGATGTGTGGCCCAAGGATTCTCACAGATTGAGGGGATCGACTATGATGAGAATTTTGCACTAGTTGCAAGGTACTCTTCCATTAGGTCCATCCTTGCACTATCAGTGAAGATGGGGTGGTGCATTCATTAGGTGGATGTGAAAACTGTGTTTCTCAATGGATTTATTGAGGAAGAAGTGTACATAGAGCATCCAGAAGGTTTTGAGATCTTCAACAGTGAGTCACATGTGTGTTGACTCAGGATATAATTGTATGGGCTGAAGCAAGCACCTCGTGCTTGGTACACTCAGATTGACATCTATTTCACTGGACTGGGCTTCACCAAAAGTGGAGTTGATGTAAACTTGTACCAGATTGTGATTGAGGGTAAGATATTGATTATTTTACTTTATGTTGAAGATCTGATTTTTACTGGTGATGAGCAGCTGATACACTCATGTAAGGAGGATATTGCAAGGGAGTTTGAAATGAAGGACATGGGACTAATTCATTATTTCCTTGGTTTGGAAATATGGTAGTGTTATGGTGAAATTTTTGTTTCTCGAGGCAAGTATACCAAAGAGATATTGGGTAATTTTCACATGGAGGGCTGCAAACCCATGGACACTCCTCTTCTAGGAAATTGGAGGAAAGAGGATGCTACTTCTGGAGAGGTAGTAGATGCTACTATCTACAGGAAGTTATTTGGATCACTGATGTACTTAGTGAACACCAGACCAGACATTTGATACGCAGTTAACTAGCTGATTCAAGCTATGGTTAAGGCTACCAAGCTCTTTTGGAAGGCAGGGAATCATTTCTTGAGATACCTGAGAGGTACATCAAAATATGGATTATGGTACAGACAGACAGAGGGAGTGAAGCTTCAAGGCTTCATGGATTTAGATTGTGCAGGCAGTCCATTAGGTAGAAAAAACACACTAGGAGGGATCTTCAACATAGGATCAACAACAGTTTCTTGGTACAACAGGAAGAAGCGATCTGTGGCACTCAGTTCAGTGGAAGCAGAGTACATGGTAGCAAGTCAAGCCAAATATGAGGCTATCTGGATGAGAAATATCTTGGTTGGTTTGTTTGGTTCTTAGATGGATTCGACAGTGAGACATTATGATAACTAGAGTTGCATTAAACTCTCGGTTAATCCTGTGTTTCATGATAGATCAAAGCACATAGATATATGGTGCCACCATCTCAGAGATTGTGAGTAGAGACACATAATTTTACTTCAATACATTCCCATGGAAGATCAGGATGTAGATATTCTGACGAAGGTGCTCACCAGGAGAAAATTTGAATACCATAGAGAAAGGATCGGGGTGAAGGATAATCCCTTTCTTATTGAGAGGGAGTGTTGATGTGCAACAACAAATTGCAGCACCTACACTAGTGTGGGACCAGGAGGTCCAAGTAGCACCTACACTAGTGTGGGACTAGAGGTCTTAGCAACACCTACACTGGTGTGGGCTAAATTTGGTGCACGTCTATTTTAGTTATCCTTTAATTAAGATGGACAATAAAATGTAATCTAATATCAAAATAACTTGTAATAGTTAATTGAGTGTGATAAACTCAGTTAACTCATGAATTTTGAGTTGAGGGTAGTTGGTGAGGCATGCAGAGTAATTCTATTTGTAACATATTTTGAAGTGCAGTGGTGCATTAGTTAATGCAGGTTGTAATCAGTTTAACTCATTTAAGTGAGTTAAAGTCAGTTGTGCTAGTTGTAACTATTTGATACACTAGAGAGAGATCAAGTGAATTAAATATTATTTAACTCAAAATTAGTGATCTCACATGAAACTGAGGATTTACTATTATTAGTTGCATGCATGTTAGTTCCAGTGGAGACCCAGTTGATATCTAGGTAAAAGGGATGTTGACTATCAGTTGTAGGATTATTGGGTTGCACCCATGCAACCAAACACCCATTGGATTTACCATGATCCTTGTGTAGTCATGGAAGGCCAAAATTCCTAAATAACAGGGATTGCATTCCACATGAATTGAGAAAGAAAGGAAGGTTGTTTAAAGGCTGAGAATTGGCTAAGTGTTGGTTAGTTTTGTTTAAGACAGTGTGAGAAAATTATCTGAGTACATGAGGGCTCTTGTGAAAAGAGTTGTATGTAATTGTTTCATGTATCCATGATGAATATACAATATAATATAGTGGGGTTTTGAGCAGCAGGCTTTCCCTAGGAAATTATCTGTGTTGTGGTTTGATTGATTCTTCTTTGCTTCATGTGATTGGCTATTGTATTTTTAATCTGCAATTGATTTGTATAAGTGATTCAGTATCTAGCTTTAGTACATTGTTAGATCGGATTGAATCCATGATATACATATATGTTGTATAATTTCTACACTCCATGACCCTCTGGTAAGTTTGTTGTGGCCATCTAGGAAGATGAATCTTCCTCTATTCATGGATCATGAGCACATGTTCAATGGACACTACAAGTTTCCCATCTTTTGTTTATTTTGCCTGCTTAAGGAAAGTGTGAGCAGGATTCAAGTAAGTAGCGATTTGCTAGATTGGTTACATTGGGGGGATCATATCGCGTGATTGTACATATATATTCAGTAGGAAAGTGGTTATCATCAAAATTTGAAGCCCAAGGAGAAGGCCCTAAGATCTCGATGGTCTGATGCCATAAGTAAGTTCAGTCAGTAGTCAAGTTTTTGAGTCAAAGTCAGTTTTTGTTTCAATTAGTAATTTGAGTGTCTAGTGTTTTATTTTTTACTCCATTTCCCAATGGATGAGGCTACCTGATCTATAGTGTTCTTGACACCTCCTAAAGCAGCTACCATCCCCAGCAAGAGCCAATGTTAATGTCTTAATGTTCATTAATCAAATACACTCTTTCAGGTTTACTTGGTAGTGGTCCTAGGTCAAAATTTCATTTCGAACCAATTCTAAAATAAACTTTTGTTCACTGAATGTTTTCTAGGTCTGAAATATTACTCCCTTCACTCCATTTATTTTCATAATCATTTCAAGGTCATGTCATCCATCAATCACCTAGGGTCATAGATCAATCAACATACCTCCATCTAGGTCATCGTCTAGGTCTTATTCGTTTCGCCACCACAATGTTCAATCACGTCATGAAAGAAAGAAAGAAAATATTAATTTTCACCATACAAAGAATCCTCATTGGGAGTTATCAAATATAGGAAAATAAAGTAAAGGAAATTTGTCTTTTCTCAAAGAATTATGCTACATGGTCAAAAGAGCTCCTCATAACTCTCCATAGCCATCCAAAGATTGGCAGTTCGCTACATTTTTTCCTTTCAAGCTCCAAGAAGCCATCCAAAGTTCAAAACATCCTTCCCAAATATTCATATGCCTCCAAAATAGTAAGTGGATACTCTTCATACCTCTCTTAAGTCAAATCATCAGCAAATGAGTGGATTCCTTCCTTAGGTTTTCTCCACTATGTTTTTGGTGTTTCCATGTATGGTTTCTTTCAGTTTGAAAAAAACCTAATTCCATAATACAAAACCTTCATACACCTTCCATACACCTTATCCAAACACTCCTTATCACTCACAACCTTCCTTGCCACCATTTTCACTCGAACCCTAGTTTTCACTATGTTTTTGCAGGAAATCTAGTAAAACCCTATGTTTTGACCTTTTGGGCACCTTACTCATGCCCATTTCCAAACATTACACTTGAATTTTATAGCCAACTCATCACACTACCTCCATAATATTTTATGGATTTCTCCCTAGCTTCCTTCCACCTCATTTCTGTCCCTAAAACCACTCTACCACTATCCCCTATTTTCCTAATTTTCCACCTTCCCTATCCACTAAATCAAGATATGGTTTTAATTGTTGAAAAAAATGATGGAAGGTGAGAAAATAAAATATAATAAGGGATTTCATCATCCAGTTTTGAGCCAACTCAGACCCATGGTATCATTTTCATAGTTTTTTGATCAAGCTAGGGTTTACATTGCACACACGGACAATCCTACTTAAATTCTACTTTATGATGTAATGAAGATGAATTTGACAAATGTGAAAGAGGTTTTTGTCAATAATAGAAAAAAAAACAAAATCCTCCTTAATTTTATGCACAAGTGTTATGATTTGAGAGAAATGCTAAAAGTACATTTTCTCTAGGTCATTTTCTGCACTTTTGAATAGGTTGTCTCCACATCAATTTTTCAGGGGTTTGGAGCAGGGCTTTGCAGTTGTTGATGACTCTATTGTGTAGCAGACATCCTATTATTTCTAACCATACCACTTTCATCCCAAAAATACTCTGTGAAGGCCTCCAAAATCCCTCTCAAATTGGCATGATGGTTCTGTTAAGAGTGCGCTACACTTCTGCAAAATTTTATTGATCAACTTCAAACTTGGATTTTGAGACAATGGGAATGCATTTTGGAAAAATGGAGGAGTTTTGTGGTAATACCATATCTAAAAATAAAAACATCTCTCATTTTTAAAAAAAATATTATGGTTAGAGAGATATTGATCCATATTTAAGCCCTAGTTTTGTAAATTTATTTTTGAAAAATCTGGAAAATTGACCTTTGCAAAAGCGTCGTGCAATGGCGCGACGCTTTTTCTTAAAGCCTCCAAATGAAGAAATTTTTACATGGATAGATGAATTTCGACTTCTAATTTATAGATATGGTCTCAGGATGGCATGACACCCACTAGTTTTGAATAAAAACCCAAAAAATAGCCTATTTTTCATGCTTCTGCCACTGATTTTGCATCTACGTGGCACTTCTGGAGTAAGGTTGGGAGAATGGATTTTTGAAGGCCTTCCAGGAGGTATTTTCTCAGTTTCAAGGTTGGGATGTAAATAAGACACACAGGACTACCTATTTGAATCTTCATATTTTCAAATGGATTCCTTAAGCTCAGCCAAAATCACCCTCAAAGAAGCCCGACACTTCTGTTGGGAGGCACGACGCTTCTGTCTTGGATTCCTTTTGGACAATTGTCAAGCCATAATGATCCAAATTTCAAGGATTGAAGTTTTCCTATGAGGTTTTGTTTGGATAAGAGAGGTTTTTTTTTCCTCTCATTATGGAGGAATCATGTAATTAATCAAGGAGAAATACACTCCTATTTATTAGCTAAATTTGGGGGGACAATATCTAACTTCCCTAGAAGCTAGGAAATGACTCATAGGGTGCATTTATGATGTATTTTGGATCAGGTTTCAACCCAATGAGGTGTCATATCTTCTATTTTATATATGTAGTCCAACTCAAGTAATTTTAGAGGTTATATTGTTGTTATTTACAGTGTCGAGCTATTGTTGTATTGTGAAATCAAAGACATGTTGCAGCTATAATCTTGGGACTCCAGTGGTATGCTTATGAGAATTTATTTTATCAGTAACCTGATGAACTTGAATGTTATTTTTTCTTGCAATCACATGTATGCTTCTATATGCTAATCTTATGAGTCTATGAATGGAAATATTTCTTTTCATGCTCTGTTTTATAAGATTTTCATGAATGTATTTATACTCTTCTGATGAATGAATTCATTTAACTTGCTCATTCTGATTCTCTCTCTCTTTTAAAAGCCTAGAAAAAATGAAAATTAAAGTATGTTATTAAGTATACCTACCTGCCCTCATATTCATCTCTGCAACTGAACCTTTGACATAAAACCTAAAACCTAGACCTAGTTCCTTGATTGTCATTCCTATCCAACAAAAACTCAAAACAAAACCCTAATTCACTGAGCCTATTCCTAGCCTAAGATCATTACATATCCAATAATTTCATTGGTTGTAAAAGTGACATTCAGAGAGCCCTCTCTGGTTTTGGTAGGGTTGGTCACCAGACCTAAAGCTTGGTTTGAGGTTACCTCCTTCAGTTCCATTCTTAGCCTCTGGAAACGGGGGGAGTGATAACATTATGGAAGGAATTACACTTCTCCCTCATATGAGAAGTCGAAATCAGTTTGTAAATATTTTAATATTAATTACTTTATCTCCTGGTATATAAATTTGATGTAAAATTATGCTATTTACAATGAATATTGAAGTATTTTTTTTATGGACGTCATTGAAATATTTTATTATTAATAATATTATGTTCAATATTGAAAGATATTTTTCGTTATTAACATTTTTGAACTTTTTTTAACTAGGTATTATTTTTTAGAATCTATGCTTCTGTGATCCATATAAAATTGTAAAATCACTTTCGGTAATAATCACATATAATGGAACGTTGTCGACGCGTTTCGAACCAACCAGTGTGGTTCATCATCAGGACTAGGTGAGAGATCAGATCAAATCAATAAGCTTAAATAGATGTAGAGATGTTTAAACTAGCCGTTTTTTTTACGGCTAGTTTGACTTTTTAATAATTTAAAATGTTTTTAATAAGTAACGGCTAGTTCCTCCTACTCTTTTAAACCAATTAATAAATTTATTCATTTAGTTAATAAATTATTAAACTTATTAGTTTTAATTATTTAGTAAACATATTGGTTATAAATTTTTATTTTAATGAGAGGTTAAAAAATAAGAAAAGAAAAATAAAAATAAATAAATAAATGAATAAAAATAAATAAATAAATATAAATAAATATAAATAAAAATAAAAATAAATATAAATATAAATATAAAATAAAAATAATAAAATGTAAATGTAAATAAAATATAAATCGAAAATTGAATATAGCAAAATAAAAATAAATAAATAGAATAAAATAAAAATAAAAAGAGAAAAATAAATAAATAAAATAAAATATCAAACTTTTAAAAAATAAATAAACTAAATAAATAAAAATAAAATAAAATAAAAATAAATAAAAATAACTAGATAAATAAATAAATCAAATCAAAACAAAATCAAATCAAATAAAAATAAAATAAACTCAAATAAACAAATGCAAATAATTAAAAACAATTTAAAAAATATATATATATATATATATATATATATATATATATATATATATATATATATAAATAAAATATAAATAAATAAATAAATAAAAATAATAATACAAAAAATAAAATAAAATTAAAAATTAAAAATAATAAAAAATATAAATAAAATCAAGGACATAAGGCAGGAATCCAACACCTGCTAATGTTCCAACCATCATCTCTGTTGAGATTAAGGGGTCTTTTTTCGATTTCTAAGGCCTCTCTTAACTTACGATGATGGAAATGGTCAATCCTAGCAAGAACCTTCGCATCTTCAATGCAAATATGATGGTTAGTCTTTCCTGCATGTTCAGCTAGGGCAGATGAGCGGGATCTTCCATGCTTAATGTCAGCAGCATGTTCAGAAATTCTTTGATTTATAGAACGTCCAGTTTCGCCAATGTAAGGTATCCCACAAGAACAAGGAATGATGTAGACACCTTTCCCATCCCTAGGGTCAATCGGGTCTTTAACCGATTTGAGAGAGCTGCGAATCGTGTTAAGGGGCTTGAAAAACGAAGACACCCTATGCTTCCTAAGGACCCTCGCAATTTTATCAGTGGTTCCTTGAATGAAAGGAAGACGAACACTACGGGACCATTGACTAGGGTCTTTATTCTTTTTAGATAGAGGACCCTTTGCTGCTTTAAGAAAAGCTTGAAGGCCTTGCGATCTACTATAACCATTTCTAAGAAAGACACTTAACAGATGAGACTTTTCCTTTTCAAGGTGAGACTCATCAGAGATAGGTATTATTTTATTTCTTTTAATGTAACCTTATGATACAACATCTCTCCTAATAATGATAAATAAAAAATGGTTTACAAATGTGATACTAATTTTTAAATGAGTAAATTATCTTTTTGTTTTATTTTATTTCTTTTAATGTAACCTTATGATACAACATCTCTCCTAATAATGATAAATAAAAAATGGTTTACAAATGTGATACTAATTTTTAAATGAGTAAATTATCTTTTTGTTAAACGCACACATGGTAAACACACAAGAATAGGGAAAATGATAAATATACGTGTGATTTATTTTACTATTAACTATAGATGTACATTTATATTGCATTGATGTGACCCTTGGATTCCACATTTCACTTGGAATCCTTTTTTCCATTCACCTTCCACACCTACCCATAGAGGATTAGGTGTCCAACATTCCCCCCCTTCATCCGAAGGTGTATGTGTGAGTCTAAGAAGAGATCTATAATACAAAAATGGAAAAGTATGCATGGAATCACTTAGGCTAAATGAGCTCTCTAAAATGTTGGCATAAAGAGGTGGTTTAAGGATGACCACCAACACTGGAACGCTTAGTGTTGTTCCCAAAACTCTTCGAAATTTGGCAAGAAGCTAAGGTCTTCTTCTAGAGGAAGTGTCCCTCATATTTTGAAGAGGAAGACCTTCAACCTAGAAGAAGGGAGGTATAAAAATTGTGATGGTTTAAGGATTACCACCAACTCTAGAATTCTTGATTCATTTCTTGGAACTCTTCCAAAACTAGCAAGACGCTAAAGTCTTCTGCTAGAGACAGTGTCCTGAATTATTTGAAGAGGAAGAATATCAACCTCGCATAGATGGTTTAAGTTTTTCCACCAACCAAAGGAATTCTCATGGGCATATGTGTCTCTGGCTACAAATATGAATATGGAATGGCAGGTTGTGGCTTAGGCTCGCTTGAACAACTATGTCTCTGGCTACAACTCTGAATCTGGAATGAGAGATTGTGGCTCAAGCTCACTTGAAATGTTGTGTCTCTAGCTACAACTCTAAATCTGGAATGACAGGTTGTGGCTCAAGCTCGCTTGATGTGGCTTCGAAGCTTTTATATGACCACAATTTCCCCCCCAGTCAGGTACAAGGTGAGATGATGGAAAAAACTCAACTGCAATATTGTTCAATATTCTAGAGCAAGTTTTGACATATGACTTAAACATCTTCTTGGATGTTGATGCCCATTGACAAGAAGTGATCCATCCAAGATGAATCTTTGTCCTTGTAGGAGGCTTATTTCTGAAGCATCTGTGTGAATAATAGGTGTGCCGACCACAATGCTTGCATGGGTGAAGATAAAAACAATGATCTTTCATATGGCCAACTCGATCACAGTGTTGGAATTTTACAGTCCATTGTTGCTGCTGTGGAAGATGAGTAGAATCTAGAACAACTGAAGGTGAAATGTCATAAAGAAATCTGACACTCTGAAATTGAATGGCCTTGGAGTAGTCTGGAATATGAAAGGACAATTGCTTGTCATATCCAAGACCTGTTTTGTGCTTGTTATGTACAAGCTCTTCCGAAGGTATGATGATGGGCTTGGGAGGTGAAGCATGAGCTTCTGCATCTGCATACAAATCTGCTCTTGTATTGGGCTCAGTGATCTAACCAATATCTTGTTTCTGATCGGAGTTTGTCTCAGTGTTCTGAACAAAAACAAGTTCAGAATTACAACTCTTTTGCTGAAGCTCATCTCGCTGTAACTGAGATTCTAGTTGCAGAAAAACAATCTTTTCTTGTGCATGATGCAAGCAAGTATGAATGTCAAAGAGAGCATCTTTACTGATTTTGACTATGTCACCTGTAGTAGATTGTATCATAGTTTCCAAGAACTCTAATAGTTCATAAAATTTGGCCATTTTCCAAACAACTCAATCTAAAGAAATGAAGGGAATTGGCTTCAACCCATGATTCACCTTTGATATTTAAAGAAGAGATAATAATACTATCATCACTTACTATGGAGTGTTTTCTAATGCTGGAAAATATAACATATCCACAAAAAAAGTAATTCCACCAATTAAAGCTATTTAAAACTTTAAAAATTTTCTGGCAACTCCACCTTATTTTTTGAGGCAACACTAGCAACATCAAACTACATGCATCACTCCATTTTAGGACACAGAACTCAACGCACATTATTGATGCTCAACACAATATATCCATTCAAAAAAAATGACCAAGACTTTCAACACTGGATTTAAGGCTTTCAAGTGAATCTAAGAAACGAGTTGGTGTAGCAAAGCACTTGATATTCAAAATTTTCAAAGATTGACTAGAAGAAAATATTTTGCAGTGGTTAAATGTATCGATTCAAACACATTTCTATTCCATGGAACTAGAGCTTGCTCTCTTCATTTTTGGTTGTCTAAACATATATTAACATTACCACTCCTCTTCTCATATATAAAATTGAATGTAGTCACTTCTATATATTATGCCTTGGATCATTAATATGATTTTAATAACCACCTGAATGCATGCATCGCTAGCTCAATACGCAAAAAGAAATGGCAACCGGTCTGGCACTAGCATCAATGGCTTCACTTTGACTCACTATTTAGACATGCATATTGAAACATAGTATATTGGTGGAGGATTTTGCATTCACTGTTTACCTAGTTCTTCTGATGGTCGCAAGATCCTATACACTGCTGGGGCATTTCCCTTTACCTCTAGAGAATTTAACATCAATCTTGTTGACGAGGATGATGGTATGGGTGGCCAAAGAAGAGAACAAAATTTAAAGGTTGTTATCAACTTTGCAGCTCACGGCGACCTTCGCCATTTAGGTTATTTTTTATCAGGGAGGCAGGTAGATTCACTCGAGGAAGCTCTACAGGTTCTCAATATTGTACTGCATGAATTACTGACACACGGTTGGGAGGTCCTTCTACTCCCCCGATTTAGGAACAACGAAATAATTTGGGGAGGGCTTAGAGAGCTGGCGTGGATTTTACCAGAGTATCAAACCGATTCAAATGGGTTTGTCACTCAACATTGATATGTCCTCAACTGCTTTCAATGAAACACTACTCGTAATTGATTTTGTGGCACAACTTTTGAAGGAGGTAGGCATTGTGAAATAATGTGGAGGAGGGACGAACACACAGGGAACTAGAGAGCCACGGAGGGCGGAGACTCTGAGCAGTGGATTCAACTTTGTATAAGGCCGAAATACTGTGGTAGATGTATGTTGTGGGAGGAGGTAGTGTACAAGGCCAAAGGGCCAACGCTGTGAAAGTCAGGGTGGACGCAGCTTTTGGAGTTCCGGGTAAACTGGAGTGAGTATGGAGGATGGAGTCAGGATGGAATGGATTTTCTCACTGATAATTTCAATGGGTGCATTATGATAATATCTATTTGGATGTGTTATTAGAGAGGTTACTGAAGCATTACTAAAAATGCCTAACCCACTTACATAAAAATGGGCTCTCACAGAAAATTAAAACACTGACATGATTTGGCCATGGAAAGGTCAGGTTGCCAGCAAATTGATAGAAACACAATTTTCTTGATAGCTTCCCCAAGATTTATGCTAAGTGTGAAGAGACTAGCCGTTTTTTCTATTTGGATAATGCAGAAAATACATGGAATTCAATCAACCACAGAGATGAATGAACCATTCAACATGTATGAATGCATAGAGAAACTGTCGGGAAACAAAATATTTTGTATTAGGAAATAAAGATGCACATAATAATGACAATTTTAACAAGAAATAAGGCTTAACCGTCATGAAAATAGAATGACCATAAAACCAGTGGTTCAAATTGTAGCAGGGCCAAAATTCCCCTGCTCTGATACCATGTTAAACACATGCATGGTAAACACACAAGAATAGGGAAAATGATAAAGATAAGCATGAACTATTTTACTGTAAATCATAGATGTGCATTTATATTACATTGATGTGACTCTTGGATTCAACATTCCAAGGTCATTTGGACTCCTTTTTTCCATTCGCCTTCCACACCTACCCATAGAGAATTAGGTGCCCAATACTTTTGGATAATATTTTACAAAGTGTAATGTGGATAATATTTTATAGATTATTTATCTTATACATTATAAATTAATTTTGTTGCATAATTATAATAATTTGAGTGGATTTAATGGTCAAGAAAATGTGTTTTGTTCAAGGAGGTCATCCAAAAGGGGTAGAGTACCTACAACTTTGTAAACTTTTAATAGTCAAAGTGTTGCATGGAACCAACTCACGTATCTCTCAAATAAGGGGGTCTTAGAGTATGTACACCTCCATATACTTTAACAAACAAATAAATGGGTCTTAGTGTATGTAGACCTCCACAGACTTTAATAGTCAAAGTGTTTCATGGCAATGGGACCCTTGTCCCACAAAGAAGTGGATTTCATACACCAATTTGGTATGTGGCTTGGCTTGAACTTACAATTAGATTATAAGTTGTTGTCTCCTAACTTTACATTAAAATAAATAAAATAATATCTACATGAAAAGAATTCAAGAAATTTTAACGACAAATTTTTTTTTCAATATCCAACATAAATATTAATAACAAAAAAATGTTGTCATAAATAAATTACTTCAACCTCCACCTCAAATAAATAATTTTACATCAAACTTATAGAAAGAGAGATATAGAGTAATTCATAGTGATTGATTTTTATTATTATTATTAATTAGTGCATAAATGCTTTCTACCTTTTAGTATGAAGGAGATTAATTCCTTCACTATTCAATAAAGAATTTACAAGTAACATCTAAAAATATATTGATATTACATCTCAATATGAAGGGAATGTGAAATTCCTTCACTCCTCAACATGGAGTTGATATGTGGTATTTAAAAAGGAAATATTATTGACAAAAGAAATATTTTTTCAACCATATATATAATATTTTTATTTCCATATTAACATAATTTTATATTAATTTGATATAGAGATAAATAATTTGGAAGAAAAAATATTATAGTGTCAATCATAAATAAAATATTTCAAGTTTGATATTAAGTAACATAAATTTATTTCAACTTTACATATCGAGAAATTGAAAGTAAAAAAACATTTTTATATGTTTTCTTTCTAGTATGAATGAGATGTGTAATTTCTTCATATTTCAATATGCAAAAATTGTGTGCACCTTCATATTCCATGGATATATTCTTTTTACTTCTCAAAAGAGAGATCTCTATTTAGAAATATATTGATATCAACAAAGTATTTTAATGTGCACAATGTGGGTCATAAAGAATATATTTCAATGTCCATTTTGAATAAAATATTTTAGATATCAACTATGTATATACTAGTGTAGCCATATAAATTAAACGACTTATAATTGTCTATCCAAATCATCCCATGATAAGCATCAAAGCACTTACCCTATGATACAACTCATATTGCCAAATTAAGAAAAAACATAAAAAATATATAAATTATAAATTTATTTTAAATTATTATTATTAATAAAAAAAGAAATAGTAAATATTTATACATTTTAAAGAAGATATAATAATATTCTTAACCATGTAGATTCACCCCCACTTCACCATGGAAATTCTTAACTTGTAAATAGTGTTTGTTACAACACCATGGGTAAAACCATGGCTCATCAATACCACATGTCCAATATGACATATTGATATGACATTAATTTTAGTTAATTAATTTGAGATGAATTAATTAAAATGGAATAAATAACTTAAACAAGATAAATCTTAACCCTTGGTTTGTGAATACTACTAAGAATATTCTAGCATATTCCATGGTGGTTAAATCTCTATTATACACCTAATAATTATTGATAATAAATTAAAATTCTAGAAGACATGTTATAAAATAGACAGGTCTTTCTATATAATTATATAAATTCATTATAAATAAAATATTCTTATGATTAAAATATTGTATTAGTGTGTTACTCAAAATCAAAGAGACATGGAATTATTTTTATACTTAACGAGGAGTTGACACATGGGGCTATCACACACATACATATAACTAGTGAATATCCATATTAATACTCCATCTATCAAGAAAGGGATAAGAGCTCCTTTTTTCAAGTTTTGCATTGTAAGTTGTGCTACTTATTTTTATTTTAATTACAAGTATAGCATGGTGGAGATGTTGTCCCATAATGTTACATTTAAAAATAATAGTCTTGTCCCACAAATAAGGGGATCTCATACACCAATTTGGTGTGTGTCGTAACCTTGACCTTAAAATTAAATTATTATTATTGCAAGGTCCCATAACATTACATTTGAAAAAAAAAAATCATTTACACGAAAAAAAGTAAAAAACTACAAGTAAGCTTTAGAGGAAAAACATATAAATAAAATTTGGAGTAAATTTAAATATACATCTCCTAAATGTTTAAATCACATCAAGGATTTTAAGTTTAATTTCTTTAGTTGCATTTTTTTTAATTTAATCATTTAATAAGAAAAAAATAATATATGATATGGAATTAAATGATTAAACATAAATTATTATTGGTTTAGGGGACTCCTTTGTTTGTGAGACAAATTAAATGATTAATCATAAATTGTTATTGGTTTATGACACACATTTGTTTAACAAGAGACATATTACTAATTTAGTGTTAAATTTTAAGGAGGCATATATACTCTACCTCTCGAGATTTTGCATTCCAAATTTGTGAATTTGTTGAATTTTTTTTTGGTAAATCAGCGTTACATAATATCAAAATCTTTTTGTCCTAGTATGTTAGATTGTAGTATACCAACTACAAAAGTTAATGTCTTTTATAAAAAATGTTCATATACTAACTGGATACATACATAAAGGTATTTTGACCAAAACTTCATTATGCCATGTGTAGAACAACCATAAGTTAACTGAAACCATCAAGAGGAGGTGGAAATATAAATAGCGCTTGGAATGGTTGGATTGGTTGGATTGGTTGGAGGTGTAGGATTCGGTTTTTTGTAGAGCTATGTTGGCGTAAAAATGATGAACAAGTTGAGACCCTGGGTTTAAGCATAGGGTCCAACAAAAGCTTCATCGTAGTCTAGAGTAGCGCCAACATTTTCACCTTACTCGGAAAGAGTAATGCATCTCACCCAAGGAACACCACGACCTTACTCCATGACCTTACTTAGTTAAGGGGATGGAACCAAGTGTTAGGAGAAATCACATAGAATTATTACTACTCATTAGACCCATTACCACAATGGAAAAGATACAATGATAAAAAATTAAGCATTCAAAAGTAACATGTATCATACATATCATAAAAAAAATTGAAAAGGCCACGTACAATCACATAAGAAGAATTTCATATATCCCTGCAATTTCTTATTTCATTAGTTTGATAGCACTACATCAATACATTCAGCTCAAAATCCCCTTCGACAGAACAAAAACTAGAAATACAATATAACACATGGCTAGGATAATACAAAATCACGTAGGCTCAATAGGCTCCGCGAAAACATCTTGGTACTCTCCTCGCTTTCCCCCATTTGGATTTTCCTTTTGCCTTTTTAAACGCTTCACTCACTTGGACTGTTTCTTCTCCCTCAGATGCTCTACCCTTTCCTTTCTGGCTACTGTTTTTTCTTTTTCATCTACTTCCCTAGCTATTAGCAAACATTCTAGATCAACTATGACTGCATGTGCCCTGATTTCTCTTAGCCAATCCTCTACAACTTCCAGTATCTAGTGGGTCCCTTCTCCTTCTTCAGTTATCTTTTTTGCAACTTTCCAACGGTCACCTTTGGTAAAAATGTGGCCAACGTGAAACATGAAAAAAATAAATCCTCAAAATGAATGACCCAACAAGCCCTGACCACGGTCCATTGACTCGTCCCCGAGTCAATCATTTGCTGGTCTTGTTGGTGCTATTGGTGCTTCATGTTATTGAGGTGCTTCTTCCTGTGCTACTCCTCCTTGGCTTGTTTCTTCAAATGAAGGACCAAAATATGGAATGAAATCAATGGTTGCATTCTTGAACCATGTATACTCAACAAGTATCACCTGCCATGAGCTTACATGAGTGCTTGCCACTTGATTGAGGAATTATGTTGTGACTTTGGCTATAGGTTTGGAAAAGCGGGTCATCAATAGGGAACTCCATTGAGTTTGTACATCCGTGTTGATTTTTTGTTGCGTATGGAAGTGATCCTATGATGGGGGCTTAAGGTCACAAAGTAGGCTCTTAGTATTGCTTAATTCATCTTCAATTTATCAGATCTTGATTTATAGGGCATCCACCTGTGCTAGGAGCTACTTTTGCTAGTTCTTGTACTTGGTAGCCATGGCTTGGTTGAATAATTGATTAGCCTGTTGATGCAGGGGTTAAACTGGTTAATTTTTCTTGGTAAGGCAATTGGAATAGTCTTGAGCTTATGTTAAGAGTCCCTTAGCTTCCCCATATCTTGAATGATAAAGGCTTTCAAACAAGCTGCTTCAGTTATTTTCTGCTCTATTACATGGCATACTAGGAGGTTAGATTTGGTAGCACCCTTTGAGTGGAATAAATAGTTTGTTTTAGATATTTATTTGTCGATACAAGGTCACTGTAGGCTTCTTTTATGTGATCACAACATTCGACTAGAGTCCAGGCTAAAAAGTCTTTTGGTGCATTTGTGACAATATCGAAAATTGAGGGCCATAGATCTTGGAAATTTGTAGTTATTTGGTCGACCTAGTTCTGCAGAGTCCGCTTCTCCTGAAGAATTTGATCTCATTTGATGTTGTGAGATCCTCCAGAGAGCTACAGAAGGACTTTATGTGTGTCTCGAGCTTCTTGACGACTAGATTAATGGTTTCTTCAGCCAGGGGCTTCCGAGAGGTGGAATGGGTTTCTCTAAGTAGCGGTCGAGGAACCATTCCTCCAAACAAGTATATAATTCTCACATCTCGAACTTCTGCAGCAATACCAGGCCAGTAAGAAATTTCAGTATGGAAGGACTCCTCTGATAAAACACATGATTGGACCCGCATCTGAAACCTGTCAGAGTTGATGCACTTAGGTTGCACCCAGGTGCTTCCATGACTTACACCAAACCATATTTCTTTTGAGTATTCATTGAGGAGAAAAAATGGGATTCCTTTCTTGGCTTTGGTGATATCCAACATTTTCTGGTACAATCCAGTAAAAGATGCCTCATTTATTTCCTTGTTATTAGGATCCCAAGAGGCACACTAGGGAAAATATCTGAGTGCAAGGGGTTGATCTTAAACAATTGATGCCACCTATTTTCCTTTTGGTGGGCACCACTTCCACATGGCTAAGGCAACAATGATATATCCATATATATAATAAGTGGCCCTTTTGTAGGCATCTTTACAAGCTTCGAAGAGTTCATTTAACATAAAATTACACAAATTTAATTATCTGCCTTGCAGTCAAGCTTCTGCGACTAAGATAATGTCTAATGTGAATTTTCCTTTTCAGAAATGGCACATGAGATTTCCAAAAATTGTATAGCAGGCGAACTTGATATTAGGCTTGTTAATTTATTTGATCATGGAACTGTTACCACCATGTTGACTAGCATACCTGCTATAGTAGTTGTTGTTTCCCTTCTTCATTCCCCACTTGGCGTATTCTAAAATGAAGTCGACACAATGACTCCTACAACAAAAAAACCTTGTGAGTCTATGAATGTCGATGGAATGGATTGGGTATTCCTTGTCATTATATAAAGACCCTCCATGCACTATTTTGATGATGAATTTTATACATGGCATCACTACTCTCGTGGTGTTGAACATTTGAAGACTCCATAGATTTAGCAGTGTCGACCTCTATAGTCCTTCGAAGTCTTATTTAACTTTCGATGATTTACTTCCATCGGATTTGGTAGAAAATTTTGTATAAACCTCTTTTTTCAGAGCTAGGAAATGGAAAAGAGTCTGAGAGATCATTATCGACATGTGCAACCTTGTCATATTTTCCATAAAGAGGCTCAATTTTGGTGATTCTTGAATTTGGTTTAGTCGCTCGAACAAAGTTTATGGTCTTAGCCATGGTTGCAGTCTAGTGACTATACACAATCTATATAAGGGGCTTGAAATTGAGTTTAGGTCCGAGGAAATTTGATAGAGACTCCAGACTGGGAAATTCACACACTTATGCTTTGCTTTTAAAGAAGTTATCATTTCCTTGCAGACTAAATAGAAAGACCCGACATGTTGTTTTTTATTAAACCATTTAACTAATTAATACGGTAACTTTCCATACTTGATCCAAATCATGCAATAACGATGATTATGACCTGGTCTTGACTCATATGACATGAAAACTGAAAAAGGAGGTTGGGGATGATGGGTAATTATGATGATATGATGGAAGGTTCCTAGAAGTTGATGAATGGATCATGTCAGGGATATTACGGGAGAGATTTATCCCAAATTCAAACTGACACAAGGAATTATTACTAATTATTACATATAAGATGATTGACACGTGCGACTCCCTGACCAAAAATAGTTTCAGAGATATGCACACAGCTGACACTACCAAAATACCTAATGGAAACTCATTTGTAATCGACTCACTGAAATTAATAAGGAAACTAAATTAATTGACACAACTCTCACACTAAAATAACTGAGTGACTCTACCTAGACCTAACTAGGATCCCCTTTCAGAGATCAAATCATTTTCATGTAGAACTGGTTGTGCCGTGGGATGGATTCAGGCGAGAACCATTAACCCAACCAGGAAATAGGACTCCATCCAGTTGCGCAACTCTCAAGTTACATTCCCATAATACATCTTGTATCTCATGATCAATAACACACCTGCACAATATCTGGTCAAGTCCCGACTTGTACAATTTCCTTGCAATCAACTGGTAATCTATAGCTCGGACTACCATGTGCCTCTGTTGTGTTTTCATGTACTCCTATGGGAATTTACCTAGTGGCTAATAATAATGTAGTGTCCTCCAAGTAGTGTAGTATGTTCTCAACTTGAAACATGTTGACATTTGGTTGTTTATCATCTATTGATCCCCTGACTTCACCCGACTCTAGCTGGGAAATATGATCAGGTCCCATGTTTAGTCTTCCAAGCTTGATAATTACTTTGAATTTTAACTTCTAGAACATCAAAATCCATTTAAAAATCCTTCCTTCAAGCACATGAATTTTCACTAAATAATTCAAGGTTAGATGATCAGTAAATAACTTGAACGACATCCCGAGAAGATGGTGCTAGAATTTCTGTAGTGAGTACACCATCGCAAGTCCTTCGCACTCAGTTGTGGTATAATTCTTTTATGTCGTGGAAATTTTTTTTCTAGAAAAGTAGATCAGGTGATCAAGATTTTCATCCCCGTGTTGAGCCAAAACAACACCCAAGGTGATTCTCGATGCGTAAATATGGACATGAAATTGATTGTTCCAATCTGGTTAAACCAGGATTGGTGCACATGCCAACTTTTCCTTCAACACATTGAAATTTACTTCACATCCATCATATCATTCAAAGCTTTTTTGGTTTCTTCAATAGCTTTTCCATTGGGGAAGTGATCGATGCATAGTTGCAGATGAACCTGCGGTAATATCTCGTATGGCTACGCATGGATCTTAACTTCTTAAAACTTGTGGGCGGGGGCATATTCATGGTTACTGTGACTTTAGTAGGATCAACACATAATCCCTCCTTATAGACTCTATGGCCTAAAATATTTCTAAAAGGGTCAATGAATATGCACTTTCTCAAGTTTAAGGAGATTTGCAACTGTCTAGAATGGTCAAACATCACTCGTAGAAAACCGAAATGTATTTTTAGAAAAATGTAGATGATACAATCATCCATGTAAACATGTGGATATAATCCTGAAAGGAAGTGATTAAAATCCTCGACAATATCGTCAGTGCATTCTTGTGTCCAAGAGGCATGAAATGGTAAGCGTAGGATCCCCTTTAAATTGTGAATATGGTTTTCTTCTTATCATTTTCTGCAATACAGACTTGGTGGTAACTAGAGAATATGTGTGTAAAAGAGTAAGCTTCATTTCTTTCCACATTTTCTAGAACATCATCTCTAAAAGGGTTGGGGAAAGGGTCATGAACATAGGCATTATTCAGACTCTAACATTCCATACAGATCCAATTTCTTCAGAGTGCTTTTTGTTTTGTATAACAATTAGACTAACCCGCTCAGCTTCGTCAACTAGGAAGATAAGCCATGCTGCCAACATTTTCTCTATTTCATTCTTCAACTTCTCTTTGAACCTTTGGTTCAGTCTATGCGTTCAATGTTTCACTGAATTTACATCATGTTTAAGCACAATCTTAATTTCCCCTAGCCCCCCCTTAATCCCCTTAAGCTCTGCAATAGATGAAGGGAACATGTATTCGTATTCTCTTAGGAGGTTGAATATTTCCTTACTACTATTCTTATCCTAGTAATCCCCAATCAAATCTACCTTTGGATTTTCATCAACATTGATTTTTTGCTTCCTCAACTTCATAGGTAATAGCTATGGACCATCTGTTGCAAGCTCATCTTCAACGCTCCACTTCCCTTCAAATTCATAAAATGGTATATGCCTTAATTCCTCTAAATAATCTCCCTCATGATATAGTTCTATCTTCTTGTAAGCCATGGATTCATGGAATTCATATTCATATATATGATCAAAGGTGTTTTGGTCTACCCAACCCTGATTCAACTATCCTACTGAGAGAAAAATCCTTCTAATGGTTTTTAAAGAAGTTTTTATCCTCTCATCATCATCGGTGAAGGAAAAATCACTGACAAACTAAGCTTCCATATAGTTGTTGATCAACGATTGTCATTGATGTCAACCCAAGCAGCGCTAGGGGCTAACCCAATATTGCATGGTAATTTTGAAGTACCAAATTAATATATTCTAGGTCAATAATTCTTTTTATGGTTTCTACTTTTCAAGATGTTTCCGTTGATATATGGCACACAATGTAATTCTTCATGGTTTGAGAGATATTCATGTTTGAAGTTTGTACCCCCAGTTAGTGGGCTAAAACCCCTTGGGGTTGGGGCATGGGTCATTGAAAGTCATAATTAATATTTTTTGAGCTCCTAAAATCCTTCCCACATTCACTTGTTTAAGCCCCTCTCAACTTAAGCATTCATATAAATTGTGATCTTCATTTCCTCCTTATGCAAGGGATTCGGCCATCTAAAACAGGTCATCGTGGAATTTTCACTCTAAAATTTTTTCTACGAAGGATCAGAAGCTCAAATTTTTATGAGGAGAATCCAAAATCATGAGGAAGCTGCAGTAAAAATTTTAGATAAAGGTGTGCAACATTTTTGGAGATATGATCTGTGTAAGTCAGGTTTTTTGCAGGCTCCTGAAATTCATCTCAAAGAAGTGACCTTGGTAAAATCGTCATAACTCTCTCTCTGAGTATCGGATTGGAATTATGTAAAAAGTGGTAGATATTGCACAGTATTTAGTTTTTTCTCTATTAATTTCAGAGCCAAATGAATAAAAAGTGACACGTGGCACATCGTACAAGTGCGCTCTGCTGAAACAGTCCATAATTAGGGCATTATGAGAAATTGGGTATAACTCTCCCTTGAAGAATCAAAATTGGGTTAGACCTGTGGAATTGAAAAATATGACTCAGAGGACTACTATAGAATTGAAAATCAAATAGAATCTCAGGCATTGGAGCGTCCATTTAGTTGGAGCTGGAGAAGAAAGTTTTTCTAGATTCTAGGAAGTTGGAGCTTTATTTTCAATTGGAGTTGAATATTAAAGAATTATTCAAAAACAATTAGGTTGTTTTTGTCCCGGAGTGGGTTTCCACCTTAAAAACTATGCGCATTTGTGTTCCTCTTGTTTTCTGCTATAATTGTATAAAAACTGATAATAATTGAAGATTAACTAATGCTCTAATTGAAAGGAATATTGATTCACCCCCCCCCCCCCTCTCAGTATTTCCAACAATTGGTATCAGAGCTTGGTTCCTTAAATAGCAGTTTAACAACTGGAAGGAGGTCATGGAGCATACCAAGAATGGTGTACCTCTATTCAATGAAAATAATTATGCACTCTGGAAAGGAAGAATGGAGGTCTATCTCTTGGCGCAAGGTTACGAAGTATGGGACACTGTTCAAAATGGATTTACATCAACTATGGATGAACAAGGTAAGAAGAATTTAGTAAATAATGCAAAAGAAAAAAATATTATTATCAGTGGACTTATTGAATCTTCTTATCATAAGGTGTTGGGTTTTAAAACTACCAAAAATGTATGGGATAAGCTTGAGAATATATATGCAGGTGACTCAAATGTCAAAGAAGCAAAGCTTCAAATCTATAGAGAAAAATTTGAGCAACTCAGAATGAAAGAATATTGCAACATTGCTGCATACTTCCAATACGTTGATGAAATAACCAATACTCTAGAAGGATTGGGAGAGATAGTTGATGAGAAGACTATTATACGGAAGATTCTTAGAACGTTACCAAGGAGATTCAACCCAAAGGTATCAGTCTTAGAATACAGTGCAAATCTGGATAAACTCAACAAAGAGGAATTACATGGAGTTCTCATAGCATATGAAATGATACTTGATGAAGAAGAGGGTACTTCGCATCTAGAAACTACGTTTGTTGCATCTAAGAAAACCAATAAGGATAAAAAAACTTCAATTGAAAATACATGCACTTGCAAGTGTGAAGAAAAGGGAGATGATGAAGAAGGTCTTTCAGATGAAGAATATGCTTACATCACGTGAAAACTAAAAATTGGTAAGGGACAATTCAAAGGTAAACTTCCATTGATATATTTCAGCTATAATGAGGTTAGGCATTTTGTAGCAAAATGTCCAAACAGAAGTAATGGCAACTCAAAAGGAAAGAAAGGCTTTAATAAATTCAACAAGCAAGGATCCAAAAGGAACTTTCTCTCTAAAGAAGATAGCTCATCATTCGATGAAGAAAATGACAGTGAAGAAGAATTCAATGAGAGAGTATTGTTTATGGCCAAACACTATAAACAAGAGGTATCAAACAACGAAGAAGAAGGATGGACCATAGAAAAATTTTATGAGGAAGCAATCAAGCTTATAAAAGATCTCAAGGCGGAGAATATCCATTCCAAAACTCTTGAAGAACAAGTTCAAGGTCTCAAAATTGAAGTTGAGGAACACAAATGCATTGAAGAGTCACTTCAAAATAAGTTGGAAGAAAGCAACCAAGAAAGGGAAGAATTAGAAGCCGAAATAGTCTCACTACGCGAGGAAGCGAAGCAAGGAAAAACTATCCAAAACTATGCCAATAGCTCATGGGAATTGGAAGAACTCATCAATAATCAACAATCTTACAACGACAAAACTGGCATCGGTTACAAAGAAGAAAAAGCATGACCTTCTACAACAAAATACAATGAACCTATGAGATCTGACATGCATGTAGACTTCATTGGACAAGATTCGCAAGAACAGCCTTGGAAGACAATTCCTCGACGAAAATTTCAATCCAGGTACCAACATATTTTTTATGGCTACTGTTATTCATGTGGAAAATTTGGTCATAAAGCTGTAGAATGTCGCACGTACCCTAGGAACGAATACAATTCCAGGAGATCTGTCAAATATTAACCTCCTAGGGCTCAGCATAACATCAATAGATTTGAACATTTAAGAAATAATATTGAGTGTTACAAATGTCTAAACTTTGGACACATAGCCAAAGATTGTAGACTTGAAATCCTCCAAAAGAATCTTTGAAGCCATAGAACAAACGAACATGGAAGAAGAAGAAGAATGATAATTGTGCTCTCGCTTTCAAGGCTCAAAAGAAAAAAGACGTGTGGTATGTTGATATTGGTTGCTCAATGCATATGACTGGAGATAGAAATAAATTTGTATCTCTGAAAGAGAAGAAGGATGGAACCGTGTCCTTTAGAAATGATGGATCTTCAAATGTTATAGGATCAGGTACTGTCACTCTCGGATGCAAAGATGCTCTAGCCAAGAATGTTCTATTGGTTGAAAACATGAATCACAATCTGCTCAGTGTTGGACAAATGTGTGATCAAGGACACACAATACTATTCAACTCCACGAAATGTGAAATTAGGAAAGGTGTGTATGGTGAAATTGTGGCTACAGCAAGTCAAGCTCCAAACGACATATATGTTCTAGATGAAGCAACTAAAGCATGTCTAATAGATAAAGAGGATGATACAATAATTGGTAGCAATGATGAACGACTAAGTAAAAATTTTTATACAAAGGTACAAAGTGATTTCGAGATGTATTTACTTGATGAGCTGACATACTTCTTAGGGCTTCAAATATCTCAGCAAGAGAAAGGAATATTTATATGTCAAGCCAAGATCAAGGAAATGCTCAAGAAATTTAAAATGGAAGATTGCAAACCCATCCTTACTCCAATGGTAACAGGGTGCAAATTGAGCATAGATGACTCATCTAAGGATGTGGATCAAAGGTTGTACAGATCTATGATTAGTAGTCTTCTATATGTAACAACCTCCCGACTAGATGTTATGAAAGAAATTGGGCAAGTAGCAAGATTCCAAGCAGCACCAAAAGAATCACATATTAAATATTCACCAGCATTGGAATATCTTCGCCAAAAGCTTTGGATTCTTCCAATTTCTCATTAGATTTTCCTTTTTCAGAATAAAAAGGGGGAGTGGAAGTATATTACAGGTCTGCAGGACGGTTGTGTGTCAGGGGGAGTGGAAGTAGATTACAGGTCTGCAGGACGGTTGTGAGTCAGGGGGAGTGGAAATGTGTACAGGTCCATAGGATGGTTGTGTTTCAGGGGGGGTTACCCTTTGCCATTGATGTCAAAGGGGGAGAGAATGTTTTAGGAAGAGGTGTCATGATCGCAGGGGGAGTACTTGTGTTGCCATCAATGCCAAAGGGAGAGATTGTTGATTAGCGGTTGTCATTGATGTCAACCTAAGCAGCACTAGGGGCTAACCCAATATTGCATGGGAATTTTGACCTACCAGATTAATATATTCTTGGTCAATAATGCTTTTGATGGTTTCTACTTGTCGAGATGTTTCTGTTGATATATGGCACACCATGTAATTCTTCATGGTTTGAGAGATATTCATTTTGAATATCTCTCAAACCGTGAAGAATTACATGGCGTGCCATATATCAACAAAAACATCTCGACAAGTAGAAACCATCAAAAGCATTATTGACCCAGAATATATTAATTTGGCAGGTAAAAATTCCCATGCAATATTGGGTTAGCCCCTAGTGCTGCTTAGGTTGACATCAATGACAACCGCTGATCAACAATCTCCCCCTTTGGCATTGATGGCAACACAAGTACTCCCCTTGCGATCACGACATGGCACACCATGTAATTCTTCATGGTTTGAGAGATATTCATGTTTGAAGTTTGTACCCCCAGTTAGTGGGCTAAAACCCCATGGGGTTGGGGCATGGGTCATTGAAAAGTCATAATTAATATTTTTTAAGCTCCTAAAAATCCCTCCCACGTTCACGTGTTGAAGCCCCTCTCAACTTAAGCATTCATATAAATTGTGATCTTCACTTCCCCCTTATGCAAGGGATTTGGCCATCTGAAACAGGTTATCATGGAATTTTCGCTCTAACTTTTTTTCTACAAAGTTTCAGAAGCTAAAATTTTTATGAGGAGAATCCAAAATCCCGAGGAAGCTACAGTAAAAATTTCAAATCAAGGTGCGCAATATTTTTGGAGATATGATCTGTGTAAGTCAGGGTTTTTGCAGGCTCTTGAAATTCATCTCAAAGAAGTGACCTTGGTAAAATCGTCATAACTCTCTCTTTGACTATCGGATTGGAATTCTGTAAAAATTGGCAGATAGTGCACAGTCTGTAGTTTTTTCTCTATCAATTTTAGAGCCAAATGAAGAAAAAAAATGACACGTGTCATGCCGTACAAGTGCGCTCTCCTAAAACAGTCCATAATTAGGGCATTGTGAGAAATTGGGTATAAATATCTCTTGAAGAATCCAAATTGGGTTAGATCTGTGGCATTGGAAAGATGACTTAGAGGACTACTACAGGACCAAAAATCAAATATTAAGGATATGAAATAATAGAGATACACCAGATTCAATATCAAGCTCCTAGAAGGAAAGAAAAAGCTAGATCATGTGTTGTCAAGGATTGCAAAGGACCAGACTTTCTATGGAAGAAAAGCAAAGCAAGGTGCAAGAGAGGGTAGCATGACAAGAGCAGCAACCAAGGTGCATAACAGCAGCAAGAATTTCATCATATCAAGTCTTCAAGTGGGCAGCACTGCGTACAATCATTGTACTTAGTCATTGTAAATACATTATTGTACAAATTGTACTAGTGTCTATCTACCAAGGGTTGAAGAGGCAGTGTTGGGAGGTCTAGGATCATCATTAGGTGGTTGTGTCAAAGTTGGAGTTATGGCCTAGTATATCTTCTTCTTCTACATCATTCTATATCATTGTAAAGTGGACCATTTTCCCTTGTACGGGAGTCCATTCTTCTTTTATTCTTCTATAGGGTGGTAGGGTGGTGCTAGGGTGAGTTGTAGCTCATTGGGTGTTGGGGCATCCATTCAGTTGAATACTGAAGAATCTTGGGCATTGGAGCATCCATCTAGTTGGAGATGGAGAAGAATTCTTTTCTAGATTCCAGGAAGTTGGAGCTTTATTTTCAATTGGAGTTGAATATTAAAGAATTATTAGAAAAGCATTAGGTGGTTTTTGTCCCGGAATGGGTTTCCACCTTAAAAACTATGTGCATTTGTGTTCCTCTTGTTTGCTGCTATAATTGTACAAACACTGATTATAATTGAAGATTAACTAATGCTCTAATTGAAAGGAATACTTATTCACCCCCCCCCCTCAATATTTCCAACAATAGTCCCACTCAATGGTATGTCTTCTTATCTCTTCCTTTACATACCATGTCCTCGGAAATGTCTCAGGGTGTGGACAAAGTTGTGCACCCACAAGTTCTTTGGAAGTCCCTCTCTAATCCATCTGTCCTTATAGTCTTGTAGGTGTTTCCATGGGTCGTTTCTCCCTTGATACTTAAAAAATTTAGGCAGGTAGTCTTATGAATACCTAAATATAGCCACCATGGCTATCTTAACCTCCTTCCATTATCTAAGACGGTTGTAGTGATATCCCCACCACCTTGTTGGTGTCGCTTGTAAGGAGATGTCCAGTAAGGGTACTTTGTGTATTTCAGAGATGATTGCATAAACTTCGTTAATAAAATTAGTAACATATTCGTTATTAGTGATACTAAATATATTTACAGATGTTAGTGTTTCCCTCACACTAACATATGTAGTTTTGGTCATTTTTTTTTCCTGGATTAGTTACCCTTATATTATTATTTTAAATTCGTGTCTTGTATTTATATGTTGCACAAATTTCCTATGTTTTATTCATGCCATTAGAAATAGGAAATTCCATACCTCAGTACCAATCTAGTTGATATAGTGGATCATGGCACAACACATGGTGTTTATCTCATGTATGCATTTTTTCCAGTCATCCCATGTAGCCTCAGATTGTTATGTGGATTAATCCCTCTTGCCAACAAGAGTGATCTCCCTAGTATTCTACGAATATCTAGAAACAAACATCCATCTGTAGATCGTTTTCTCTAGATTATTTGCAATTCAGGATTATTATAAACAAAGAAAGAGGACATGCCCCTACCTTGAAATCCAACATTCGGTGCAGTCTTTTATCCAGTCGCTCCAAAGAGACTTCTCCAGTAAGTAGAACCTGTAATCAAAGACATGTTAGTCATTAGTAATTTTGTTGATATCAAATGATGACTAAGTTATGAATCCTAGATTTCTAGAAACAACTATTCAAAGAAGCATTGTGAGTTCTAGAAATCTCACTGCCTTCATCATCCTAAACCTAATTATCTCATTGTAAATTTTCCTATCTCTTGCCCCCTCAAAATTTTTTAATGTTCCAAATTTTTGCAAATAAATTAGAACATTAATTTTTGCTCATATTATCTAGGAGATAAATAAAATGGGTGAGGAGACCCATTTTGCATAAATAAAATTCCACATGAAGTGAGAAAGGATCTATGGAGTAGCCATTTTTGCACCTCCTAGTGTGAAAAGTGGGCAAACACATGAGGATGAGGCCATGTTGACCAAGTTAATAGTGCAACATAAGAGGGTGTAGCTTGCCTGGGAAGACAACGCACTTAGATAGGGAAGAAGATTCCTTGTGGGAGAAACCCTAATTAGGTGGGGTCCATGGCATAGAGGCATCATTTTGCATATAAGGAGGATGAGGCAGCCATAGAGAGCATTATTGAAGATTTGGACTTTGATTCTATTTTCAATCTCCAGCTGTTCAAATGAATTGCAGTGTCTTTGGCACGAGGGATTCCTGTTTAGGAGTTCCTCTCCTCTCTTGAGTAGCTCAAGGAGTATTGCTCTTCATTTCTCCATATTTAGGCATTTGGCCATAGCCACTTCTTCATCTACAGTGCAGTCATTGGGTTGTGTTGTAGGTGTTGTTGTGGAGGAGATTCCAAAACACCATTACTTGGATTATTTATCATAGGAAGGAGTTCCTATTCTTTAGGAGGATCAGCAAGGAGGGTTTCTAGAGCTGATTTGCATATTTTGGCAGAAGGCCAAGCTTCTCCCACATTCATCAGTGCAGTCCCTTCCATAGACTGCATTATCTCATAGTTTATCTGCAGTGGGGGTTTTCTCCACCATTTTGGAGGAAGAGATTTCTGGTGCCAAGATCAACCCCGCACTCAAGGAATCCATTGGAGGAGGTTGTTTCAGTTTGCAAGCCATATTCATTCGCCTCCTTCTATTGTATATTTTGAGTTGCTGCAGCTACCTAGCAACTCTGGAATTATTGTATTTTCATATTTTGTACATGTATTGCAGCCAATCCTTCTAAGGATTGTGTATCAGTGTTATAGTAGTGTTTTCAGGAGTTGAGAGCATGCTCCCCCTCATTTCTTGAGCTATTATTGCAATATCATTTTATTATCATTTTACATGTTACAGTGTCTCCATATGGCTGTGCAGTCATAGCAAGGGTTCACATGTGTAGTAGTTTTCTCTTGTACTTTTGCCTTGAGGATTGGTATTGTTCATCTTGAGCATCATTTCCCTCAAGACTTTGTATACATTTGTAGAAGCTATTATTATAATGAGACGTCTATGAGTTCTCCGTAATTTTTTGAAGTTTGAGCAAGTTACTCTTCATGCTTATGTTTTGCATATTGCTGTAGCTCATTCCCTTGAGCAAGATCTTCCTGAGGAAGCAATATTTGCATAGCTATAGGTAGAGTCTGAGGAAGGGCCAGATAGCCTCCGGTTCTCATCCTCTCTTTAGAGGTGAAATAACTATTAAAATCCCTCTCAGTCAATCTCTGACATAGCCTTGTTCATATTTCCGAAAAAGGAACATTTCAGCGGTGAAAAAGCTGTTGATTTCCATTTCGGGATATTATAGTGGTATCAAAGCATCTTTCTTGGCTTAGCCTGTGGCCTTCAAGCCCAAGAAAGAAGAAATCAAGATGATGAAGAGGATGAGCTTGTTCTCATCAGTTGTTAGATTCAGAAAGAACCTCTCCAAGGAGGTTGAGGAGAAAGAAGAAAGAGAGGAGGAAAAACCCTGCACTTCCTATTCTCATCAAGAAGGATACAAAATTTTGAGCAGGAAGAAGACTCCATTTTTAGATGGAGGAAAAGGGGATAAGCTTACAATGCTTCTTCCTAAATCTGCACAAAGCATTCATGGAAATCTCAAGGAGATTAGGAAGGAAACATATGAAGAATCCCCAAGAGGGTTTGCTCCTAAAGCAAACTCTAGATTTGTACATAGTGGGTGTGAGCATTTAGCCACACACTATGAGGGTTATTGCAGCCATAGCCCCAGCAGTCCCATGAGGGACGTGGAAGAAGAATGAGGAGTGACCAAGGAAAGAAGGCAGCATGGTAGATCCTATCTATCACATTTTGATGGTTCACTTGCCGGTTCAACCAGAGCTTGGGTGCAGGAATTAGACACCTTTTTGCAGCAGCACCAAATTCTAGAAAGTCAAGCTACCAGAGTTGCAGCGTTGCATATGAGAGGTAAGGCCTATGATTTGTGGATCTTTGAATCCTTTCCTTTGAAGAATAATGGCATTACATATTATGCAAATTTCACTAAGGCATTAGTGAAAATATTTGATGGGAGGATTCTTGAGACACACATGATGGGTTTGCACAAAGAAGACCAAACAAAAACCTTGCATAAAAACACAATGCCTCTTTAGAAAACAATGGAGGAGGCCAAAAACCTGAACCAAAACTTGCTGGAGAAGGAAATTTCATCTCACATATTGGAGAAAGGGAGTATGGGAATCTATTTCCCAAAGGAGGATCCAATCATTGAGAGGTTGCGCACTCATGTTGCAAATATTGAGGGCAACAACGCTGTTAGATCTAGAGTTGATCTAGACCCTCATGCAGACGGAAGAGGAGCTCTTGCTCCACATAGAGGGATGATTGCATCTTTGCAAGGGAGTCCCCAGGATCTCATGTATAGAGATCAAGGCACATCTCATGTTTTACCTATGCCATTTTTGAGGAGGTGTGGAACCTTGGAGACAGAAGGAGGAAGTAGGGAGAAGGCACAACATCATGAGATGAGGAGTACACATCCCTATTCATATATGGAGGTTGATGCACCTGAGGAGGTGATTGGATTGCACAGTGGAAGCATGGAGGGTTATCTCCATTCATCTATTCAGTCATCTCTTGATAATGATGTCTCATTTCATGGAGACATTTTGCAGGAAGATCTCCAAGATCTCATGTGTGGAGATCAAGGCACAATTCATGTGCCATTATTGGATAGGGGTGAAACCAGGGAGTCACAAGGAGGAGATGGGGAGAATAACCAGCAGCATGAGTTGAGGAGTACTCACCCATATCCATTTTTGGAGGTTATTGCACCAAGGAGGGAAGCTAGATTGCGCAGTCAGGGCATGGACATAAATGTTCATCCATATATTCAGTCTTCTCTTGATAGAGATGTCTCACCACATGGAGGCATTTCACCTAGGGGGCCACTAGTTCAGCAGAGGAGGGTGTTTGCTTCACACTTGGGGGCACAACTCATTGATTTTATAGAGGTTGGAACCTTGGGAGAGCTTGAGACAGCAGTAGGAGTTTTGGATGGACTCATGAGGGAGGGATACATTTCCTCAACCTCATCTACACCTACTCTCATTGCAGATTCTGCGCTATGGAAAAAGCAGTCTAGGAAGGATAGCAACCTTCCAATTTGTGACTTGGGCATCGGAGATGTCAAGGAGGAGGATAGCCATATGACAGATGTTCTTCATGAGGAACTGCCAGCGCTATTCTTATGGAGGACAGATCTGCATTGGAACTCCCGACTATTGGTGGGATATTCCAATGATCCTTTCACCTGTAGGACATCTGATGATCAACATAGGAGGAGATGCACCAGCCATATGGAGATGGGGGAATCAACACATCCACCCCTTTTCCCTTTCTGGATGAGAGGAGATTCATCTATGAGTCCCTCAAATGATATGAGCAGAGAACATGGTAAGGGTGTACATTGTTTTTCACATGATCATTTGTATGGTATATGTATGCATCCCTTAACCATACACATGCAGGAGAATGCTCCAAGAAGGAGAATACATTTTGCTAGACCTCATGGTTTAGTGGGGGCCATAAGCATGGCTAATGGCCATTATCTTGGAGGACTTGGGGAGGATAGAGATCATGGAGGACATGCTTAATTTTTAGCAGGAATCATTTACCTTCCCCAAACTTGTGAGGAGATTGATGCAACACACCGGTGGTTGAGCAACCACAATTTTTATCAATCTCTATGGCAGTGGAGCACTAAGCTGCACTGGTTACACTTGAGGGACCATTTTCCTTCTCATTTGTTACACATGGCAGCAAGCATGATGCTCCTATTTTCTCCCTATGATTCTATTGTTCATGCTTCTATGAGGAACAAGATTGAGGAGGAGACACATAGGATGGATGTGTCCATTGAGGGAGGAGTCCCTCACATATTTTGCATTGCATGTTCTAATGGGAACATGAGGAATGGTATGGCCACTACAGCAGCAACAATGTTTTATTATGAGGTGAGCCATATGATGGGTATGAGACCGTATGAGGATGATTCCCGACTCATCACATATGGAGATGTTTGGGCCAACATGTCTTGCAGCGTTGGGGGAGAGACCTTGAGAGGTCCAGCCTTCTTCTTGCCACTTGATGGCAACATTGTTGCAACCTAGGATCAGTAGAAAATCTACACTTATCTTAAGTGGAGAGATGGACAACGTGGGGTAGACTATATGGTCTACCATGTGCAGATTTTCAGCCCACCCTCTTTGCCGGAGCCAAAGGTGGATGACAATTTTCCTGAGTTGCCTAGTTGGGAGGTGACTCAATTTTCATGGCACATAGCTTGGGGATGGATGGACCATATGAGGGAGACAATTCCCATTAGATTTCAGACTCCATTCCTCAAGGGGGAACCTATAGACACCACTTGCTATCCTCTTGAGCATTATACCTTACATGATGTTGGCTTGATAGCTACTTGCATGCTAAGGGGGAGAATTGTGGAGGATTGGATTGATGAGCTAGCATCACTGCACTTGGAAGAGATCATCATATAGGGATGCTACAGGCAGAGGAGAAGAATACACATTCTGTCCTTTCACTTGCTTGAGGGCAAGCAATATTTCGGAGGGGAGGACTGTAATGTTCCAAATTTTTGCAAATAAACTGGAACATTAATTTTTGCTCATATTATCTAGGAGATAAATAAAATGGGTGAGGAGACCCATTTTGCATTAATAAAATTCCACATGAAGTGAGATGGGATCTATGGAGTAGCCATTTTTGCACCTCCTAGTGTGAAAAGGGGGCAAACACATGAGGATGAGGCCATGTTGACCAAGTCAACAGCGCAACACAAGAGGGTGTAGCTTGCTTGGGAAGACAACACAAATAGAGAGGGAAGAAGATTCCTTGTGGGAGAAACCCTAATTGGGTGGGGTCCATGGCATAGAGGCATCATTTTTCATATAAGGAGGATGAGGCAACCATAGAGAGCATTATTGAAGATTTGGACTTTGGGTCTATTTGAAATATCCAGCTGTTCAGCTGAATTGCAATGCCTTTGGCACGAGTGATTCCTGTTTAGGAGTTCCTCTGCTCTCTTGAGTGGCTCAAGGAGGATTTCTCTTCATTTCTTCATATTCAAGCATTTGGCCATAGCCACTTCTTCATCTACAGCGCAGTCACTGGGTTGTGTTGCAGGTGTTGCTGTGGAGGAGATTCCACAACACCATTCCTTGGATCATTTCTTATAGGAAGGAGTTCCTATTCTTTGGGAGGATCAGCAAGGAGGGTTTCTAGAGCTGATTTTCATATTTTGGCAGAAGGCCAAGCTTCTCCCACCTTCATAAGCACAGTCCCTTCCATAAACTGCATTATCTTAGAGTTTGTTTGCAGTGGGGTTTGCTCCACCATTTTGGAGGAAGAGATTTTTGGTGCTAGGATCAGCCTTGCACTCAAGGAATCCATTGGAGGAGGTTGTTTATGTTTGTAGGCGATATTAATTCTCCTCCTTCTATTGTATATTTTGAGTTATTGCAGCTACCCAACAACTCCGACATTATTGTATTTTCATATTTTGTACATGTATTGCAGCCAATCCTTCTAAGGATTGTGTATCAGTGTTATAGTAGTGTCTTTAGGGGTTGAGAGCATGCTCCCCCTCATTTCTTGAGCTATTATTGCAATATCATTTTATTATCATTTTACATGTTGTAGTGTCTCCATATGACTACGCAGTCATAGCTAGGGTTCACATGTGTAGTAGTGTTCTCTTGTACTTTTTCCTTGAGGATTGGTATTGTTCATCTTGAGCATCATTTCCCTCAATATTTTGTATACATTTGCAGCTGCTATTATTATAATGAGATGGCTATGAGTTCTCTGGAATTTTCTGAAGTTTGAGCAAGTTACTCTTCATGCTTATGTTTTGCATATTGTTGTAGCTTATTCCCTTGAGCAAGATCTTCCTGAGGAAGAAATATTTGCATAGTTATAGGCAGAGTTTGAGGAAGGGCCAGATAGCCTCTAGTTCTCATCCTCTCTTTAGAGGTGAAATAACAGGTAAAATCCCTCTCAGTCAATCTCTGACATAGCCTTGTTCATATTTCCAACAAAGGAACATTTCAGCGGTGAAAATGCTATTGATTTCCATTTCAGGATATTACAAATTTACCTTGCTTCTCTAAAGAAAACTCCATTTTCTAGGCCTAATTCACCTCATTTTCATCCCCTCACTTACACCCTCACTCATCCTCTTTTTCCCTTATCAAAACCCTAAAAAATCCTCCCTCATCCATCATTTTCTACTAAAAAAACCTTAGACAATGAAAAACCCCTTCTTACATTGTTTAAGTCTGACTTCCAGCTTATCAGACCCTTTAAATTTTGCATAAAACTCTGTTTTTATGCTAGAGGTACCCTTTGCAAAAAACAGGCCTTTGAGCCCCTTTCTAGCTTAAAGCCCCGACCCTCTTCCTCATACGACCCTCCGTCTATTCCTAAAAGCCCCTTCCACCATACAAATATGAATCCACCCCTCTTTATCTTATTTAACCCCCACACTTTGTATAAAGCCCCGAACCCTTTGAAAAAATAAAAGTGGGCTCAATTTTTATTCGCTCCGCTTCATCCTTTCCTTAGGACATCTCGATCTTTGATCAAAGGCACCGGGCCCTGATCCAATGGTTATCGCACTCCCGCCCTTCATCCTGTCCCCTAACTGTACTCGGAAACCCACATACTTCATCACACAAGGCCCCACCTTCCACTTATCCTACTGCCAAAGTTGTTTCTTGCGACCTATCCCTAGCTCCCATCTGCCAAACCTGCACCCCGCTCTAAGGTAATGTCCACACCATAGATATCATCACCCGAGATCTAACAGTCTCAAATCCATATCGTGAAAATTTGGGCATGAAGGATTAAGAACCCCCAACCCACACTAAAAAGGTGGTTTTTCCCTGGACACATGTCCAACGCTAAGTGGAATCACGTGACCTCTGCTCAAAACCACTTACCACTCTTAACTTGAACGATAAACCACCCCATTTTTCTGAAACCGCTTTCTTCCCCTTGCGCCCAAAATTCAATTTTCCTCATTTTTTCGCCTAGTTCTGCATATGGAACCTTGCCTCTGCATCTTCTCACCCTCTACAAATCACCCCCGATGCCTTAGAACCCTAAAAAATGCATTTTTCTCCACTCTTGCAGGTTTTCAAAATTAATAGTTGTTTGTGTGTTTGCGGGTTTTAATGGTAGAAATTGCCCAGAAGGGCATTCCAATGATAATTTAACCTTTGAATGACGATCCAGAGGTCAAAATAACCTAATAAGGGCTAGGAGGGCTTGCATATGGTTGTACCCTCGATGAATCATGATCATCGATGGGTTATAAAACATTCCAGCATGCAAATAAACCCTTCCTTCACACAGAAAAACAAACAAAAGAAGAACGATGAAGGAACGAAGAATAGAAGGCTTAAAGGACTAATTATAGATCAAAGGATAAAACATGGATTAACCCTTTAAGACAGTGATTAAGGATAAAGACCAAAGGTTTAAAGATAAAGGATAAATGAATAAAAATAGTTATGAAGCAGAAACATATAAGATAAAGGCAGTAAGGTAAATTACCTAAACAAAATCAAGGTTAAAAGGCCTTAATACTTAGTTTGATGGTTAAAACAAAGATAGTTAACCTAAAGAAAGCCTCAAGCAACTCAACAAGGAATTAGTTACTCCTCCAAAAGATCAAATTTCCACCTACAACATGCTTTTTGTCCATAAAGGCAATTGACAGTTATTTCACATTCAAAAGATATTTTATCTGTCAAGGCAGTTATTGTAATATATAAGAATAGGCCTTAAAAGTCAAACTTTTCACCTATTCTTCCCTAGAAAGTTAAGACAGAGTTATTAAAACAAAGAAGTAGCTGCAGATATTTCTACCTTATGCCTTGCATGGTTTTTAAAGTCAGGAATGCACCTACTCTGTAATAAATGATACTCAAACCTTATCTTAAGCCTCACCTCCTCATTTGTAGCATAAATACTGCATATGAAATCATTTTATTGTTGGCAATTGGTGACTCTTTGAAATAATACATAGTCTCATGAAAGTTGAAAGAAAATTGATGTCTTGGATCTCATGAATGCTTTGATTTGTTTGTTGATGGAGGAGGCTAGATCATTAGATCCCTGAGCTTGCCTATTGGTGAAGTACTTTTATCTGTAATTGTTATTTCCTGTTTTCATTATTTTTTCAATATTTATTTGTTACAGTAGAGTAAAATTTTTATGCTAAGAAATGTCTTTTGAAAGCACCTTAGTTCTGTTTACTCTTCACTGTCTTAATGTTTTTTTCTGCAAGGTCTGATTGGAGGATTCTTAATTTCCCTCCAGTTCCATCTATGCTTGTCATCTTAGAAATAATTCAATAGAGTATAACTTGGGAGTCTCCCTTTTGGTAAGTCCATATCCCTTTGAGTACGGCTTCAGAGGTTGTTTTTAGGAATGATTTCAATAGAGTGAAACTGGGGAAATTAAGTGGTGAGTCCATGCTCCTTTGAGTACAACTTGAGATATTTTTTTTAAATATCTTTCAAAGTATGATTAGTAGAGTCTAAAATAGGGAATTATATGGTGTGCCCTGTCCTCTGAACTGCCTAAAAAGTTTTCTTTAAAGATTCCTAAATAGTTGGTCAAAAGCAGATTAGATTATTTATGTTTTATCCTAGGCTTCTCTTACTGTTTATCTTATATGTTTTCTTATCTGAAATTAGTCTTTGATTGCTAGACTGTTGTCTGAAAGGTATGCTTATTAAAGGTCTGTCCAAATAAGTCTATGGTTTTCCCTATCCTTTGGCTTGCTTCAAAACAGATATCTTAAGAAATGCTTCTTGTTTAAAGTACATGATAAATAATTCTTAATTGTTCTTTGTCCTACTTTTCATTCTTATCCTTAATGTTCACCTCATCATCCCAAAAAATTTTAAGATCCACTGGCCAAGTTAGATTTTCCTTATGATACTCCCTGATCTATTAATGAACTTATAATGACTTTCATTTGACCCCATTGCCCAATGATTTAGAGATTTCCCATTCTATCTATGCTCTTTGGTCATCATGTCCAACCAAAACAATCAAACAAACCTTGTACTTAATAACTAGCTTAAAATCAACCCTTGAAAGCAAACAAGACCATATCTTTTGCAAATAACCTGAGAGATCCCTCTCTGATTCTAGGAAGGCTAGGTCTTAGAACTCTAAAGACTAGTTTCATGTTACCTTGTAATTTGGTATGCCAATCTGCCAAATCACAGGACACTAACATTCTGATGATCACGGTGGGACCTCTGATTTAGTTCATACTTTAATACCCTTACAAGATTTAGAGACCCTGGACCAAAAATATCTATTGATTAATTGCTACCTCATCACCAGACTAACATCTTGATGACCATGGTGGAATACTTTTGAGTTAGTGACAAAGTAAGTACCCCTTAGGACTCTAGAAACCATTATCACTCACAAGAAAACTCATTTGATAGCCTTAGAGTACACTTTATTTGTATCAGCATCTTAGTTAAATGATGATTCATGGATAGGATACTCTTATAAACCATAGAACCATACAAAAACTCAGAAAACCCCAAAAACGTTCCCAGATTGGCTTTTATCACTTATTGGTGGTGGACCATAATACCTTTTACTTGAAAAACAACTAGAAATTTCCACCTGGCGACTCCACTAGCCCCAGTAGGCTTATTAACTCACTAGTACCCCTAGATTTCCTTAAGATTGTTTCAAATTAGTCTTAAGAAGTTTAAAGGGCCTAGTCCCATATCTTAGAAGAGTACTAAACACTAAGAGAGGTCAAAACATTTGAAAACAATCCTAATATTCTCAACCTCTCTTAAATTTTGTGCTTGAAATCTGGCTTCACATAGGATCAATACCAGATCTCATCTAGACCCTAATCCTCCTACACTAGATGATGATCCAAAAAATATTTTGTGGAAAACTTCTAGATCTAGAAATTTGATTACTAATAAGGATATCCCAAGAACAAGATCTATCCCTGAAAACCTTACAGTCTTGAAAGATCCTCAATTTGACTTGTCTCATACAAGGAACCTATTTAGAACCAAGTCACATAGTAATATTGACCAATATGACCTTGAGATCATAGATTTGCAGCAAGACTTTAGCAGAGAAGCATCTCCTTCCACTCCTCTTGATTTTCAGCTTCTTCACCACTTCAGTTCCTTCCATAACAAATCTGCTCATAATCATCCTGTTGGTCCAAGTAATTCCACCACTCCCATTCATACATCCACTATTCAAAAAACTGCATTTCATACCTCCTCCACTGTCACAAATCCATCTCTTGTGAATCCCTCATCTTCTCCCACCATGGCAGCATGGTATGCCCCATTAGTGTTACCACAACCTTTGGTTCCTTTACCAAATGATTATTAATCTAGAATACCCCATTTCACTGGAACTGAATCTACTACTACCCAAAAACATGTAGATAAAATGGATGATGCTTTTGATTATATGGAAATAGAAGAAGATACCATTAATGTGAGAATATTTTCCCAAAGTTTAGGAGGAGAAGCCAAAAAATGGTTTAAAAAATTAACTCCTAATAGCATAAATGATCTTCCTTCTTTATACCAAACATTCACAAACAAATGGGAAATCAAAAAAATATAGAAACCTCAAAAGAAACACTGGATAAAGTGTCCAAGATTATTGCACTAGATTCAATAGTGTTTACAATGCACTTCCCCCAAACATGAAACCTCCACTAGGCTTAGACTTAGCTAAATTTCCTGAAGGCTTTGATCGAGACATGGCCTACCAGCTAAGAGAAAGAGACCTCTTAACTTTAGAAGATATGCAGAGGGAAGCCATGAGTGTAAAAGCAAATCTCATTGAGAAAAGAGCTAGATTGAAATTAGAGAAAAGAGTTACATACAAAGATGAAACAATGGCATCAACTTCATCATCAGATGCCAAAATTGATAACTTAGTGAGGATAATGGAAAGAATGCTTGAAAAGATAAACTTAAATGATAGAGTGCCTCCTAGAGAAAACCAAATCAATTCCCAAAACATAAATATAAATCCCAATTTTAGAAGAGACCCTATTCAAGATAGACAAAGAGATAATGACCAGCAAATTAGGCCTCCCTTTAAACAAAACTATGTAGATCAAGAAGAAGAAACAAAAAGGTTATAAGAAAACCATGTGAACTTGACAAGATCTAACAGTGAGGGAGATGTTTTCCTCATTGAAGAAGAATAATTATTCTTCTCCTCAGAGAAAATTGGTAATAATCTTGAGGATTCTGAAGATTACCAATTGGGGTTTGAAAATGATATTATGGAGGTACATAGACAATATGATCTTAGAAGAAAAATAAACCCAGAAATTTCCAATGATAAAAACACAAATGCTGCTGTTAGGAAAACTTCAAAAAACCTTCCTAAAAAGACATCAAATAGTAATAACACTTTGACTAAGAAGAAAGACTCAAATAAGGACAAAACCAATCAGCAAAGTGTTGACCCAAGCTTCCCTAGTACTTCTGTTAGTGGCCTTGAGAAATCTGTCCTAAAAAGTAGTCCTAATAAAACTCAACAAATCGGAATTGCTGAAAATACTATGATTGAAAAATCAGATGTATATATGTCAAAAACATTAGTCCCTTTCAGCCTTGAAGGTGAAATTGCCAAGATAAAAATTAGCATACCTTTGGTTGAACTAGTAACTCAAGATGTATATAAAAGCCAAGTTTTGAAAGCTTTGAATATAGGAAATGATACTAACATTTTAAACTTGACAGATGATAAACAAAAAATTTTATTTGGACCTGAAGTAGAGGGAAAATACCAAGAAGGGACCATTTCCCCCCTTTTATGTTAACCTAAATATACATGATAATATCCTACACAATGCCATGCTAGACTTTGGTGGCTCTCACAATATAATTCCAAAATTGGTGATGGAGAGATTAGGCCTAGAAATTTCTAAACCTTACAAAGATATTTATTCCTTTGATTCAAGCAGAGTCAAATGCTTAGGTCTAATCAAGGATTTATGTGTCAATCTGGCACAAATTCCTGCTAAAGGTCTAGTTATGGACATAGTAGTTGCTGACATCCCACCAAAATATGGCATGCTTTTATGTAGGTCATGGGGAGCCAAACTTCAGGGAAGCCTTCAAATGGACATGTCCTATGCCACCATCCCAGTCTTTAACCAAACCAAAAGATTATACAGAGAATCTCATATGAAATTTATGGTGAGCAACATAAATAGGCCAAACAACACCCCTGTTTACTCTATTCATTCAAATTTAGATTCCTTTATCTTATACAATGAAGATGAAATTAGTCAGCAAGAAAAGGAAAATGAGATGGAGTTAAACCCACCAAAAAAGTCAAATCTATCCCTAAAAGAATAATCTGACAGCCTTAAACTTAGTAGCCCTAAACAACAAAATGATAATGAGCATGAGATAGAAACACTGTGGGAAATGAGCTTTGATGGCTCTTGTAGCAAAATAGGTTCTGGAGCTGGTGTATGGATATAGAATACAAACCAATGACATTCTTACAAGCTTTATTTCTTATGCACCAACAACATTGCGAAATATGAAGCCCTCCTCCTTAGCCTACATTTGCTTAAATATTTAGAAGCCAAGAAAATATCAGTCGAAGGAGATTCAGAATTGATCATTAGGCAAATAAAAGGGGAGTATTCAGCCAAAAACCTGAGATTAAGAGAATATAGGAATGTTTCCCTACAGCTCCTAAAAAACTTTGAAAAATATGAACTCATTTTCATTCCCAGAGCTCAAAACAACCTGGAAAATGAACTTGCATTTGCAACCAGCAATTTCCAAATACCCCAAATAAATGAACAATTGAATATCAAAGTGAAAAATAGGCCTACTGTCCCTGACAATGAAAAATATTGGCAAGTGTTTGAGGGTGATAAACACATTGATGATTTTCTGCAATTAAGAAATGATTTTGCTGAACCAACACCTAGCTTAAGCCTTGAAGAATACCATTTTGATGAAAAAAAAGTCCATGAAAGAGAGATGTCCTCTATTGCTGAAATAAACCAATTTGAACACCTTTATAAGGCAGAATTAATAAACAAACCAGACCAAAAGGACCTTGAAGTTTTACAATGCAAAACTAATTCAATACCAAGGGGCCTTACACCATTAGAGGAGCTTTTTGACTTCAATGATGTAGCTAAAAACCCAAATATGGAGCCAATAGAAACTAATGTAGAAGAACATAACATAGGCAACATAAATGAACCCAAGATTATCAAATTATCTAGCACTCTTCCTACTCATATCAAATAGGAATATATTAAACTTTTCAAAGAGTTTGAAGATGTGTTTGCATGGGGGTACAAAGATCTGAAATCATATGATACCAACATTATTCAACACAAAATTCCTCTTAAGGAAAATCAGAAACCTTTAAAAAAAAAACTAAGAAGGATAAACCCTATTTTATTAACTTTAGTTCCCCTTAGATATTCACAGTGGGTTTCCAACCTTGTGTCTGTTAGGAAGAAGACTGGGGAAATTAGGCTTTGCATTGACTTTAGAAATCTAAACAGAGCCTCCCTAAAAGATAATTATCCCTTGCCTAAAATGGACCACATACTTCAAATGGTGGTTGGATCTAAAAGAATATCACTATTGGATGGTTTTTCAGGCTACAACCAAGTGTTAGTACTCCCAAGTGATCAACACAAAACTACTTTTACCACACCTTGGGGTACATTCCTGTATGTTAAAATGCCATTTGGTTTAATGAATGCAGGAGCCACATTCCAAAGGGCCATGGACATAGCTTTTTTAGAAGACATAGAATATTTTATAATCATTTACCTTCATGACATCATTGTTTTCTCCAAAACTGACTGAGAACATTTGATTCATTTAAGAAAATTTTTTGAGAAATGTAGAAGATATGGCTTGTCTTTGAATCCCAAAAAGACACCCTTTGGTCTCCAAGAAGGAAAAATTCTCGGGCACATAATTTATAAAGAGGGAACCAAAGTAGACCATAAAATGATTGAAGGCATATTGAAAATCAGGCATCCTAGAAACCTCAAGAAATTGCAATATTTCATTGGGAAGATAAATTTTTTGAGAAGATTCATTCCCAACCTACTGAACTTTTGAGAAATATCACAAACATGCTCAAAAAGGAAACATGGGTTAAATGGACCTTAGAAGCCAAATAGTCATTTGAACTGGTTAAACAATCTCTCACTCAAACACCAGTTCTTATTAGTCCTAATTTCACCAAGGATTTCTACATTTTCTCATTTGCCTCTAAACATACAATTGCTGCAGTATTACTGCAAATAATAAAACAGGGCAAGAACAACCAATATCCTTTTTCAGTAGAGCCTTAAGAGATGATCCACTCAAAAATAATATCATGGAAAAGCATGCCTTAGCATTAATAAAAGAATTGAAAGATTTCCGAGTCTATATTTTACACTCTCATATCATTGCTTTTGTCCCACATATAGTTGTTAAGGACATTCTAAATCAAGGCCCTGATGGTAAAAGGGGAAAATGGATTGCAATTATCTTAGAATATGATTTATAAATTAGGCCTACCAAGTTTATTAAAGGACAAGGATTAGTAAAACTCATGGCAGAATCAAATTTCCAAGCATTAGATATAAACATGGTTGATGTTTTAGAAGAAATAGAAGAATCCACAGCTCCATACATTGAAGAAATATTTTTGAATTCATCTTGGTATGCTGATATCATTTATGTGCTTCTCTATCTTAATACTCCTCCATCCTTATCAAATACTAAAGCTAGATTCCTAAAATAGAAATCTTTAAATTATTGCATTTTGGATGGAGTGTTATATTGGAAAAATGCTATTGACATATTGCTTAAATGTTTGCTTGAGGATGATGCAAGAAAAATCATGCATGAGCCACATGAGGGAGAATGTGGAGGCCACCTTTACTGGAAGACAACAGCCAACAAGATCCTCAAAGCTGGCTATTATTGGCCCACCATTTTCCCAGATACTCAAAAAATAGTCATGACTTGCCATAAATGTCAAATTTTTGATGGCAAGACGAAACTCCTACCTTTACCTTTACATCCCATTAGTATTGAGGTTCCCTTTCAGCAATGGGGTTTATAATTTATTGGATAAATTTACCCAACCTCATCTGCCCAACATAAATGGATCCTTACTGCCACAGATTACTTTACCAAGTGAATAGAAGCCATCCCTTCTAGGAATGCTACTGACTCTGTCATTATCAAGTTCCTTGAAACCAACATACTATCCAGATTTGGTTGTCCTAGGAAAATTATTACAAACAATGTTGCTACTTTCAAATCCAAAAGAAAGGTTGATTTATGCTACAAATATCATATCACTTTGGGCCATTCCACAGCTTACTATCCCCAAGGAAATTGCCTAGCTGAATCATCCAATAAAATCCTGATCAATATTATCAAAAGACTATTGGATCAAAATCAGAATTCATGGCATAGTAAGTTGATTCATGCATTATGGGATGATAGAATCACTACCAAAAAATCAATAAATATGTCCCCCTATCAGCTGGTATATGGTCTAGATGCAGTCTTCCCTACATCTTTAGGAGTTCCATTCATGAAACTTCTCCAAGAAGTACAAACAGAAGAAAATGACATGCAAAGAAGGCTAAATCAAACTATTCATTTACAATAGACAAGAGAAGAGGTGTGCAAAAGGACACAAGCAGTTCAAGAAAACACCAAGAAGTTCTTTGACAGAAGGACCAAATCAAATAATTTTCAAGTTGGAGAAACAGTTTTGAAATGGGATTCTAGGAAAGAAGACAAAGGTAAACATGGCAAGTTTGAGAATTTATGGAAAGGGCCTTATATTATTCATTCTATTAGGGGTCATAATGCCTTCTTTTTACAAGGGCTGAATGGAGAAGAACTGTTTGGAGGTCTTGTCAATGGCAGGATGCTTAAACATTATTTTTGTCAAGAGTCCTAGATTTAAAACTTTCACTCATTATACACAATCTACTCATGGGAACAATGTTGTAGCTCAAATGACATAGAAAATACTGTAAAATTGTAGATCTGATGTAGAAGAAGCAGAGGAACTCTTTCAGGAGGTTAAAGAACACACTCCATGAGAAGAGGCTCCCAAAAATACACTAGATCTCTGCAGATCTAGACTCCCACTTGCTGCAGCTCACAAGACAACTCAACTCTCAATTGGAGCAGTGCTGTAGTGTAAGTTGGAGCTTGGCCTCAAGCTTGATAGTGGTTCAACTCAACAAAATTTCCTCCAAGATTCCTCAAAGGAAGAGGTGAAATCTCTGCATAGGAATTCCAGATACAATCCTCCACTAAACAACAGAGAATGGTATTTTTATAAGCAGACAAATACTCAGAAATATGATCAATCAACAACCTTCTCTTGCTGCCCTCCTTTTCCTTTTATAATATGAGAAAGATTTTGCAAACCCTAAACCATCTTGATGAGTTAGCCCTTTTCACATGAGAGGCTTCCTTCTAGAAATGTGTTGTCCATTTTGGAGATGCAATGAACCTAGACATTGTTGTTGATTTGGTCAAGGTTGACCCAGTCTTTAGCTCAAACCTCTTTCACACCTGCAAGTGATTATTTACATGGCCCTAATTTGTCTTTGTTCACATGGGAATTGATTTATTCAGACCTTTTAGGAGTTTTAAATTTCCTCCTTTATTTATTTATTCATGAAACAGAAATTAAAACAAAATTGAATGTTCCTCTTAGCTAAGGCTAAGTGGGAACATTACAGTCCTCCCCTCCAAAATGTTGCTTGTCCTCAAGCAACTGATAGGGTAAGAGTTGTATTTCTTCTCCTTTTCCATTGATGGCACCATCAAGGATCAAGCTTCCATCATGGGCCAAGTGCTCATTAAGCCAATACATCAAAAAATTCTCCTCCAAGGCTAACATGATAGGGGCATAGTCCATCCCTCTAGGAGTGTAAAACTCAACAGAAATAAACATGGGTGAAGCAATGTCACATATAAAACATGTATCATGAATTACAAGATGAAGTTCCATCGCATGTGGTACATATGCACTTCCCACTCTTTTCCCCTAAAGAATACCAATATATCATCTATGTATGGAAGAAAAATCACATATATGAAAATTGATATTTGCACTTGAGGAGATGGGTCACAATCCCACATAAGATACCAACGCAATGCACTCCTTGTCTTGAGTAGATCTAAGTGGGGTACGTGGTATTCCCACCACACCTTTTCTACATGGGTCACTTTGACATGGCTGAAAGTGATACCCAAGTTAGGTGCCTTTGGGAAGCACCTATCATGATAGGGAATCTCCCTTTGCACCTCAAGGGAGTGGCCAAATTTAGAATTTTTATTGGCCTCATCAATGCCATGATATCTGCATGTAATATCACTCCTTGTAGGAGCCATGGCCTGCATACATATGGTAAGAGAATATGTCAAATCAGAAAAATAAACATGCTCCATAAGATCAGATTCTTTACCATTCAAGTCTCCCACACACATGGAGTTGGGAATGGGTATTTCTCCTCTTTTAAGAGAAGGAAGAGATGGCTGAAATAAATCCTGTATAGAGTCCTTTGGCTGCCCCATCTCCTCATAACTATTGCACTCTTGTAAGTGCCGATGTAGTTCCTCCTTCATACCCTCCCAATCAAAACTCCTCATGATTAGGGTGTAGATCTTTGCTGACTGCATATAGCTAGAAAGGAACTCTTTGCGTGCTCTTTGTAGTATCTCTTGCTTAAGCTTGGAGGCTTGGGACAAGAATACTTTATCAAGATGATAGATGACCCCTTCATGGACAACATAGCCGACCCCTTGCTTCATGCCATCTAATATCATCCTGGTGTGAAGATCTTTGGAGTACTCCACAAGGAGTTGAGATCTCCAATATGGATCCACACAGCTCAACAATGACAGCCTTGCTGATACAACTATGATGGTGCTTGCCTTGTTTTTGATTGCTTCTTTGACATTACACATGTAAAAATGGTTTGTGGGAAGGATGATCCTCCCCTTTCCTTCCTCCCACAGTGTTGTAGCTTGCTCTCCAAACCTTGCTTGATATATTTTTGGAATAGTACTTTGTAAGGTTTTCCCCACAAGATCAAAGTCTAATGACATTCCATGTGGCTTGCCACGAGGTAAGAATTTCTCTTTCATCCTCCTCATAAACATGAGAGAAGGAACTGTGAGGTACTTTCTCCCACTGCACAAATCCATCTCTGTTTTTTATGTGGGAACATCAAGTGAAGGATAAGTGTGCATGACTTGAATGATTTGTGGTTTCCCACTCTTCAAGTCCACCCACTCCATCTGCAAGGCCTTCCAATCAGTGGTGACCTTCCCCAAGGTGATCAACCACTAGACACCCAAGATGATATTGGTGTCTGGTATGTCAACTACAAATAATTGATCCACCAAAGTGTCGGACCCCATATTGACAGAAAGTGATGGAACATATTGCATGCACTGCACAGTTCTATCTCCTGGGACCAAAATAGAGAACCCATCAAAAGTATCAGTGGGGATCCCTCTCCTCTGCACAAGGTGAGCATCAATAAAGTTGTGGGTTTCCCCACTGTCAATCAAAATAGACACTCTCTGGTTCATGACTGAACCTTGTACTCTTAGGGTCAAGTATTTGAGCACTCCTCTCAAAGAAGCAAGAATCCCACTTGTTGGAGAAAAGGCTCCCTCTTCACCTCTGGATGGTGATTGATCTTCCTCCTCATCATCACCAGCGTTTTGAGCCCTCCTAGGTCCATCATTCCCATCCTCCTCCTCAAAATATGAGAATACTTCTATATAGTGTGCCCTTCCAGCAACACATCTATGTCCCGATACCCATTTCTCTTGACAAGTGAAACACAATTTATTTTTCCTCAACTCCCTCTGAAGATCAAGGTCAAGATGTTTCTTCAGTGAACTCTCCTTGGGTGGAGCAACTTTCCCTTCTTTCCCCTTAGAAGAGTGAGGGGCTTTGCTTTGGAAAGTTTCCTTTGCTCTTCGCAAGGCATCTTGGAGATCTCTAGCTCTCTCAATGGCATCATGCAAAGTGATGGGCTTGGTAGACTTAACCAACCCATGTAGAGGTTCCTCCAGGCCATCAATTAACATGTAGACTCACCTTGCTATAGATAGATCAGGGACCATTATTGACAATCTCAGGAATTCAGAGATATAGGCCTCTGCATCTCCTGTCTGCTTCAGCTTTGCCAAGCTTATAAAAGGTGCCTCGAGATCTTTCTGATCAAATATCTCCAATATTATTCTAGTGAACTCAACATATGTAGACACATTGTTGTGTCCCAATGTAGATAGTCCATGGAACCACTAGTTGTGGGCTTCACCCTCAAAGTGTAGCGCATCAATCTTGATGGCTTCTACTTCGGCTACTTTATTCAACTGGAAATAGATGTTCAACTTTTCCACCCATGCTTTGGTAGAACAAGAGGATGATCCATCGAAATTGGGCAAAAATAACCTACCCATAGTGTGGTGTCTCCCATGAAAGAAACCTTCATCTCTGTACTGCTTCCATGGTCTCCTCTAGTCCTTGAGATGGCAAAAGTCTTGAAATATCAAGTTATCCTTGAACCTCTGACTTTGTGAGTCATATTCCACAAAGTAACCTTCCAGGTAGGTTGGTTCTTGTGGTCCCTCATTCTCTATAGCCAAGAAGGTAGGAATAGTAGAGCGTTGGGAGGCCTGTGGGGCTTGTGGCAAGCTCACAGGTTGACTAGTTCCATAATGAGACATTTCAGAAATTTCTCCTTGATGGAATCTCCCAAGGGACTCCCTCATTCTATCCACCCTCATCTCTTTTATATCCTTGGAAAGATCTTGCATAGTCTCCAAGAGAGTTTTTTCAAGCTCCTCTGCTTCCTTATCCTTATCATTCACAGATTCAGGGACTTTCCCCTTGTCTTGACCCTTGTCAGGGTCATCAGTGGTGTATTCATACTTTTTATGACTTCTATTTTGGTACCTCCTCTCTCTCTCCATGAGAGGATCCTCTTCTTTATAATTCATCATGACTGGTGCTCCAAGGAAAGCATAGGCTATGCCAAGAGTGGAGCTTCGATACCACTGTAATGATCCTTTTTAAGGAATTTCAACAAGGTCCTCAAGAGAAAAACTGTATAAGTAAAATTGTGCAAAAATAACACATATCAGGACTTGGTTCCTCTTATTTATCTGTATGAGACTTATATATGGATTTTCATAAAAAAAAATCAGTTTAGACTCACTAAACAAATCTCCCAAAAACTAGACTAGCTAAAAAGCACCCAAAGAGGAAGGTTGCAGTCAAATGCAAGCACTGCTTCAGGAATTGCGCAGTTTTAGCAAATTTTCAGTGAATATCAGAAAGGAGACTTATATTTCAGTAATACAACAGAAAATCGGCATTATGATGAAGCCCTTTCATTATACAATAGAAGGCATGAGTCAACATAGCAATAAATCTTTAGAAAAGAGAGCTATAACACATGTACATTTGCAAAAATGTTTCAACAACGTTATTTTTAAGGAGCTTCAAAAGCTGGAAGTTAAAACTTAGATCTAGAACATATCTATGGACCAAATATTAGATCTATTTGATATATGGAAACTATATAGTTTTCTCTTCAAGATCCACTTGGAATTTTGACAAAAGCATGCATGAATAAGAGTAGATTTGAGAAACAAGTTGCAGATCAAGAAACTGCTGCAGTAAATTTCTAAACATAACATTTCATTACAATGGATCAGATTTGAATAGAACATAGATCAGAAATCTAATCCATGGATCACCAAGTGGAAGGCAAAGCCCAGCACTAGAGATCTCTGATCTAAACTATGAGCAAGACACCATGAAAACCCTCATAAAGAAATAACTCAGTCTACTCATGGGAACAATGCTGTAGCTCAAATGACACAAAAAATAATGTAAAATTTCTGATCTAAAGTACAAGAAGCAGAGGCACTCTTTCAGGAGGTTAAAGAACACACTCCATGAGAAGAGGCTCCCCAAAATACACTAGATCTCTACAGATCTAGACTCCCACTTGTTGCAGCTCACAAGATAGCTCAACTCTCAACTGGAGCAGCGTTGTAGTGTAAGGTGGAGCTTGGCCTCAAGCCTGATAGTGGTTCAATTCAGAAAAATTTCCTCCAAGATTCCTCAAAGGAAGAGGTGAAATCCCTGCATAGGAATTCTAGATACAATCCTCCACTAAACAGCAGAGAATGGTATTTGTCTAAGCAGACAAATACTCAGAAATATGATCAATAAACAACCTTCTCTTGCTGCCCTCCTTTTCCTTTTATAAGATGAGAAAGATTTTGCAAACCCTAAACCATCTTGATGAGTTAGCCCTTTTCACATGAGAGGCTTCCTTCTAGAACTTCGCTGTCCCTTTTGGATATGCAATGAACCTAAACAACACTATTGATTTGGTCAAGGTTGACCCAGTCTTTAGCTCAAACCTCTTTCACACCTGCAAGTGATTATTTACATGGCCCTGATTTGTCTTTGTTCACATGGGCATTGATTTATTTAGACTTTTTAGGAGTTTTACATGTCCTCCTTTATTTATTTATTAATGAAACATAAATTAAAACAAAATTGAATTTTCTTATTAACTAAGGCTAAGTGGGAACATTATAGAGGTGCCCTTTGCACAAAACAAGCCTTTAAGCCCCTTTTTAGCTTAAAGCCCCAGCCCCCTTCCCCATATGACCCTCCATCTATTCCTACAAACCCCTTCCACCATACAAATATGCATCCACACCTCTTTATCTTATTTAACCCCCACACTTTGTATAAAGCCCCGAACAATTTGAAAAATAAAAAGTGGGCCCGCTTTTTATTTGCCCTGCTTCATCCTTTCCTCAGGCCATCTCGACCATTGATCAAAGGCCCTGGGCCCTGATCCAATGGTTATCACACTCCTGCCCTTCATCCCATCTCTTAACTCTACTCAGCAACCCACATACGTCATCACGCAGGGCCCCACCTTCCACTTATCCTACCGCCAAAGCTGTCGCTTACCACCTATTCCTGGGTCCCATCTGCCAAACTTGGATCCTGCTCCAAGGCGCTGTCCACATTGTAGATCTCATCACCTGAGATCTAACGATATCAAATCCATATCATGCAGATTTAGGCACCAAGGATTAAGACCCCCAACCCACACGGAAAAGGTGGTTTTTCCCTAGACACACATCCAATGTTGAGTGGAATTGCGCGACCTCCTGTCAAAAACACTTACCACTCTTAACCCGCGCGATAAAACACCCCGATTTTCTAAAACCACTTTCTTCCCCTCGCGCCAAAAATTCAATTTTCCTCTTTTTTTTTCCTGGTTTCGGATATGGAACCTCCCCTCTGCAAATCACCCTTGACGCCTTAGAACCCTAAAAAATGCAATTTTCTCCACTCTCGCAGGTTTTCAAAATTAATAGTTGTTTGTGTGTTTGCAGGTTTTAATGGCAGCAATTTCCTAGAAGGGCATTCCAATGATAATTTGACCTCTAAATGATGATCCAGAGGTAAAAATCACCTAAGAGGGGCCAGGAGGTCTTGCATATGGTTATACCCTTTATGAATCATGATCATCGATGGGTTATAAAACCCTCCAATGTGCAAAGAAACCCTTCTTACACATAGACAAACAAAAAAAAGAAGGAACGAGGAAGGAACGAAGAATAGAAGGCTTAAAGGACTAATTAAATATCAAAGGATAAAACATATATTAGCCCTTTAAGACAATGATTAAGGATAAAGACCAAAGGTTTAAAGATAAAGGATAAATGAATAAAAATAGTTATGAAGCATAAACATATAAGATAAAGGCAGTAAGGCAGATTATCTAAACAAAATCAAGGTTCAAAGGCCTTAATACTAATTTTTATGGTTAAAAAAAAGACATGTACCCTAAATACAGCCTCGAACAACTCAACAAGGAAGCAGTTACTCCTCCAAAAGATCAAATTTCCACCTACAACATGCTTTCTATCCATAAAGGAAATTGATAGTTATTGCACATTCAGAAGATATTTTATCTGTCAAGGCAGTTATTCTAATAGATAAGAATAGGCCTTAAAAGTCAAACTTTTCACCTATTCTTCCCTAGAAAGCTAAGACAGAAACTGTTATTAAAATAGAGAAGTAGCTGTAGATATTTCTACCTTATGCCTTGCATGGTTTTTAAAGTCAGGAATGCACCTACTCTGTAATAAATGATACTCAAACCCTATCTTAAGCCTCGCCTCCTCATTTGGAGCATAAATAATGCATCTGAAATAATTTTATTGTTGGCAATTGGTGACTCTTTGAAATAATACATAGTCTCTTGAAAGTTGCAAGAAAATTGATGTCTTGGATCTCATAAATGCTTTGATTTGTTTGTTGATGGAGGAGGCTAGATCACTGGATCCCTGAGCTTGGATGTTTGTGAAGTAATTCTATCTGTTATTGTTATTTCCTGTTTTCATTATGTTTTCCATATTTCTTTGTTACAGTAGAGTAAAATTTTTAGGCTAAGAAATGTCTTGTGAATGCACCTTAGTTCTGTTTACTCTTCACTGTCTTAATGTTTTCTTCTGCAAGGTCTGATTGGAGGATTCTTAATTTCCCTCTAGTTCCATCTATGCTTGTCATCTTAGAAATAATTCAATAGAGTATAACCAAGGAGTCTCCCTTTTGGTAAGTCCATATCCCTTTGAGTACGGCTTTAGAGGTTGTTTTGAGGAATGATTTCAATAGATTGAAACCAGGGAAATTAAGTGGTGAGTCCATGCTCCTTTGAGTACAACTTGAGATATTTTTTTAAAGATATTTCAAAGTATGATTAGTAGAGTCTAAACCAGGGAAGTTTATGGTGTGCCCTGTCCTCTGGACTGCCTCAAAAGGTTGCTTTAAATATTCCTAAAGAGTTGGTCAAAAGCAGATTAGATTATTTCTGTTTGACCTTAGGCTGCTCTTACTGTTTATCTTATATGTTTTCTTATTTGAAAGTAGTCTTTGATTGTTGGACTATTTTCTGAAAGGTATGCTTATTAAAGGTATGCCCAAAGAACTATATGGTTTTCCCTATCCTTTGGCTTGTTTCAAAACAAATATATGAAGAAATGCTTCTTATTTAAAGTACATGATAAAGAATTCTTAATTGCTCTTTGTCCTACTTTTCATTCTTATCTTTAATGTTCACCTCATCATCCCAAAAAGTTTGAAGATCCACTAGCCAAGTTAGATTTTCCTTATGATACTCCTTGATTTATTGATGAACTTATCATGACTTTCATTTGACTCCATTGCCCAATGATTTAGAGATTTCCCATTCTATCTATGCTCTTTGGTCATCATGTCCACCCAAAACAATCAAACAAGCCTTGTACTTAATAACTAGCCTAAAATCAACCCTGAAAACCAAAAAAGAACATATATTTTGCAAATAACCTGAGAGATCCCTCTTTGAGTCTAGGGAGGCTAGGTCCTAGAACTCTAAAGACTAGTTTCATGTTACCTTGTCATTTGGTATGCCAATCTTCCAAATCACAGGACACTAACAAGACAAAAAAAATAATTGAAATCACCTGCAACATATAATAATTAAGAACAGTTAATCTAACTTAGTGATCAAGGAGTCTAAGCATTTAATTATTCAAATAAGCACAGGAACAACTCAATGAGAAAAGGAGATCCATATGTATTATATTTTAATGAAAAGAGTAACTTTACAACCTGATGCCTTGATGTCGTACAAGTTTCTCCCAGGGTCTTGAACAATATTTCCTCCTTCAGTTTGACCGCCTTCCTCTCTTTGAACCAGCATGGAGTTATGGACATAAGTGTGTGATCATTCTCATGAAAAAAACAACTAGTGTAGAGAGTATGCTCTCTTTAGAATTTCTTCAACAATTACCTTATACAAGCTACCATCTACCCTTGAGATTGAAGCATGACCTCAATTTATAGGGAAATGGAGGTAGTTTCAGTTCCATGAAGAGGGGGATGGATTCCTCCCATGAAGGGTTTTGAGCTCCATATACCAAGGGATAATCTCCATGAGTGGAGGGACAGAGCTCCATGAGTGGAGGGATAAAGCTCGAACTGATCGCGCCTCTAGAAGCTTTCAGTTGGGAGAATATTTGGCCAAATGGGCTTCTAGAACTTACTTTTCCCTTTATTTGACTTTTTACAGGGGTCCATGGGTTTTATTAGGAGAATGTGTGAGAGTCGCCGCAAGCTATAGAGAAATTATCTGTGAAGCCATAGGAAAATTCTAGGAAACATGCGGAGTTATACTTTTAAGGGTTTTAATGAGCTTTTCTCCAAATACAAGACTTGGTTTAGGAACATTATGGTTTTTGACTTCTAAGGGAGCACAATATAGGTAGTGATGAGCCTATATGGATAGTCAAATGTCATGGTGACAAAATAACGTGTAACAGATTGCCCCCTAAAGTGCGAAGTTTGAGGTTCTTCTGAAGAGTGAAGTGCTTTATCATTCTGAGGATTGGATTGCAGACACACCAGTCAAAAACCTGTAAAAACATTCAATGCAAGAATATATATATATATATATTAGTGTGTGTGTGTGTGTCATCGCTGAGGTAGGCATTCCCATACTCAGATCAAAACTAACTAAATGTTCTGGTACAGATATGATTTTAATATTACATCAATAGTAGACACAACATGGGTTCAACCATCTGTCATAAGTAGTCTACTGTATCACGAATAATAGAACTCCTCGTAGCCTGGATGGTGGAAACTAGATCCATGGTCTTGATTTTTTCTTCTCGAACTAGTACAATTCTATCCATGCGATTGATTGTGTCAAAGTCGAACATGGTAGAAACCACTTGATTACCATTCAATGATGTGAACTGTTAACGAGTGTGAGAGAAACCACCAATAATGAAAATGGCTCTCAAAGTACTCAGTACAATCTATGAAGTGTGAATGAATGATTTGCAGTCGAACATTTCACAGAATTATTCGATCGTAGGTCAATGATGCAACTTGTCGTCGAAGGCAAGAAACCTGCCGTTAAGGCATGCAGATCCCAAGGTACTGATAGGATTCTAGATCAAATTTCTAGATGATGAGCCGTCGTCAATAGAAAGTGACCTGTCACAGGAAAGCCCACGACACGAAACCATTAGATCAAGTTTTGAAGAAATATTTGCAAGGAATAATTCAGGGATGGTCAACGCGAATGGAGACAAATGTTTGCAATGCATGGTTTATTTGAACTATCTCTTGAACACATAATGACACTGCAGATGGTTTGGTAACAATTGACCTAAAGCTAATACCTAGAAACCGGTTGAAGAATTTCAATGTGGTTTGATTAACTGTTAGAAAAAGGATTTCCCAACCCAGGTACAAGTGTGAAAAAGTGTCGTGTTCAAGAGTGGTATACTGATTTTTAAACAAGGGTGACAACTGGATTCTTTTTCTCTCTTTTTCCCCCCACCATTATTGGCAAGTACCTCTTTATTTTTGAAAAGCTTGAGGAGGATAAAATTTTCTTGTTTGTGTAAGCTCGTCCTTCGGATGAGTCCATCATAGTAATAAAATCAAACCCTAAGAAAGAGTGGTTCGATCCTGTTTGTAATCGGCAGGTCCTTTAATGTTAAATTTTAATGAGTCCAGCATACGAGAAACTTGGCGTTTTTCAATTTTAGGGAGTTAGAAGAAAAACATAAGTAAACTTCGTGGTTGTAATTTTTTTGTAAATTTAGTCTCTCAAGCCTAAAAATGGATAAAATAATACAGGAGATAACTCTATTGACCATGATTAGTCAACATGTACCTCTTTCGTAAATAGTCCATTTCAATCTGGAAAAGGGGTAAACTTATACTGAAGGGGCGATTGTTCATTTCCGTTAACGAGTTCAAATAGTCAAGTACTTGGCGATCTTTTCATATTTAGAGAGTCTAAAAAGGGCTTAAAGGAGAACTCTAGGGTTTCAATTTTTTGTAATTTTCAAGAGCCCGAAAAAGTGATAAAAGTATACTCAGCGTCAAAATAATTCTTTTCATCGAAAAATCCTGTATCCTGCATAGAAACTCAAAAGATTACACATACCTATTTCCAAGAAGTAAAAATATCGAAAAATATCCTTTTAAAGTGAAAAATTAATAAAATATAATATTTTATTCATTTAAAAACTATAAAAAGGTGTTTAACAAAATCATTTTCACCTTTAGTCTTCAAAGCAATGAATTGAGAGCTTTTGGAAAAAAAAAAATCGGAGCTAATATCGAGAGAACCGACTGTTCATTCTGTGATTCGTCAAAACCAGGTAATCCACATCATCTTACTCTTCATTTCTATTTGTTTCAATTCTCCTTTTTAGTTTTAAATTCATTTTTTGGGAGGAATTTATGTTCAAAAATGCATTCTCAGGGGTCTGCAGGTCATGCGCACGCTACCTATGGATCCCAATATTTTTTCAAAAGGAAAATTATCGAGCTACCATGGTTTTTATGTGGATCCCGTGTGGACATCCACATTGTCTCTGTACAAAAACTACAGAGGCACCGTGACCATTTTAAAATTTACAAATTTTATTAAAAATGATTAAATTTTTACACTCCAATGGTTTCTAACTTTAAAATGTGTTTATTTGCAAGCTATTCAACCATGCTAGAGTGGAGAGAACATGAGCATGAGGCTATAGAAAATGAAGCCATAAATAATCCTGCAACAATGCATGTGCTAAAAAAATGTGGTTTATATAAGTTCTGCGCAATCCAAGGTATGAAAGAATAGGTAGAGATGATGACATGGTTAGTAAATACATGGGAAGTTCAAGATCAGTGCTTTATCATTGGTGACCATCGGCTCAAAATCGAGCTCGAGGATATCAATTTCCTCACTAGATTGTCTCGAAGAGGAGAAAACATATCCTTGTTTGGGGATACACAGGGTGGCCTACCCGTTTCTAGCCACAAACAATAGTTTTGCAGTGATGAAGTAGATCCAAAGGATAATCGCATAGACATAAAAAATTATCCTGTGATTAGATCTTAAAGTGATTGCATTCACGGTAACCAGGTTGTGTGGAAGTGTGGTTCCACATGTAGCAACTATATCTCAAATGAAAACTGCGGTAGAGTGTTTCATAGGCACCATATTCAACTGGTGTGAAGGGGTATTGGTTAACATGAAAGGCCAACTAACCAGAGCAAAGAATGCAAAGTTAAAAAACTTTGGTTATGGCGCCATTTTGATTTTTTTTTCTTTGGAGAGAATCCTGCTTCTTTCCCCTCAGATTATTCCAGTAGATTGTGGGGAACCTCAGGAACCTCAGATGGTACATTGGGTTTCATTAATGGACCTCCATGGTGGCAATGGAAGTTTAGTGGTTCGGTTCAATCTGACATACTTTATGTGGCTAAGGAACCAAGTCTTCATAATTGAAGACTTCCCTTATGCAGGTATATATTTCAGAGGTGATCCTAAGATGTCCTTGCCTCTAGGGGCACAGTGGGATGAATAAGGTAAGCGAACTATTTTTATGTTTTTACTCTAATTTTTTTTTTTTTAAATCGTCCAATACTGATAACAATATTTAAATGCAGATGTTGGTCCATGACGACCATCTACACTCCACCTCTTTGATAGGTGGAAAGAAGAGCCTATAGCACCACCACAGGATCAGGCAACAAAGATCCTAACTGATATGGAACACAACCTGGAGAGGTTAACCATATATATTCCCGAGACAGGGATAGATGACATTCCTCTCCGGCTTCAGAGACATGTTACAGGTGTTCCAGGACAGTTTAGGGGATTCCTGCGCAAGGTGGTGTATGCCATAGTCTATTACCATGATCATCATCATGGATAGTGGATGATCATTATGGATTGACATGTTTTGTTTTTTGTATTAGTATCTATTAGATCATAAGGTGTTTGAACCTATGATCATAGACGATGTAATATTTTTTTAAACAAACCTATCTATGATATTACTACTTTCTTTGAGTATCTTGTTAAACATGTATCGAATGTTGTTTTGGTTTACTATTTTAATGTTGGAAATGTCTATTTAGAACACATTTAGAAAATGCATCAGCTATTGTGTTTAAATTTCTTGAAATGTGTTGATATTCGATGTAATCAAACTATCATTCCAAGAGATGAACCTTAAAAAATAATCTCAATAACATTGGATTTTTAAATTGTGTATACTCTAATTAAATGCAATACAATGAGTTCTGAGTCCAACCTAATGATCAAACGTTGAATACCAAAGGAAATGGCATCAGATAATAACTCAATGACTGCGCTATATTATGCAATATTGTTCATTGTTTGATGAAGGATTACCCCATGCATAGAAACTAACTCATCAGTGGGTGAATAGATAAACCAAGCTGCGGAAGAGATATTCCATGTACTACGATAGGCAACATCAACAAAACTAATGTACATTTGAAGGGATGTCGACATTTTCAATTTCAAGAGTAATCAAGATATGATATTAGTCACAACAAACTTAATCTAGGAACACTTATCTAATCTAAGGCAAAATATCTAAAAAATAACTAATATACAAGTAATATCTTCACACGAGAGTCAAGCATAATATATCTTAAGATAAATACCATTTCTGGGCTTATCTAAAGAGACTCTATCATAGTCAGTCAATTCATAGGTCCCTTTTGCAAGCACATGCTTGAAAATGTAGGGACCATGCCACATAAGTTCAAATTTCCCAGCACCTAGCTTATCGTTAGCTTGATCATATACTTAGACTAGGTCACCTTCTAAAAAAACATGAGGGGTAACACTTTAATCATACTGAGCTTTCACACGTTTCTTATGAGCTTCGGTAGTTAATGCAGCGGTGGGTCGATTCTCATCTAATTGTGCTGAGTACAAAAAGCGCTTCTCCTCTTCGGAGGTAGATGTTGGTAACTCTATGGCTAATTGGAGTGATGGTATTCCGCATTCAATGGGTAACATAGCTTCTCAATTGTAGACCAGTTAAAAATGAGTGAACCTTGTAGCAATTTTTGTTGAGGTTCGGTATGCCCATAGTTTCGAAAAAAGCATGGTATGCCAATTTGATTTGTGAGTTCCGATAATCTGTTTAATCATGATGGTTAAAACCTTATGGACAGCTGCAACCTGACCATTAGCCTGTAGGTAATATGGAGTAGAATTATCATGGTGCACGCCAAGTTGATCGAAAAGTTTGGTCATCATTATATTTTGAAAATGACTCCCATGGCCTGTGATAATAGCTTGGGGTACACCTAAACGAGCAAACACATGATTGAATATGAATGTAGCTACAATTTTTCCATCTGCCGCAATGTAGGCATCACCTCAGCCCATATGGTTAAGTAATCTACCGCAAGAATAATATATCCATGCCCCCCCAGCCGAGTGAGGGTTACATGTAATGAAATCAATGCCCCATTTCGCAAAAATACCGAAAACAATGATTGGGTGAAGAGGAGCTAGAGGTGCACGTATCTTTCGATCAAACATTTGGCAGTTGTGGAATTTTTGGACTGCAATAATACAATATTTGAAAAATGACAACAAAAAATAATCAGCGCACAATATCTTTTCAGTTGTGGCAAACCCAGACAGATGACCACCACATGCTTGAGAGTGGCACTCATTCAAAACCCTTTCAGCCTCTTCGTGAGTTATACAACATCGAAAAATAGAATCCGCACCACGACGATAAAGTGTGTCCCCAACAATATTGTATTGCTGGGATTGATACCAGATTATCTGTCAATTTGAACGTGAAATCTCTGGACGAAAGCTTTGGGTTTGAAGATATATGACGATATATCCATACCATGGATCTAACATACTGATAAGAAACAGAGATTCATCTATGATGGGATTCTTTACCATGGTTTCAGTTTCAGTATTGGGAAAGTCACACATGAGTTTTGAAAACACCAGTGATTTCCTTGATTTAGATTTCTCGAATTCCAAATCAAACTCTTGTAGGATGACAATCCATTTAGAGTAATTTCCCCCAAGTAACTGTTTTGTCAAAATATACATCATCGAGTTGTAATTAGATATCACAGTTGTTTTACGTAACAATATGTAGTGACTGAATCGTTGGACATCTTGAACTATTTCCAAGGCCAATTTCTCCACATGAAAATATTTAATTTCGGTCGGGTTCAGATTTCGACTTAGATAATAGATCATATGCTCATTGTGAGATTCATCCTCTTGGACTAGAACCATTCCTATGGTGGAATCAGAGATTGCTAAGTATAAAAAGTAGTCCTAGTGGTAATTGGGTGGATGCAATAACGGTGCATGGGTTAACGCATGTTTTAGAGCATCAAAATATCGATCAACAATATCATCCCAAATAAAAGGAACATTCTGTTTCAACAACCAAGTAAAACCTTTTGTTAACTCAACATAGTTCGGGATAAACCTACGTAGAAAGTTTGCTTTCCCCTGCAAACTGTGGAGTTGGCGTAGTGTGGCAGGAGGAGGTAAATTGATGATGGCCTCAACCTTCGAGGGGTCGACAAGAATGCTGGCTTTTGAAACGATGAATCCTAGTAATCGTCCTGATTGCACACAAAAAATACATTTGTGTGGGTTCACATGAATCTTGTAATGCCTACATCTCATGAAAATAGCTCGTAAGTGTGTAGGATGATCATCCCTGTGTAATGAGTGATCAGGTAATTCATCTAGATAAGGTCGTACAATATGTTTGATATCATGAAAAGCATAAGACATGGCCCTTTGAAAATTTTCACCAACATTCTTTAATTCGAAAGGTAATTTAAAATAAGCAAATGTCCCCCAAGGACATATAAACTTTGTTTTTGGTTGATCGACAAGGAGTATGTTGATTTTATTATATCTGAAAAATCCATCCATAAATAAAAAAATTTCATTTCCGACACAATCATTGATAATTTGGTCGATATAGGGGGTAGGATAATTGTCTTTTGGACATGCTTTATTGATATCCCTATAATCGACGCATACTCATATAGTCCCTTGTTTCTTGGTAATGGGAACTATATTAGATACCTAAAATATCAATGGGGTTGCATAAATAAATCTTGCTCGCAGTAGCTTTTCAACTTCAGCTTTGATAGTAGCAGCTTTTCGCGGATGTATTGGACATAATATTTGTCTATTAGGCTTGGAATCTGGATATGTATTTATTTCATGAATGGCAATCTTTGGATCAATTCCCAGCATCTCTTCATAAGGCCAGGCAAATATGTCTCAGAATTATTTAAATAGGGCTTCATATGTATTAATCTCTTCAATCATACAAGAAGTGCCTATATGAATGTTTTTAACAATTCCAGGTTTAACTGATATGTCGATAGGAACAGTTTTATAAATGTTTCCCAACTTAATCTCAGAATCCAAATTTGTAATTGATATGGGATTTTGTGGTTCCTTGACATAATCAATCGTAAAAATAGATGAAAAATAATTTTCAAACCTATCAAGTTCAAGTAAAAACGAAGATCTATGATGTAGATCATCCCAGGGTAATTCATCCATAGACAAAAATTCTCAAACAATTTCATCAGTGTGAAACACTTGTTGAAAAGGATCTAAAAGTGATGTCAAGGCTGAGCTTGATGGTGAAGAAGATTCTTCATTGATCACATTCATTTGATCAGGTGTAGTTGAAACTGTGTCAGAAAATGGTTGTACTGCCACATATGCCATTTCAAAAGGACTCAAAAGCATCTTGCCATTGAAAGAATCCATTTCTGACTCTGAAGGCACTACCCAAGTGTCATCGAATGGTATAGTGCCTAATGAAATCATATTGATGTTGGAAATGGTACGCAGTACATTGGGTGGAGGCATAGAGATAGTTCCCATGAGAGCAGAGTCCTTTACTAAATCTACCCCAACATATTCATATGGGATAGTCGATTTTCCAACATGTTGGATACTATCTGTAGAAGCAGTCAGATGAATAATATGACAGCTGATTGATTTTCAAAATATTTCCTTTATGACGAAACATGATTAATCAAAAGATGGATGAAACAAAAATAGTCATGGCATAAGACCAACTACGACCCAAAAGAAGGTTGCAATCCAGAGGGGCATCAATAATTTCCACATCTAGATTAACAGTTTTGCCTTTGATTTCTATAGGTAGATCCTGGAGTATTCTGTATGGATGAAATCCTCTTCCATAAAAGGCTTTAATGGTTTTCGGTGATTGGTTGAGTGTTGGAGAACCTAGATTTTTCCAACAATTTAACGACATTATGCACTTGGATGCCCCCTCATCAATTACAATACGAAAAACTACTCTATTTTTTACTAATACTGGAATCTGAAAAGCCATCTGATGGGGGAGTATTGGTGTAAAATTTTCTAGATAAAAGACCATGAGGTTAGAATCCTAAGGATCTATAGCTCCAATAGCTTATAAGAGTAATTTATTTTTTACTGGACATGATTGTAGTACTTTTAAGGCCAACATTACTGAAGGGGATATTGCTAAGTCTTCAACAATGTTGTAATTCTGAGCAGCTCTCGCATGTGGGTTGAAAGCTGATTTTCGAAGTACACCTTTAGCAGGTGGCTTAATCACTAGATAAGGATTAGGTTTCTTGATGTGAAGCGGATCAGAAACTGAAGGAGATGTAGCTGGTGTTTGACTAGAATTTTTTCTTCTCTTTACCGGTTACAAGATTTTTACTTCCATAGTCTTTCGATCGCGTCGCAACCATAACCCCATACATCATTAAAATATCTACTGATGAATTTTAAGAAGATCCTATCATTTTGCTATCTTGAGTAGGAAAAGGATCCTTCAAGATAGCGGGTGTGGGTGAACCTTTGAAGAATTTAGAGACCTCGGACTGATGTGGGCACTCTTTAGTAAAGTGATCCTCGTCACAGATAAGACAAGGATAACAAGGTTTCTGCTTATCATCAGATGGTTCATTATTTTCGGTTTTCTCTTTGGGAGAGGAAGTTTGTTTGTTTTATTCTCTCCTTTCTTCTTATTACTGGTTTTATATTTAGCTGTAGATGAATCTACAACATGAATGTCGATAGAAGTTTCAAGGGAAGAATCTCCTTTCAGTGAATCTGGTAAAGTTATAATAGGAGAAATAGTTTTGGAGGAATTCTTCTTATTCTTATTTGTGTTAACTAAACTAATTACATCGTCTGCTACATGAGAACCTAAAGGAGTTTCAGTTATTTGACCATGACATGGTAAGTTAGGAATTTTTTCGTATAAAGTACCAGACTATGTATATAAAATATCTAAGTACTGAGCTTGAGAAATGACCTGTTCTTCCATAACAACCCCTCCCTTAGCCACATATTCAGTGATATTTGGAAGCAATGATTTGATAAACCGTTCTGCCAAAATATGATCTGGAATAAAAACTTTCACTAAACGTCTTCTACGTCTCCATTCATGTATGTGATCTGATATGTATGTAGATGTAGATTGTTTTAATGAAGTCAAGAGTTTCGTGCCATTGTCGTATCATACTACAGAATGAAAGCGTGTTAAGAAAGTAGTTTCTAACACGTTGAAATTGTTGAATGAGCCATGTGGTAGTTCAATATACCATTTTGCAGCTAAACCTATCAGTGTTTTCTAAAACAGTGTTAATTGAATAGAATCATTTAATAAAGATTTGGATGCGCACTATAAGTGGTAAGTCATGACATGGTTTGAGGGGTATTCTCTTGATTCACCTTCGAAATTAGGAATATCACTAGGAAAATTATTAGGCATTGGCAGCCAATACAGAAGATAATAAATCGGATTGTTTGTTAGATGCGAAAAATCGAGTAAATCCAAAGTTGCTATGAATGATAATTAACGGTTATGGTCCTGTTGAGCAAATTGATAACCTTGCGGAACTATACCAGTACCAGGAGGAGGATATCTAGGATATCTTAGAATAGCCTGTGCATTCGAGATTGGAATGCCTCCAGGATAACCAAGGTTGGCCAGACCATATGGAGGTTGAGCTGGTATCTGATACGTGTAACCAAAGTAAAATTGATGCTGGTATACTAGATTTTGTGCTACATGTCCATATTGATACTGCCCTTGATATGGTTGATAAAAAAACTGAGGTTGTGGTCCTAGGTTGTTGTGTAGTGACTGGAGGGATCTGTTGTGATACTTAAGGGGCTGTAGAAATAGGGGCTACAGAAATTCCAGGGATAGGTGTGGTAGGTTGAACAGAATTTGGTGCAGTAGTTTGAGGTGGAGTTCTAGGTGTACTCAGGCCAGGCTGCTGAACATTACTAGCTGCAGATAACTGTGGTATAACTTGAAGCGTAGGTTGGACAGTTTGTTGGATTTGACTATAACCAATTGGCTGACCAGGTTGATTATAAGGTACTTTCACATTAGGTTGCAAATTATTTTTATTTGGTGTCGGATTCCACACTGTGTTTACTCCAAGATATGGAGCTCCCATTGAAGGTTGTGCTACATAAGACGAACCATAACCAGGTTGATAATTTGGAACGTATGTTTGATAGTTAGCTAGATAATTGCCACTAAAGTATTGACCTCCCTGAAATAATTATTGTTCCTGATAGAAATGTGGCCCTAAAGGAGGTTGTTGTCCTTGGAAAGACGGTTGCCTTGGCATAGGGTATTGTCCTTGAAGAGGTTGTGGACCCTGAATAGAGTACTTCCCTTGAGGTTGATATTGTCTTGAGGTGTGTACTTTCCTTGCAGTATGTATTGTCCTTGAGGTGTGTACTATCCTTGAGGTTTCCCCCCAGGTGGTAAATTACTACTTTGAGGATGCCCCCAAGGTGGTAAGTTACTACTTTGAGGGTTAGGGTTAGGAATGTTTCCAAACATCATGTAAACTTTCTCCGCGTTGAAATTTTCAGTATGTGATTTATTTGGACCAGGTGATTGGATAAGTTTTTCGGGAAAAGGAGCTACTCCTAAGAAAGTACCAGAAAGCGACTAGTACCCCAGAGGAATGAACAGACCACCATACCAATATGATTCTGGAGATGCAGAAAACATGGATGACTCACCAGACATGTTGAATGAAGTTCTGTAACTAAATTTTGGTATGGCGTAAAAAGGAATTCAAGGTGGTGAATATTTTAGACCATAGTTGTGTATAAAGTCTATTAACTGAGAAAAACAAGGATCCTGTTTGAAATGGATATAATAGTAAATCAATTCACTTGGCCTAAGATCTAAATATTCCTAATGTGAAAGAAGAACAACATCTTCCTCTGTGTCAGTAATTTCTTCAATGCTAATGAGGCAAAGAGGAAGGTTCTCAGTAATACAAAACTTCTCTCTCAGTGACCGAGGACGACCAGGGGTTGGAGTGATGAAATCTAAAATAGGCTCAGATGTAGCAGGTTTAGGTTCTGGTTCAAAAATTTCAGGCTAGCTGATAATTCACTAGTTATGGAAGCAAGTTCAACTAGTTCATAAAATTGATATTTTCCTTTGAGAACTTTCTGTTGTTTGAGGTTGATCTACTTAGTAATCATGATGTATAATTACTGATTTTTCCTCGTGTTCAGTTGATCCAATCACTGATGGTTGTCCTTTCTCAGATTTAAGCTTTTCTAAATGGCTTGGTGTGTACTCAAGGGGTTTTCCCTGCATTCTACATGATTGTCTAGGTAATTCATCCACAATTAAAAATTTAACACATGAAATCAAAGAAAATTTCAACAAAATATCCTAAATTCTCTAAGGAAACAATCAAATTTATCACACGCCTACAAAATCTAAGAGAGAAATCCACACACAAATAGTAGATTCCCATACTAAAAACACTATTTGGTGATGAAATCCAACGTCATAGAATTCTAATGTGGAAATGGCGGTTGGAATAGTTACCCTGAAAACCTACTTAATGAAATAGTCTGGTGCAAGTCTCTCCACTTATGCCATCTAAAAGTGAAGAGTACCATCTAGAAAGTCCAAGTGAGTCTAGTCGACATCTGCTCCAGGTAGAGTGGGACCTTCCATCCACCGTCACCTTAGGAAAATAATCTAAATTTTATAGTCACTAAGGTCACCAATGGGAAACAATTTACCTGGGGGAACAGTCTACGATCTGATATACATGCAAGGGCAGAGTAACTAGCTTAATCCCCTTGAAATCTCCTTGATATAATCCAAGGATTACCAACAAGTGACCCCAGGCTCCTCGAAAATGGTCTATCTGAGGTTTACCATTTTTAATACCTTCACATCTGGTATCTCTCCCAATGAGATAGGTATGATTACCTCACTGGTTCCAACATGATCTCATGCTTGACTCTTTTAAGAAGAGCTTCCAAGAGCACAAATTCTACAATTGGACTTTCTTACAGCAAGATTTCTACTTGTTTGTTTGAACTGTCTTGGAATGTTGATTACAACCTATTCCAAGACACTAGCTTAAGCTATGTTGGTGGAAAGTAGCCCTAGAAAATGTAAAATATCTAAATTAATTTTATTAAAGTGTTGTTCCAATTTGGATGTTGCTTAAGACAGAAGGAATGGAAGTGAAACTTCAATGATGTTTGTGACGCAACTCAAAAATACGCTAAATGCATCTAATTGAGGAGTGAAACTATTTTATTTTCAATGAATCTTATTTAAGGGAAAGATTGAGACATTGAACAATTTTCAAAGCACCAAGTCTTTCATTTATAAACAAAATATTTGAAAAGAAGACGATTTCTTTAAGAACTCAGTTTCAAAAAAATGATCTATTACTCGTTTCGAAATGAATTTCCTTTATCAATTAGATCAGAAACTGAAAATCATTAAAAAAACTATTCCCAAAAAGAAATGTTAAGATTCAACAAGATGATGATCCTAGTGAAAATTAAACACCTACACTAGGTGGGGCGCGCAGACTATTTTTAGCTGTATGTCTATTTTTAGAATGGTGAGCATATTATATTTATAGCGGGAGTCTATTTATAGATGGTTGAGAAAATTATATTTATAGATGAGATTCCATTTTTAGATGCATGGGCGAAGTCTATTTATAGATAACATGTCTAAAAATAGATCGGATGTCAATTATTATTAGCCCTTAATAATAATTAGACAATAAATAATAATCTATTCTCTTGAATCACTTGATTTCAGTTAACTGATGTGGAAAACCAGTTGACTAAAGGAATTACGAGTTCTAAGGTTGTTTGGTGGGACATGCAGAGTGAACTTCATTGTAACTAAGTGATACAAAGTTGTAACAGAGTTGGATGTGTAGTTATGTGAGTTTTTATTTAGTTTAACTCAATTAAGTGAGTTAAACTCAGTTGTGCTAGGTGTAACTAGTTGTAACTAAAGATACACTAGTGAGAGATCAGTGAATTAAATATTTAATTAATTCACAAGCAGTGGTCTCACATGCAACTGAATAAATACTATTGTTAACTACATGCATGTCAGATCCAGCGGAGACCCAGTTGAGATATAGGTGAAAGAGTCTGTTTGACTATTAGTTGTGACTATAGTGGTGCATTCAATGCAAATACACACACATTGGAGATGCCAATGAGGATTGCACAATCAAGGCAAGGTAAGATCGAATTCATTCAGGGATCTTCATCGGGAGGGATTGCGTAGTGGAGGCAGACTGCCAGGAGGCAGTAAATTGGTGCATGTGTGAGCCAATTTTTGTATGACAGTGCGAGACGATTGTATATTGTTCTAAGAGATCTTGGAGTAGATTTTCATATGATATTGTTTGATGATCCATGATATACATAATATATTATAGTCGGGGTTTTTAGCTTTATGATTTCCCGGTAAAAACATCTGTGTTATGCGTGATTGATTTTTCTTCATGTGTTTGCAATTGGCGATTAAATTTCCGCAAAAGAATTAAGTAGAAGGATTATGTATTTAATAGTGGATATAATTGTTAGATTAGGAGAGTCTAGTAATACATCACAGTATTAATAAATTTATACATGGTATCAGAGCAAATAAGATTGCAATATTGAAGCAGTAGCTAAGTTTTGTTGGTGGAAACAATTCGAATTTGCTACAAGAATTTATTGGTGTGACAGTTGAGTAAACATTGAAATGGCTTTCAATGGTTTGCAGTTAGAGTATGCACTCGAGGGTAGTTTGAACTAAATTTCATGGAAGGATAGGATGGAGGATGGCTTGAAGGAATTCATTGAAAGTGATGTTCCTAAGCCCACCTCGACAGATGTTGCATTACTTGACACATGGAAAAAGAAAGTAGTGAAGACGAGAAGGATTTTATTGGAAGGTGTGAGAGACCATATGGTCTCAAGCCTTCATGGGAAAGATACTCCATTTGCAATGTAGAAGGCTTTGACAGATCTTTTCCAAAGCAAAAATGACCATAGGAAATTGACGCTGAAGGATAAACTCAGAAAAAATCAAAATGGAAAAGGGCGGAAATATCCTAAGTATCTCACAAAGTTTGTCCAATGTCATGATGAACTGGGGAGTGTGGGAATCACTATTGCTGATGATGATTTCGTGAGCTTGGCTCTCTTGGGACTTCCTAAGGGTTGGCACAGTGATCAAGACTCTATCAACGAACGGGAAAAACTGTCGGGAGTTGCATTAAACTCTTGATTAATCATGTGTTTCATAATAGATCTAAACATATAGATATCCGGTATCATCATATCAGAGATTGTGTGCTGTGGAAGATCATGTTGCTTTAGTACATTCCTACGAAAGATCAGGATGCAGGTATTCTGACGAAGGCGCTCACGAGGTGCAAATTCGAATACCATAGAGATAGGATCGGGGCGAAGGATAATCCCTTTCTTGTAAAGAGGAAGTGTTGAGATTCAACAAGATGATGATCCTAGTGAAAATTAAGCACCTACACTAGGTGGGGCCTACAGGCTATTTTTAGGTGTATCTATATTTTTAGAATGGTGAGAATATTCTATTTATAGCATGAATATATTTATAGATGGTTGAGAACATTCTATTTATAGATGAGATTCTATTTTTAGATGCATGGGAAAAGTCTATTTATAGATCGCATGTCTAAAAATATATCGGATGTCAATTATTATTAGCCCTTAATAATAATTAGACAATAAATAATAGTATATTCTCTTGAAGCACTTGATTTCAGTTAACTAATGTGGCAAACTAGTTGACTGAAGTAATTATGAGTTCTCAGGTTGGTTGGTGGGACATGGAGAGTGAACTTCATTGTAACTGAGTGATAAAAAGTTGTAACAGAGTTGGATGTGTAGTTATGTGAGTGGTTATTTAGTTTAACTCAGTTAAGTGAGTTAAACTTAGTTGTGCTAGTTGTAACTAGTTGTAACTAAAGATACACTAGTGAGAGATCAGTGAATTAATTATTTAATTAATTCACAAGCAATGGTATCACATGAAACTGAAGAAATACTACTGTTAACTACATGCACGTCAAATCCAGTGGATATCCAGTTGAGAGATAGGTGAAAGGGTCTGTTTGACTATCAGTTGTGACTACAGTGGTGCATTCAATGCAACTACACACACATTGGAGATGCCAATGAGGATTGCGCAGTCAAGAAAAGGAAAGATCGAATTCATTTAGGGATCTTCATCAGCAGGGATTGTGCACTAGAGGCAGGCTGTTAGAAGGCAGTAAATTGGTGCATGTGTGATCCAATTTTTGTATGACAGTGTGAGACGATTGTATATTGTACTGAGAGCTCTTAGAGTAGATTTTTTTATGAGATTGTTTCATGATCCATGATATACATAATATATGATAGTTTGGGTTTTTAGCTTTATGATTTACCGGTAAAAACATCTATGTTATGTGTGATTGATTTTTCTTCATGTGTTTGCAATTGGCAATTAAATTTCCGCAAAAGAATTAAGTAGAAGGATTCTGTATTTAAAATTGCATATACTTGTTATATCAGGAGATTCTGGTAATACATCACAGTATTAACAAATTTCTACAAGAAAAACAATATCTAAAACTCTTAAAAACATAAATTTCAAAATCAAAAGAAAAACTCTAATTTTGAAGTCTATCTAGAAAGTTTGAGGAAGTTTTCTCCTAGTTTGTAATCGAACCAAGAATAATTTCTACTTATCTCAACAGAAATGAAAACATCCAAAAATGGTTTGGTGTGAAAATCAGGCCTTAGTAAGCTAAAATCTCTTCCAAATTTGCAGGTGAAAATGAAATCTATTTTCATAAAAGTAAGGTTTGCAATGGGTTGACTGGCTCAGAAAGAGAATAACATCATACCAATAAATTGAGGTAAATGAAGGTATATTATATGGAGCAGCAAGAAAAGGGAAAACACTTACTCATAAAATTCAAATCAGATGAAAAATCACACAGATGCAAAAGTTGCCGAAAATAAATTCACACATAAGATTTGACAGCTAAGGTAGATTGGGGCAAACACAAAGAACCAGGTGATCTGGTTCCTAAAAAGTGAATTCTAACTTTTTCAAAAAAATTCTACAAGTTTGTATGTTCTAATGGAGAATAGAGTAGTACCGCATTGTTCTGAACTAAAAACGGTAGAGGTTACTGCACTGTTTTCAAGTGAAAACCGTAGATGCAAGGAAAAGTACAGAAAAAATAAATATTCATCTTTTCTTTTCAGGGATTCTTAAAAGTTATCTACCCAACCCAATCTCAGACAAATCAAAATCAGAAAAATCTTAAAAATCAAACTGAAAAATAAAAATTAAAACTAAGTTCTATTCGCCAATGGAGTCACCATTTTATTATGTGGATTAATCCCTCTTGCGGACAAGAGAGATCTCCCTAGTATTCTACGAATAGCTAGAAACAAACAGCCATTTGTAAATAATTTTCCATAGATTATTTTCAATTCAGAATTATTATAAAAAAAGAAAGAGGACATGCCCCTACCTTGAAATCCAACATTCAGTGTAGTATTTTATCCAGTCGCTCCAAAGAGACTTCTCCAGTAAGTAGAACCTACAATAAAAGACCGACAAAAGAATTAAAAGCACCTACAACATATAATAATTAAGAACATCTAATATAACTTAGTGATCAAGGATTCTAAGTATTGAATTACTCAAATAAGCACAAGAAGAACTCAATGAGAAAAGGAGATCCATATGTATTTTATTTGAATGAAAAGAGTAACTTTACAACCTGATGCCTTGATGTCGTACAAGTTTCTCCCAGGGTCCTAAACAATTGTTCCTCCTTCAATTTGACCCGCATTCCTCTCTTTGAATCAACATGGAGTTATGGACATAAGTGTGTGATCATTCTCATGCCAACAACAACTAGTGTATAGAGTATGCTCTCTTTAGAATTTCTTCAGCAATTACCTTATACAAGTTACCATCTACCCTTGAGACTGAAACATGAGATAAATTTATAGGGAAATGGAGGCAGTTTCAGTTCCATGAAGAGGGGGATGGATTCCTCTCATGAAGGGATTTGAACTCCATAGAACAAGGGATAAGCTCCATGAGTGGAGGGATAAAGCTCGAACTGATCGCGCCTCTAGAAGCTTCCAGTTGGGAGAATATTCGACCAGCTGGGCTTCTCGAGCTTAATTTTTCCTTTATTTTACTTTTTACAAGGGTCCGTAGGTTTTATTAGTAGAACGTGTGGGAGTTGCCGCAAGCTATAGAATAGGTATCTACGAACCCGCAGGAAAAGGCTAGGAAAAGAGTGGAGTCAAAATTTTAAGGGTTTTAATGAGATTTTCTCCAATTCCAATACTGGGTTTAGGAACATTAGAGTTTTTGACTTCTAAGGGAGCACACTATGGGTAGTGATGAACCTATATGGAAATTCAAATGTCATGGTGAAAAAATAATGTGTAACACAGATCCAACTTCAAAGTTATGAACATTCCTCCAGTTTATCGGTCCTCCTACTACGGGGTTATTATATTCTTCCCTTCTTCCTTTTGTCATCATGTATATCTAGTCTAGAAAATTAGGTTCTTCTTTTTCATTTGTTGGCTTTTTTAACCTTGGCCTTGATATGTATCTAGAGGCTGCATCACTCTAATTTCCTCCACTTCGTAGGTCATCATCTCCTTCTGAAGATAAGTTACTGCATAATTTTCAAAGTCCCAATCTATTCCTAGCAATGTTGGATAGGGGCCTTTATCTCCCATAATATCTATTACATCAAATTTGGCATAGGTCTTTTCCCTGCTATGTTGACCTTTACATACTCCATACTTCCCATGGGGGTGGATACAATATTGATTCACCATGCGTAACTATATTGGAGAGAATACCAACTTTGGCCTTACCAAGTCTTCCCAAATTTTCCTCGGCAATATATTCACATCTGAGCCCAAGTCTAGCATTGTATCTTTAATCTGGAAGCCTGCAATATTTGCATCAATCCAAAACTCCCTCCATGTTTTCTTCTTTTTCCTGCACACCTGTCTGGAGTGTCTTTCAAGTAGGTTGGTTGAAATGATTCCTTCCCCAGTTGCTCCATATTTAACAATTGCTTTAAGATTTTCCTGCAATTGTCCAAGCATTTTCTCGTTCTTCACAATCCGCAGAAATAACCTGAACCGTTGAGCTTTGGGTTGTGTAACAACTCTGGTAAAAAATCCATGTAAAAGTTAATAAAGGTAAAATATGACCTTGGTCATGGGACACTTGTTCCAAGATGAATCTTGGGCAAAACATCCTTGTGTGGGTGTTCATATGGTTTATTATGGCTATGGAAATTGGAAAAGGCAATGACTAAGGCTTTGGAAAGGCAAAGTGACATTTATTGGAATTTATTTATGGAAATAATGGAAAATAGGAGAAAAGGAAGAACGGGCATAGGTTGCATGTGAGGAGGAAATGAAGGAAAATATAGGAAAATTTGAAGAAATTAGAGTCCTCATTAATAAAAAGGATTCTAAGGATTAGTACACAAACTTTTGTCAGTTCAATTTGGAGCTGTCATTCCATTATCTCTCACATACTCTTGGACACTTAGAGTTTTCTTGGAGCACTCTTGGAGGAGTGTGGCATAATTGGGATTTGGAGCAATAAGGAAAAGGAAAAGTAGGAAAGAACAAGGAAACATCAAGATAAACAACTACATCGAGTTTTTCTTTCAGGTACCAAGTTGCATGTATGTTTTCCTCACTAGTTTTGGATGCATGGAATATGCATGTGGTTATTTTTTTATGATTTGTCATTGGCATGGAGGATTTCCTAGATTAACAGCGGTTTTTCCTAGCGTTTCCATTTCCTAGATAGCCATGTTGTTGTGGGTTTTACCTTTTTTTCTGGTTGGTTTTCTTGTGCCTTTGGTTGTGGGTTGAGTTATTAATTCCTGGAAGCCTTGGTTGGACAAACGTTTTGGAAACCCTATAACAGCTTAGGTTGAGTTACTAGTCCCGGAAGCAGTGGTTGGAAAAATTCTTTAGAAGCCCTGTAACATCTTGGGTTGAGTTACTAATCCTAGAAGCCTTGGTTGGGAAAACGCTTTGGAATCCCTTGGTGGGTTGAGTTACTAGTCTTGGAAGCCTGGTTGGAAAAATGCTATGGAATTCTAGCGACAACTGTGGGTTGAATTACTAGTCCTGGAAGCCCTGGTTGGAACAAACACTTTAGATTCATGTACAGCTTGGGACAGAGACCAATCTGGTGATGGTTAGTGATGTCTGACTGTGAGGTGGAATCACTGGTTGATGGTTGATGTGGTTTGGTCGCTAAAATCCCTGGTTTGGTTTCACGCTTGGAATATGCCATGGGGGTGATTGGCTGAAAGAAATATTTAGTTCAATGTATTCTAAGGTTGGGTAGTTCATGGAAGACCCATACCTGGTCAGCCTATGCAATCATCAATAAGAGATATTTATCCTTGGTATCTTATGGGTAGATATACTTGTTTATATGTGGTTGATATTGTTGTTATATCCTTTATATTTATGTTGGTTATATGTTGGTAATGACTGAGATTTATGAGGGTGATAATATATGGCTCTCATCATATTTTGGTTAAACATTGAATGTACAATGAATGTATGTATTAATAGATCGTATTGTAGTTATTATGATGATGCATCATTGCTTCTTAATGATTCTGAGATAAGTGTGAGACCCCTATGCCCAAATCTATTGTTTAAACCTATAGAATACATATTTGTGACATGTTTGATGAAATGTCTGTCATGGCTAGTACGGGTCCAATCAAGTTCTTGTTCAAGTATTTACATTCATATAATTTTTCCGACGTTATATTTCATTTCTTAAGTTTCATGGAGTTTTTGGCAATGGCATGAGTCCTCACTCTGAAAAAGTGGCACAAAATCTAGAGTCACTGGCACAAAATTACCCAAAAATTCCCCAGTCACATGCATGCCCATGTTAAGGGAGTGAATCAAGATTTAATGCAAAAAACTGTTAGTTTTTCTCAGGAGTTGGTCACCTAGATGGGTTGGGTGGATTCTGGGGCTCTATTACAGGTGTAGAAGGTCAGATTTTTTGTCTTCCAACAGTTCCACTGCCTCAACTGATACATAGGGTGATGAGCCATATCATAGTAGCTCTTCATCACATTTTTACTTCGGTTGGCGGGTTACTTGGGTAGATGTGGGAGGAGGGTGTTATAGAGTGATATCAGAGCACGATTGTGTTCTCCTTGGGTGATGTTTGGTTTCCTTTCCCCTTGGATGAATGTGTTTTCATATGTACATGTTGGTTGAATATAGGCTTTTTCTTATGGTCTGTGTACTATACTAAAGTATGCTAGTTTGTTTATGATTTAGTTTAGCTAACATAATACACCTTGCAGGAAGAAGAGATCAAATATGACTAGCAAGATGGTAGACTACAGATATTTCCCCTATGAATCAGATGATCAATATGGTGTTGGGAACTCTTATGACTTAGGAGACACATTTAGGAGTTTGAAGGAAGAAATAAGGAGTTGCAAAGAAGACAATAATAGAATCATGCAGGCACATGAGAAACAAGCAGAAGTCAATGCAATAATTCTTTAGAGTTTGTCATAATTATAGAGACAGGGGCCACTTCGGATCAACTATGGATAGGAGGATAGGACAAATGGGGCCTATGGCAATAGACCCCATAGTGGGCACACATCAGATAGAGATGATACAATTAAGGGTGTCAGGTTCTTGGATACACCAGACAGGAGAGGTGATGGACATAGGTATTATTCTAGTTCTAGTTCTGATAGGTATCATGGTCTTGATCATTATCATCCTTACAGGAGGAGTGATAGGGGATATTTTTTGGATGAGTTCAAGAAATCAAAGCCAACTACATTTGATGGGGAAATGAAGAAATCATAGAATTAAGAAGCATGGTTGGTTGGAATGAATAATTTCTTCAAGTTACATGATTACTCAGAGAACATGAAGGTTGAAATAGATACATTCAGTCTTAAAGGTAAAGCATATATATAGTGGGAAGATGTAAAGAACATCTAAGATATTTATGAGGAGGATTTGACTTGGAGTGAATTCAAGATATTTTTTAGGAAGATGTTAGTATGAATCCTTTGTCGAAGTGTACGAAAAAGGACCACTTTAGCTACGCATAACTAATAGCCCTAACAACAAAAGTGGCTGCCAATATCTTCAGATCTGCGGTTAGTTAGACAATAAAATAGCTGCAAAATACCAGATCTATGTATGGAAAGACATTAAGTAGTAAAAACAAGGGTTTGCTCCATATACCAATAGACAAGACAAGAACAATTTTTGAAAGAATTTTTGTATTAATGGGGCACCTGTGAGGAAAACCAGAAGGAGTATCCAATTACCCTCAGTGGGATGGGTTCTTGGAAGTCCTCAGCACTTCAGATCTAAGATTCTTCTCTCTAGTTGATGTAGAAAACCCAATGCAAAGAGTAGAGCTCAAAGGGAGCAAAATGGCAGAAAATGGTGACCAAGTGTATAGATCCAGAGTGATCTAATAGGCCACAAAAGGTGAAGAATGGTAGGAAAAACCCTCCTATTTATAACAAAATATTGGGTCATTCTAGATCTTGGTGCATGGGTTAACTAGATCTAGATCCACTTTTTATGGAATATTTTATTATATTTGTTGGAGGGAAAAGGTATTTGACTTGGGTCAAATCCCTTAATTTGTTAAAAATAAATAAATAAATGATTTATTTATCTTTTTAAGGAAGTGGTTAGAAGATAATCAAATAAATAATGATTTATTTAATTATTTAAAGAGGTGGTTGAAAGGTAATTAAATAAATGGTGATTTATTTAATTATTTGTGGGTGATTTGGTCATATTTAACAAGGAATATCATCTAAATAAGGTTTAAATGATTATTCCTAGAAAATAATAAGATAAATAAAAGGTTATCTAATTAATTTCTTTGATTTTGGGTTAGACATGACTGGGAATAATAATTAAATTATGGTTTAATTAATTATTCCATGAGGAAAATCAAACAAATATGGGTTTGTTTAATATTTCCTTTTGGGGTTTCCTGTTTTAACATAGTGAAAGCCGTTTTACTTAGGGTAAAACTGGTCTTACATGGTGTACTTGGGTCCATCTAATGATAATAGGTTAGATGACCAAAAAATGGTGTAACAGATTGCCCCCCAACGTGCGAGTGTCAGGAGCAAATCGTATGACCGAAGTACGTTGTAAGAACACAATCACTAGACAACAAAAGGGATGTCAGAGAGAGAAATGTGAGGTAGATAGTGTGCTGAAGGACTAGACCCTGAGGAGACGAGACTCGCAGGTGCAACAATTCTCTTTTTATGAGAGGGTACCTGTGCTGAAGGCGGCGGGGGAGGCATACCTATGCCCGCCGAGACAAAGTACAAAAGAATAGTGTGTCCAGTAAACAAGGGACCGAACCATAAAATACAACTGGCATAATCATGAGCCAGATAAAAATACAATGAGGAATCCCACATACATGCTGTGCTTGGGATAACAGCCAGGACTTGTACAATAATATCTGAGTACATGAGATACAAATACAACCGAAATGCCCCCTACACATGGGGAAGGGCTCACAAAATCTGACTGATACATGCAAATCGAAGAGGCACTGCAAGTGGCTATGGCCAACATCATCAAATATTTGGAGCTGCATCGAAGGCTGCATAGAAGAGGTCATCCGGGCATGTGGGGGGCTACCTGCAGGGCCACCCCCTCATGAGGGTTGAAACATCTCACACACACCCGGGAATCATCAAGAGCTGCTGCTGGATCACTGGACCATCAAGTATACGAATCTCGATCATGCTGAAGGAGCTGGAGAAACAATCAAGCCAAAGGGAAAGGAGATATCCTTTTGCCTGATCCGAGGCACTGAACAAGAGTGGAAGCTGGAACCAAGGTACACCGCCCTCTAGACCTTACTTCTGGAATAAATGAGCTGATGTCGACAGAAGGAGGTCCGCCATAGTTGAGGCAATGAGAGACCCTCAACTAAGGCACAAGAGAAAAGAGTAGAGCGACGGACAGACTGACACTAATGATGATAGTGAAGTGAAAAGGACTGAGTAGCTAATGGACGACTTCCCTTGCTAGAGCATAAAGGGCATGAATGACATGGCAGCGACTGACACAACATCATCAGGGATGGGAGACAGTGAAACTGAAGGTCATAATGTGCGACACAAGAGAGAAACCAATCAATGATGGATGGAGGGCTATAGTGGGGTACAAAGGGACTCGGGATAGACTCCATGAATGTGATGATGACTCAACTTGGATGCTCTGAACAAGGGCGACTTGATGGTGCTGCCACACAGTAAAGGCCCCAATGGGGGACCATGGAGACATGAGTACAAGGTGGGAACTCATGACGAAAATCGACACGAACATGGACGACAATGGAGGCGAAGTGATGCCCCAAATACAAGTGTTGTAAGTGAGGAAATTCGATTTAAAGTGTAGGTGAAGTGGCCCTTCTTGGAAAAAATGGGTCCAGGTGAAGTAGCAAATCATAAAAATGAAAAGACAGATGCTGGCTATCTAAAAGAAAATAAAACATGCATTCTAGAAGGGAAATGCTAAGGGTAATATTTCTTAAGATAGAGTGCATTGCGAGGATTAGGAAGGGGGTGGCCTTCGAAATCCTCTAAGAGGTATGCCCCCTTACCGAGGTCCTTACTAATGATGTAAGGACCTAGCCATAATGAGTCAAACTTCCCATGACCAAGGACATCATGGGCCTGGTCATATACTAGAACAAGGTCGCCTTCGTGAAAAGTGCGAGGCTGGACTTTTCGGTCATACTGAGCTTTGGTGCACTTTTTGGCCACTTCCATGGTTTGCAAGGCAACACGACGGTCTTCGGAAGCGCGCTCAAATATGATAAGTCGTTGTTCTAGAGGTTGGGTGTCAGGGAGAAGTTCAACGGCTAGATGTAGAGAAGGAATTTCACACTCGATCGGTAAGACTGCCTCCTCTCCAAAAACCAGGTGGAAAGGAGTAAACCCGGTGGTGGTTTTAATAGAAGTTCGATAGGCCCACAAGGCAGGGAAGAGCATGAGATGCCAGTTGGTTTTGTGCTTATTCACCGTTCGTTGAAGCATAGTTTTGAGGATTTTGTTGACTGCTTCAACTTGTCCATTACCTTGGGGGTAATAGGAGGAGGAATATTGGTGCTCAAAACCCAACAGTGAGGATAGCTCATGCCATATCTCATCTTCAAAATGTTTTCCATGTTCAGAGACCAGTTGTTTGGGAACCCCGAATCGAGCTATAACATGGTTAAAGAAAAAGAGGGCCGCGGTAGCTGCCGTGTTGTTGAACGTTGGCATGGCCTCGACCCATTTGGTGAAATAGTCGACCGCCATGATGATATACTTATGGTTACCAGCGGATGGCGGGCGACACTCCATAAAGTTGATGGCCCATTTACAAAAGGGGCCGGTTGAGATGACCAGATGGAGGGGAGCTGGTGGAGCTCGCGCCTTAGGGGCGAAATGTTGGCAATTGGGACAGTGTTTGACTGCCTCAATGCAATCACTAAAGAGAGAAGGCCAAAAATACCCAGCGCGCATGACTTTCTGGGCAGTAGCGAGACCGGAGAGGTGGCCACCGCAAGCGCCACTATGGCAGGAATTAAGGACTTGTTCAGCTTCAGCGTGTGTGAGGCAACGACGAAGGATGGTGTCAACCCCACGACGATAGAGGTCGTCACCGATAAGGAGGTATCGGGGGGCTTGGTGTCGGATGCGTCGGCGAGCCTCACGATCAAGGTGAAGGGAAAACTTTTGGGTTCGCAAGTAAGTAAGAATGTCGCCATACCATGGGTCGTCGGCAGTAATGGCAAATAAGTGTTCATCAGGAAAATCATCATTAACTGGGGTGTCTTGCGCTCCGGTAGGTAATTCAGAAATGAGCTCAGCGAGGGCTAAGCCTTTCTTACTCTTTGGTGTGACGAATTCGAGGTCGAATTCTTGGAGAATAACGACCCAATGGGCATATTTCCCAGTGAGGATACGACGACTCAATAGGAAATCCAAGGGGTTGGAATTAGTCACAACCTTGGTGGAGCGTATGAGGATATAATGATGAAGTTTTTGGACTGAGAACACTACAGCTAGCGCTAATTTTTCTTCGAGTGAGTAGGAAACAGGGGGTCCTACAAGGTTCTTACTGACGTAATAGATCACATGCTCGATACCATTGTCATCTTCCTGGATAAGGACTCCGGCGACCGAATGGGTGGAAGCAGAGATATACAGGATGAAGTCCCGATCAAAGTCGGGAGGGCGGATCAAGGGAGCGGATGTGAGAGCCTGTTTGAGGGCATCGAAAGACTCGTGAGCATAGGAATCCCAAACGAAAGGGATAGAAGATCGGAGGAGTCTAAGGAACCCATGTACAGTGGTGGCGTAGTCAGGGACGAACCGTCGAAGAAAATTAGCTTTGCCTTGGAGACTTTGGAGCTGGAGGAGGGTACGTGGAATGGGAAGTTCAAGAATGGCTTGAAATTTCAAAGGGTCAAGAGTGATACCATCCTTAGACACGATGAAGCCTAAGAGACGGCCGACAGGAACGCAAAAGACGCATTTCAATGGGTTAAGGCGGATATTATACTTGCGACATCGGAGGAAAATGGTACGCAGATCGTGGAGGTGCTGCGCTCGATGCTTAGAACGCGCGGTGAGGTCGTCCAAATAAGCAAGGATAATGTGAGCTAAGTCATGGAAACAATAAGACATGGCCCGTTGAAAAGTGGCGCCGGCGTTTTTGAGGCCGAAAGGCATGACCCGGTAAGCAAAAGTTCCCCATGGACTAATGAACACGGTTTTGAGTTGATCGGCAGGACGGATAGCAATTTGGTTGTATCCAGAGAAACCATCCATAAAGGATAGAACCTCATGCCCCGCACACTCGTCAATGATTTGGTCAATGAACGGTGTGGGGAAGTTGTCTTTGGGACAAGCTTGGTTCAAGTCGCGAAAGTCCGTGCAGACACGGATGGTGCCTTGTTTCTTAAGAACAGGAACTGGGTTGGACACCCAAGTGGTGTATTCAATGGGGTAAATGAAACTAGCCTGCTTAAGCTTGTCGATTTTTGCTTTGAAAGCGTCACGTCGGGAAGGATGAATGGGTCTCAACTTTTGATGGACTGGTTTGGCGTCCGGCCATGTATCGATGTGGTGTTCGACAATGGCGGGATCGAGTCCGGGCATTTCAGAATAGGACCAGGCGAAAATATCGCGGAATTATTTGAAAAGCTTGGTGTAAGCTTCGATTTCTTCCGGGGTGAATTGAGCACCTAAGGTGATATATTCCTGGATACCTGGGGTGACTGAAATGTCAATTTTGATGGTAGGAGAGATGTTGGCCATGTTTCCTTCTTTGAAAGCGTCAGGGGCAGGGATGGGGTTTTTGAACCAATCGACAGCATTGGGGATGAAGTCTTTGGTTTCCACAGCATATTGGTCATGGGACTGCTGTGGGAGGAAGTATGCGCGATGGTGCATATCATCCTAGGGAAAGTCCGGGTTGGTCATGGCTTCCATAATGTCTTCATCGGATTGGAAGATGGGAAGACTGGAGGAAGAGGGGTCACCCGAGGAAGTTGTGGTGTGTGACGGGTCATCAGGAGGAGAAGGGTTCAGATGTGCGATGTCAACAGATCCAAGGTCGGTTGAGGAGCTGAGAGGATCGGCAGGTTGAAGGGCAGGTGAACTATCTCGTAAGGATGATGACAGGTAAAAAATGGTGGTTGACGGCTCCGTTGGCTCGATAGCGGGAGGAGGAATGTGAATGGGAGTAGGAAGGTCCTCTGGTCCTATCGAAGTGGCCTTGAATTGGCGGTACATGTCCAAGGAGGAACGATACTCGTCAAGGCGGGGACAGAGGTGGGTGCAATGGCCGTGAAAATCGCACAAGGCACAAGGGTGGTTTGTGCGCAAGTTTTTGAGTTTCGGGATAGAGTCGGGGATAGTGACGTAGACTTCTGGGATGTCAGAGTCGGGGAACGTCTCGTTGACCAGAAGCTTGAGGTGTGGCAATTCGGGACACATGTGAGTGGCGTGACCGACGATATCACACAAAGCGCATTGGATGGCGGGCTTTGGTGGTCGCGGAGGGGTAAGAGTTGTCGGGGCGGCCTGGTCCTGATGGGTTGCCCCCTTACGAGCTTTGCCTTTCTTTCCGGGGGCTGGCACCACAGGTGTAGGGTCCTATGGAGGTGCTGGGGGCCCGGAGGAGGTGAGGGGGACCGGTTGAACCGGTGTCAAAGCAAGGTAAGGTTTGGGGTGACCGGGAGGGGTAGCGGCTGGAGGGTCAATGTACCAGACGGGTAGGCCGATGGACAGGTTAGGGAGAGAGAGGGTGGCCATGATGGGGACAAAAAATACTCCGGGAGGGGGAGCCAGGAAAGGTATCTGCCCAGCAGGGTAATGACCAGGAGGGATGGCTCCGAGGTGGTTAAGGCCAGGGGGAACCGTTCCAGGAGGATAAAGGGGTTCGGGGATACCAGCTGTAGGGGGAGGGCCAGAAGGAGGAGGTCCGGCTGGCTGAGAGGAATGGCTAGGAGCGGGGTGCGGAGGGCCAGGGGGAGGTTGCTGACTAGCCGAGGCAGGCCACTTAAGAGTAGCCTGAGACGATTGCATCATGCAAATATTCGATAAGCTGGGATCAGTGATAGGAGCAGGAGGAGGGTTAGGGAAAGTTCCAAGCAGGGAGGAATATTTGTAAACGCCGGGGCAGACACTGGTCAAGGAATCGATGGTTTGCTTGTTGGCTACAGAAGAGATGGTCGTCTCAGGTGAGGTCTGAGATTTTGGCTCATGATATGTCAACTGGTCAATGGTGACTATCTTTCCATTATGGGGGAAAGACATCTTGCGAAAGACCGCGGATGGGAAAGCAGACATAGCATAGGTGTAGCTTCACCACAATAGAATGTTGTAATCTAGCGGGGCATCAATGACTTCGACGTCAACGCAAACAGTTTTACCGGCGAGGGTGATAGGAAAAATATGAAACAGGCCAATGGGCTGGGAGGCATGACCGTCCCACGCTCGAAGGGTGATCGTGGAAGGGGCTAGTTCAGGGGATCCGAGTTGCTTCCAAACCAAAGCGGACATCACGCAGGTGGATGCCCCCTCGTCAATGATACACCGGGACACGTTGGCGTTCCAGATTTTGACTGGGATTTGGAAGGCGACGGAAGGAGGGAGAGGAGGATGGTCCGATTGAGTGGCGTCAAAAACAATCATTTGGTCATCAGCAGGATCTACAGCGCCCACGGCAGATAGTAGGGCCTTCTTTTGGGAAGGGCACAACTGGAGAAGCTCCATTGTGGAAATGGCGGCAGGAGATTGCGCCAAATCATCTACTATGCTATATGAATGGGCAACTCGACTGGGAGCAGTGTTTCGACGTAGTGGGCCCTTAGGTATCTTGGTATGAACCTCAACTTTTGGTTGAGGGATATGTAAGGGGCCACTGGGTGACGAAAGAGGCTCTGGAGAACCTGAAGAAGGAGGCTCGGGAGCAGACTGAGCAGGAGGCTTGGAGTACTGGCGAGACCGAGTTTGAAGGTGAAGATCGACGGACGGGTTAGGATCAGAGTGCATCATAAGGATCTGGTAATCAGAGGAACCAGAAAGGGAAGGGGGGGCGGCTACCTGGCTGTCGGGCGGTTGGGTAGCCACGAATCCTTGCTGAGGGAAAGGATCAGTAAACACAGCTGGTTGGGTGGTGGCCACATTAGGAGGAGCATGAGGGGAGGCGTGTTGTCCGCGCAATGTGGCTTGAGACTCCCACATCTGCCGCATCTGGGGTAAGAGGGGAAAATCGTGGGTGTAATGACCATAAACACCGCAACACGAACAAGGCTTACTTGTGCGAAGCGGCCTGTCCGGCTTGGGCTGAGTGCCCTGTTGCTGGTTGGCAGTGTTAGGGTCCACACCAGGATTGGGTCCATGGGTACCAGGGGCAGATTGGTTTGGATTGCCTCTCCGCCTTCTTTGAGAAGAAGGGGGATTGGTCGCGCCCTACTGTGCAAATACTTGCCCTGGAGGGGGCTGTAGGTGCTGGTGCTGGGGATGAGGAGGCAAGGGAGGAGGAATCGCATATGCTGGAGGAGCTGGCGCACCAGGCGGCGGATAAGGGTAATGGGTAGGTTGGGCAACATTGAGGTAGGCAGGAGGTTGGGCAAAAGGAGGAGGCATGCCGTATCCTAGATACATGCTACCGGGAGGGGGAAGAGTGCTGGAGGAGCTGGCCCCTCCCTGAGGGGGACCATAGCCCATAGGAGGTTGAGCGTATGGATGGGAAAGGGCTCCAACGATACCGTCGGCGGAATGAGATGCCCCCGGGGCGTTAGCGCCACCGGGCCTGGGGAGGTCAGGAAGAACGGTATAAACATAACCAGATTGAGCGTAGATCGGGTCATATTTCAAGGCTATTTGGAGGGCGGCTTCTTCAGTTTGAGGAAAATGAGAGGCGACATCTTTGCCGATGGGAGCGGGAAGGGTGCGAAGGAACCGGTCCATGTAAACCCGATCTTCGAAGGGAGGGGCTCGACATAAGCTCCGTCTTCTTCGCCATTCCTGAACATGGGCGGAAAGGCGTGTTGAAGAGGATTTCTTGAAGGAAGTCAAGAGCTCCGTGCCAGTATCGTATCGGAGAGGGAGCTGGAAGTACGAAAAAAAGGCTTGGGCAAGAGTCTCAAAGGTGGTATGGGTAGAGGTGGCTTGTTCGACATACCATTTAGAAGCTTCGCCGGTAAGCGTGCGTTGGAACAAACGAAGGCGGATGGAGTCATCGGTAATGGAATTGGAGGAACACCACATGTGGAAAGATCAGACATGATTGGTTGGATCTTCGCCATTAAGGCCCTCAAACTTAGGGATGTCGGAGGGGAGCTTGGTTGGCATAGCGGGCCAATTAGCATTGTGGTGAATGGGGTCATTGATCAACTGATGGAAATCGGGGAGGCTGAGGCCTGCAATGTACGGCAGCACAGGGGTGGCCGGGGTAGTTCCTGTGGCGGTTCCGCTAGTAGTAGGGCTGGCATTAGGGCCGGGAGAACCGCTAGCGTTAGGCCCTAGACCAGACATAGTGAAGGTGGCAGGGGGAGAACCAGGAGGAGAAGGAGAACCCGATGAATCAGGAGAGGAGTCAGAGTGCGGACTCGAAGGAGGACTGGCTCGACGACGGCGGGGCGGAGCAGGTCGATCAACCGGAAACTGAGGGTGAAGGCCAAGAAGTCTCCGGGAAAGGCGCCTTGGGGGCGCAATGATGACAGGAAGAAGGAAACCGACAAGGGCAGAAAGGGACAGAATCAATTAAGGTCAAGGGCAGAAAAGGTGCAGTGACGATTGATTTTAGAGTCTTTGCCAGGTGGTGTTAACCAAGCGCTTCTTCGCTTAGGGTCAGTGTGTGGCGTGCGTTAATTTTAATTTTTAAACCCTTTCCGTTCTGAGAGCAAGAAAAAAGTGTGCTGCGTAGCTGAAAATAAACCTACAGAGAACAGAAAATAATGCTGAAAAAATAGAAAAATAACAGCTACTTGTGCATCTATCTATCCCAAGAAGGTGGGTCTCTCAAAACTATTCTAAAAAGAAAGGGAAAAATCTATGTAAAACACACGGAAAAGGGGCCAATAGATCTAAGGTCAAAAGGGACAGGGATCTAAAGGATAAAACTGCTGAAAAGAGGTGCAGATCACAACCAAGAGACAGGGGCAAGGTGGCTGGAAAAAAAAAGGAAATCAGCAAAAACCAGAGGGGGCAAGGTGGAGGCCTTAAAATGAGGTCCAAACAAAACGACAGGAGGTGATTTGAAAGGAAGAAAGGCTGATTTCAAAAGATCTGAAAGGGAGGTAACAGATCTGGAAAAAAGGAGGCTGAAGCTCTGAAAAACAGACGGCTGAAACAGCTTAAAACTCTTCCACAAAAAGTGGAGGGTACTAAAGCCCTAAGGGGATAGGTTCCCACTTAGATGAGCAAAAACAAATCAGAACTTGGTCAAAACAGGCTGAGACAGAGGGGAGGACCCTGACAGAAGCTGCAGCAAAACCCAGAAAAATTACAGAAAAATTGCTGAAAAAATGGCAGGTCGCAGTTTCTGACCTGATTTCAGTGCAGGTTGCAGTAAACAGGCTGAAAAGTGTGACCTAGAGGTCCAGGTCACAGGTTTAGGGCCAAAAAGTGCGACCCCCCATTCCGGTTGTCTCGGCGGCAGATTTTCAGAAAAGTTGTCGTCTCAGTTGCGGCTGGTGTCGCTTACCTGCGCAATAGGGCCAGAAACACACAGAAGTTAGAAATTTTAATGTTTTAGGGTTTTATGTGAGAAAAACAACATAAAAATAGGAAAAATAAACAGCTGAAAAGAAACCCTAGGGTTTGAAGTAGCTGGATATGCAGGAATATGAAAAACGACAGTGGTCGTAATTTAAAACCCGTGTGGAGTCGCCATTTGTTAGTATGAATCCTTTGTCGAAGTGTACGAAAAATGACCACTTTAGCTACGCATAACTAATAGCCCTAACAACAAAAGTGCCTGCCAATATCTTCAGATCTGCGGTTAGTTAGACAAGAAAAGAGTTGCAAAATACCAGATCTATGTATGGAAAGACATTAAGCAGTAAAAACAAGGGTTTGCTCCATATACCAATAGACAAGGCAAGAACAATTTTTGAAAGAATTTTTGTATTAATGGGGCACCTGTGAGGAAAACTAGAAAGAGTATCCAATTCCCCTCAGTGGGATGGGTTCTTAGAAGTCCTCAGCACTTCAGATCTAAGTTTCTTCTCTCTAGTTGATGTAGAAAACCCAATGCAAAGAGTGGAGCTCAAAGGGAGCAAAATGGCAGAAAATGGTGACCAAGTGTATAGATCCAGAGTGATCTAATAGGCAACAAAAGGTGAAGAATGGTAGGGAAAACCCTCCTATTTATAACAAAATATTGGGTCATTCTAGATCTTGGTGCATGGGTTAACTTGAGATCTAGATCCACTTTTTATGGAATATTTTATTATATTTGTTGGAGGGAAAAGGTATTTGACTTGGGTCAAATCCCTTAATTTGTTAAAAATAAATAAATAAATGATTTATTTATCTTTTTAAGGAAGCGGTTAGAAGATAATCAAATAAATAATGATTTATTTAATTATTTAAGGAGGTGGTTGAAAGATAATTAAATAAATAGTGATTTATTTAATTATTTGTGGGTGATTTGGTCATATTTAACAAAGAATATCATCTAAATAAGGTTTAAATGATTATTCCTAGAAATAATAAGATAAATAAAGGTTTATCTAATTAATTTCTTTGATTTTGGGTTAAACATGACTGTGAATAATAATTAAATTATGGTTTAATTAATTATTCCATGAGGAAAATCAAACAAATATGGGTTTGTTTAATATTTCCTTTTGGGGTTTCCTGTTTTAACATAGTGAAAACATTTTTACTTAGGGTAAAACTGGTCTTACATGGTGTACTTGGGTCCATCTAATGATAATAGGTTAGATGACCAAAAAATGGTGTAACAGAAGAAGTACTTATCAGAGAGGTACTATGATGACAAAAAAAAGAGTTTTATGAGCTAAAGATGGGATCTATGACTGATGAGGAGTACACTAGCAGGTTCCTGGAGTTATTGAGGCATGTTCCTTAACTCAAGGAGGAGAAGGCCTATTGTAATTCCTAGAGGCAGCCTTGAGTTGCCAAAGACCAGTGCCTAGGACATCTTAAACAATAGGGAGTATAAAGTATATTTCAGGCTCATTATCAGCTTAGGACTCTCTACCTTTACAATTTGTGTAAAGCATCATCATATGGGTGGGACCAAACTACCTTTAGATTTAGCTAGCTGTAAAGACATTGCAGAGACAAGAAGGGAATCTTCAATACATATATACTTCAGACAACTTAGAGACAACTTTCATCAGAGAGGGCCAGTTTCTCTATGATATATAGGTATTTTAAACATAAAAATGTTTCCTGCGCTGAAAGTGAAAGGGGAGTACTAGCTACAAATGAAATGGTGCTTGGAAAACATATTTCAACATGATATGGGCTTAGAAACTAAGAATCCATACATATCGATCAGTTAAGTAAGAGTGACATTCCACGATGTTTAGTACAGAGGAAATATGAATGATGTGTTAAGCGGAACGACATATCGTGTATGAGCCATATTTAAAGTGACATAAACCAGTAAAGCATGAGTACCAAACAACTATAAATTCATACCCGAGCTGGCAAGTCACTCGCATTCCAAAACATGATAAAAAGAAATTGGAAACAGTGGAGCAAACAATGATACAATATCACAAAGAAAGAGTCACGAACTATATATCATCAAGACCGGAATCCTTACACATAACTAGAACTTCTCTTTGCTGAAACCCCACGGGCTCTGTGTATTTGCATTGATAATTCCACGACAAGCATACAGAAAACTTTTGAAAAATGTATGAGGTATGGTCTTTCCCTCAATCCTCAGAAATCTTTGTTTGCATTAGAAGAGGGTAAGCTCCTAGGGCACATTGTGACTAGGGACGGGGTCAAGATTGATCCTAAAAGAGTGGAGGTTATAAATGGTATCTCCCTCCCCAGGAATAAGAAAGAAGTGCAGGTGTTTCTAGGACGTATCAATTTCCTGAGGAGGTTTATTCCTAACTATGCTGAGATATTTAGGCATATAACAGATATGTTGAAGAAGGATAAGGAGGTGAAGTGGTCACAAGAATCATGGGAGGCCTTTTCTAGAATAAAACATGCATTCGCTGAAGCCCCTGCGCTGGCTGGGCCTGATTATGCTAAACCATTTATGATATTCTCTTTTGCTTCACCTCATACAGTAGCTGGGGTTCTTTTACAAAAAAATGATGATGGGTATGAGCAGCCCATAGCTTTCTTTAGTCAGGTCCTTCATGATGTAGAATTGAAATATAATATATTGGAGAAACAGGCGTATGTTCTAGTAAAGTCCCTCAAAGCATTTCGCATGTATGTTTTGCAGTCTCACATCACGGCATTTGTGCCCGCTGCAGCTGTAAAAGACATTCTCATCCAGGATGACAGTGAAGGAAAAAGAGGCAGATGGATTGTCAAAATACAGGAATACGATCTGGATATTCGGCCAACCAAACTGATTAAGGGCCAGGGACTAGCCAAAATTCTGTCTGAATCAAACTATCAGGCCTTAGGCATAAACCTGTTTATGATAGCAAGCGGAGAGTCTGCAGGGGGAAAGGAACAGCAAGCTGTGGAGACAACCTGCCCGCAAACGCGTCTAAAGTACCTCACCAGCCCATGGTATAAGGAGATTGTAGAATACCTCCTAACACTCAGCCGCCCACCCGGCTGTGATAAAATGAAATATAGGGCATTGAGGCTGAAATCACAGAAATACACAGTTGCAAATGGCCAGCTTTACTGGTGAGATCCTTCAGGTATCCTGCTCCTATGCCTCACAGAGAACGAAGTGGAGAACATAATGACCGAATTTCACGTGGGTATCTGTGGAGGAGATTACAGCTGGAGAGGCACAGCTCATAAAATCCCGAAGGCTGGTTTCTACTGGCCTAAGTTATTCAAAGATGTTTTCGCCTGGGTTAGAGCATGTGATAAATGCCAAAAATTCGTCGAAAAGAAAAAGTTAGCAGCTCTGCCCTTGATCCCTGTTCATGTAGACGAACCTTTCAAACAGTGGGGAATTGATTTCATAGGTGAAATTCACCCACCCTCAAGTGGCCAGCACAGATGGATCTTGACTGCTACAGATTACTTCATGAAGTGGGTGGAAGCCATACCTGTAAGGAATGCTACTGACACAATGATAATAAAATTTATGGAAGAGAATATCATATCCAGGTTTGGCTGCCCAGCTAGAATAGTGACTGATAATGCACAGGCCTTCAAATCTGCAAAATTTGTGGGTTTCTACCAGCAGTATAATATCTCACTGAGTCACTCCACAACTTACTATCCGCAGGGAAATGGTTTGGCAAAATCTTCGAATAAAACCCTGGTGAGGGCCTTAAAGAAGACTATTAATGAAAATCAGAGGAATTGGGATTCCCAACTGAAATTTTCTCCGTGGGCAAATAGAATCACTAATAAAAGAGCAACTGGGAAGTCTCCATATGAACTGGTATACGGACGAGTAGCTATGTTTCCTATACAATTAGCCCTACCTATGGCCCGGTTCATGCAAGAGAGTAAAGAAGAACCTGATGACATGACTAGAAGAATTAACCAGCTGGTGGAACTCGAAGAAACGCGTAGTCAGGTAAATCAGAGGTTGGAGACATACCAGGAGAAAATGAAAGAACTCTTTGATCAACACGCCAAAGACAGAAAGTTACAGACAGGGGACTTAGTACTCAGGTGGGATGTACGAAGGGCCGATAAAGGAAAGCACGGTAAATTCGACCCCCTCTGGTTCGGTCCCTTCAAAATCGCAGAGCTGGGCGGTAACAACACTTTCAGGCTAGAGAATTTACAGGGGGATTTGCTCGACGCCCCTGTAAACGGTCAATTCCTAAAACCCTACTTTCAGTTCTGAGCTAGGCCGAGGGGGCCTAATTGTATCATATTGTATATTAGTAGTTGTTCTCTTTTCTGAATTGAATAATGCATGAGTCATGTTGAGTTGTGAACAAGGAAATTAAAGATGCAGACGAAGGATAGTGGATGGTGCACACAGAAGATAGAGAGGCGGTCTGCGTAATTCTTGACACGTTCAGAAGTAGAACACGCCATCCCCAGGTGGAGCCAATGTTGGTCACAAAGTAGCACCAGTCATGTTTTACAGATGGACCCTTGGACAGAGGTATATTAAATACGATGGCAGGCGTCGATAAATTTAAAAGATGGACCGAAATAAGAAATGAGGATGTGACTAATGTGTGTTTAAGATAAAGCATGCGCAATTGAAGGGTTAAAAGGCGCAAACACATAATACGAAACGTGTAAAGCGGGAGGAGTTAAATGGACTAAACGCACCCCAAAACAAGCACGTGAGGGAATTCTACACATGGGAAATTCCGCGGGGGTCGAGAGATGAGAGGGGGAAAGGACTTATACCCCTGCGGAATTGTATTAAACAATCGTGGGGTGGGCCCGAGGTAAGAGGTGACGTGGCAGCGCGAAGGATGGAGTTTCGGCTATGTGGCAGAACCAAAAATGGATTTTAAAGTCTGATACGCCGTGTATTTAACACGCCCCACGAACAAAATATTTCATGAATCGTATGGCTCACTGCAGCACGAAGGTAAGGTAAGTCAAGGAGGAGAAGGCCAATATTCATATATTCATTAGTGGGTTTTTGACAAAATTTAGATACAGGATTGAGTTTGGTGAGCCTAGATCATTGGAGGAGGCTATCTGGAAGCTAAAACATTGTTATGAGCAATCAAAGTGAAGATTTGAGACTAAGAAGGACTGGAAAAGTAATGATAAGAATAAAGGGAAATGGGAAAAGAAGTAGGAAATGCCTCAAGAAATAGGTAACAAAGAGAATGCAACACCACACAAGAAGTTCAATGCATCTGACAAAATGCAGGGATTTCATTTTGAGGAGCATAATAAGGGTGCAGGCTGGAAGCCTACACAGTATTCAACTTGTGGAAAATATCATCACAGGAGAGATTGTCCACAACATTAGGGTGGTAGAACGTGGATCTAAAATTCTCAAGAAGTGCAGACAGTGGGGGATGTTGTACAGAGTGTTCCTCGGATCTATGCAGTGTTGGATAACATGCAGGTAGATCACCAGACATCTATTATCGAGATGGATGGTAAGGTTTGTGATCAAGTTATTTCTATTTTGATTGACCCTAGATCTAATTATAGTTATGTTAATCCCGACCTGGTGGATAAGTGTGGTTTGAATAAATAAGTGCATGTAGAGTATTCATTAGTGCAGTTGGCTACAGGTACAAAGAAGCAAGTTCATCATTGGGTAAGATCTTGTGCATTTGATTTGAATGTTATGTCAACATCATCGCATTTGAATGTATTTTTGTTGGGCTCATATAGTATGTTGTTGGGTATGGACTAGTTGTATCTTTATAAGACCAAAGTGGACTACCATGAAAAAGCTATTGAGTGTTTGGATGATAATGTAGAACAGATAGTCTTACAGGGAAAGAAGAAGGAAACACTAGTTATGATAGTAACAACTATGCAGGCGAACCGTATTCGAAGGAAAGGATGTTCATTATTTGAAGTACGTATTTCTAGTGACAAAGGTAAGGAAGATGATGATGTGGATGTCTTGAACAGGTACTCGGTTCTATAGCAGTTTCAGGATGTATTCCCCACAGAGATTTTAGAGTTACCGCCTCACAGGGAAAATATTTTTTCCATTGAGTTGGGATCAGGGGAAACACCAGCATCAAAAGCACCATACAGAATGAGCACTCCGGAGTTGGTAGAATTGAAGTTGCAGTTAAAGGAAATGCTTAACAAGGAATACATTAGGCCAAGTGTATCACCTTGGGGTACACAGATATTGTTTGTGAAGAGGAAGGATGGTACCCTTAGGTTATGCATTGATTACATGCAGTTGAACAGGGTGACTATTAAGAACAAGTATGTGTTGTCGAGGTGGCAACGGGTACACTTATTCTCATAATTGACTTCCCGCCCCCAAGTGACAGGATGAGTCGTTGGGCGGGCAAGTAGGCTGCACACAGCCCCTCGCTTGCCCAGTGGCTGACCCCGTCGCCACCTGGGCAGCAAAATTTTATTTTTTTAAAAAATTAAACTTAACGTTTTTTTAATTTAATCTAATTTTTTAAATTTATTAAAATTTAATAATTTTTTTTAATTTCATTTTTTTTAAATTTAATTTAATAAATTTTGTTTTTTTTTTTTTAATTTAATAAAATTTAATATTTTTTTTAATTTTTTAAATTTATTTATCTTTTCAATTTTTTTTTTTAATTTAATACTTTTTTTTTTTTTTCATTCCTAATTTTTAATTTATTTTTAAATTTTTGTAAATTTTAATTTTAAAAATGTTTTTATTTTTTATTTTTTAAATGTTTTTATTTTAAAAAAAATAAAAAATAAATATAGATTTTTGTTTTGTTTATTTTCAATTATTTTAAAATGTTTTTTTCATTTTGTTTTTTTTTCTTTTTAAATTTTAATTATTATTATTATTATTATTATTATTATTATTTTATTTTTATTTTTAATTTAATTTTTTATTATTTTAAAAAGTTTTATTTTTACTTTCTTTTTAAATTTAATTTTTTTTTTTTAATTTTTTTTTTAAATTTAATTTTTATTTTCGTTTTATTTTTTTAATTTAATTTTTTTAATTTTAATTTTTTTTTGTATTTTAATTAATTAATTTTTTTTTAATTATTTTTAATTTTTCTACTTTAATTATTATTTTTAATTATGTAGTTTTTTTAATAACTTAAAAAAATGTTTTTGATATTTTTATTCCTTTAAATTATGTGTTTTTTTGAATTTTTTCCTTTTTTTATTTATTAAAAAAAAAAATGTTTCAATTTTTTATTTTTACTAGTTAATTTTGTTTTTATTTTTACATTTTTATTTGTTTTTTGTTGTTGTTGTGTTTTTTAATTTTATTCTTCTGTTTTATTACCAACATGAAAATCACCACTCTAAACAAAAAGGGTTGATGTTGCATCAACACTTTTAAAAATTAGCATGAAAATCACTAACATTTTACAACAAATGTTCATATTTCATAAATAAAAATATTTAAAGTGCCAAAATAATTTTCAGAAAAAAAAGGTGATGCAAGAAAATTTAAAGTGTCCAAAATATGCTCTAAAAAAAGAGTGATTATGCATCACCACTTTTCAAAATCGGGTGCTTTTTTTGCTACCTCAAAAAAACGGGTACCAGGTAATTTTCTCGTTTGTTCGATAACTTTGTTCTTGTCAGAAGATATGCCACCGCTAATGATCAAGAATCCTCAGAAGATCCCTGAAGGTAGTACACAAGGGATTTATCGAATCCTGCCACCTCCCAGATACAGAGACACTGTGTGCAATCTCAAAAAAAGCACCAAGTTGACTTGGTATGATATTTTTGCAAAGTTCTTCAGACCAGACATCCTAGATGACCAGGAGGATTTCCAGGTATATATTAATGTCAAGAGTTCCAGACTCCACCAAGTGGTTGCACATCCTCCTATCTTTCCATGTGTAGAAACAATTGAATGGATCTTATAGAACATGGTCACCAAGCGGTGGGTAATAAGGAATCACATGTGGGAATCTTTCACAACCATCTATTTAGTAGATATTGCAACCTATTACAGGCTACCCGAAAAGGAAGAGTCATTCAATTCCTAGTGGCTGGCATATTTCAATACTCCAATCAAGGACATCCTTAAGGGTTGGTGACAGGATCCTTCCAAGTTATGGGCAAAGAATGACCAACTATACAAGACAGAAGTCTTGAGGAAAGTCTATTGACTCATCATACCCATGATGAATCGACTGTACGGAAGGCCTGTCATTGATACCTTCCATGGGACATGCCATCCTTATGATGCATATTGTTGCCACCATTGTAACACTTTTCAATTGGGCCAATATCCTAGTCGCCACATTAAGGAATAACATAATTGCGGAAAATATTCCAGAGGCAAAATAACCATCAAAGTTTTACATGGTTTCATACTTAATGGATATGTTATGCGCTAGATGTCAGTTTCATCATTGGAGTTATAACTGGAAGGTCGAGACGGATTATCTAGTACGCCGAAACTATAAGGTCTTTTGGAATCTGAGCTATAAACATTCACACAAGTCTATCTTTGAAACATGCATCTCCTATTATACTGGTTGCTTATCGGGGAATACCCTCCATGCATGTCAAAGAGGGCCATGGGGACTCTCATTAAAGTAGCACATTGATTCCCAATCTGAGAGGGAAAATTTATGAGATTCCTCAGTTCATATAAAGCCCCTCATGCAATTCCTAGGTTTGTCATGGGCAAGTTATTTTTGCAGGAAGTGTGTTACCAAATGATAATTGGTTTTTCGAAGACGCTGAGCAAAGGGAAGAAGAAACCTTGGCCCACTTTCCCTCTCACCATTGGAGCATACACAGTTGCAAACTTCAAAGAATTTGAAGCAAAAAATGAAGAGATTAAGTGGTTCCATTTTGTTTCACTAAACTACCAGACCTATGACCCCGAGAGAGTGGTAGCATCCCATTTCAAGAAGGCCAAATTCAATTGGTTATACTAGCACACCAAGAGTCCCCTCGAAGACAAGGTTAGAAAATGGTATCATTTAGACCAAAATATCAACCCAAGTGAGTAACTTGAGGATGAGGATGAGCAGGCTGAACATTCTTAAGAAAAAGTAAGATTATAGGAAAGGTCAACTTCATTGAATATAAATAAGAAATAAGAAAAGGCGTCATGGAAGTTAAATAAGCAAAAGGGTAAAGAGATAGAATATTCCTTGAGAATCCAAGATGAAGGGGAAAAGGATGAAACACTAGAACAAAGAAATGTGACCTTATCTAGGATAAAACAAGAACTTAAGAGGAAAATAGAAGAAGAACTTAAGAAGTCATAGAAATTAGGAGACCAGTGGCCCGAGAACCAACTTAAGAAGGAACATGAAGAAGAAGATGAGAGGAATACGAAGCAATAGGAGGAGGAACAACAAAAAAGACAAGAGGAGTAACAACAAAAAATAAAATAGAAGGAATAGAGCAAGGCCAAGAAAGAAGATAAGAAAATACAGGAATGGAAAGCTCCGGAAGAAATAAAAATAAAAGAGGAAATCAAGAAGAAACAAGAAGAGGAAGAGAAAGAAAAGAAAATACTGGAGGAAGAAAAAAGGAGAAAGGAAGAGGAAGAAAATAGAAAACAAGAAGAGACCAATAAAGAAGCTCAGGAGGAATTTGAAAAACAATGATAAATCAACGATCAAGTATATATTTCTCCATTAGATGTTCCTCTTTTCACCCCTATCTCCAGAGGACATCGTCCTCTTAGAGAGTTAGGCATCCCAGATGAGGCAAAAGAAGAGGTTCTGAACTTGACCAAGCTCACCTTCAATCAAGTCATCTGCAATACCATATAGGAAAGGAGGAAATGTTACACTAGGAACCCTGCAGAACCTTTTTCTATGACCACAGAAAAGGAAAACACCCTAGACACCATCGTGAATCTTGAGATGATCGCTTCGGCAGTGACCGCTTTTATGACTGCAACTAAGATAAGTGTTGGGATAAGGAGCAAGAAGATCACAGAGCTTCAAGGCAGGCTATATGTATCCGAAAAAAGAGCTTCCAAGGTAGAAGAAGAAAAGAGAAAAATAGAATAACAGAGCGTACCACTTTTCCTAGCTCATTCAAGCATGAAGGAATTGGAGGCCTCAATAAAGGAAGAAGCCAAAACCCTGAGAGGAGCCATGGAAATGGTTTATGAAGACATGATGAAGATGCATCGTACAATAGCCCATATACTAGCTATTCAAATTGATACTAAAGGAAAGTCCTCCATGCTGAAATAAGTCGTTATAACCCTAGCAAATATTCATGCATGGACCAATAAGTATCCATAGGCACCGACATCTCTCCCAAAGAAATATTGGATTACCACCTAGAACAATAAAGTCCCATTGCACATTAGGATCCAATCACGAGATAATTTGGCTAAGGATGTTGACAGAGTTCTTGCCTTATACAATCATATTATGAGTGGGTTGCACTCAGTGGTTGAGGTCCATGGTGTCCCTTCAATTGGAGCAGTTGGGGTAGTAAGGAAGTAGGAGGAGGTCTTGCAAGAAATCCAAACATTTCTTGACCCGTTCAAGAAAGCTTCCAGTTCAAATGATTTGTAGGTCACAAAGGAGAGCATTGCATGTTATGTGGTAGAGCCAATGAAAATGTACACACAGTTGGTAACCTTGGCCAATCAGATCAAGGTCAAGAAAGGTAATCTCATTCTGGATGACCTCGAGTGCCTCCATAGACATAGTGAAGAATAGTCGAAGCTAGCCCCAATAGTTGTTGAATACAAGTGATGACAGACCTAATTCATAGAGCAGTTTCACATGGAGACCCTAGAATTTTCAATTACTAAGTTATTAGGGTAAAATTAGCTCATTTTTGTTGTATAAAAAGATAGAGTAGAGTAGCACAGAAAAGGAATTTGAAGAGTCATGAGGAAGTCTAAAAGTCATAGGGTAGCTCAAAGGTCATGAGGAAGTCTAAGAGTCATTGGTAGACCAAGAGTCACCCATTTTTCTATAAAGACACCCTCATGGCATATTGTAAAAGAATTTTTTCTTTGGGCTGATTTTGAGATATATTGTTTCAAGAACTTGTGCTCTTTTAATGATTGCAAGGAGTAATACCAGATTTCCACTATTGGATCCGATGAAAGGATTTTGTACTGTGATGATATGAATATTGTCATATTAATGAAATGGAAGTTCCTTTGACCCTTGGTGCACTCTTCCCTAATGTATCTTCGAACATTATTGTTATAGGTCAATTTGGGCACCATTCCCAATGACCTGGTTAACTAGACATCATCTCCAAGACCAATGATCAAGGGTCTATCATTCCCTATCATTTTAGTTGCTACATGCCCTAAGACAAGAAAAAAGACAAATCAAGCAAGAATTTCATCAAGCAAAGGTTTCCAAGTTTTAAAGCTTATTATATAGCATATGAGAGCTCACCAATGTAGGCTCTAAAGGGCCTAACTGCATTGCATATGCGGGTATCCCCATGCAAGGCTGCTCTGCAAAGCACTTCCTGACATTCACAGGTGTGTTGGTCACATTGGGAGAAAAATTCTCATTGTTCCAGAATCTCCACTTGGCCAGTGCCTTCTAGAAGAGTTCACATGTGTCAAGCTTCGGATCCAAGTGTCCATTTGACACCTACATGACTAGAAACATGTCTTGCCTATTATTGGAAAGTCATTGATTGCAAAAATACCTATAGTTCATCTATAAATTGAGCACAAATCTAAGTGCTTGAGGAGGAAGAATTTGAGTAGAGAAATGCTAGAGAATTTTCAATTGAGGGCTAGATTTGTGTTGCTGCAGCTGGAGAGATTTATACTGCTATGAGTCTTGGGAGCATTTTTGGAAGGTCACTTCAAGTCATTCACTAGGTTGTAACCTCTCCTTCTATCATCAATAAAGAGTACTGCTTATTTTTCCCTATATGCATCTGTATTGGCTTTGATTTTCCATATTGAAAGACCTTAGTTGATATGTATGGTTTATGCTTTACTGATTTAGCTAACTAGCTTGAATAGATATCTATATTATTGCATCTTCTACCATTTCAATGTTCTTTCTTGCAAGAAGAATTTAGCCCACAAACCACTTGAATTTGAAGCTGCAATAGAAGCGACAGAAGGAGCCATTTGGAAGCGATTGAACAAGTAAGCCTCCAATTTTCTCTGTATATCTATTCTGAGTTAGGAAAAATAGTTATATAGTATTTCATTTGTTGTTCTAGACTAGCACCTGTCTAGGGAAGCGTGATTTATCCGTAATTCACAATTCTGGCCCAACAAATTGGTGACTCCACTGGGGAAAATTTCTCTTAGTTCTAGGTGTTTAAGCCTCTGATTTTCTTTGTTTATCCACCCAGTAGTTGTTACACATAAATATTAAACCTTTTCAGAGCTTAATTTGCAAAGACAGTGAGTTAAACAATAGTATTTTTCTTTGTATACTGCGCCCAACGCACCCTTAGACTGGACACAGTGCTTTGTAGAGCACTGTCTCCCTTCCTAGCCTATGTTGCAGAGCACTGTCTCCCCTTGGAGACTCTGTTGACTCCTAAAAGTACCCAAATTCCCTTGAATTTTCCTTTACAATTTACTTCAGTTTTGTTTTTTTTTGTGTTCTGAAAGATTGATCCTCAATTGACTAGTGACTCTATCTACTTCTTCTCCTTTGACTGAAAATTTGTTCAATGTTCTTTTAAGAAACATTTTTCTTTATCATTGACAAGTTGATTTCAAAGTAATTTTTATGGTCGCATTAAGAATAATTTGCTTTTGATATAGGAAATTGTCGTAAAATACTCATTTCCTTGATAGGAGAAATTACTGTTGAAATCCTCGTTTTTTCTTCAAAAGAGAAATTGTTGTTTGTATTCTTCATTTCTCGAAAGTAAAAAGAATTTGAATTATTGATTTAGTGCACCTAGTTTTTTTTCTTCATTCATAACATTAAGGAAACTGAAAAGAAAAAACTTGCATTTTCATGTAGAATAATGTGTTTTTGCAAAAGGAACATTAGGAAATCTGCATTTAGTTTGTGATTCACTGATTTGTTTGCTCACAAATTATTTTATCTCTTCCCTTAGTAGCTAGGTTTTTCATTGAAAAAGCTGAAAGTGAAAGTTTGTTTATCATTCTTAGCTTGCATTTTAGGAATTTCATACACAAAATCGCAGTGAAACTTTGAAAGGAAAATTGTTAAGCAAGATCAACATAAAGTTAATCTCAATTTACTTAACAACGCATTGGAACCATAACGATAAAATTTAGAAGGTCTAGGCTAGAAACGTGTTCCGACGTCGTAAAACATAGCAGCTGTCGTTAACTTGTCTGCGATACATTCCAAGTGTGATATCTCACTCCACGTATGTAAGTATATCGTAGCTCGTCCACGTAATTTCGGGTATATCGGGCGGTGTTATAGTACGATAAGTATAAAGGGGTTCTCTCACTGTGCGGTTTCGCATCAGACAGTGCTAATACAAACTTGGGCCTCCACGTACCTTCGGGTATATTTGGGAGGACAAATTTTAGGTGTTATCCATCCATAGTGAACCGAGTCGGCCGCCTTGAAATTGTGATACACCGAACACAGCATTCGGGGAGATTGCCTGCCCATACTTCTTGGTTTTCCAAGAGGTATTCTGCAGTTCAGTTTCTTAGTAAACCCTTTTGCCTAGCATTACCCTCTTTTTGTTTATTTTTTTTTTGGTTAAAATAAATCAGTAATCGTGGAAGAACAAAAATCCCATCCCTCGGTGTTCATGTATATTAGCATTAAAACAACCATTACCACCAAAATTTACTTTTGGTAGGTGAAGGTGATCACTCTACCGAAAATAGTACTATCAGTACCTCTAGTGAAGCATCGTCTTCCCATATACCAGAGTTGGCACAAGTTTTTTCAACTCATCCTGGTTCGTCTACTATTGTCGAAACGAAGTCCTCATAACTACCCATGGTCTTGATCCATCCAATCTGTGAGACCATACCTCCCGAACCCGACGTTGTTAAACTGGAATTTGATCTGAATCCCATTGTGCTTTAGGGGGTAGCTATTATTGTTCAAACTGGACATCATCCCCAGGACCAATGAAATAGGGTCTATCATCCCCTTATATTCCAATTTCTATATTCCCTAAGGGGATAAAATCTTGATCCTGAAGTTGAACAACTGGAAGTTGTTCCTGTATTGGTCACTCCAAAATATATTGTAGTCATTGAGTCTCCCATATTGCGTAGTCAACCACTTGAAATATACTTCATGCTAGACAGCGAAGTTCTTCCACCTAGTTTGATTTCAATTGAAGAAATATTAAAATATCAGACACCTTTAATTCCAACTCATTTTCGGTAGGAGCTTTACCTGTATGAGTCTTTTCCTCAATCACCTTCCTCTACTTTTGTTAATCCTGTTTCAATTTGAGTTCTCGTAGATTCTATAGGGTATACATTGGGCCATTTGACCATTGTTGAGATAACATCCTAGACTAAACCATCTGTTTCAGCTACGACAACATCTGTTGTTGCTTCAACTTTGATGTTTTGTCCATTGACTTCACCCATGTCATCATCTATAATCCTATCTAGTTCCTCTCCTTGGTGGCTGGTGATACCACATATGTTACCCTCGAACATTCCTAAATTCAAAAGACCCGTCAACACATGTTATAACTTATCATTTGTGGTATTCATCAAACTCCTTAAATGATGACTTCGTTAGACTACGTATTTTCAGAGCATACTCACTACTCCAACTACACAATGATGATGGTTCTTTTTACTGTGTCAACCTCATTAAAAAATAGGTTCTGAGGATGGTTCTTTTTCTGTGTCAACCTCGTTAAAAAATGAAAAAGGGTCATTAGGATTGTTCTTTTACTATGTAAACCTCATTAAAAATTGAAACTGGTTTTAAGGATGATTCTTTTTTCTTGTGTCAACCTCATTAAAAAATGAAACAAGTGCCTTTGAGGAAAGTTATTTTACTGTGTCAAGCTCGTTAAAAAATGAAATAGTTCATGAGCATAGTTCTTTTCCTGTGTCAAGCTCATTAAAAAATGAAACAAATCCTTTCCTATTTATGACAATTCTTCCATTTGATCTCGTAAATGAACCTTCATTCCATCCAGCTATTAGTAACCAGTAGTTTACTTAGGTGAATGAAATAAAGCTTGGGGGGCATATTCTCTTGCAGGGGGAATTAGACATGTGCACTTGCAGGGAGAATTCAAAACATTCTTACCAATTACACGCAATCGACCACTGAAGTTCAGGGGAAAAACAGGTTCAGAGCTCCAAAATGTAAATGGTAACTAGTGAATGGTAAAAATGAATAGTAAAACTCTTTTTATTCAGTCATTTAATTGTTTGAAATGAATATTTATCGCTATGACTATGGTTTTATTATATTTTGATCATGAAACAGGTATTTTTAATCCATTTGATGTTGTTTCGAATAGGTCTTACAAGTGATGAACAGATTAATTGTGCAGATTTATTTTAAGAATGACTTAACCACAAAGCATACTTTCTCTCCTTATTTTTCAAGCTTTGTTAAAAATGAAAAAGGATTTGAAGGGAACTTTTATCTCTTTTTTGAGCTTTGATAACAGTGAAAAAGGAACCCTTGGAGTCTTCTTTCAGTTATTTTCAGACTTCGATAATGTGAAAAGATTTCCTAGCACTTGTCTTTTTGAGCTCGTTAAAGTAAATGAATTGATATCTACTCAGTATAAATTTAACCCTTTTCTGGACTGAGATGGATTATTTATGAAAAAGGAATACCTTGGTTAAACATGACCAAAGAGGTTCTCTCAGATATTATTTTACACTTTTTTAGGTCTGAGTGACAAATTTACAAAAAAGTGCTTTTAGAGTTCTCTTTCGTCCTCTTTTTTCAGACTCTATAGATATGAAAAAGGACCAGGCTATCACTGTCTTTAAGCTCGTTAAAACATAAAATAGTGATGGGCTTGTCGATCATAGCAAGAATTGAGTTTCATTCATCGCTAGACTCATTAAATTATTAAATAGCGATACTTTATTCACCCGAAGGGTTGAATTATAGATCAAGCAAATGTTATCCTCCTCAATCTTGTTAAAAAATAAAGAGGTACTAGTCGACAAATGACCAAGAAAAATTTGGGAAAAGTGAGCAAATTTTCTTTTTTGGTAGCAAGTCGCTTTTGAACATGACACTTCTTTCACTCCATGTCCGTGACTATTTGGGTTGGGTAGTCATCTTGACAGCTCATTCACACCTATGGTTCATCATACCTTCACTTTGGTTTTGGGTCAATGTTGCCAACTCATCATAGTGTCACCAATATGTTCAAGAGAAGTCATCAAGTGATTAAAAAATCATCCTTTTGAAATACTCATAAACCTTCATTTTCACGACTGTCATCCTTGAAAATTGCTATATCAAGTCATACCCTTGTCTCTAAAATTAGTAACTCTTGTTTTGCAATAAGGTGACTTCCTGTCAACGACAAATCAATATCCAAGAAGTTCACTTAGAAACATCAGATTCCAGTACCATGAGGCTTGTTATAGCATCGACAAGATCCTCGCTTCCGGACCTTTAACCAAAATATTTTGTTTGGCATTCGACATCAAATCATCTATTCATGCCTTACGAAATGTACTACAGTACCTTGAGAACCATTGACATTAATGGTGGTTCTCTCGCATTTGTTAACAACTCACATCATTTGCTGGTAATCAAATGATGTCTTTCCATGTTCGACTACAAATCATATATTCACATGGCTAGACTTGTACCCAAATGATCGAGTGAACGAGATAAGAAGACCCCGGATATAGTTTCATCCATCCAGGTTGCGATTTCAAGATTGTTATACACATCATATGTACGATGACCTTACTTACAAATTGTCATCCAAATATGGGCCTATATCTATAGCATGTCTGCATTTGGGAAACATTACAATGAAGATGACTTTCTAAATTATGTACATGTTATTAGATTTTCTATGTGCTGAACATGGGAATGCCTACCCTTAGCAATTATGATCAAAAAGGATATATCATGATGTAATGTATTGTAAGATTGATGTAGGTGACCACTACGCTTTGTTTCCAAACTCATCACACTGTAAAGCATCTCAATCAAATGTTCTTATTATTTGGATCTCATGCTTTAGGCAGAAATTGTTATAGGTCAATTTGGGCACCATTCCCAATGACCTGGTTAACTGGACATCATCTCTAGGACCAATGATCAAGGATCTATCATTCCCTATCATTTAAGTTGCTACATGCCCTAAGACAAGAAACAAGACAAATCAAGCAAGACTTTCATCAAGCAAAGGTTTCAAAGGTTTGAAGCTTATTATATAGCTATGAGAGCTCACCAACACAGGCTCTAAAGGGCCTAAGTGCATTGCATATGCAGGTAGCCCCATACAGGGCTGCTCTACAAAGAACTTCCTGACATTCACTGGTGCATTGGTCACATTGGGAGAGAAATTCTCATTGTTCTGGAATCTCCACTTGGCTAGTACCTTCTAGAAGAGTTCACATGTGTCACGCTTCAGATCCAAGTGTCCATTTGACATCTACATGACTAGAAACATGTCTTTCCTATTATTGGAAATTCATTGATTGCAAAACTACCTGCAGTTCATCTATAAATTGAGCACAGATCTAAGTGCTTGAGGAGGAAGAATTTGAGTATAGAAATGTTGGAGAATTTTCAATTGAGAGCTAGATTTGTGTAGTTGCTGTTGGAGGGATTTATACTATGATGAGGCTTGGGAATGTTGCTGGAAGGTCACTTCAAATCAGTCACTAGGTTGTAACCTCTCCTTCTATCATCAATAAAGAGTATTGCTTATTTTTCCCTATATGCATCTATATTGGCTTTGATTTTCCATATTGCAAGATCTTAGTTGATGTGTATGGTTTATGCTTTACTGATTTAGCTAACTAGCTTGAATAGATATCTATATTATTGTATCTTCTGATGTTTCAATGTTCTTTCTTGCAGGAAGCATTCAGCCCACAAACCACTTGAATTTGAAGCTACAACAGAAGCAATAGAACGAGCCATTTGGAAGCGACTGAACAAGTAAGCCTCCAATCCTCTCTGTATATCTATTCTGAGTTAGGAAAAATAGTCGTATAGTCTTTCACCTGTTGTTCTAGACTAGCACCTGTCTAGGGAAGCGTGATTTATCCATAATTCACAATTATGGCCCAACAATTATGAGTTTCCTTGCAACACATGGATGGTGTATGATATGCTAACCTTATGCTTATGTTGGTAAACTGCTTTATTGATATTGGCGTTACATCATTGTGGATTGTGAGTTTGTTTATGGTTTAATTTATTAACTATTGCGAAATCATTCTCGTTTGTTAAGTTTATCATTACTTATGTGTGATCTTACTTAAAAATTTTATAATGATTATTTTCTTAAGATTCGTGCTTCAATGTACGTTATTGTTATTCATGGTATTCGTTTTATGAGGCACTCAACTATTACTCGCTTATGTTTATCAAATATTATACGTTCTTTTAGTCGATATTCCCCTCCTTTTCTAAATCACACTTCAATGAAAAATATGGAAGTCGATCCTACATAGTGGATGGGATCCCTAAACCAAACGGCATAGAGTATAATTGGGATTATGCACCGGGGAGATCCCCTACCTGTTGGAGGTATATTCGAGCTCGTCAACAAATTTGGCACTAGAACTAGGGCCTGATGGCAGGTGTTACACCATTTTTTCATCATCTAACCTGTTACTATTAGATGGACCTAAGTACACCATGTCAGACCAATTTTACCCTAAGTAAAATTGCTTTCAATATGAAAAATAACTTAGCAAAACACCTTTATTAAGTTTTTTATGGTCTAAACAGGAAACCCCATAAGGAAATATTAAATAAATCTACATTTATTTGATTTTCCTCAAGGAATAATTAGTTAAACAAAAATTTAATTAATATTCCTGGCCATATTTAACCCAAAACAAGAAAATTAATTAGATAAATTATTATTTATCTTATTATTTTCTAGGAATAATTATTTAAACCTTATTTAAATAATATTCCTTGTTAAATTTGACTAAATCACTCATAAATAGTTAAATAAATCATTATTTATTTAACTATTACTCAACCACATCCTTAAAATGATAAATAAATCATTTATTTATCTATTATTTACAAATAAAGGGATTTGACCCAAGTCAAATTCCTTTTTCCTCCAACAAAAATAATAAAATATTCCATAAAAGTTGGATCTTGATTTGGTTAATAATATTTTAATTATGCACCAATATCTAGACTAACTCAACATTTTGTTATAAATAGAAGGGTTTTTCCATTCATTCATCACCTTTTGTTGCCTAAAGATCACTCTAGATCTATTCTTTTGGTCTAACTTTGATCCTCCATCATTGTCATATTTTTCTATCTTTTTGCTTGTGAGCTCCCTTTGAGTTCCATTTTTGTCTGGGTTTTCTACAGCATCAAGAGAGAGGAATTTTAGATCTGAAGTGTTGAGGACTTACAAGAACTCATCCCATTGAGGAGAACTGGTAACATCCTTCTATGTTTTCCTCCCAGGTGCCCTTAATATAAAATTCATTCAACATATTCTTGTCTTGTCTATTGGATGCATTGAGTAAATATCGTTTTTATTTACTGCTTAATGTATTTTGATGCATAGATCTATATTTTTACAGCATTTATCTTGATCAACTAATTGCATGTCTGAAGATATTGACAGCCATCTTTTATGTTAGGGTTGTTTGTTATGCACAGCTAAAGTGGTCTTTTTTCGTACACTTGCAATTAAGATTCATACTAACAACTGGCGACTCCACACGGGTTTACGATTATGACCGTTGTCATTTTTCTAATCCCATATCCAGCTACTTCAAACCCTAGGATTTCTCTTCAGCCTCTTATTTTTCTTTTCATCATGTTGTTTTTAACCTATAAAACCCTAAAACACTAAAAATTTTAACTTCCGTGTGTTTTTGGACCTATTGCACAGGTAACAGACATCAGCCACAACTAAGTAGACACATTCTACTGAAATCTTCTGCCAAGAGTGCCGCAAGTGCAGGTCACAATTTTTTTCCCTAAACCTGCGACCTGGAGCTTTAGGACACACTTTTCAGCCCAAAAATTGCGACCTCTACAGAAAACAGGTCAGAAACTGCGACCTAGATTTTTTGCGAGAGATTTTCTGAAAATTTTCTAGTTTTTTCTAAGCCTCTGTTCAAGGTTGTCTGACCTTCGTCTCCACCATTTTTGGACTTGTAATTGTTCTCTTTTACTCAACTAAGTGGGAACCTAGCCCCCTAGGGCTTCAGTACCCTCCACACTTTGTGGAAGAGTTTTTAGCAGTTGTAGGTTGTCTGAAATTTTCAGTGTTTAGCCATTTTTTAGATCTGATACCTCACCTTTAGATCCACTTCAGGTTGGCTATTTATCATCCAAATCACCTCATTTATTTTTGTTTGGGTTTTCCTCTAGGGTCCACTCTCTTTTCGTCCTGAGATAGCCATTCGCCACCTCATTTACAACAATTGTTCCTCTAATTTTTTGTTGTTTTCTGCACCACTTTCCAGCAGATTTGACCTTTAGATCCCTATCCTTCCCTACCTTAGATCTATTGGCTGTTTTGGTCTGTTTTTACTAGTTTTTTTTGCCCACCTACAGACTACATGTTGAGAGGCCCGCCTCCTTGGGTTTATATTATTGCATTTTTAGTTGTTTATTTAATGTTATTTTAGTTTCACATACTATTATCTACAGGTTTATTTACAGCTACACAACACACTTTTTATTTTTCTCTACAAACGTCTAGGTTTAAAAATTAAAATTTACACACTTTGCACACACACCCTAAGCGAAAAAGCGCTTGGTTAACATCGCCAAGAAAAGAATCTAAGACATTGAAATCAATTGATCTTGCACCTCTTCGCCCTTGTTTCGACATTTTAATCAATTGACCCTGCACCTCCTTTCCCTTATTGGTCTCTTTTTCCTTTTGTGTTGTGTTTGTGTCATCATCATTGTGCCACCAAGGCACTTATCCCAAATACTTCTTGGCCTTCATCCTCAGTTTTCTGTAGGAAGACTCACTCCTCCGCGTAGGATTCGAGTTAGTCTTCCACCGAGTCTGCACTCCAACTCTTCTTCTGGTTCATTGGGTTCTCCTTCCACCCTTGGCTCTCCTCCTGTCACCTTCACCATGTCTGGTTCAGGACCTAACGCTGGTGGTAGCCCTGACCCTAATGCTGGGAATACTACTAGTGGGACCGCAACAGGAACCATCCCGGCTGCTCCATTGCTCCCCTATATGGCATGCCTTAGTCTTCCCGATTTTGACCAGTTGATAAATGACCCTATACACCTTGACGCTAGTTGGCCTGCTATGATGACCAAGCTCCCTTCTAACATCCCAAAGTTTGAAGGCCTTGCTGGAGAATATCCTACAAATCATGTTCGATCTTTCCACATGTGGTGTTCGTCTAACTCCATTACCAATGACTCTATCCATCTTTGGTTGTTCCAACATACGCTTATAGACAAGGCTTCTAAGTGGTATGTTGATCAGGCCTCATCCTCTCATACCACCTTTGTGACTCTTGCTGGATTTTCTGTCTTATTTCCAGCTTCCTCTTCGTTATGACACCGGTACCAAAATTTTTACTTCTTTCCATCAATCGTTTGTGACCCACCTATCTGATCATGTATAGGAATGGTGGAGAAGAAAGAGCTTATGTCGAGCCCCTACCTTCGAATACTGTATCTACATGGACTGGTTCCTTAGATCTCTCTTTCCCCCTATCGAAAAAGATGTTACATCACATTTCCCTCAAACAGAATAAGCCACTCTCCAAATTGCGTTAAAATATGACATGATCTATGCTCAATCGAGTTATTTTTATACCGTTCTACCTGATCTTCCTAGACCCGGTGGTGCCAATGCACCAAGGGCATCTCATGCCACCAATGATATCATTGGAGCTCTCTCTCATCCATATGCTCAACCTCCCATGGGCTATGGTTTTCCTCAAGGGGGGGCCAGCACCTCCTACACTTTCCCCCCTCCCGGTAGCATGTATCCAGGATACGACATGCCTCATCCTTTTGCCCAACCTCCTATTTACCACACTGTTACCCAACCTCCTTATTATCCATATCCACAACCTGGTGCTCCAGCTCCTCTAGCATTAGCACCTCCTCCTCCCTTACCTTCTCAACCCTTGCAACAGCAACCACCTCCCCCTTAGGGGTAGGTGTATGCACAATAGGGCGTGACTAATCCTCCTCCTTCCAAGAAGAAGAGGAAAGGCACTCAAAATCAATCTGCTCCCAGTAATCCTGGACCTAATCCTCAAAATAATTCTCCTAACATTACTAACCAGCAACAGGGCACTCAACCCAAGCAAGACAGGCATGTTTGCATGAACAAATCGTGTTCTTGTTGTGGTGTTTATGGTCATTACACACATGATTATCCTATTTTACCATAGATGAAGAAAATGTGGGATTCTGAAGCAACATTGCAAGGATAGAAAGCCTCCCCTTCCGTCCCTCCCTGTGTTGTGCCTAATTAGCTGGCTGTACTTACTAATCCTTTCCCCACCAAGGATTTGTGGCTACCCTACCACCTGAAGATCAGGTGGCCACTCAACCTCTTCCATCTGGTACCTCCGATTACTATATTCTCATGATTAACTCTGATCAACCTCTAACCATAGACATCAATCTTCAGACTCAGTCCCGTTAGTACAACAAGCCTCCTCTACGTCTATCCCCTAGCCACCTCCTTTAGTCTCTACATAGTCTCTTTTGACATCTCATGGTCCCATGCAGATTTATCAGCCTAAGGAAAAGGTTCATACCAAGATCCCTAAGGGACCACTACACCAAAATGATGCTTCTAGCAAAGCTGCCCATTCGTATAGCATATTAGATGATTTAGTGCAATCTCCTGCTGCCATTTCAACACTGGAACTCCTCTAGTCGTGCCCTTCACAACGAAAATCTCTACTATCTTCCATGGGCGCTGTAGATCCTTCCAATGACCGATTGATTTTCTATGATGTTGACTAGTCAGAACATTCTCCTCTCCCTGCTTCTGTCACCTTCCAAATCCCGATCAAGATCTGGAATGCCAACGTTTCTCAGTGCATAATTAATGAGGGGGCATCCACTTGTGTGATGTCTGCTTCAGTTTGGAAGCAACTTAGATCACCTGAGTTGGCTCCTTCCATGATCACTCTCCGAGCGTGGGATGGCCATGCCTCCCAGCCCATTGGCCTATTTCGCAATTGTCCCATTACTCTTGCGGGCAAGACTGTTTGCATTGACGTAGAAGTCACAGACGCCCCCTTAGATTACAACATTCTATTGGATCGTAGCTACACCTATGCAATTTCTACTATCCCATCTGTGGTTCACCGCAAGATTTCCTTCCCTCATAATGGAAAGATAGTCACCATTGACTAGTTGACATATTACGAACCAAAGTCTCAGACCTCCCTTGAGTTCATCATCTCTTCGGTGGCCAATAAGCAAACCATCGACCCTTTGATCAGTGTCTCACCCAAAGTCTATAAAGACTCCTCATTGCTTGGTACATTCCCTGGTCTTCCTCCTCCTGTCTCTGATCAAAGCTCATCGAATGTTTGCATGATGCAATCGTCTCAGACTGCCATCAAGCAGCCTGCTTCAGCTAGTCAGCAACCTCCTCACCCTCCGTAGCTACTCCTATCCCTTCTATTCAACCTTCTGGAACTTCTCCTCCTATACCTTCACCTACAGCTGGTATCTATGACCCTCTTTACCCTCATGGAATGGTTCCTCTAGGCCTTAACCATCTTGAAGCTGTCCCGCCTGCCCATTACCCCTCCGGCCAGATACTGTTCCTAGCTGCCCCCCCCAAGAGTGTACACGGTACCTATCATGGCTACTCTCTCTCTCCCTAACTTGACACTTGGGATTCCCGTATAGTACCTTTATCCTCTAGCCACTACCCCTCTCGATCAACCCAAACCTTATCTTGCTTTGACCCCGGTTCAACCAGTCCCCATGACTTCTCCTGCTACTACAGTGCCTCAGCCACCTCAACAGGAACCACCTCCTATCGCGACTGCTTCGGGTAAGAAGGGAAAAGCTCACAAGAGGGCCTCAAAGCACAAGGATGCTCTGACTAGCCCTGAACCTCCCCCACCCCCAAAGCTCTGTGCTTTGTGTGATGTTGTCATCCATGCCAGCCATAACTATCCTAAACTTCCCCGTATCAAGGCCATGGTTAAAGTTGCGTTCCCTGAATATACGGTCCCTGAAGCCTCTGTTTCTTCCTCGAATGTAGCCAAGAACCCTAAAACTATTCACACCAATCAACCCTGTGCTTTGTGTGATCTCCATGGCCATTATTCCCACCATTGTCCCCACCTTACGCATTACCATGCCTCTTTGGAGGTAGTTCATGAGTACGAGGTTGAAAAAAACCAATCTGCCTCTCCTGTACTTGCGCAGTATGCTACAGGCCAGCTTGAGGATTTACCCGCTCCCACTAACATTCCCCCTCCTGATGTCGAGATGACGGAGCTTGTGGCCACCATCCTCTACCTATCATCATCCATGAGACCCTCGGTGGAAGATCCCCTTGCATCTTCCCCTATTGTTTCGCTTGACCTCCCTTTAGTGACCACCTTGGGCTCAACATCGGTAGATCCCTTATCTGCTTTTTCTTCCGTCATCCCCCATGACGATGTGCATGTGAACCTTTCTTCTCATGATTATGAGTCAAGTAGCTTCGCCCCGTCATGTGGTCTCCCTTCCTCCAGTCACTCCATCTTCTATTGTGATGATGACATCATGGAAGCCTTTTCCACCCCTAACTTCATCTTTCTCGCCCATAAATGGGATGGCACCATCCGTATCTATGGTGAATTTCACAGCCTGAGCACAAGCTACACTTCCAGTAGCTCCCACAACCCACCTCACCATCGACGTGTGAGTAGTAGAAATCCTACCCAGATCACTCCCTTTCGCGGAGTGCGTTCGATTTCTACTTTGCACTCAGGTTGCCAGCATTATTCATCATCCTCCCATTTATTGTCTTGTGGCACCTTTCAGATGGACCTCCCATCCACACCTTATATCGGTTTTGCCGATGGTGCAAGTCGCTACTCCCGGAATCTAGCCTCGGCAAGTTGGGCCATTTTTACCCCCTTGCATTCGCTTATTCTCTCAAACGGTGTATGCATTGGTACTGCTACCAATAATTAGGTCGAATATGATGTCGTGTGAGGCTTATTAGCTGATGCCCTTTCACATCACATTCTCCACCTTCATGTTCATTTAGATTCCCTGCTTCCTGTCATGCAATTGAATGGTGTCTATCGTGTGCACAATCCTATCCTTTTTAGAAGATATTTACGAGTGAAGCTTTTGATTCGTGAATTTGAAATCATTAAATTTATTCATGTGCCTAGAGCACAAAATCACTATGTAGATTTCATTGCAAACCATATTCTAGATTGGCATTTAGCACACACATTTAACACAAGACAATAACACAAAACTATCAAAACAATGCATATCCATAATATGTGTTGTATAAAATGTTTTAGTGTCCATCAACTCTGATACATATGACATGCCCATATCATGTTACAAAAACTCAAAACTGGGGGCACCACTTTCCCCTACACACTAATCACTATCTAGAGGATCACGAGCCAATTGCTTTGCTCCCGCAGCTCGTAGATCATGCATCCCCTGTTCGGCCATCGCCATGCGCCACATGACCCCTTGCCACTCTGAGGTAAGACCAATACATGGCTCTATGTACTAGTCCTCTAAGTCTTGCCAATAATGCTCTGAAACACCGGTCAGAAGCCTCTCACATCTACGACGGATATCCTCCAGGAGGGCTGCTGCATCCTCATTTTACGGTGCCCTCGATCCACTAGGTCCTATAGCTCCTGATACTGTAGGTCATCCCATATACCTAGCCGGTTTTACAGTGCTGTATCTGCATACCAAAAGTGGAAGAATTAGTACCATATAAAATATTTTGAAACTTTACAATGCACATAAAAATATTAGCAATTTTTCACTTACCATCAGGCCCCCATATTCGACGAGGAGGCAGTGGCAAATCCAAGTCCCCAAAATAACTCATCCCACTATAGGGATAGTCATCTATGTACAATGGCATTTGATCCCAATGTGCAAAGAACTTGGGTCGGAACACCCGTCTGACTACCCCACCTCCTCCTCTGCACAATAGTCACCCCCACCGATGCATCCTAGGCTCTCTCGGGCCCCCATCTTGGAGCTGTATACGAGGTCGGTGTGTCAGGATCTTCTCAAAGAAGAGCGAGCACAAAACTATACCATATGCACAGTCATGGTTCACTTGTCACTTGCATAGCAATAACTGTCATTTCAATGACGACAGCATCATCTGGGCCCACCCATAGTAGGTCCCTCTCAACACACTCTCCACAAGCATCATCTAACCTCCAGTGATGTGGTGGAGTGCCTAGTTGCCTAGGATCCGCAGCACTGCTGCGGCCACAACACGGGTCTCTAACCTCTCTATATCCCTAATGAGTATCTGAGTCCCCTTGACTTGGAGACCTGGTAAAAAATGGAACTCTACAAACTCCATGATGTTCCGCCCTCACGGTAACACTGTCTTAGTATTCACAACCATCCCAAGTGGTGGAAGACCAGTTAGGAAATATATATCCCAGACCGTCAACTTGATCTGTTTTCCCTGCACTATAAAGACCTCATGGTATGGATCCCAATAGCTGACAATCCAGGCCAACAAGGGCACTCTAGATCTCATTAGAGGGTTCTCCACACACTTCAGAACCCCAAACCTAGCCAATGTACCGTGGACACCCTGATCCTCCTGTATCTCCGACCGTAATGTGCCCAGGTCTCTCTCTCTCTCCAGTTTATCCGTAATTCTTACATATCTACACAAAACCATCATATTTGTTAGTATACAGATAGGAAAGATTGTATCCAAACACAAAAACCCATTTCTCAGCCAAAAAATATCATAGAAACACCCCTCCCTATCAGGTCGCACATTTCAGGCCCAATCCTGGGACAAGTTGCAGTTTATTGCCCAAAACCTGCTAACCAGGTCACACCTTTTTCCCCAAAAAGTGTGACCCATCCATGAATAGGAGCAGGGGTCTGTTCCTGAGCTCTGGGGACCTAAACTAAACTTTCAATCCACTGAAATAAAAGAGTAGGGTTCGGCCTCTTACCTGTAACTGATGGATATCGATTCCAATGGTCGGTTTGTCCACTACGATCACCGCAAGATTTAGGGCCTTGTCTCCTCTCTACATTCACCACAGCTCCACATGCAAAAGAGTGAATTTGGAGGGAAAATTCCTTATTAAAAGAGAAACCCCTGATTTTTATTTCTCCTGCTGCGTCCAAATCGTAGCTTAGTTTTACAAACCGTCAATACCAATGGAAAGCTCTCACCGAGCCCTCAAATGGGTATATGTTATTTTTTTGTGATTTGATACTTCACTAGGACACATTTTTTCCACGAAGCATCACTTCACTACTCCCCAAAATAAAATTTCTCCACTTGCAACACTTGTACTTGGGGCACTAGTTTTCCTTCATATTTTTCCATGCTCGTGTCGATTTTCGTCGTGAGTAACCATTATGTGCTCATGTTTTTATGGTCCCCATTGGACCTTTTTTGTGTGGTAGCATCATCCAGTCACCCTTGTTCAGAGCGTCTGAGTTGAGTCATCATTTCATCCATGGAGTCTATCCTGAGTCCCTTTGTATCTCGCTATAGCCCTCCATCCTTCATTGCTTGGTTCCTCTCTCGTGTCACACATTATGACCTTTAGTCCTTCTGTCCCCTATCCCTTATGATATTGTGTCAGTCACTACCAGGTCATCCATGCCCTTTATTCTCTAACAAGGGAAGTCGTCCCTCTGCTACTCAGTACCCCCCATTTCATCATCATCCTTGGTGTCAGTCTGTCAGTTGCTCCACTATTTTCTCTCGTGGCTTAGTTGAGGATCCCTTATTGCCTCACCTATGGCAGACCTCCTTTTGTCGACATCAGATCATTCATTCTAGAAGACAAGTCTAGAGGGTGATGTACCTTGGTTCCAGCTTCCACTTCTTTTCAGTGCCTCGGATCAGGTAAAGGGACTCCTTATTGCCCTTTGACTTGATTGTTTCTCAGCTCCAGCTCTGTTCAGCATGATCAAGATCCGTATACTTGATGGTTCAGTGATGTAGCAGATAATACTGGTGATTCCCGAGTATGTGTGAGATGTTTTCAGCCCTCATGAGGGGGTGGCCCTACAGGTAACCCCCCACATGCCCGGATGACCTCTTCATTACATCCTTTGATTCAACTCCATATATTTGATGATGTTGGCCTCAGCTGCCTACAAAACCTTTTGTTTTCATGTATCAGTCAGATTTTCAGAGCCCTTTCCTATTTACAGGGGAATTTGGGTTATATTTGTATCTCATGTACTCAGATATTATTGTATAAGTCCTGGCTGTTATCCCAGGAACAATATGTATATGGGATTCATTATCATGTTTTTACCTGGCTCATGTTTATGCTAGCACGTAATATACTGTTCAGTCCCTTATTTACTGGACGCATTATTCTTTGTACTTTGTCTCGGTGGGCATAGGTATGCCTTCCCCACTGCCTATAGCATAGGTACTCACTCATAAAAGAGACTTGTCGCACCTGTAAGTCTTGCCTCCTTAGGGTCTAGAAGTTTAGCGCTTCAGTCTACCTTATATTTCTCTCTCTTTGACTTCCCCTTCGACATCTAGTGATTGAGTTTACAACATACTTCGGTCATATGATTAGCTCCTAATTCTCACAAGTTGGGGGGCAATCTGTTACACCATTTTTTGGTCATCTAACCTGTTACTATTAGATGGACCTAAGTACACCATGTAAGACCAATTTCACCCTAAGTAAAATTGTTTTCACTATGAAAAATAACTTAGTAAAACACCTTTATTAAGTTGTTTATGGTCTAAACAGGAAACCCCATGAGGAAATATTAAATAAATCTACATTTGTTTGATTTTCCTCAAGGAATAATTAGTTAAACAACAGTTTAATTAATATTCCAGTTCATATTTAACCCAAAACAATAAAATTAATTAGATAAATTATTATTTATCTTATTATTTTCTAGGAATAATTATTTAAACCTTATTTAAATAATATTCCTTGTTAAATTTGACTAAATCACTCATAAATAGTTAAATTAATCATTATTTATTAATTATTACTCAACCACATCCTTAAAATGATAAATAAATCACTTATTTATTTATTATTTACAAATAAAGGGATTTGACCCAAGTCAAATTCCTTTTCCCTCCAACAAAAATAATAAAATATTCCATAAAATTTGGATCTTGATTTGGTTAATAATATTTTAATTATGCACCAATATCTAGACTAACTCAATATTTTGTTATAAATAGAAGGATTTTTCCATTCATTCATCACCTTTTGTTGCCTAAAGATCACTCTGGATCTATACTTTTGGTCTGACTTTGATCCACCATCATTGTCATATTTTTCTATCTTTTTGCTTGTGAGCTCCCTTTGAGTTCCATTTTTGTCTGGGTTTTTTACACCATCAAGAGAGAGGAATTTTAGATCTGAAGTGTTGAGGACTTACAATAACCCATCCCATTGAGGAGAAATAGTAACATCCTTCTATGTTTTCCTCCCAGGTGCCCTTAATACAAAATTCATTCAACATATTCTTGTCTTCTCTATTGGATGCATGGAGTAAATTATTTACTGCTTAATGTCTTTTGATGCATAGATCTAGATTTTTGTAGCATTTATCTTGATCAACTAATTGCAGATCTGAAGATATTGGCAGCCATCTTTGTTGTTAGGGTTGTTTGTTATGCACAACTAAAGTGGTATTTTTTCGTACACTTACAATTAAGATTCATACTAACAACAGGCACCAACACACACCATCGCCCAAAAAATTCCCATCAACCTAGCAATCAACCCCGTCATGCTTCTCCCCATACACCTCTACATCTCGAATTGGGTCCACCTTTTGGAGATCTCCAACTCAGGGATTCCCAACCTCCCCCACTCAAGGATGTCCCTGTGGAAGGAGACACTCCTTTTTATGAAGTCATGCATGAACAATCGAGGGCCTTGTGCCTTATCACCTGAAAATTCGTTAGAGGCGTGCAAGGCATCCTGACTACAAGCTCACTCACTAACCCATGCACTTCCAACCTGCACCATACTTTTCAAGGCATCCTAGTGAATTTAGTACCTCGTCTGATTGGAATGACATTGGAAGACTTTGTGCATGCCATTGAAAGACTCTCGATTGAAGGATTGGAAAGTTCCCCATCATCTGAAAGAGAAGGCCCAAGGATCATAGTCATGGGTTTTAATAATTAACCGTGGCAGGATAATGTATAAGGAGATAATTAATAGCCACTAGAAAACACTCGGATTAATGATCCTCCACTCAAGAGAGACCCTGAGGTAATTCAAAAGGTGGGAAATGAAGAGAAAATTAGAAACTGAGTTAATCATTACAATATGGATCCTCCTCGGAACGAGCGACCTTTTAGGTTCCTAAGGAACTTGGGAAATTTAAGAAGCGTAAGGAACTTCAAAGACTTAAGGCATTTGAGGGCCCCCTAGGGTAATGGTAGACAACCACATCACGCTAGTGAGGGGTCTAGGTTGGGAACTGAGAGTGAGTCAGAAGGTAACAGAAACCACATTATGTTCCCTCCACTACAAATGGCTAAAGTGGTACAACCATTGGCATGGATGGTCGAGTCTCCTTTAGACATCTGAGCTCCCCTTCATGACATGCCCCATCACCCTGAGAAACACCTCACGAAGTTTGACCCCAAAAAGGGAACCATGGCGGAAGACCATATTAGTAATTTTTACTTGGCCTTGAAAATTATGAGAGTGCAATATGGTGCTATAGAATTTAGGTTATTTCCCCACACCCTGGAGAATAAGGCCGCAACTTGGTATTGTTCCTTTTCAGTGGACTCCATACGAACATGGGAGTAATTATGGAGAACGTTTCTTGATAATTTATCATAATACAAGACACATTTTATGATCCCCACTAAGTTGAGCATAATTAAGTGCCCTAATAAGGAGAAGGTCAAAGATTTTAATCAGAAATTTTCCACCATTTTGAACAATTTCCTTCAAAATGTGGCTTTTGATGATTCTATCACTGTAGATTGTTATACTAGCTCCCTTCCATGCGATATCATTTTTACCCTAATGGAGAGATTTTTGGAATCTCTCACTGTGGAGAAGGATATGCTATCTATAGGAGTTCTTTAACACGATGTCTGATAGAAGTCTAAGTCGACGAAAAAGAAAGCTCAACCCTCAACTAACAAATCTGGTGATAAGGATAAAGATTCATTTGATTTCGAAAGTATAGCCAAGTCCTTGAAAAAATTGACAAATGAGGTCTCAGATTTGAAGAGGAAGACCAGCGATACCTCATCGTGTACTAGACTACCGAAACCGTTTTTTAGAAATAACAACAATACTCCCACGAGGTCGTCTCAAGGATCTAATATGAACTTTAATGTAGAATATCTTGGTAAGGACAATTTATGTGCCTTTCACCAAGCTTCTCATTCTGAAAAAACCTGTTCGCAGTGGATGCAGGGGGAAGCACCAGCCCCCAAAGCATTTGGGGGGGAAGAGAACACAAATGAGGAAGAAACCACACCTGCAGATGAAAATTTTGGTTCCGTTATCCTAGATTTTGAATTCATCCGCAGGGAAGAGATCTAATCCCTCCAAGAGGCCAACGTAGGCGATGATCTCCCCTCCAAACCTCTGAAGACCTATAATCTTAGGAGTAAAGGGTAAATACCCGATTCCATACTAGAAGATAAAGCGAAAGAAATGTTGAGAAGGATACTCTCTTTTAACAACTCGAGTTAGCCTTCAACCCCTACTCCTAAGGAGTCGTCTAGCCACAACCCAAAATATTCTTTAGTAAGTGGAAAGGTCAACTCCTATACTCCTGGGATGATGGTTAAGTCTATGAAATTCCCTTCCCTTTCACAGTCACCCTCATAAGGAATTACGCCATCAAACCTATGGTATAACATTGTCGAATACATGAAGAATACATGGGCTAACATTTCACTCTATGAACTTGCCAAGAGAGCCAACCAACGTGAACTGATCATCAAGGCCTTCGCTACCACGTCTTCAAACAACAAGGCTACCCCCTCTTCAAAGAAAATATCTTCCAGCCAATCCTGAGCCTCAGTCAACCTCAAATCCATTGTTAATGTGTTGAATTCCAATTCGAAAGTTTCTATTCCCTCATTCCTTTTGTCTTTCAAAATATTCAACTAAAACGTGCACACTTTCCTTGTCGACTCTGGTGTGTCAACCAATGTTATGCCTCTATCTGTGTGAAAAAAAGTTAAACATTCAACTTGAGAAGATAGACACTAAAATCATTGAATTGGATAGATCTCAAGTCCCCGCCATTGGTGAGATAAACATTATGATAATTAGGTTTTCTTCAAACTCCATAATGCATCAATGTATTAACATAGTTGTCATAGACATCCCAGAAGCATACAAATTATTCCTCAGCAGAGACTGGTTGACCAAACTCCAGGGGTATTTCGCCACTGAATGGTCCCACTTATGGCTTCCTTACAAAGGAAAGAATAACCATATTCGAGTTAATAGATAACCCTACATGAAGCATAAAATCACGGATATAGAAGCCCTGAATGAGCACAATATTGCTTCCCAGGAAGAATTGGGAATGTGTTTCTTAGAAAAAAACCTTGGGTGCCATCAAGCCTTCCCATCGCCCTTCACACCTAACACCCAGTTGGAAGTCCTTCCTTGCTCTCCAACTAATGTTAATGAACTATGTACTATATATGTGAACACTTTTAGCGTAGATGTAACCAAGAATGAAATTTGGACTTTATATTATGATGGGTCCAAGACTTAAGATGGAGTCGGTGCCGGTTGTATCCTCATGTACCCCCAAAGAAATATTTTTTTTTTTATTATAGGTTAGAATTTTAGTGCACTAACAACACTGCAGAGTATGAGGCACTAATCCTTGGGATCAAGAAGGCTATTGGCATAAATATAGAATGTTTGAAGGCGATTGGTGATTCAGAAATCATCATGAGGCATGCATGAAATACAATTAATTGTCTATCACTACACCTAAAAAATTATCAGCAAGAGGTATGGCAATTAATATCTTCCTTTAAATATTTAAAAAATAATTTTGTTCCTAAGATTAATAATCTTGTTTTTGACACTTTATCCAATGTCGCAGCTAGGTTTACACCTCTAAGAGATGGTTTTTCTATTGATATTTTTTATAAACCTGGTGTTTTGGATAACGTAACTAATTTACGTGTTTTTAAAGATGATCAACCGATATTTGACTTTATGTTGAATGCCGAAGGTATTTAAGGGTGAAACGATATAAGAGGAAGAGAAAAAAAGGCCTTACAAGAAGAAGAAAATGAGTGCAAGGGAAATCCCATGCATAAAGTTAAATTCATGTTGAAAAAGTTGTTTGATCTGTAGAATCATTTCTAGGGCCCATTTAATACCAAGACACAAAGATCCACACTCTAGCACGAGAAAATTAATCTCTGCACTAAGGTTGACCCAAAATTTATCAATCTTTGTAGCATATGTTCACCTGATGAAAAAAAATCATTCATAAAATTATTTAATAGGTATCAGGATGTATTCTCTTGGACATATGATGACCTAAATATGTATGATACCTAGATTATAATACATGTTATACCTATAAAATAAGGGGTCAAACCTCTCCATCAGAAATTGAGAAAATTACATCCTACCTTGGAGACCCTCATTCAAAAGGAGTTGAAGAATTTTCTCACTGCATTTATTATTTTCAAAGTCAGGCACTCCACCTGGGTATGGAATTTGGTTCCTGTATGAAAGAAGTCTGGTGAAATTTGGTTGTGCGTCAACTTTCAGAATCTCAATTGGGATTCAGATAAATACAAATACAATGTTCTCTCTATTTATGAAATTCTTTGAAATGTATCTAGTTTAGAAATTTTCTCCTTACTCGATGGTTTCTCCAGATACAACCAGGTTCTAGTTGCCGAACCAAATTGTTTGAAGACAACCTTCAGAACAAAGTGGGGATCTTTTGAATTCTACGCATGCCCTTTGGTCTAATCAATGCTGGAGAAAATTTCCAAAGGGAAATGGAAATCACTTTTAGAGGATTAATGGATCAGAGCATGGTGGTTTATCTGGATGATGTCATGGTATTCTCAAAGAAGAGGTCTAATCACCTTCTTCAACTGAAAAAAAATATTTGAGCAATGACAAAAATATGGGATTTCACTAAATCCCAAGAAGATTATTTTCGTGGTATTAGAAGGAAACACCATAGGTCATATCATAGCAAAATATAGTATCACTGTCAGTCCTGACTATGTGAAAACTATTGCACAGATTCCTCTCCCAAGTGGAAAAAAAGGTATGCAGTATTTCCTGGGAAAGGTCAAATTTCTCCGCAAGTTTATTTCCAATTTTTTCGAGATCGCTAAACCCTTTCAGAATATGATAAATAAAGGCTCAGGTTTTAAATGGAATCAAGAAGAGAAGTAAGATTTTTATTGAATCAAAAAATCTATTGTGGAAACCCCTTATCTATACAACCCGAATTTTAGCAAGGACTTCATCCTTTATACTTTTTCCTTAGACTCATACTTAGTTGTTGTGCTTACACAAAAGAATGATAACCACGATGAGCATACCATATCCTTCATGAGCATGGGATTATAGGGCACAAAAATGAACTATATGGACATGGATTAACAAGCATATTCAATATATAAAGCAGTGAAACATTTCAGACCCTACATTTTAAATAACCATGTAACGATGTTTGTCCCTCACCCTGTCGTCAGGTCACTATTTGTTCAGTAGGAGTTGTGTGAGTGGAGGGCTAATTCAATGACTTTCCTTCAAGAATATGACTTATATTTGAAGCTTGCTCGCATAATCAAAGGATATGGATTATATAAGTTAGTTGTTAAGGTTGTAGATCCACACAACAATGAGACAAAAGGCTGGGACCAAGAGATCGAGTTATACCAAAATGAGCTTACAGTTGTACATGACTCTTCATCTTGGTATGCCAATCTAAAATAATAATTAGGGAAAGGGACCTTTCCTTCTACCTTTTTCGCGAGACAAAAGAGGGCGGTGAGGCTTAAATCTACATCTTATCATCTAGTACAAGGACACATGTTCAGTAAACATCACAATGGCGTACTACTCAAGTGTTTAGAATTCGATGAAGTGTAGTGAGTGTTGAAGGAATTTCATGGTGGACCCATAGGGGGCATTATTTTGGTGACACCATGACACATAAAATAATGAGGGTTGGTTTCTACTGGCCTACCCTATTTATGAATGCTCACGCGTATGCTCACAAGTTCTCTATTTGTTAAAAATGTACCAAAAGAGAATATCAATCATCTGCCCCACTTCAGTCCATAGTGGTAGAGGAACCATTTCAGTAGTGGAGATTAGAATTCATTAGGGAGATTGTGCCGCATTCATCCAAACAGCATAGGTGCATTCTCATAGCTACCAAATACTTCAGGATGTGGGTTGAGGTTTTTCCATTATGGAAAATCAACAATCAAGAGGTAATATCTTTCATTAACCAGAACATCATGACCAAGTTCGACGTTCCAACCTCCCTTTTTTATAATGCTACGTATTTCTAATATTTAATGTTATATGATTTATCTTTAGAAAATGGTATTGTTTTAAATAACTTAGCTAAATATTACCCCCAAGGCAATGGATTAACAAAATCTACCAATAAAAAATTTATTTGCGTTATCAATAAAACCTTACTCTCACACCAACGAAACTGGCACAACACCCTAAGAAATTCCCTTTGGGTAGACCGAGTCACCCTGAAAAAATCTCTTGGAACCTCCCTGTTCTTCCTAGTATATGAGAAAGAATCCATTTTAACTGCAAACCTCTACCTACCCACCCTCTAGTTTTCACAAGAATCTTGAGGCTCACCCTGTCCTACCATGCAGTCCCGTACTAGAGGAAGAAAGGAAAAAGGAAAGGGAGAATTTGTTGTACACCAAATTTGAATCAAGAGGTGGTTCGTAAGAAATCCCCAGGAATTAAAAATTTAAATGTAGGTGACTGAGTTCTAAAATGAGACAAGGCCCACGAGGAAACAGGTAAGCACACCAAATTGCAGGCCCTTTGGATTGGTCCTTTTCAGAATAAGGAAAATATTGGCCAACATACCTATATATTTCAAACACTATAATGGAGGGTTGATCCACTCCCTATGAATGTCCATGATCTCAAGTTCTACTTTACTTAGTGGCTCTTGAAGCTACTTTCCCTACCTTTATACCATAATTTCATTTTCTGTTTTTTTTTTTCCTGCCTCTTTTGTGTGTTTCTTTTGATTTAATTTTAGCTCGCATTTTCATTTCCAATAAAAGGCCTACCCCGAATGAATCATTCAGGAGCATATTTTAAGTCAAAAAACCTAGGATTGAGGTAGCCTTTATGCTAGTGGCTAACCTAGACTTCATTCTATACCTGCACCTGATCATCCCTAAAGTCAAGACCAATGCAGAGTGTCGAAATCCATTTTAGTGGTGAACTCCAGTCATCCATAACACCCTATCCTTAAAAAATAAACCCCTACCATTGAATTTATTATTCATTTTGAATTAATTGGTTGGTTCGGCTAGCCCGAAAAAGGGGGAAGAACAAAATTTAATGGGAAACACATATTTCAGGAAAATAATAAAGTCTCTGAAAAACAAAACTAGTAGCAACCTCTCTTGCAAGTAAAATAAGTTGGGATCCCTCATATATAAAGGCTAATAAATTAATTACAAATAAGTTCCAAAAAGCACATATGAATAAGTTCCATGAGCATATAAAGAAAATCAAATAAGGGAAAAAGGATAGAGAAAGGCTTCTTGTGTAGAGAGGAGATGCAACAACTTCGTCGGGGTACTGTTGAGGCTCGCTGTCAGTGGAGCAACGTTTGTGATTTCTAGGTAGTGACTCTGTGGGGGTACTATTCGGGCTCGCTCATAGTAGAGAAACACCATAGGTATGTAACCAATATACCGAAAATATATACAACTCATATCGTTATTCATACCACTATGTCAAGTCATCGGAAATGTTTTTACCTTGTGTGTTAACAAGTCGAGTTGAGGTAGCTAAGGACTGTTGATCTATGCTAAGGGAGATAAAGAGGCATCAGTGGGACCCACAATATGGAAAAAAAAACACTCCTAAAGGTCCACCCAACCCCGAGATTAGGTGAAAGCAGAGGTATTGAGGTTTTATCGGTGAATCACCAACTTTTGTAGCCACTACAAAAACCCTCCAAAATTCCTGACCCTCCAAAATTTTGGAGCCCTTGCATCCAAAAGCTCAATCTAGCCTCTTGCTAGTTGGTCAACTTACCTTTGAAACTTTATCAGATATACATTTGGGTGACTTGAAGATAATTTTTCCTAAGGCGCGGGTCGCATCAAGTGGGTATCCCTCAGCTTGTGAGCTTTCAATTTTTCCTAAGTCAAGTTGCTAGGTTGAAAATTAAAATTTGTGATCCTTCACCTATATTGAAACTTTGTGACCTTGCAACCTCGCACAAGTCGCGAAGTTTCTGAGGTTGCAAATTTCGCAAGCCTCCTTGACCACAAATCCGCAACCCACGCAACCTCGCGATTGTGCGACCTCAATGGTCTCACAAGGTTACAGGGGTCGCAAGGTTGTAGAGGTCGCAAAGGTCACAAAGAGACAAAATTGTGACCCTACAACCCTTGTGACCTTGTTTATTGATCGCACGTGTGACCTTTTATATATAATCGCTCAAACCCCTTGTCAGATTTAATTTATCAGTGATCAAAAATAACTCTTTTGAGATTTGTTTTCATTAGGTCATTAGTCAATTTTTTTTTCTTTTCAGTTAGCTTTTAGCAATAATTTTGGTCACTGAAAGAGTCTCATCTTGATATGTTTCTCTTTCATATCATTTATCATCACCAGTTTCAAGCTCACCATTTACACCATCATCACTAAGAGGTCTAGAGTCAGGTCACTCCATATTATATAGGTCAAGTCTAGGGTCAAAACTGCCCATGGAAAAATCTTCAGTTTTTCACTAAAAATAAGGCAGTGAATCCTCCATTTCATTCATAAAAGTCTGGTTGAAGGAGCAAGTTGGTTTTTTAGTTCAAAATAAACTCTACATTTCATAGGAATCTCCTAATCTGTTGATGTATTCATGAATAAATGAAGAGTATCGCTGAGAAAATAATTTCAAAACTACATACTTATGACTATTTATTCTTCATAATTTGAGAAATCATTCGCAAGACCATAGGATTTAATCCTATGTTTCATTACTCCATTGCACATATGACACAACATATATCCCTACCCCATCACCAATCCATTTCACATCACATTTACTATCCCCCTACCCCCACCATTCATTAACCGCCGATGTACGTTAACCACCTCCCATATTACTGCTCATCCACCGCACCCCAATCTAATCCAACAGCCCTTGCATGACTTCAGCCCCCATTCATCATATGAAACTTAACGTCAGGGTTGGGGGTTAAAAAATGGTGGTTTCAAAACTTGACCCCACCACTACATCTCAACAGCATATGATTTCGCACCCCCTCCCTCATAAAATAGTTTACTGTCGATAGACCCCTCGGAAATACCGCTTATCTACCGGATGAAACCACTACCCAACCCGCCATTTATGTCATGTCACATGGGCTATGATGATGTCCAATCAAATTAATTCCCACCCTTCTAGAACCATTAGCGGATTAAATTTAATTTCTAACTATTAGGCTCATGTACCCGCGCCCTTTTCAACGGGAATTAAGCCATAGTGCTTATAAATTCATCACTAAAAACCTATTTAAACTTTCAATTCCATTCACTCTGCTTTGTACATTTCCAGAACTCAAAAACAACAGTTTTACCACCATTCAAAGCAATCTTATCATTGTTTTAAATAATCTTTGTAGTTGTCAACATTTTTCTGAGTTGCAAAGCCTTATCTAAGTCTCAACCTCCATTTCTCCATAATAAATTCTTGCCTGTGTCATTCAAACAGAACCAATCATGCCTCCAAAGAAAAAGGGACCAGAAGAACCAGTAATTATGCTAATTCACCCTCCAATTGACTTCCGTCATATACCATTGGCAAACAGAGACCATAAAATCCATGAAACCCTCTGTGAACTTGAATTATTTGAAATGTATTGCTAGTTAGAGGATAAATTCATAGATAAATCTGATGATATAGGGTTGTGGGATTCAAACTTTCCACATTGTATTTTTCCTCACACCCATAGTGCCCTAGAATTTGTAAGAAAATGCCAAGCCTGGTATGTGCCCAACCAAAGAGCTATTATCGCTCCTACAAGAGAGATTTTAGTAAACATAACTGCCCAAACCATAAAACAAATGATGCAAGCCCCCATCACAGAGAATGCCACTCCATTTTCTCAAGAAGCACTGATTGAAATATATCAGAAACTATATTTTACAAAAACAGCTCAAACTCTTGAGCTGTTTATGATTGAAAATGCTCCATTACCCAAGAAAAACCCTCCATTTCCATCATCCATTTTCCCTAAAAGAGCCAAAAAAATAATCACAGTTATTTACTACCTTCTTGGTTATTATTCAAACCAATGGGTAGATGAAGCCATCATAAGATTCATGTCCATTTTCTCCACATATTCCAAACCCTACATCATTTTCAACTTTAGTTAATTCATTGCAGATTCCATCCATGAGCAGTTTGTTAAATTCCCAACTAAAGAGGTTTTCAAATATGCCTTTGTGTTAGTTTATTTGTTTTTATATTCTCAGGGAGACAAATTCAATTTTTAATTAAAGAAATTGGATGAGGAAGGAAATCAACTATCAATTATTTTATGAACTTCATTAGTGATGAAGGAACAAAAGGAATATTCATATAAGCAGTTTGTAGAATTGTTTCTTCAGCTAGCACTCAGTTTACTAAACAGCAATACAGAGTCCAGGATCAATGAAGAAATTAGAAAGGTGTTGCAACTATCAGATCAAGCTAGAACAAGGGATCGGTATCTCTATAAGAATTACACAGAACTCAGAGTCTATGGCTGTGAGCTACCCCTTTAAAAATTTCCAAAATTCATCACAATGAGTATTTTTTTATTAGAATACATCAGAATGCTTAATTTTGATGAAGTGCATTTTGTATCTGCTAAAAAGAAGTCACAATTCAAAATCAAAACACAGATAAGACCTTTTATCTATAATAGCAGGACAACAGGGGAGGAATCAGACAAATTGTTGAAGGAGATGCAATTTAGCATCAATTTCATATGGTCTTATGATCCAGTTGGTGTCATTTCTAAACTAAGGGTAGAGAACAAATCTACACCTTATTTTCATACACACAGAATAGAAATTGAGAAATATCTGAACCAGCTTGAATGGACTGAAGGTAATTTATAGGAGGCTAAATAACAAAAATTGTCTACATCAACATTACAGAATCCTATTACACAGGAAAGAGCAGGAAAAATTATCACAGAGTATTAGTCATCTCCAATGACTAACTCATCCAACAAATAATTCAAAATCCACTACCGAAAGAAGAGAAAGCTCAATCCAAAATTCAATCCTAGCAAGGATTTAGAGAAAAGAAAAATTATTGTTACCGAAGAGACACCTCCTTCCACACAAGCAGGTGATAAAAATACTTCTACTCCTACTACTTCAGTAGTTTCTCAAGATCAACAGTAAGTCATTCAAACTAGTACAACTGTTACAAGGGAAAAGGAGAAAACTATAGTTGATACCTTCATGGAGATAAAGTTGAAGAATTAAATGTTGAATACCAACACATACAATCAGTTTTGGAAGCAACTCCCAGCTCTCATAGCATATTTCTCTCAAATTTTGATTCAGATAAGGAAAAAATGGATTTTTCTTTTCTTCAAGCACAAATTCCACAGGCAAAATCAGAAGTAGATTAAAAATATACTGAATTTGAGTTTGATACTAAGGATATACATCCAATAGATCAAATGGAGTTACATAAACAAACTGGTGAGATGATTTCATCCACTCTCACTAACACTTCTATGAGTTTTTCAAAATTGCAGGTTTCATTAGCTAATGTCCAATCATAGCTGAAAATGGAGAAAGTTTCTTCATTTTCTAAAGACACAAGAATCAAAACTCTGGAAGACCTGGTGATCAAAATTGGATATGATCCTTCAAATTTCAATGCAGCAGAAGAGATCATAAAAAAGAAAAATGCTGACATAGCAGCATTAAGAAAGAAATTGAAGATTCCGGTTATAGAAGATCCTGTAGCAAAGGACATTGAAGAGACTGAAACCCAGAAAAGAGAAATGATGAAGTTGATTATGGAATAGAATGCTCAAATAAAACAGATGGAATAAGAGCTAGAGAAAATTATAAAATAAAAGGAACAAACAACAACAAAAATCCAAAGTTCCTTTAGAAGCAGCGCCTCTTGCAATTATTCCTACAACCAAACCTTGTATAGCGAGTACTACAGATGGAGCTGAGCATCTTACAAAAGCAATGTAGAATATGTCAATTCAGGAAGAGGAGATAAAGAAATTACAAGACTAAGTGAAATTTATACAATATCGGAAGTTTCAAGATGAAAGTTCACATGCAGTTGAAGCACAGAGCGCTAAAAATCTAATTGAAAGGTTACAAAAAGAGCAAAAGGAATTATCCATTGGTAATACTTTGGGCTAAGTAAAATAAAAAATATGGGTAGATGACATGAAATCTCTTAATGAAATTTGGCCAAGTATACATATTATATTTGAACAAAAGGTGTTGATACAGAAAACAAATGAGGCCATCGCAATAATTAAATCACAGCTTGGAGATAAGCCTGCTATAGAAAACAACATTATCATGTTTCTGAATTCAAAGAACATGTATGAGCCGAATGATTTGGGCATAGATGATAGAACAAAAAAAATCTTGGATTTAAAGTAGGTTCTCACAAAGAACAATTTAATTCTTCAGCTTGAGGAGAAGTGTCACAGTCTGGAAATCATAGTGCAGAGATTTTTCAGCAGATTAGAGCCTCTGACACAGAAAGGTTTGCCTTATTTGTTTGTAATTAATGATAAATTGATGACCAAAAAGGATTATTGGAGAATAATTAAGGAAATTTCCAGAGATACTGCCAAGTTTTCAAACATCAGAGGCACCATGACAGGAAGGGTGTTGTTGGGAACATTAAGAAATGATATTTTTATTCTGTATGCGGTAAAACATGTTTTCGTGGTGAGGCTCACTTTTTCCAAATACACTGAAATGGATGGATTTTACTGTAAGGTAATAAAATTGGCCATCCCGGATGAATGATGCTGGGAAAATTTGTGTGAATTTCAAGAGTAAATGGTAAAAGAAGAAAATTAAACCTCTTCCAGATCATTAATCAGCTGACAACCAGCGCAACCCACAATTTTCTCCTTTCAACAACTGTTTTTAGTTAGAGCAGTGGCAATAGAGAAAATTGACTTTATTTCCATGTTAAAATTAGAGTTTAGTTTTTCAAATAAAGCGTTATATGTTATGATAGCATTTAATTTAATTTGTTATAATTTAGTTTTTCTATAAATACTTCACTGTGCGAAGTATTGTGGGTTGGATAATATTGAGTTTTTGAGACTCTGTCTATTGTTGTGAAGCTTTTGTACACCTTTAATGAAATCAAATAAGTTGCAGAAAATATTGTGAGATTCATGTGGTATTTCTTTTGAGCATTGTGCTTTTCTCTCTGTTATTTAATTTTCATTTCAGTTTCTATGTAAAAATATTACTAGTTTATAAGTAGAGATCATTTATATGTTCTGTTTATTAATATTTTCACAAATGTGTCTTTTCTTTTGAAGATTGAATTCATGTATATGCTCATTCAGACTCTTGCCTTTTTCTACCACTTTACACAAATGACAAATTAATCGTGCCCAAATATTATACCTACCTTTCCTCACTCTGTTCTCTGCAATTCAGTCTTTGAAATCAGCTTTAGTTTCACTGATCATTATTTTATCCAGCAAACAAATTTCAAACATCTTAAACTTATATCTAGCCTAAAATTTGGTTCTCAACCTTAAATTGAATAATTTAAAAAGTGACATAGAGAGAGCCCTCTATGGTTAGGTAGGGCTAGCTACCTATCTAAAAGTTGGTTTGTGGTTACCTTTCTTCACTCCTATTTTCAGCCTAGGATGTTGGGGAGAATGATAATGTTTATGGCGCCATTGTTGGGGAACGATTGCTAAATATTCCATGGGAAAATTTTTATGAATAGCTTGAAGTTAAAAACTAAGCTAAAATATATAATTCAGATCTTAATATGGCTCCAAAAAGATATACCAGGTCAAACCCTAACCCTAATCCATCAACACTGGTATATAATCCTAAAAGTATTTTGAGAAAATAAAAACTAAGTCTTGACATCAAGGAAGAGTTTTTCCTCCACTGATTAAATCAAATTCCCTTCCTACGAGGTTTGTCTAAGAAGATTTGGCTTTTTCTCCATAATCTAAAAAATATTTAATTAGAACCAAGTCTGAAAATTTTATCTCAGAAGCTACTTTTGACCCTTTTTATTTTGAGTCTTTTACACCATTTTCTGAAAGCTTTGAGTCTGAAATTGATACTGAAGTTTGGTCCAATTTCCATAAACTTAAATTCTTAGTATATAAATTTCAAGAAAGCTCTTAAAAGACCTATTATAAATATCAACAACATATTTTTGGTACATCTTTACCCCATATTCTCATACAGCTACACCTTCAGTTCCTCCCTTCATTCCATCTTTACCTTTACAAAATTTTATTCAATCCACACCACAATTTACACATCCACCACCTCCTCCATTAACCATGGCCATATTTTCTCCACTAATTTTACTAGGTCATCTTACTGCTCTACCTCAAAACTATGGTCAAAGGCTAGCTCTCTTTGATGGAACATTAGAAATCACAACCTATCAGCATGTGGTGGAAGTAACCGATTTTATAGACCTTGAATAAATAGACAATGATGATGCTAAGATGCGTGTTATTTCTCAAAGTTTTTCTGAAGAAGTAAAGAAATGGTTTCATTCTCTTGGAGCTGGTACAATTGGTACCTCACAGCAAATAATTGATTTATTCATGGTAAAATGGGAAGAGAAGAAAAATCCACTACAAATTCTAGCTGAATATAATGTACTGAAAAGGAATACAAATGAATCTATCCAAGAATTCATAGATAGATTTAACAATATATATGATTCAATTCCTGATAATATCAAGCCTCCCCTAGGCCTTGCTTTACTCCATTTTCCTGATGGTTTTGACCCTTACATGGCCTATCAATTGAGGGAGATAAACCCATCAACTTTGGAAGAAATACAAAGAAATGCAGTGAGTGTAGAGGCCAATCTGATTATTAAAAATTCCAAGGTCAAAACAGAGAAAAGAGTCACAATAAAAGAAGAAGCATCCACTTCATCAGATGGAAAAATTTATACTTTGATTAAAGCTATGGAGAAAATTATGGATAATATGTCCAGTGTTGATCGGAAAGCTGAACCTTCTATAATAAATCCCAATTTTAGGGGGATCAGGATCCACAAAGTCAACAGCAATTTTGGACACCATTCTGGTAAAATTATACTGAAGGCCCTGATGAGGATGATGAAGAAGAAATTTCTAGGGAAAACCATTTGTTTGAGGAAAATCAACAACCTTTCTTCCTCACTGAAGAATATCAATATTCTGCTGAAATTTTTGCATCAGAAGACCAACAAGATGACATGTAAAATGAAGACTTAATGTGCACTAAATATTAATAAAGAGGATATCAAAATTCCCTCACCCAAGTTCAAAGGTAGTATGGTTTGAGGAGTTTAAATGTTCCTCTAGTTTCCAATCAAAAGAAGTAGAACTCTCAAATCAATTATTAACAAAAAATAAGTTTTTGCTCCAAACAGAAGCAAATAAAAGTCACATGCTTCTTCCACCTCTCCTAAAGCTAATGAATCATCCACCAGCAATCAAAGAAAAGATCAAGAAGTTCAAGAATGAGGACAAAAGAAAGATTCTTCATCCAAGGAATTGCCTGAAAAGAAAGAAACATCATTGAAAGAGGTAGATAAACATCCTACTCATTTTCCCCTTGAAAATGAAATTGCTAAATTGAAGGTCTCTATTCCTCTGAATGAGATAATGAAGAATGATCAGTACAAGTTTCAAGTTACTAAGTTTCTTAGAGTTGATCAAACATCTGATATGGTTAACTTGAGTGATGATCATCCTGAGCTTCTTTTTGGTCCTGTTGTTGATGGAAAATCAAAAGATAGTGAAGTTCCTCCCTTTTACTTAAGCCTCAAGATCCCTAATTTTATTCTTAATAATGCAATGCTTGACTCTGGAGCATCCCACAACCTCATGCCTAAAGCCATTATGGACAAATTAGAACTAGATATCACAAGACCTTATCATGATCTCTATTCATTTGATTCAGGGAGCGTGAAATGTCTTGGTCTTATCAAGGATTTAGTGGTCTCATTAGAGAAAATTCCAACCAAGAATGTCCACATGGATGTTGTTGTGGCTGACATCCCACCTAGGTATGGAATGCTACTTTCTAGATCATGGAGAGAAAATCTTAAAGGAACTTTGCAGCTTGATTTTTCATATGGAACAATTCCTATATTTGGAAAATTCAAGAAACTTTACAGAGAAAGTAAGATGAAGTATATTATTAGTACCAGAGAAAAGTGTAACAATCATCCCATTCATGTTGTACATACAGATTTAGAATCTTTTATTTTATTCAATGAAGAATGCTCAACATCTTCAGAGTTTTTGATTGAAGAAAAATTAGAAAATCCAGAAAATTCAAATTCTGTTTTAGAATTGGCAGAGACAGAATTATGTAAAATAGTGCCAAACAGTTTAAAATTAAAGACATCTCCTCAAGAAGAAGAAATTAAAACAACAGAAAAACCAGAAATTTTGAATACAACAAAGGTATCTCAAACAAAAAACAAAAATCAGCCATCTGATTTGCACCTTCCAGATGAAGAATATAGTCTCTGGTATTTGAATATGGATTCACAACCCAATTAATCAATCATTGGATATCCCTCCAAATGTTAGAATGTTTTCCTACAAAGTAGCATTTGACTGCACAAATAATGAAGCTGAATATGAAGCCTTAATTGTTGGCCTAAAATTTTTGAAAAAGCTTGGTGCAAAGAAAATTTATGTATATGGCGACTCTGAGTAAGTTATCAAGAAAGTTAAAGGAGAGTATCAGGCCAAACATCCCAAAATGAGAGCTTACCGAAATTTAGTCCTAGATATCCTCAAAACATTTCCTGAATATACTTTGTCATTAATTCCTAGAAACAACAATGTTATTGTTGATTCTCTTGCCACTTCTGCTAGTATGTTCAAAATCCCACTGTATCAAAAAATATGAAATAAATGTCAAACATCACCCTGCTCTCCCTAAAAATGTTCAATATTGGCAAGTGTTTCCAAATGATGAGAAAATCAATAACTTATCATAGACAGAAGAAGAATTCATCAATTCCCAAATAGATGACATGGAAATTCATGCTAAAGAGATGTATGTACTACAAATTAAGGACAATTCCATTCCAATAGGTTTTTTATCTTTGGAAGAACTTTTTGACCAGGATGATGTTACAAGAAAGCCTACTATGTCACCAACAGAAGTGGGAGTGGAAGATCTAAATATTGGCACTTCAGAAAAGCCAAATATGGTGCAAATTTCAAAATCCTTGAGTCCAGAAATGAAAGCTAAGTATGCAGTACTTATGTCTCAATTTTCAGATGTATTTGGTTGGGAATAGTCAGATTTGAAGGTCTATGATAAAAGAATTATTCAACACACTATTTCTTTGAAGCCAGATCAAAAACCATTTCACTAGAAGCTTAGAAGGATGAATCCAAAATTGTTACCTTCTATTCAGAAGGAGGTAAACAAATTATTCATTGTCGGAATAATTGTTCCTATCCGTTTCTCAGAGTGGATGTCTAATCTAGTGCCTATGAGAAAGAAGACAGGAGAAATTAGATGGTGCATTGATTTTAGAAATCTGAACAAAGTATCATTAAAAGATAATTATCCAATACCAAAAATGGACCATATTCTACAAAGGGTAGTTGGATCATCTAGACTTTCTTTATTAGATGGATACTCAGGATACAATCATATTCTTGTTCACCCAGATGATTAAGAAAAGACATCTTTCACCACACCTTGGGGTACTTTCATTTATGCCAAAATTCCTTTTGGTTTGAAGAATGCAGGGGCAACTTTTCAAAGAGAAATGGATATTTCTTTTTCCAATGAAAAAGATATGTTTTTGGTAATTTACCTTGATGATATCATTGTTTTCCCAAAGACAGATGAGCACCATTTGTAGCATTTAAAGACAGTTTTTCAAAGATGCAAAAAGTTTGGTATTTCATTAAATCCAAAGAAGGGCCTTTTTGCTATGGAAGAAGGTAAATTTCTGGGACATATTATATCTAAGTATGGCATAAGAGTATTTCCTTCAAGTATTGAAGAAATTCAGAACTTAGATTATCCTAGGAGCAAAAAGGAGATTCAATCTTTCAATGGTAAAATTATTTTTCTGAGAATATTTGTTCCCAATATTGTTGAACATTTGTGGCAGATTACTGACATGTTGAAGAAATATATTGAAGTAAAATGATCTAAGGAAGAAAAGAATTCATTTAATCAAGTAAAGTTAGCTTTATCTCATGATCCCATTCTCATTAACCCAGACTATACACTTGCTTTTATAATTTTTTCATTTGCTTCAGAGAATACACTTTTTGTTGTTTTAATGCAAAAGAAAAATCAAAATATAGAACATCACATTGCTTTCTTTAGCAGAACAATAAGAGATGTTGATTTAAGGTACAATAACATTGAGAAACAAGCTATAGCACTAGTCAAAGCATTGAAATATTTCATAGTGTACATTTTACATTTCCATGTCGTTGCTTATGTGCCAAATGTCGTTGTTAAATAAGTACTCACACAGAATGATCCAAAAGGTCGTAGAGGTAAATGGATTGCTGCCTTGCTAGAATATGATTTGGAGAATAAACCCACAAAATTTATCAAAAGACAAGGCCTAGCAAAGCTAATGGCATATTCTAATCTTCATGCCTTAGACACAAAATTCATTATTGCATTGTCTAATGAACAAACTATTGAAACATTACCTGATATAGCTGAAATATTTTCTTTATCTTCCTGGTATGATGATATTGTATATATTCTGCAACATCTGAATCCTCCTCCTGATATGCCAAGTATTAAAGCAAGGTCATTGAAGTTAAAAGCACTAAAATATTGAATTCTGAATGGTGTCCTATATTGGAAATATCCTGGTGGAATATTGCTGAACTATTTAGTTGAAGGTGAGGTTGAGAAAGTTATGCCAAATTTCCATAAGGGTGACTGTTGAGGTCATCTTTATTGGAAAACCACAGCAAATAAAATTTTGAGAGTAGGTTTTTATTGGCCTACCTTATTTTATGATGTCTACAAAATAGTCAATAGTTGTCATGAGTGTCAAATATTTCAAGGAAAAAGGAAGCTTTTACCTTTTCCTCTTAAACCAATTGAAGTTCAAGCACCATTCCAAAAATGGGGACTTGACTTTATTGGTGAAATTCATCCTCCATATTCATCTCAACACAAATGGATTCTCACTACTATAGATTATTTTAGAAAATGTATTGAGGCTATTCCCATTAGGCAAGCAAGTGATTCTGTTATCATTCAGTTTCTTGAAAATAAAATTCTGTCTCGATTTAGTTTTCCATGAAATATTATCGTAGATAATGCCACTGCTTTCAAATCTAAGAAGATGATTCATTTTTGTGATAAATATCACATTAGACTTGGTCATTCCACTTCATATTATCCTCAGGGAAATGGTATTACAAAATCATCTAATAATTCTTTGGTGAATATTATCAAGAACATGTTACAGGAAAGCAAAAGGAATTGGCACTATAAGCTTACAAATGCTCTATGGGTGGCTAGAGTGAGCACAAAAAGATCAATTAGCATGTCTCCATTTCAGCTTGTTTATGGAGTTGACACTATTTTCCCTTATTCTTTGGTCGTGCCAGTAATGAGGATTTTTAGGAGGTTGACAATGAGCCTAATGACATTCAAAGAAGGATCATTCAGATGATACATTTGCAACAATCAAGAGATGATTTTTCAGCAATACTTTAAAGCTGCATGAAAAAATTAAAAATATTTTTGACAGAAAAAAGCAGTGATGACTTCAAGATTGGATATATTGTACTAAGATGGGATGCTAGAAATTAAGATAAGGGAAAGCATAGGTAATTTGACAATCTTTGGAAAGTACCTTACAAGATAATAACATTCAGAGGAAACAAGGAATTTTTGCTAGAAGATCTTGAAGGGCAGGAAGTGTTGGGAGGACCTATCAATGGTAGTTTTCTAAAGAATTATAGTTCTTGAAATCTTCAAAAAGAAATCATTATATATACTAGTTTACATTTAATGTACCAGAAAATAAGGAAGTTGTTGCAAAAGTTTTAAGCCCCAGGAGAAGGCCATTGAACTTCTAAAAACAACTTATATTTTCTCTCAAAAAGTTAAAAAGTTTCATTCTGTTGTCAATTCAGAGTCAAGTCAGCTGTTTTTAGTCAAAGTTTCCAATTTGTTTAAGTTTTTCAAAGTCCATTTTGACTCCATAACCCAATGGTAAGGCTACCTGATCTACGGTGTTCTTGACAGCTCCTGAAGGAGCTTCCATCCCCAACTAGAGCCAATGTTAGAGTTAGTTTATCAGTGATAAAAAATAGCTCTTTTGAGAGATTTTTTCATTAGCTCATTAGTCAAAAAAAAATTCTTTCAGTTATTTTTTAGCAATAATTTTGGTCACTGAAACAGTCTCATCTTGATATGCTGCTCTTTAATTTAATTTATCATCACCAGTTTCAAGCGCACCATTTACACCATCATCACCAAGAGGTCAAGGGTTAGGTCACTCCATATCATAATTTGAAAAATAATTTGAAATACCATAGGATTTAGTCCTACACGTCATTACTCCACTACCCATATGACACGATATATATCCCTACCCCATCACTAATCCATGTCACATTGCATTTACTATCCCCCCTACCTCACCATTCATTAACTGTTGTTTTACGGTAACCACCTCCCATCTTATTTCTCATCCACCGCACCTCGATCTAATCCAATGACCCTTACACGACTTTGAACCCCCTTCATAATCCAAAAATTAACATCACGAGGGGGGGGGGGGGGTCCGAAAAGTGTGGTTTCAAAACCCGACCCCACATCTACATGTCAACATCATATAATTTCGCACCCCACCCCTCCCCCCCATAAAACCGTTTACCATCGGTAGACCCCTCTGAAATCCTGCTTATCCATTGGATGAAACCATTACCCTACTCACCATTTATGTCATGCCACATGGGATATGCTGATGTGAAATCAAATTAATTCCCGCCCTTCTATAACTGTGAGTGAATTAAATTTAGTTTCTAACCGTTATTCTAATGTACTCGTGCCCTTTTCAACGAGAATTAAGACAAATTTCTTATAAATTCATCACTAAATACCTCTTTAAACCTTCAATTCCATTCACTCTGCTTTGTACATTTCTAGAACTAAAAAACAATAGTTTGACCACCGTTCAAAGAAATATGATCATTTTTTTAAATCATCTTTGCAGATGTCGACATTTTTCCGAGTTGTAGAGCCTTCTCTCAGTCTCGGACTCCATTTCTCCATCAGAAATTCTTGCCTCTGTTATTCAAACAGAGCCAGTCATGCCTTCAAAGAACAAAGGACTAGAAGAACCAGTAAATTTTCTACTTCACCCTCCAATTGACTTCCATCATATACCATTAGTAGATAAAGACCATAAAATCCATGAAACCCTATGAGAAATTGAATTATTTGAAATGTATTGTTTGTTAGAGGATAAATTCCTAGATAAATCTGATGATATAGGGTTGTGGGATTCAAAATTGCTGCATTATTTTTTTCCTCGCACCCATAATGCCCCAAAATTTGTAAGAAAATTCCAAGCCTGGTATGTGCCCAACCAAAGGGCTATTATCGCTCCTACAACAGAGATTTTAGTAACCATAACTGCCCAAACCATAGAAAAAATGATGCAAGCCCCCATCACAGAGAATGCCAGTCCATTTTCTCAAGAAGCACTAATTGAAATATATAAGAAATTAGATTTTTCAAAAAGAGCTAAACCTCTTGAGTTGTTTATGACTTAAAATTCTCTATTACCCAAGAAGAACCCTCCATTTCCATCATCCATTTTCCTTGAAAGAGCCAAACAAATCATCATAGTTATTTCCTACCTTCTTGGTTATTATTCAAACCATTGGGTAGATGAAGCCATCATAGGGTTCATGTCCATTTTCTCCACAGATTCCAAACCCTCCATCATTTTCAACTTGAGTCAATTCATTTCAGATTCCATCCATGAATAGTTTGTTAAATTCCCAACTGAAGAGGTTTTCAAATATGCCTCTGTGTTAGTTTATTTATTTTTATATTCTCAGGGAGACAAATTAAATTTTTCATTACAAAAATTAGATGAGGAAGGAAATCAACAACCAATTATTTTCTGGATTTCATTAGTGATGAAGGAACAAAAGGAATATTCATATAAGTATTTTGTAGAATTGTTTCTTCATCCAGCACTCAGTTTACTAAACAACACTACAGAGCCTAGGATCAACGAAGAAATCAAAAAGGTGTTGCAACTATCAGATCAAGATAGAATAGGAGATTGATATCTCTATCAGAATTACACAGAACTCAGAGTCTATGGCTGTGAGCTCCCCCCTACAAATTTCCAAAATTCCTCCCAATAAGGATTTTTGCATTAGAATACATCAAACAAATGCTTAATGTTCATGAAGTGCATTTTGTATCTGCTAAAAAGAGGTCACAATTCAAAATCAAAACTTAGATAGGACCTTTTATCTGTAATAGTGGGATAATAGGGGAGGAAGCAGACAAATTGCTGAAAGAGATGAAATTTAGCCCTAGTTTCACATGGTCTTGTGATACAATTGGTGTCATTGCTAAACTAAGGGTGGAGAAAAAATCTACACCTTATTTTCATAAAACGTGATACCTTTAGGGAGATAAATTTTAAGAATGAAATGTTGAAGACCATCACATACAATCAGTTCTGGAAGCAAACTCCCAGCTCTCAGAGCAGGTTCCTCTCAGCTTTTGATTCGAATAAGGGAAAATGCAGTTTTATTATCTTCAAGCACAAATTCCATAGCCAAAATAAAAAGTAGATTACAAAAAGACTTCATTTGAGTTTGATACTAAGGAGATAAATCCAATAGATCAAATAGAGTTACATAAACAAACTGGTGAGATGATTTCATCCACTCTCACTAACACTGCTATGAGTTTGTCAAAATTGCAGGTTTCATTGGCTAATGTCCAATCACAATTGAAAATGGATAACGTTTCATCATTTTCTAAAGACACAAGAATCAAAACTCTGGAAGACCTGGTGATCAAAATTAGATATGATCCTTCAAATATCAAGCAACAGAAGAGATCATCAAAAAGAAAACTTTTGAGATAGTAGCATTAAGATATAAATTGAAGATTCTAGCTACAGAAGATCATTTGGAAAAGGACATTGAAGAGATTGAAACCTAGAAAATAGAAATCATGAAGTTGATTATGGAACAGAATGCTCAAATAAAATAGATGGAATCAGAGCTAGATGAAATGATAAAAGAAAAGGAACAAACAAAAAAAGCATACAAGGCTCCTTTAGAAGAAGTTCCTCTTGCAGTTATTCCTATAGCAAAACCTTCTACAGAAAGTACTACAGATGGAGCTGAGTAGCTTACAAAATCAGTGCAGAATATGTAAATTCGGGAAGAGGAGATAAAGAAATTACAAGACCAAGTGCAATTTCTATAGTATTAGAAGTCTAAAGATGAAAGTTCACATGCAGCTAAAGCATGAAGAGATAAAAAGCTAATTTAAAGGCTACAAAAAGAACAAAAGGAATTAACCATTGGAAACACTTTGGGTCAAGAAAAAGAAATAATCTTGACAGACATCATGGAATCTCTTAATAAATTTTTTCCAAGTATATAGATTAAATTTGAGCGAAAAGAGTTGATACAAAAATAAAATGATGCCATTGCAACAATTAAAGCACAGCTTGGAGATAAGCCTTCTATAGCAAACAACATTATCAAGTTTATGAATTTAAAGAATAGGTACGAGATCGATGATTTGGGAATAGATGATAGAACATAAACAATCCTGGAGGTAAATAAGGTTCTCATGAAGAAGAATTTAATTCTTCAGCTTCAGGAGAAGTTTCACAGTCTAGAAATCACAGTAAATAGATTTTTTCAGCAGATTAAAGCCTCTGACAAAGAAATGATTTCCTTCTTTATTTGTGATCAATGATAAATTGATGACCAAAGAGGATTATTGGAGAAGACTTAAGTAAATTTCTAGAGATACTGCCAAGTTTTCAAACATCAAAGGCACCATTATAGGAAGGGCTTTGTTTGGAACATTAAAATTGATATTTTTATTCAATATGAGGTAAAACATGTTTTCGTGGTGATGCCCACTTTTTCCAAATACACTGAAATGGATGAATTTTACTGTAAGGTAACAAAATTTGCCATCCTGGATTAACAATGCTGGGGAAATTGTGTGAATTTCAAGAGTAAATGGTAAAAGAAGAAAATTAAATCTCTTCTGGATCATCAGTCAACTGACAGCCAGTGCAACCCACAATTTATTCCTTTCAGCAACTGTTTTTAGTTAGAGTAGTGCCAGCACAAAAAATCGACTTTATTTCCATGTTACAGTTAGAGTTTAGTTTGGAAAATAAAGAGCTATCTGTTATAATAAAATTTGATGTAATCTATTGTAATTTATTTTTTCTATAAATAATTCACCTTACGAAGTATTGTGGGTTGGATAATATTGAGTTTTTGAGACTCTGTGTATTGTTTTAAATCTTTTGTACACCTTTAATGAAATAAAAGAAGTTGCAGCAAATATTGTGAGATTCATGTGGTATTTCTTTTGAGCATTGTGCTTTTCTCTCTATTATTTCATTTTCATTTCATTTTTTATGTAAAAATCTTACCAGTTTAAAAACAGAGATCATTTATATGTTCTGTTTATTAATATTTTCAAAAATGTGTCTTTTCTTCTGAAGAACAAATTCATGTTATATGCTCATTCAAACCCTTGTCTTTTCCTACCACTTTACAAAAATGAAAAATTAGTTGTGCTCAAATATTTTACCTACCTTGCCTGACTATGTTTACTGCAATTCAGTCTTTGAAATCAACTTTAGTTTCATTGATCATTATTTTATCTAGCAAACAAATTATAAAACAAATTTCAAACATCTTAAACTTATATCTAGCCTAAAATTTGGTATTGAGCCTTAAATTTAATATTTTAAAAAGTGACATAGAGAGAGCCCTCTCTAGTTAGGTAGGGCTAGCTACCTAGCTAAAATTTGGTTTTTGGTTACCTTTCTTCACTCCTATTTTCATCCTAGGAAGTTGTGGAAACCCCCTAGCTAAGCATCTGGCCATTACACCTCCTCTACCTAATCTTTCCTCTTTCATCCTTAACTTGAATCCTTTTGGCCTAGAGAAGTCCTTAGCCCAATAATTTAGTGTTGGCCCTTTCTCCAAGCAGCCTTAGAAGATAGTCACATGAACAAAATCCGTGATAGGAAAATTGTTGTGACTTGTGCGACCTGCAACTTGCATGACCCAAGTGACCAGTGAACTCACCAACTACACGACTCAGCGACCCCGTGACTTGCGTGACTTCTATGACCTGTCCCTCCCTAGGATCTCAACAATATGCGACTTGTGCAACATACTCAAGGTTGTGACCCAGCTTCTAAGTTGCCTTATCATAGATTTTATCACTCTCATTCTTGAAAAATCCCCATTTACGCGACCATGCGACCTCTTCCAGATAGAATTCATCCCTAGACTCTTCTAAGCATTTAGAAGCCTTAATTTGTTATTATATTTCCAGTCTTCACATTATCCATATATTATTTCTTATCATGGGACTACCTGTTTGAAATTCTAGGCACGTCGAGCTCGATTGGATTTCAATTTCCTCCTTGTTATCAACCTATCATGATACCCCTACATCAATGACCCTTAGGCCTCATGATAAGTTTCATTTTTCCTAACATGAGGTGACTTATTTTGCTAGTTTGACCCTTAACCACGTCCTAGTAGGCTTGTGCCCATGGTTAAGGGCCTTCAGTCGCGACTAGGGCCTCTTATGCCCACTTCTCATGCCCTCATCCTTTTGTTATGAGCTTGCATTCAAGGGAACTTTCCTAAATGACTCGGTCGATAAGATATTACCTAAATTACTCAATGATTTGAGTTAGTGAGGAGTCATCCATTAGAATTTTCTCTAACTTCTCATTGTCCTGAGCATCCACATTCATCCTCCTGAGACCTGTCATTTACCTATTTATACTGGATCATTTGAGAGGGTCGAGATTTTTTTGGAGAGCCTTTCTAGTTTGGAGAGCCATACTACTATCGCACTGAGATCTTGATTCTTTTTTGATATCTTTCCATCACCTTGAGAGCTTGTAAGGTATTATTTTATATGTGAGTGCTCTTCATAATCATCCATCACATCTAGTGGGAAAAAATTTCTAGATTGCGAAGAGGAAATGCTGGATTGGAGGTATAGAAGCGTTGTATCATGTTATTGAGATTAATTAAGATTTATGTTCTCTCCCTCATATGATTGTGTTTCAGTTTATTTGATTGATTTATCATTATATCATTCTTTATCTATGATCTTTTGAGGAAGATCACTTCCTATCCTTGTATGTCTTTTATTGTGTGCAGGTATTGACATCGAAAGCAGATTGGGTAGATCACTCGTGTGGAGTGAAATAATTATGCTTCGAACTCAAGATCATTCCCGATCTGCGAGGAGGAAAGGTATTTTTATCTTCCTCATATCATAGATCCAATTTCATGCTAGTTGTGAATCATGTGGGATCAGGGATCTTATATATCTTCTTAGTCATTCTTGTGTCTATCTGGTGATATAACGGACACTAGATCATGGATCAACAGCTCCTTGCGATTTCGATTTCAACATAATTGGTGCTTTCAATGAGAACACTTTGCGTCTGATTTTCTCTAAATCCTGATTGGGTCCTCTTGTTTATGATCTGTTGAGCTCCCTTGTATTTTTTTGACTATTTTCAACTAATTTTCAGGGTCATTTCCTCTATAGTTTGATTCTCTATTGATCATTGTGCAAGGAAATATGGAATTCCATTTTTAGAACCCTAGCCATGACATTTTAAGGCTTTTCCTGTGGCCAAGGACTCCTTAACTGTGGGTTATCCAACCTATGCCCACATCCAACCACTTCCAGGCCATTATATGTTCGTAGCTGAGGCTTTTATCCTTTTGAAACCCTGGACTTTCAATCTGAGATATCTATTTCTAAATCTGTGCAGTTTGGGCTTACTATTTAATTGTTGGATCTAGTCTAGATCTATTTTTTTTATCAATTTTCTTTGGGTTGGTTGAATCACTTGATCTCTTAAGAGCACCTAATCTCTTTCATCAGGAATCAAGCTTGTCGTTGATTTCTGATCTGCTAAAAACATGCTTGGATCCATCATTTGTTGTAGCTAATCAGTTGTCTTATGATCTTGATCTCGTCTATCTGGATCAGTTTGTTCAAAGTCTTATTTTTTATCGTTGCTTGAGTTTCTTCTTGAGTTCTTGGTTGAAGGCCTTTGATTCGTTTTGAGTTTTATCTCTTGACTTGATTATCATTTTTGATTGGTTGTGTTCAACATTTTTTTGGATTTGATACCCTTTACGTTCATATTTTTATATTATTCCTCATTTTCATCTTGTTTTGTTGAGTGATCTTTTTGATTTTTTATCATTTCTGTTGTGACTTGTTGTGAAATTGTCATCTAATCAAGTTATTTTGAAAGTGTTTTGTCACATCGTATCACTTTCTTTAAGATCTTGTTTAGGCCTCTTTACCTCTAGGGTTCAATTTAGTCATTTGTAGAACATTTTCCTTGGTTGAGCCATGGTGCTACAACCCTAGCCTGATTCACATTTCCATATTTTGTTTCCACTTTGGCTTTCGTATTTTATTGCTTTGATTTTTTTTTTTTATTGGGCTTTGTTTCCCTAGTTGTTTCACTTTTGGAGTGCTTTGCATTCTTGCTTGGGAGACTTATTTTGGTATCTTTCTCAGTTTTCTTTTTGGTGTTTTTTTTGGTCATTCATTCAAATTATTGGTATATTTTTCATTCTGAAAGATTTAGTGAAAAGTGCATATTAGTAGGAATTGGTGTGTTAGATAATCTCTTTCCCTCTCATAGCTAGTATTCATCGAATTGAAAATGAATAAATTTCATATAGTTGCATTAGGGTGACTAGCTAAGAGTCTTACACACCATTTCAGTTTCATGGCACTTCTCGCTTTGTAAACAAAAACCACTAAAATTAACGCAATAATAAAATCAACTTGATTCCCCTTTCATTTTTACTAGCAGTAAACCAACACTAGCTTGGGCTAGGGTCTTGGAGGTAGGAGTGTGAGTTAACTACTCCAAGACCACAAAATCAACTTAGCAGCTTGGGGTAGGGAGTAAAATACATTTGTAGTAGTGTGGTCTAGGAAGCCCTCCTCACAAAAGGGTTAAGCATGATGTCACACTTGGGCTAAGCGGGGTGACATGACCCATTTCTCTTAGTTTTGGGTGGCACAATATAGTGAAATTAAAACGCATACAAATGATTTTTATCACTTAGGTACCACTTGGGAGGTAAATCTCAAGGGGGTTTTGGTATTGGTTCCTTCTGGGGTTAATTTTCCTGCCCTTGCATGTTGGTTTTTCCTATGACTGTCCCCCCAAGTTGTGTTATTGTACATGGTAGCCATAGTGGCCTTTTTTTTAGGGCTCATACACAAGTGTAGGGTTAGGGTCGTCTTCTCTGTACCCAAGACAAATATTAGTCATACTATCTCATTCCTCTCGAGGGGTGTTCCAATTGTGGGGACACTTGTGCCGAGTTCACAGCTAAAAGGGTTGGGAAGCAAGTCGCTAGTATAACTATTCCCCCTCCAGGTTCTTTCTATTATGTCTGCGTGTGTTATCTTCTAGCACGTTTTTAGAGTGTGTTGTTTGGTCTGAGTCTATAATTTGGCCTTAGGGTTTTTGCACTAACTTAATTTTTTATTATTATTATCACCTTGGATGAGTTTTCTTGTCTATGTTCATGACGTCTTCAAGGTCTAATTCCTGAATGAAGTGGAATTATTTCTCCTACATGAAGAGTTCCTGTCGGGGCCCATGACTTAAATCATCATGTAGTGTTGGAATCTATGTCTGGCCCCACTGATATTGATCTAGTTTCTATTGAGACTTTGGAAGATGACTTTAAATCTCCTGCTAATCCACCTCTAACTAATCCTTTAGAGCCTACCTTACTACGGTTGAATCCTAACGGTTCTACACCAGCTTAAACTTACGTGACTTTATCTACCATTCACCCTATGGTGGAGTCTAAGACTTCATTACCATTTGCATCAGCAGTCTCGACTACCATGATAGTGTTTCCACCTCTTAGCATGGATATTCCTACTCCTCTGTCCATGCCTTTCACTTATTCCTTGGGAATTCGACCAATCTCATATATGGCTCTCACTAGTTTCCCAAATGTTTTCATTCCCACACCATCCTCTATGCCGACTACGGTACCCCAACCTAGTCAGCAAGTAGGTCCAGGAATTTACACACTGTCATTTCCCCAACCAACTATTCATTTTCCTCAGTTAAGCATGCTTACTTCCGGAAACCCATGGGGGGGATCACTAGTTGTCCATTGTAAACTTGGGGGGAATTTATCTTCTAGTATGTCGCAAGCTTGGTATAGTTCACTCTTTGGAGGGATGCCACCTACCAGTACTTTTACCAGATGGGCTAGTTTACCTAGGGGCAACACTACTACTAGTATTGTCTCTTACTTGGGACACTCCCATTATTTCGGTCCTACTATGCAATCTAGTCCTTATTTTCACCCTGGGTAAATCCCCATTAGTATTCATGATTTTGGGGGTCCTTTTCTCTCTGGAGGTTTTGATGTTGGGGGGGCAGGGGGAATCTGTTAGCCACCTATAATAATTTGTCAAAGCAAACAGGTGGCTAAATTTGTCATCAAGTCTTCAAGTGATAAATTCCCTTCAAAAATCCATCATTCTTGAAGCCTTCATGTGTCTTCTACCCTTTACAGAATCTTCACTACTGTTTCCATTAATGAACCCTGCTATTTATGAAAGAAATTGTTTTCAAAAGGCATCCTTTTTCCTAATTTTCACTCATTCATACTTCATTTTCCTCCATTCCCTTCAAAATTCACTCTAAGCCTTATATCCCCCTTTTATTTGGTTCTAAAAATCCCCTTTCTTGCCTATCAGAACCTCCAAATTCCTCAAAAAACCCTTCAAAATCCTTAAAAATCTTCATTTTCACATTAATGCCTTAAGCCCCTTTGGCCTTAGCCCTAGCCCCATTTCCCCGCATGTGACCCGGAGCCATAACCAGGAGCTAACCCCATTGCGCAATCGCATCGGGGTTTCTTGCTTCTTTCCTAACTTTTACTTCAAATCCCTGATTCGACAAGCCAATTCTTTTTTAACCCCCGGTCTCCTCACCTTTTTCATGGGACCACACCCCTCCATCGCATCACAAAAACATAAGCCTTCCTTCCAAAGCGTGGATCCCCCAATGGCCCAACCTGCCGATTTGATCTCGGCCGTTGAATCCACAAGAACTAGCGGCCGAGATTGCGTCGCGCTCTACCCATAACCCTTCGACATCACCCCTTTAATCGAGATCCAACCATTCATTCCCTCTAATACAACGGTCATGACTTAACTCGATAGCCCATTGAACCCATCCACCACGCGACAAAAGTGATGACGTAACTGTTGGTCCCACCACCCATGCCCTGTGCATCTTACCTCCCATCGCATGCTATTTGCACCATCCGATCAATACCAAGATATCTGACGGCTTAAACTTCGTTTTGCAAAATTTTTGTGCCCAAGAGTTAACGTTTCAAATTTTTGCGAAATGGGTGGTTTTGAAGATCCATGTGTCGGCCCATGTATGGAATCGCATTCCATCCGCTCAAAACCGCCTTCCCCCATTTCATTTTGCAAAAACCATCCCCGATTTCCTGCTATACCGCTGCTCTATGCAACGTTGCTCCCGATTTGATCCCAGCCATCGATCTCTAAGATCGAACGGTCCACATTACATCGCGATCTCTTTCATTTAATTTTCATCCCTCACCTGAAAAGTTTCATCGAGAGATCTCCACCCTAGATTTTCCTGATCTAGCGGTCCACGTCGCTTGTCACACTCAAACCCCCATCAGGCCTGGTTAGCTGCTCTGCTAGGGTTTTCCTCCCATTTTTCCACTGCATCAACATTTTTCCTCTCTACTCCTCGCTATCCCTGAGCCTCTGAAGCAGTCATTCCCACTCCCACAGGTTTTTTATAACATGTTTATCGTGTTTTGCAGGGTTAAAAGGATGATGAATTCATACAGTCTCCACAGTCACAGTTAGGTGACATATAATGCCGAAATATTATCACAGAGCCGAATATCGCAGAGGAAGAAATCACTGAGAAGGTTTAAAAGCATTTTTTATTGAATATAGGGGTTATTGACCCTAACATAAACCCTCCAGTGCCTCTGTAACCTATATATTCAAAAACACAGGCCAACAGAAGTCTAAAGAGTATCAGAAGAGGATTAGAAGGATTAGTGCATGATATTGAAGATTTAAGTATCTAATCCACAGCTAAGGAAAATGAAGGAAACTTAATAAAGCTTAGATCATAAATATAAACAAGTCATACTAGTAATTCAAAGCATCAGTGATCTGATATTAGCAGAACGTTATTTTCTCTAAGAAGGACCAATTCACACGGCCTACTCCATTCCTCATCAAGCACCAGAACAATTATTACTCTGACAGAAGTCCTTAAAACTGTCAGTGCATTAGTTATAAAGCATGGAAGACCTGAAAGACAAATCTTCACCTTACTTGTCTCAAAGTATGAACAAGACATCTCAGCCAGAAAAGTACTTCAAGAGCACACCCTAGAAGTTATTGTCAACCCGACAAAGACTTCTAAATCGACTAAAGGGTACTGAAAGTTAATGTAAATATATTAAATAGAATGGGCTTCGAAGACATTTCTCCCTCTATTTTAATGAATCATTTAAATCCTATCTACCACTACTATCACTCATTCACCTATAAGAACCCATGAGAAACACATTGAAAATGTTGGTTGGTTGGGATTTTATTGATTGTTTGAACTGTTATTGAGGGGAAGTAGCTGAGTAGTTTGTAATATAGTAGGCTGGGAAGAAAAGTTTGGACTGTAAAAATCCATTGGACTCAAAGTATGTGACAAGTTTTGCACAGCAATTGAACAAACAGATTCACAGGATCCTGGTCTATATTTAAGGTGATGTTTTCCTTACTGTAATTGTCTCCTTTCATGTTTTTTCGTACTATCCATTATTATCTGATAAAGAACAACAAGTATAGATTAGGACATACTATTGGAAGTACCCAAAATCTCACTGATAAGCTTTATCTTTGTGTTTTCCTCTGATTGTGTATTTTAAGGATAATTCTATAGAGTATAACCAGCCAAGAAAGGTTGGTGAGCCAATGTCTTGCTGAGTACAACTTGAAACATTGTTCTTGAAAGATATTTTCATTTCATTCTAAGTAAAATATTGAACTAGGGAAGTCTATGGTTAGCCCTGTCCTCTAGTTTCTTCTCCAACAGTTTGTCTTGAAATTTTCCCTGTGAGTTGGTGTCAAAAGCAGAGAAGGTTAAAAGTCTTTCTTTGATCTTAGGCCTTAATCTTTGTTTAATCTTAAATTTTTCCTACTTTCTAAAAGTGGTTATGAGGAATGCTGGATTGTTTCACTTGAGAGTATGCTGAAAGCAGGTTAGGTTAAAATTCCTTACTTGATCTTAAGCTACCCTTTGTGTCTTTATTGAGAGTTTCCTTTGAAAGTATGTCAAAAGCAGGATAGGTTAAAATCCCTTACCTGATCTTAGGTTGCACTTTGGTTTCTTTCTTTCACCTCACATCTTAATGTTCCATCTTACCATCTATCTAAAATAAATTCTTTGGTATAATTGACTTTCCCTATGGAAACCCTTGGATAGTTGTTATGCAAGTAAAACCTTTTATGACTCCATAGCCCAATGGATTGGCACTTCTCTTGACCTATCTACCCATGCTGAAACATCCTGCTACTTTTTTCCTTCTTCACTTCACATATCCTTCTCAGTTAATGATCTCCAGCCAAACAAGCAAAACAAAAACCCTTGTGCTCTATAACTATCCTAATACCTTAAATTGACCTTTAAAGATACATTATTATTTATATTTATAGAGAGATCCCTCTCTGGATCCAAGAGGGCTAGATCCTGAGATCCCAAAGTGGTTTGATGTTGTCTTATCATTTGGTATTGCCAGATCTGCCAAATCACATGAACCCCAACATAATGGCGACTCCTCTGGGGACTTTTGAGTAAAACACTCCTTAAAACATCTCTAAGAACTCAAAGAAGACCAATTATCCTCGATTTGGTATAGATTGCTGATGGTGGACAACAACCTGCTTCAAAAAAATTTTAACTCTCCACCTGGCGACTCCATAGCTCCTAAATGACCAAAAGACTCCACTGGTGATCAACAGGCCTGCTGATTATCTCTGTGTTCCCAAGACTCCACTGGGGGACTAGTTTCATCACAACATCATCCATACTAAAGGAAACTCTGAGTATCAGCTCCCTTTGTTTGAAGAGCAGTTGCCTCTAAAGATTGTCATATCCGACTAACTTTTCTTTTTCTTTGGTCTAAAACTCAACATGGTGGCAGACCAAATCCCACAACCAATAGAAGACATTGAACAATTTACAGAGATGCAGCCAGATTTAAGAGCAGAATTTCATTATGAAGTATCAATATTCCTGTCAGAGTTTCAACCTGATAACCTTCCAAGATCTATTCTCCTCTTTTCAAAGCTAAAACACGTGAACCCTGAAATCATGAAAATATTTCTAGAATTGGTAGTTGAAAGAGATGAAACTGAAATTGAAATTTTGAACTCACAACATCAGTCATACCAATTCAAGGACCCCAGAGAATTTTTGGAAAGCCTCCCCCCCCTTAAGAAAGAAGAAATTTCACTACCTTTTGATGTGCAGGAAAAGGATGATTGTGCTTTCAAGAGCCACACTGAAGATGCAGTGAACCAAGCTGTTAAGGATGCAAATAGCCTACCAGTCATGGAAGGCCTAAAAGAAGAAATTTTATAACATGTTTTTGCTGATCCTATGGCAGAATATATGGAGGCATTGATTGGCTCAAGTTCCCAATAATTGACCCTTTGCAAGAGCTAGATACATCAGGAGTGGTCACCACTAGTGGTGGCCTTGGTTTTGAAGACCCACATTCAAAGTACCCTATGGTTATCTCTGACAAGCAATCATATTTTCTACCCTTTTTTGCTACTTCTTAACTGGCTGCACTGGCACTATTGTATCATATAAAACAGTAGAGATTTCCAAGATAGATTAGGGTAGGTAGGAATGTCAATAAAGCTCAGCTGTGAGCATTTAGTTAGTTTTTTAGTTTTGGTTTAAAATATATATACAAAAAATAGAAAGGAAAGGTTTAGACAACCTCAAATCTTGAATCTATGAAGTTCTAAAAAGAATGGCTCAAATTAGATCAAAACCTGAGCCAGAGAAAAGGGAAAGGCTATTTCTAACATGCTCAAAACTTGAACCAGCAAAGAAGAAAAAAAAACTCTAATAGGGTCAAAATCAGAGCTGAAATGAAGAAAGAAAGGTGACTCTAAAAAGCTCAAAATCTGAGTCACAAGAAGAAGGAAGATGCTCTTAATTTTTAGAATTTCAAGCCTTCACAATTTTGTTTCAATTTTCTGCAAAGTTTCAGTTCATGTGCAGCTTGTCTTTATGCCATGGATCCACAACAAATCAGACAACCTAATCCTGGTTTGGCTATGTTTTCAATTTTTGTTTTAGAATATAGAGAATGAAAAATTTCCAGACAGTTTAATCCTGACAGATATTAGTTTAGGTGGAGAAGTTATGAGTCCAACTATTTAATCTGGTCTCATGGAGGAATAAGGGTAGAATTAGATTAGTTTTTTCTTTCACTAGAAAATAATGATGAGGAAGGTCTGCAAGTCTAAGTGCACCTTGAAGAAAAAATTTTAGGACAGTAGGATGGGTAGGTAGTTGTTTGGGAAAATGTTTTCTGCTGATATAATGTCCATCATGTTTGTAGCAGCTGATCAAAGAAGAAAAATATGGTCAAGGTCCTAGGCTCTGGCCTACTTCCAAAGATTGTATCTGAGATTCTTGACACCTTCAAGAAGATGCCATCCCCATGTGGAGCCACTGTTAGCCACCTATAATAATTTTTCAAAGAAATCAGGTGGCTAAATTTGTCATCAAGCCTTCAAGTGATAAATTCCCTTCAAAAATCTATCATTCTTGAAGCCTTCATGTGTCTTCTAGCCTTTAGAGAATCTTCACTGCTATTTCCATTAATGAACCCTACTGTTTATGAAAGAAATTGTTTTCAAAAGGCTTCCTTTTTCCTCATTTTCACTCATTCATACTTCATTTTCCTCCTTTCCCTTCAAAATTCACTCTAATCCTTATCTCCCCCTTTTATTTGGTTCTAAAAATCCCCTTTCTTACCTATCAAAACCTACAAATTCCTCAAAAAACCCTTCAAAATCCTTAAAAATATTCATTTTCGCATTAAGGCCTTAAGCCCCTTTGGCCTTAGCCCTAGCCCCATTTCCCTACATGTGACCCGGAGCCATAACTAGGAGCTAACTCCATCGTGCAATCGCATCGGGGTTTCCTGTTTCTTTGCTACCTTTTACTTCAAATCCCCGATGCGATAAGCCAGTTCTTTTTTAACCCCCGGTCTCCTCACCTTTTTCATGGGACCACACCCCTCCGTCGCATCGCAAAAACATAAGCCTTCCTTCCAAAGCGTGGATCCCCCAATGGCCCAACCCACCGATTTGATCTCGACCATTGAATCCACAAGAACCAATGGCCGAGATTGTGTCGCGCTCCGCCCATAACCCTTTGCCATCGCCCCTCCGATCAAGATCCAATCATTCATTCCCCCTAATCCAATAGTCAGGACTTAACCCGATAGCCCATTGAACCCGTCCACCATGTGAAAAAGGTGCTGACGTAACTGTTGGTCCCACCACCCATGCCCCATGCATCTTACCTCCTGCCGCATGCTATCCGCACCGTCGGATTAATACCAAGAGATCCGACGGCTTAAACTCCGTTTCACAAAATTTTTGTACCCAAGAGTTGATGTTTCAAATTTTTACGGAATGGGCGGTTTTGAAGATCCACATGTCGGCCAATATATGGAATCGCATTCCATCTGCTCAAAACCACCTTTCCCCATTTCATTTTGCGAAAACCATCCCTGGTTTCCTGCTATACCGATTCTCTACGCAACGTTGCTCCCGATTTGATCCCAGTCGTCGATCTCTGAGATCGAATGGTCCACATTACATCGCGATCTCTTTCATTTTCTTTTCATCCCTCTCGCGAAATGTTTCATCAAGAGATCTCCACCGTAGATCATCCTGATCCAATGGTCCACGTTACTTGTTGCACTCAAACCCCCATCAGGCCTGGTTAGCTGCTCTACCAGGGTTTTCCTCCCATTTTTCCGCTGCATCGACATTTTTCCTCACTACTCCTCGCTATCCCTGAGCCTCTGAAGCAATCATTCCCACTCCCACAGGTTTTTTATAACGTGTTTATCATGTCTTGCAGGGTTAAAAGGATGATGAATTCATACAGTCTCCATAGTCACAGTTAGGTGACATATAATGCCGAAAGACTATCACAGAGCTGAAGATCGTAGAGGAAGAAATCACTGAGAAGGTTTAAAAGCATCTTTTATTGAAGATCAAGTTTATTGACCCTAACATAAACCCTCCAGCGCCTCTGTAACCTGTATATTCACAAACACGGGCCAACAAAAGTCGAAAGAGTATCAGAAGAGGATTAGAAGGATTAGTGCATGATATTGAAGATTTAAGTATCTAATCCGTAGATAAGGACAATGAAGGAAACTTAATAAAGCTTAGATCATAAATATAAACAAGTCATACCAGTAATTCAAAGCATCAGTGATCTGATATCAGTAGAACGTTTTTTTCTCTAAGAAGGACCAATTCACACGGCCTACTCCTTTCCTCATCAAGCACCAGAACAGTTATTACTCTGACAGAAGTCCTTAAAACTGTCAGTGCATTAGTTATAAAGCATGGAAGACCTGAAAGACAAATCTTCACCTTACTTGTCTCAGAGTATGAACAAGACATCTCAGCCAGGAAAGTACTTCAAGAGCACACCCTAGAAGTTATTATCAACCTAACAAAGACTTCTAAATCAACTATAGGGTACTGAAAGTTAATGTAAATATATTAAACAAAATGGTCTTCGAAGAAATTTCTCCCTTTTTTTTAATGAATCATTTAAATCCTATCTACCACTACTATCACTCATTCACCTATAAGAACCCATGAGAAACACATTGAAAATGTTGGTTGGTTGGGATTTTATTGACTGTTTGAACTGTTATTGATGGAAAGTAGCTGAGTAGTTTGTAATATAGTAGGCTAGGAAGAAAATTTTGGAACGTAAAAAACCATTGGACTCAAATTATGTGACTGGTTTTGCACATCAATTGAACAAGCAGATTCATAGGATCCTGGTCTATATTATTGGTGATGTTTTCCTTACTGTAATTGTCTCCTTTCATTTTTTTTCATACTGTCCATTATTCTCTAATAAAGAACAGCAAGTATAGATTAGGAAATACTGTTGGAAGTACCCAAAATCTCATTGATAAGATTTATCTTTTTGTTTTCCTCTGATTGTGTATTTTAAGGATAATTCTATAGAGTATAACTAGCCAAGAAATGTTGGTGAGCCCATGCCTTGCTGAGTACAACTTGAAAAATTGTTCTTGAAAGATATTTTCATTTCATGCTAAGTAAAAAATTGAACTAGGGAAGTCTATGGTTAACCCTGTCCTGTAGTTTCTTCTCCAACAGTTTGTCTTGAAAGTTTCCCTGTGAGTTGGTGTCAAAAGTAGAGAAGGTTAAAAGTCTTTCTCTGATCTTAGGCCTTACTCTATGTTTAATCTTAAATTTTTCCTACTTTCTAAAAGTGGTTATGAGGACTGTTGGATTGTTTCCCTTGAGAGTATGCTGAAAGCAGGTTAGGTTAAAAGTCCTTACTTTATCTTAAGCTACCCTTTGTGTCTTTATTGAGAGTTTCCTTTGAAAGTATGTCTAAAGCAGGATAGCTTAAAAGCCCTTACCTGATCTTAGGCTGCACTTTGGTTTCTTTCTTTCACCTCACATCTTAATGTTCCATATCACCATCTATCTAAAAGAAATCCTTTGGTATAGATGAATTGCCCTATGGAAACCCTTGGATAGTTGTTATGCAAGTAAACCATTTTATGACTCCATAGCCCAATGGATTGGAACTTCCCTTGACCTATCTTCCCATGCTGAAAAATCCTACTACTTTGTTCCTTCTTCACTTCACATAACCTTCTCAGTTAATTATCTCCAGCCAAATAAACAAAACAAAAACCCTTTTGCCCTATAACTAGCCTAATACCTTAAATTGACCTTTAAAGATACATTATTCTTTATATTTATAGAGAGATCCCTCTCTGGATCCAGGAGGGCTAGATCCTGAGATCCCAAAGTGGTTTGATGTTGTCTTGTCATTTGGTATTGCTAGATCTTCCAAATCATAGGAACCCCAACATAATATATCTACCAGTTATGTTGGCCTGCAACAACCATTTTCTGGGGCAAACCCTTTTCACCACCAACAAATTCACTTATCGAATGCATTTATGGGAGGCCATAAGGTTTGTCAGGGTCTTCTCTTGCCTATGACCCATTTAGTCAAATTCACAGTCCTTTTTTATCCTCTCTTGATTTACTAGATCTTGCTAAATTAACTAATGACCCCATCCTTCATGATCCATGGTGGCCACCGATGCCCGCCAAATTACCATCTGATATTCCCAAGTTCAAAGGAAAGCCTGGGGAGAATCCATCCACCCATATCACCACCTACCATCTATGATGCTCATCAAATTCATTAGTGGATGATTCTGTCAAACTTCTCTTGTTCCAAACAACTTTAACTGGGGATGCTTCTACATGGTACATCGAGCTAGATACTCCATCCTACGGTGAATTTGCCTCTTTAGCTCAAACTTTCTTGACACATTTCTAGTTTCCTACTCAATATGATATTGAATCTAACCTTTTGTACAATTTTAAACAAGATGATGCCATGCTTATCTCTAATCACATTCATGAGTGGCATCGTCGCAAGAGGTTAGTGAGAACCAAGTTACTCGATGAGATTTTACGTAAATGATTCATCTGATTTCTCCGACCTCAAATTGCAAAGTATGTGTCTATGTTTTGAACCGTCATTGAGGAGCAAGCCATTTTAGCTGCCCAAAGTTTGGATCTCATATATTCATAGTCAAGTATGCTATACGAAGTATTTCCCAATGCCACTAAGCCTTCCATTGACCCACCTAAACCTATTCCTAACCCACATGTCGATGGCATGATTGGGGCAGTTTCTGAACCCATGAACCAACTTTTTGCCCACATTGGGAAATGTATTGTTACATCTCAAGCCCCAACAAGTGCATCTGGCTCTGCTAAAGCACCCTGTCCTAAGTAGTTCACCGATGTTCTTAAGGTGAATTCCACTCAACCAAAGAACAACTCTCAAACCGATGATAAAAAGAACAAGAATAGAAAGAGAAATAAACAACCAAATAAAACTGCCCAGGATTCTCAACCCAATCCTCAGAGTCAAGGATGGGGCACCAATGAGCATCGTCACAAAGTCAAGTTCCCTTGTAAATTTTTCAAGGCAGTCACCTCACTCATGAGTGTCCTCGAATGGATGAAGTTCATAGGCTCCTTTCACCACCATTTTCTCAACAGCATGTTGTTTTAACTCATCCATTCCCTGCACAACCACAACAAGAAATGATTGCTCAACCTTCTCGACCTCCACAAGGGGGAAACAAGGGTTAATATTCCCATCCCCCTCACAACTAAACCATCTTTATGTGCAAGGAATATTTCAACGTGACCAAGCAAGTTAAGCCCTATGATGTACCTGAGTCGAGTCCTCCCTCCAACGACTCACTAGCTCCACCTAGTTCCATTGCAACTCTCACTCTATATAAGCCTTTGGAACTATTTTATCCTCCCCCCAAGGGTGTTCTCTATAATAAAACACAAAATCCTTCTTCCAGGGCTTCTCAAAATTATAGTATTGTTGAAGATCTTGCCCAGGCACCTTGTTGCATTTTTTCCTTAGTGGTCTTGCAAAGTTTTCCTCAATAGCGCAAAGCCTTGTTCTCTGCCATTGGTGGAGTTTACATGTCTAACTCTAGTTTCATCTCTTTCAATTCCAAGAAATTTTCTCCACATTTTTCCCATCAAATCGCTTTCCAGATTATTGTGCAGGTTTCCCAAAAGAATATCCATCACACTCTAGTATATGAGGGCTCTTCCACTTGTGTCATGTCCATATCTTTTGGAAATATATTAGTGCTCTAGCTCTCACAATGTCTAATACCTCCCTCCAAGAATTTGATGGTCAAAATTTTATTCCTAAGGGGGTCCTCCAACAATTATCCATTGAGTTAGGAGGTAAAATCGTACATGTTAATGTTGATGTCGTCAACACTCTTTTAGATTATAACCTGCTCCTTGGCCATGGTTGGTTTTATGCCATAACCGTGGTAGTCTCATATGTGATTTGTTTACTTTTATTTCCTCATGAGGGTAAGATTGTCATCATTGAACAGCTTGACTATTTCATGCCATCGGCCCAGATTTCCACCACTGGAAATATTGTACCACTTGTGGGTGACCATCCTAGTCAATTTCAGAGTGTTGGGGATGGATTTTTTAAAAGTTCCATAGTCATGGGGGTTTTCCCCCAACTTATGTCACTCGACACTCCTTCATCCCCTACCAATACTCCTATGTATGTGATATCTTCTAGCACCTGTGGACCCCATAGACCTCTTCATCCATGGGTGATGTCATTAGTTACTATAGAAGATGATCAGCCTAGTGAGCACCCTTCGCCACCTATTGTGGAAGATATTCCCCCTTCAGCAGTTTTGTTAGTACCTCCTAACATTGGTCATAAACGCCATAATAATATGGAATATGATCATACTCCTCTACCCACATGGGCCGCCCCTCCACTTGTTCCAGATGACTCCGATAATGACATGCCTCCCTGGTTAGTCAACTTGGAGGTCATGGATCTATTTAGGGAGGTTATTCCTCTTTCTGCCTCTAATCTCCCTGACTTTGAACATGTATAGCTCGACATACTAAATCTCAAATCAACCCAGGGGTCATCTCCTTGACCTTCCTTGGAACTACCACCCATGGACTGAGTCAAGTCTTGGGATTATACTACTGAACTTTCCAACGGATTTCCCTTACCACCTATCGATGAGTGTCTTGTTACCTCCATTATGTCCTGATCCTCCCTTATGTCCTCACAAAATTGTGAGAGTATGACTATGTTAGATTGTCCCTAGCATGGTCAACCTTTCAAGGTTGGGAATTTTGACTTCATTTGGCATGGTTTTACACTGGTGAACCATATGGTCTCTTCCTCCCATATTTTCATGTATAGAATCCCTTGGCCTATGCCCGACTGTGGGCACCGTAGTGTGACCTATTGAATTGTGTCATGCGTGTATATTATGTTTATAGGTGTGAGTGTGTTTAGTGTGATTTTTCTTGACATTACCTCGGTTTCTGTATTTAATTCGTGTGTCAGCTCTTTGTTGTATATATGTCAACACCCTCACTTCATTATAGAGGCTTTGAAGATGGTGCAAATTGTTACACTTGGAATGCTGCTTTCACCACTTGGGTCATATTTTCACCCACTAATGAGCATGTGAGTTCTGGAGGTGTTTTTCTTCACCATTTCACCAACAACATGGTTGAGCATAGCGTTTTGATTGAGCTCTTGACCGAGGCTAGTCGTCTTGGCATACGCCATCCCATTTCATATTTTCCTAGCTCAATAATATTTACTCTATAAGGAATCCTACTCTGCTTTGTTACTTTTTGAGGGTACGTCTCATGTAACGACCATTTTCTTACACTAATTATGTCCATATTCCTTGAGATCAAAATATATTAGATGATTCGTTAGCTAATTATATTTTATATTTTCATTTTTCACATGTTTAATATTTTAAACCATTCACATTAACATTTAAAAATATATTGTACATACATAGTATAAACAAACTCACAGAAACCGGTATTTTATTATTCCAAAAGTCTGAGTGCAAAAGTTCAAAATTGGGAAACTAAGGCCTTAGCTACTATGCCATACACATGCTAGTACATCAAAACTACACAACCCTGTGCTACTATCCCCAATCAGTGGTTCTGATGATAACATAGAATGACATTCAAGATGTGGAGGAGTAGACCACGATGATGAGATGAGGCCACTCCTACATTGTTCCTCTGCATGTGTCGAGGATTTTCACCCAACCTCCTCAGAGGAACCCATGTAGTTAGTCCCTCAACATTTTGAGTAAACTCTTGTAGCTCCTCATCCATATATTCTATCTCCTCTGTCACTGTTGGGGTCAGGGATTGTGGTACATGTCTCCTGAATGGAGAATATCCGACTAGGTGTGCAGGTGCCAGATATGCATGTCAAAAACATCTCATTAGTAACTATTTAATGTCATTCAACAAACCAAAAACGTCAAATATTTCAAAAATCACAAAAAGATACAGACATTAAAACTCCAAAAAAAAAATTACCTCTCCAATCAAAACCTTCACCAGGGGGAAATACTATGTTAGGATATCCCATGAATCCCACCCCATCATATGGGTAATCATCCAGTGGCAATATAGCTTCTCTCATCCATTTCTAGTATGTGTCTATGTGCCTTCCCTTAACATGCACTTCATCATCGTGTGGCAAATAATGACACCATATAGCCATACGGGGTTGTCTTGTCGATGGAGATGTTGCATAATGCGATTTTTGGGGCCTCATCATTACAACCCTCTAGAAAAATAAGCTTACCAAGACACTCCCATAATGGCAAGTATCACTCCTTGTCCTCTTCAGCTTTGTAAGTTGAGCCTTGATACTGTTCACCATCCCGTCAAACCATTTCAACAATGTGGGTTCCAAACATCGTACACTCAGCTCCAACTTTCGAATTGTCACTACATGGGGTGATATTGACCCTACTACTCGAGCCACCGTATAGGATATGGTTCGAAGGGTCAAGTCCGCTATCTCTTCTAAGTGGATCATGTCTTTTTATACCCCTAGCACTTGCCTACAATGGGAAACCCTCATACTTCTGATTGTTTCCCGTGTATTACTTCAAACCCTTGTCAACACAACTAGAGCTCCCCACCTCGATAAACGAGTGAGAAAATATATGTCTGAGGCTTCTATGGTGAATCTCTCTAGCCCAAAAATGAATTTTTGAGTGTCCACACCCCACCACTTCACAATGAATGACAAGAGATGGTCTTGACTAACCATGCTTGGGATTTTGAAGAACTTGAGTAAACCACAGTCCCTCATGGCATTGATGGTTGGTCCGTGGGCCATGGCTTGGATTTCATTCTTTGAGGGTTTCCTTTCTCTCCATTCAAAAATCATTGTTTCTCCTGCACCCACATTATGTGTATCAATCACTGTAAAATTAAGGGAAAACACAGTAAAATCACTTGAGAACAATTTGATCAATAAATTCCATATTTTCCCACTAGTCGTGGCCTTGACACAGACAATGCATAAATCTAGTCGCAGGCAACCTGTATCATGCCCATGGCTAGGAACCTCTGGCTGCGAGCTTCCCAAATAAAGCCCACATCCAGGGGAATATTTCCTTAAAAAATCTGAACCCCTAACTTTGAAATGCACTGGATCAACATTTGCTTGTACAAAATACTAAGAGGGAGGTTATTCATTACTTGCTTGAAGATGGACACTTGGTCCTCCTTTCTCTTACTCTCAAACCCTTAGAAGCTCCCTCCTCCTTTCTTCACAAACTTCACAATGATAAACTAGAGAGGTATGAGCTCCTTTTAAAACCTTTTTGGCATATTTTTTCATCTTGAGGAATACTTTTTTTTTGTTTAAAGTGGGTTTTTGAGCTTTATTTTCATCAATCGTTGTCATTGATGTCAACCCAAGCAGAAGCAAGGGCTACCCTAATCTTGCATGGGAATTTTGAATTGAAAAATTACTATATTCTAGGTCAAGGATATTTGGGATGGTTTCTACTTGTCGAGATGTTTTTGTTGATATATGGAACACCGTGTAATTCTTTACGGTTTGAGAGATATTCGCATTTGATGTTAGTAACCCATGTTAGTGGGCTAAAACCCCATCGGGTTGTGGCATGAAACTAATCATTAGTTGTGGTCATTAAATAGTCAATAATTAATAATTTTTTAAGCTCCTAAAATCCCTCCAACATTCAGTTGTTGAAGACCCTCTCAACCTAAGCATTTATATAAATTGTGACCCTCATATCCTCCTCATGTAAGGATTTCGCTACTAAAAATAAGCCATCGTGTAATTTGTGTTGTAACGTTTTTTCTATGAAGCTTTAGATGTTTAAAAAAAAACCCACATAGGTTAAATCCTAATGAAGCTCGTGTCCTAATTTCAGATCTTCGTTCACTGTATGCTCGGAGATATGATCTCTGGAAGTTAGGTTTTTTGCAGGCCTTCGAGTTTCATCTCAAAGAGGTGACCTTGGTAAAATCGCCATAACTTTCTCTCTGAGAAGGGGATTAGAATTATGTAAAAAGTAGTGAATAGTGCACAGAATTTAGTTTTTCGTGTATCAATTTCAGAGTAGAAGGAGGAAACATTGACACGTGGCATGTCATACAAGTTCACTCTACTGAACTAGTCCATAATTAGGTCATTGTGAGAGATTGGGCGTAACTTTGCCTTGAATAATCCAAATCGGGTCATACCTGTGGCATTCGAAAGAAGACTTAGAGGGATACTATAGGACTGAAGATCACATATTGTGGATCTGAAAATATAGAGATATATCAGATTCAATATCAAGCTCCTAGAAGGCAAGAAAAGGCTAGATCATGTGTTGTCAAGGGCTGCAAAGGACCAGACATTTTAGACCAACAAAGAAAAGAAAGGTGTAAAAAAATGATGCAGCATAGGCAAGTGCAAGGTAAGTATCTTTTGTATATGCATGTTCATCTCTTAATTGCATTAGGTTATTTTTATTATAATTTGTGTTTTTTGTTTAGCACTAACATATGCTCTCCAGGATGAGGTAAGTTTTTCTACTATCATGTCATGGGTATTTCCTTGAAGAATTTTTGCAGGTATTATTTATTCATCAAGATAAGACTCAATGCATTATCTAATGTTCTGAAGAGTGAGAAAGGGTAGCATGACAAGAGTAGCAATCAAGGTGCAGAAAGGCAACAAGAAGTTCACCACATGAAGTCTTCAAGTGGGCAACACTGTAGACAATCATTATAAAGGTATCATTGTGTTGAGTCATTGTAAAAGCATCATTGTAAAATTTGTACAAGTTTCTATCTGACAAGAGTTGAAGAGGTAGTGTTGGGAGGTCTAGGATCATCATTAGGTGGTTGTGACATAATTGGGGTTATGGTCTAGTGTGTCTTCTTCTTCTACATCATTCTATATGATTGTAAAGTGGACCATTTTCCCTGGTAAGAGAGTCCATTATTATTTTATTATTCTATAGGGTGGTATGGAAGTATTAGGCTGGTGCATGAAGTCACCAACAATTTCAGGCCTGTGAAAACTTCAGGGTGGTAGGGTGGTGCTAGGGTGATTTGTAGCTCATTGGGTGTTGGGGAATCCATTTAGTTAAATAATGAATAATATCGGGCATTGGAGCATCCATCCAGTGGGAGCTGGAGAAGAATGATTTTCTTGATTCTAGGAAGTTGGAGCTTTCTTTTCAATTGGAGTTGAAGATTAAAGAATTATTAGAAAATAATTCAGGTGGTTTTTGTCCCGGAGGGGGTTTCCAGCTTAAAATATGTGTGCATTTGTGTTCATTTTGTTTACTTCTATCATTTTACAAACAATGATAATAATTGAAATATAATTAATGCTCTGAAAGATTAATAATAATACTAATTTAAAGGACTACTAATTCACCCCCCCCCCCCTAGTATTTCCAACAATTGGTATCAGAGCTTGGTTCCTTCAATAGCAATTTAACAGCTGGAAAGAGGTCATGGAGCATACCAATAATGGTGTACCTCTATTCAATGAAAATAATTATGCACTCTACAAAGGAATAATGGAGGTATATCTCTTGGCGCAAGGTTACGAACTATGGGACACTATTCAAAATGGATTTACACCAACCGCGAATGAACAAGGTAAGAATAATTTAGTAAATGATGCAAAAGAAAAGAATATTATTATCAGTGGACTTATTGAATCTTTTTAGCATAAGATGTTGGGTTTTAAAACCACCAAAAATTTACAGGACAAGCTTGAGGATATATATGCAGGTGACTCAAATGTCAAACAAGCAAAGCTTCAAATCTACAAAGAAAAATTTGAGCAATTCAGAATGAAAGAAGATGACAACATTGATGCATACTTCCAACACGTTGATGAAATAACCAACACTCTGGAAGGATTGGGAGAGCCTATTGACGAGAATACTATTATACTAAATATTCTTAGAACGTTACCAGGAAGATTCAACCCAAAGATATCGGTCTTAGAATATTATGCAAATTTGGACAAACTCAGCAAAGAGGAATTACATGGAGTTCTCATAGAATATTAAATGAGACTTGATGAAGAAGAGGGTACTTTGCATCTAGAAACTGCATTTGCTGCATATAAGAAAACCAATAAGGAAAAATAACCTTCAGAGGAAGATGATGAAGAAGGTCTTTGAGATGGATAATATGCTTACTTTACGAGAAAACTAAAAATTGGTAAGGGAAAATTAAAAGGTAAACTTCCATTGATATGTTTCAGCTGTGCTGAGGTTGGGAATTTCTAAGAAAATTTTCGAACAGAAGTGACGGTAACGCAAAAGGAAAGAAAGGCTTTAATAAATTCAACAAGCAAGGCAAGAAGAAAGGATTCAAAAGGAAATTTCTCTCTACAGAAGATAGCTCATCATCCGATGAAGATAGTGACAGTGAAGAAGAAGCCAATGAGAGAGTATTTTTTATGGCCAAGAACAATAAACAAGAGGTATCAAACAACAAAGAAGAAGGGTTGACCATAGAATAATTTTATAAGGAGGCAATCAGGCTTATAAAAGAGATCAAGGTTGAGAATATTCGTTCCAATACTCTTGAAGAACAAGTTCAAGGTCTCAAAATTGAAGTTGAAGAACACAAATTTATTAAAGAGTCACTTCAAAAGAAGTTGGAATAAAGAAACCAAGAAAGGGAAGCACTAGAAATCTAAGTAGTCTCACTGCGTAAGGAAGTGAAGAAGGGAAAAATTGTCCAAAACTATGCCAACAGCTCAAGGGAATTGGAAGAACTCATCAATAATCAACAATATTACAATGACAAAACTAGCCTAGGTTACAAATAAGAAGAAGCATGACCTTATACAACAAAATACAATGAACCTATGAGATCTGGTAGGCATGTAGACTTCATTAGACAAGATTCGCAAGAATAGCCTTGGAAGGCAATTCCTCGACGAATATTTCCATCCAAGTACCAACATATTTTTCATGGATATTATTATTCACGTGGAAAATTTGGTCATAAAGCTATAGAATGTTGCACGTAACCTAGGACCAATACAATTCCAGGAGATCTGTCAAATATGAACCTCCTAGGGCTCAACGAAACATCAATAGATTTGAACATTTTAAGAAATAATATTGAATGTTACAAATGTCGAAAATTTGGACACATAGCTCGATAATGCAGACTTGAAAATCCTCCAAAAGAATCTTTGAAGCCACAGAATGAACAAACATGGAAGAAGGAGACTAATAATTGTGCTCTCGCTCTCAAGACTCAAAACAACAAAGATTTTTGGTATTTTAATATATGTTTCTCAATGTATATGACTAGAGATAGAAATAAATTTGTATCTTTGAAAGAGAAGAAGTATGGAACCGTGTCCTTTGGAAATGATGGATCTTAAAATGTTATGAGATCAGGTAAGTCACTCTCGAAAGAAAATATGCTCTAGCCAAGAATGTTTTATTGGTTGAAAACATGAATCACAATCTGCTTAGTGTTGGACAAATGTGTGATCAAGGACACAAAATGCTATTCAACACCACAAAATGTGAAATCAAGAAAGGAATGTATGGTAAAATTGTGGCTACAACAAATCAAGCTCCAAATGACATATATGTTCTGGATGAAGTAACTAAAGCATGTCTACTAGCTAAAGAAGTTGAAAGTTGGTTATGGCACAACCGAATGGGTCACATAAACTTTGACAATCTTGTCAGGATAAGAAAAAAGGTAGCAGTACGAGAAATGCCGAAAATCTCAAAACCTTCCAACACACTATGTGAGGCATGTTAGCATGGCAAGCAGACAAAAGTAGAATCTAAAACAAAATAACACTTTGCATCACATCAATTGGAATTGATGCATACTGATCTCTATGGTCCCGTGAGAACAAAAGGCTTTTATGGAGAATTATATTTCATGTTAATGATAGATGACTATACCAGGATGATAGTCGTCACTTTCCTAAAGAAAAAATATGAAGCATTTGAGTGCCTTAAGATCTACAAGGAGTTGGTCGAAAATGAAACTGATTTGAAAATAAAGTGTCTAAGATCCAATAATGGCAGAGAATCCACTTCCAAATTATTTCAGAAATATTGTGATGAAAATGGAATAAAATGAAAATTTTCAACAACACGAACACATCAAAAAAATGGAGTTGTTGAAAGAAAGAACATAATCGTACAAGAAATGGGTAGAAAAATGCTGAAGGACTCAAAATTGGATGAAAAATGCTGGGTTCAAGCAATTGATATGGAAGTATTCATTATCAACCGAAGTCTTCTTAGAAATAATTGCAAAAAGACCCCATATGAATTATGGAAAGGAAAACCAACAAATGTAAAATATTTCAAAATCTTCGAAAGAAAATGTTATATCAAAAGAGAAGATCAAAATTTGGGTAAGTTTGAATCACGTGTTGATGAAGGTATCTTTGTTGGTTACTCACGCAAAATAAAGGCCTATAAATGTTACAATCTAAGATGAAAACATATAGTGGAGATCATAAACGTTACATTTGACGAAGATGATGTTCTAACGAATAATGATGAGGATATAGAATCTTTGAAACTTGAGACAGAGGCTGAAAAGGACACAGAGGAAATTCTAGAACAAGAAGCAACTGTCAACTTGGAAGAAGTAAATAATGATCATCAATATATAAAGGAACAACAAAAAGAAGCTCCTCCAAAGAGAACAAAAGAATGGATTCAAAAAAACCATCCATCAAATCAAGTCATTGGTGACATAAATTAAGGTCGACAACTTTGTTCATCACAACAAGCTCACATTGCTTTTCTAGCAACCTTTGAACCTAACAGTTTTGAGGAAGCCAACCAGAATGAACATTGGGTAGCTTCTGTGAATGAAGAATTGGATCAAATCGAGAAGAATAACATATGGAAATTAGTTCCATGACCAAAAGATAAAAATTTCAATGAGACTAAATTGGTGTTCAAGAACAAATTGAATGAATATGGACAGGTTACCAAAAACAAAGCAAGACTGGTTTGCAAAGTCTATTCACAAGTGGAAGGAATTGATTTCGACAAAACATTTTCACCAGTTGCCAGAATGGAAGCCATCTGGATGTTTCTCACCTATGCATGTTCAAGAAAAATCAAATTCTACCAAATGAATGTTAAGTCAACATTTCTAAATGGCGAATTAGAATAATAAGTTTACATCGAACAACCTAAAGGTTTTCTACTATCTAAAAAAGAAGACTATGTTTGTAGGTTAAAGAAGGCTCTATATGGTCTCAAGCAGGCTGCTAGAGCATGGTATGCTCGGCTTGATGGATATCTATGTCAACAAGGGTTCAAGAAAGGTATTTTTGATAGCAATCTTTATGTACAAATAGATAAATATAATTTAACAATTGTTGAGGTATATGTGGATGACATAATCTTTGGTAGCGATGATGATCGACTAAGTAAGAACTTTGCTACAAATATGAAAAGTGAGTTCGATATGTCTTTACTCTGTGAGTTGACATACTTCATAGGGCTTCAAATATCTCAACAAGAGAAAGGAATATTTATATGTCAAGCCGAGTACATCAAGGAAATTCTCAAGAAATTCAAAATGGAAGATTTCAAACCTGTTATTACTCCGATGGTAACATGTTGGAAATTGAGCATATACGACTCATCTAAAGATGTATATAAGAGGTTGTAAAAATATATAATTGGTATTATTCTATATGTAAAAGCCTCCCAACCAGATGTTATGCAAGTAGTTGGACAAGTAGCAATATTCCAAGCAGCACCATAAGAATCACATCTTATTTCTGTCAAAAGAATTCCTCAATATCTAAAGGGCACATCAAAATATGGCTTGTGGTATCCCAAGGGTAAAAATCTCATTATTAAAGCCTTTACAGATGAAAATTTGGTAGGAAGCGTTGATAATCGTAAGAGTACTAGTGGAGAAACATTCTATCTAGGTGGTTGTCTCGTATCATGGTTGAGAAAAAAGAAAACCTCAATCTCGTTATCTACAGTGGAAGCATAATACATTGCAGCAGCAGCTAGTTGCACTCAAGTCCTTTGGATGAAACAAACTTTGAAAGATATTCAAGTACAATTCAGTGAGCCTATTCCCATATTCTTTGATAACACCAGTGCCATCAACATCTCCAAGAATCCTGTCATGCATTCAAAAACAAAACACATTCTGATCAAATATCATTTTGTTAGAGAACAAGTCACTGAAAAGAATATCAAACTTTAATATGCTGGTAAAAAAGAACAAATTTTTGATATCTTCACTAAACCTTTACCTTTTGAGGCATTTTAATATCTTCACCAAAAGCTTGGGATCCTCCCAAATTCTCATTATATTTTCCTTATTCAGAAAATAAATGGGGAGTGGAAGTGTGTATAGGCCCGTAGGATGGTTTTGTGTCAAGGGGGGTTACCCTTTGCCATTGATGTAAAAAGGGGAGAGAATGTTGTAGGAAGAGGTGTCATGATCGCAAGGGTATTACTTGTGTTGCCATCAATTCCAAAGGGGGGGATTGTTGATCAGTGGTTGTCATTGATGTCAACCCAAGCAACACCACGGGATAGCCCGATCTTGCATGGGAATTTTGACTTGAAAATTTACTCTATTCCAAGTTAAGGATATTTGGGATGGTTTCTAATTTTCAATATGTTTCCGTTGGTATATGGCACACCATGTAATTCTTCATGGTTTGAGATATATTCATGTTTAAAGTTAGTATCCCCTGTTAGTGGGATAAAACCCCCTGGGGTTGTGGCATGACACTAATCATTGGTTGTGGTCATTGAATAGTCAATAGTTAATAATTTTTTATGCTTCTAAAATCCCTCTAGCATTCTCTTGTTGAATTCCCTCTCAACCTAATCATTTATATAAATTGTGACCCTCATATCCTCCTCATGTAAGGATTTCGCTACTAAAAACAGACCATCATGGAATTTTCGCTATAAGTTTTTTTCTATGAAGCTTCAGATGCTGAAACAAAAAAACCACTTGGGTGAAATGCTGATGAATATTTTTCTCGAATTTCAAATCTTGGTTCACTATATTTTCGGAGATAGGATCTGTGGAATTTAGGGTTTTCGCAGGATTCTAAATTTCATCTCAAAGAGGTGACCTTGGGAAAATAATCATAACTCTCTCTTTGAGAAGCAGATTGAATTATGTAAAAAGTGGAGGATATTGTAGAGACTATAGTTTTATGTGTATCAATTTCAGAGCTGAAGGAGGAAACAATGACACGTGGAACGACGTACAAGTTCGCTCTACTGAAATAGTCCATAATTAGGTCATTGTGAAATATTGGGCATAACTTTGCCTTGAAGAATCCAAATCGCGTCAGACCTATGGCATAGGAAAGAAGCCTCAGATTGCTACTACAGGAATAAATATCACATATTTTGGATCTAAAATCATAGATATACATCAGATTCAATATCGAGCTCCTAGAAGTAAAGAAAAAGCTGGATCATGTTTTGTCAAGGGTTGCTAAGGAGAAGACTTCGAGGGCAGAAAAGAAAAGAAAGTTGCAGTAGAGGTAAGATCCAGGTAATTATATTCTGTATATTCATGTTAATCTCTTAATTTCATTAGTTTCTTTGTATTTTAATTTGTTTTTTTTGTTTAGCACTAACATATGCTCTGCAGGATGAGGTAAATTTTGCTATTATCGTGTCATGGGTATTTACTTGAAGAATTTTTGCAGGTATTTTATATTTATCAAGATAAGACTCAATGCATGATCTAATGTTCTGAAGAGTGAGAAAGGGTAGCATGACAAGAGTAGCACTAAAGGTGCAGAACAACAGTAAGAAGTTCACCACATGAAGTCTTTAAGTGGGGAGCATTGCATGCAGTCATTGTAAAGGTATCATTGTACTGAATCATTGTAAAAGCATCATTGTAAAAGTTGTACAAGTGTCTATCTGCCAAGAATTGAAGAGGTAGTGTCGGGAGGTCTAGTGTTACACAATAATTTGTCACTATCCCTAAAATCCCCATCTTTCACATTGGAGGGTCATTTCTGTGACTAGTTAGAAGTGTCATGCCTTGCAAATAACATCATTACATCCCTTGCCATGAGTAGAACATTCCCTCTATTGACCATTTCCTAAGAAAACCACTAAAAACACTTGTTTTTACCTTGGCACTGGTAGCTCGTTATGCCCTTGCGCCAATGAGAAAAATTAACACTGAGCCTACGCTAGTTGGCGGTCTATCCCAATTAATCACTTGCGCAAATCTGTTTATGGAAATTTTTTTACAAAAACAAGCGAAGTTTCGATCACAACAACTTTGTGGATGAGTCATAGGGAGTGGTTCAGCTGAATAACCACAACCTTCCTCCTTTGGCCTCTTGTTTCCACCTTATGGGGAAACCTCCCAAGGGATAAGGCCTCCCTTCCACTATTGTAGGGATCCCAACCTCCTCCTCTCCTCTATAAATATAGCCATCTTCCATTGATGTGCTAGTTGAACATATTATAGTTGAACAGATAGCTGAAAAAGTTAGCATAGAGAAGAAGCAATCATGGCTTCGGGAGAATAGTGCTGAGTGTGATCGTTTGTGTGTGTTGAGAACATAGTGAGATCTTGGACCTTTGTTCATGAGGCTATGACAAACATGCTTGGATATAGACCTGCCGAAAGAGAGCCTCAACATTAAGGCTTGGTTGTAAACTCCCCTTGTATTTATCATAATAAAATGCATCTGATGTTTATCTTCCATTCTTGTTTACATCTATAATGAGATTTCTAGCATTCCTTGATCAGTTAGATAGGTTGTAATTGTTTTTATGATTGTCGTGGTTTTACGCTTATCGTGGTGTCTTGATTGTCTGCACAAGTAATCAAACGTTGATAGCAGCATGTATCGAGCTGGAGAAGAGCGACGGGTCAAGTAGCTTCGACAGAATATGACAAAATAGCATCAGAACAAGGTAGGTCATCTTCCTTGCTCTAAATTTCATTTAAAATATAGGAAGGTAGATGTTAGTATGTTCTCGTAGTTGCTAGACCCACCCTAGGGCTAGAGGGATCGCCTCTGTCTGCAGAGGGGATTTACCTGGACAACAGATTGGCGACTCCACTGGGGAGTTTCCTTTGAGTTTGTCACTCTTTGAGGCCTTAGTCATTTGATGGATTTAGTTGAATGACCATTTGCCTATTTGTTCCTATGTTTTTCATCAATTACGATCTTTTAGTTTTTGCTTGAAGTGGTGAGTTTTGTCTTGGTTGGGATAAATTCTTTGTTTTTTTGCTATTGCTAGTTGTCAGTGAGAGGGTCGCGCCAGTTGGCACTAGTTTCACCCACCAAAGTTGTGCCAATTTCAGGGTGTATGAAAAATTGAGGTTTTTTCCCTAAATCCTTCACCAGTGTGTCTTTCCCTTCTGGTCTTTTTCTCTGTCTGATTTACTCATTCTCTCCTCTAATTTTTCACTTATGAGCATAGATTACATTGCTCTTTGTTCAACTGAAAAGTTTTCTTTCTTGATTTCTTGATGTAAAAGGGAGTGAATGCCTTGTTTTGAGCTCATGCTTTGGAAGTCCTTTTTGTGCTTGACCTCATATGTCTTGTAGCCTTTTGAGGAATTTTGTTATAAAGTGTTTAAAACAACGATTGCATTCTTAGTGTTTGTTTACATCTCTTTTTCTTTCATCCTTCATTAAGAAAATTTGCATTCATTTAGTTTTCGTCTTAGAGCTTGCTTTTTGTTAAAATGCATTAGATCACGTTGCATTGAAGAGTATTTTTTGAGATTTATCATTGAACTTAGATTACATTGTTTAATGCTTTAAAGCTAAAAATCGCATTGAGTGCATTCTCTTTCATTAAAAGCATGCATTAAGTAGATTCTCATTTCATTGAAAAATGCATTGAGTGCATTCTTATTCTTTCAAACGAAAAAGGAAATTGTGCATAGATTGCAATTGCATAGTTTTCAAAAAAAAGGATTTTGCATAGATTACATTGCATTATTCACATCGTTGAATGTTTTAGATTAATTTTGGATAGTGAAAGTCATCTAGTCTGGAAAATTTTCGTTTTCAGTGTTGTTGTTTGTCGCATCATTGTTTGAAGCTCTTCCATTAACTAGATATCATTCATCGAATTGAAAGATTTCTTTTCTCATATAGTTTGCATCTAGGAATTTGAACCTACACGTTCGATAGGGCCTTGAAACCAAGACATAATTCAAGATCAACTTTAAAACTTATTTAATTAACCTAAGGAAGCATTGAAACCTAACGAAACGTTTTTAGTGGTCTAGGCTAGAGACGTGTTCCAACATCTTTAAACCTAGCAGTTGTCACTCACCATTTGGCTTCAGACAGTGCTAGCACGGACCTGTGCTCCCCGTACCGTCAAGTATATAAAGGGAAACCCTTCTAGGTTGCAATACTTTATCCATAGGAAGCTGATTCTGCCGCCTTGTAACTGTGATACACCGAACACAGCATTCGGGGAGACTACCTACGTGTACGTCAAGTCCTTGGTCATTTCTGTTTCATTTGATCACCAAGGCGTACATGGAAGTTCACGGAAACTTGGTATACCCTCTTGCTTAGATTACTTGAGCAGTCATTTTGGTATTTTCGTGACTCTTTAAAAGTGAAAAGATCATCGAGCTCTTGTCCTTTCATGCTCGTTTCAACTTGAAAGTGATAGAGTCATCTTTTTCCTGTTTCTTGACTCTTAAAATATGAAATGGTAGAGTTTTGTTTTAGTGTCTTAAAATATTAACGGCCCACAAAATATTCCTGGTTAAAGGTATTTTCCTTAGCATTTTGTTTTACGGTTGTTTCCAATGGAAACATTTATGGAGTTTACCAACCAAGGAATCTTCTCTGAAGGGAATCCTAGTCCTTTTCCTGCTTTTGGGAATGTTGGAGCTCCTTATATGGAAACATTGTCCCTTCCTGGGTTAACTATTGGTTTTCCTGTTTGGTTATTTTTTACCTTGGTGGTCCCGAATGCCTCAATATCTGTTCAACCGTCTCCTCCACCTGAACAACATCATGTTGATTCTAAAGTGGACCTCTCCCCTTCTTCGCCTGTTTCTTCATCCTCCTCTTCTACTTGACCTAGTGAAAGTCTGGATTCTAGTGACCATGTGGCTAAGAAGAAGAAGAAGAAGACAAAGAAGAAGAAGTCAGATAAGCGAGAGGCTAATCTACAGTTGTTGCTTCTAAAACACTTGCTCTCAATGAACCTTCCAACCCTCCATGGAAGGTTAAGTTCCCTTGCATGTTGTGCCAGGGAATCCATCTTCTTCGATATTTCCATGGAATTCACAAGGTGCTCGAAGTATGGTGCAACGGTTTTCCGTCGTTGCCTTCAGCTTTCGGGAGTCAGGTTGGGGGCACGTCTTTAGCTAGTGCTGGTAAAGCTCCTAAGAACCAGGGTAAGGTTGCCAATCCCTGTAAGTTGTGTGAAGGGAATCATGCCATTCACCTTTGTCTGTATATGGATGAAGCCAAGAGAGTTTTGGACAAATTGACTGTTTCTACACCATGCCTTCTGGCTGGTTACAAACAACTTTCTTTGATTCCTTCACCAATTGATTCAATGATCAGTCAAGAGTCATCCTTGCTTGATCCCGCTCCTCCAGAAATTCACCATCATGAATCCATCCCTGACCAACCATTGGTCGTGGGATCGGTTGAGTTGGCCCCTTCTGCGGTGCACCAGGTCTTTTCTTTTGAGAGTGGATCTCACATCCCTCAAGTTCTTCTTGTTTCTTCAAATTCCTCGGACTTGGAGAAAGATTCTCCTGTCCCTATATCTCAGGAAGCTACCACTCCGCCTCCCATGATGGAGGTCCCGGAGGATACTCCTTCTGCCTCCATGATGGAGGTGACTGAGGATGCTTCTTCTTCTCCCGTAACACTAGGGGAATACCATGTCAGTTCGATGGTAGCCCCTCCAAATAGTTTGGTCGCTTCCTTCGATTGGGGTCGATTCATAGGCTATCGCATTCCTTCTTATGTGCCCTTTGAGATCACGGTGCAGGCCTCCCATGTGGTCGTACGCAACACCATTATAGATGAAGGTGCATCTATTAGTATTTTATCCTCAACGACATGGAAATATTTTGGTTCGCCACCGCTTGTTCCTGTTACGCAGAATCTGTTGGCGTTTAACAGAAGAACTAGTCAACCATTAGGGATCCTTCTGAAGTTGCCTGTTACTTTGGGAGGGAAAACTGTCCACATGGATGTGATGGTTGTTCCTGGCCCCTTGGACTTTAATTTACTCTTGGGCCATGATTATACTGATGCCATGGGAGTGCTTTTCTCCTCCCTCTTTTGTGTGATGTGTTTTCCGCACTAAGGTCAGATCATGACCATCGATCAGATTGCGTTATTTGGTCCTAATATGGCAACTAGTCCACCATCATCACTGCAAGATCTTTATCCACCATTTTTGTCATCCCCACCACATGTAAATTATGTGGCTACCTATCCTGTGCCCATATTCAGTGATAGTGCCATTGTACATCGTGTGCTGGGGGCATTGGGTCCTGATTTCCCAGATGTTGTTCTCCCATCCGGTGTGGAACTCTTGGAAGCCATGACTTATTATTCATTATGATGAGTTTTTGACAGAGCAGGGTTCATTTTCTTGTGTCAAGCTCCTTAAAAATGAAACAAGCTCTTCGGAGAAAAGTTCGTTTTCTTGTGTCAAGCTCCTTAAAAAATGAAACAAGCTTGTTGGAGCAAGGTTCGTTATCTTGTGTCAAGCTCCTTAAAAAATGAAACAAGGTCCTCGAAGCAGAGTTCATTTTTTCATGTCAAGATCCTTAAAAAATGAAACAAGCTCATTGGAGCAGAGTTCATTTTCTTGTGTCAAGCTCCTTAAAAAATGAAAAAAGCTCGACAGAGCAGGGTTGTTTTTTTTGTGTCAAGCTCCTTAAAAAATGAAACAAGCTATTCCGAGGATAGTTTGTCTTATGTATCAACCCTATTAAAACATGAAATAAGGTCATCTGAGGATAGTTCTTTTAATATGTTAACCTCTTTAAAACAATGAAACACTTTCTTTTTCAATTCAAGTCTTTTATAAGATCTCGTAAAATCCCAGTCGATTATTTCTCTTGATCTTGTAACTTGAACCTTCACTCCATCTGCCTTTCATATGGATTGAAGCTTGGGGGGATGTACCTCGAATTGAGTCACCATGCTGGAGGCATGCAAAATTTTTCAAGCATAGTTTGTTTTCGTTTCAAGCTTGTGTAAAAATGAAACTGGTTTCAAGCATAGTTTATCTTTGCTTCAAGCTTGTGTAAAAATGAAACCAACTTCAAGTAGAGTTTCCTGATTTCAAGCTTGTGTAAAAATGAAACCATTCCCATTTTACCTCTTATGATTACCATTTTATTGGCCTATTTTTGCCAGATGAGCCTTGGTTTTCTCACTCCATCATCACTATCTTCTTGTTTCACCTATTCCTAAGGAACCGCTGCGATGATTGGTCTTCTTAGCCAACCTATTGAACTTTAATTTTTCTAAGTAGTTCCACCATTACCGGAACCAGTTGCTACCCTTTATACCACTCGTTCCTCAAGGAGGAGTCACCTTTCAGCTCTTTTCTGACTCTTTAAAACTGAAAATATTTCTGAGTCGCTTGTCATTTTGAGCTCGTTAAATTAGCTACAAAGCGATATCTACCCAGTATACGTTTACCCCTTTTTCAGGTTGGGATAGATTATTTACGAAAAAGGAATACCTTAGCCTATCGTGACTAAGAGGTTCTCTTAGACACATTTTTCTACCTTTTCGGATCCGTGAGACTATTTACGAAAAGGGACTGCTGGAGTTTTCTTTTCCACTGTCTTTTCAAACTCTCTAAATATGAAAAGATGCCGAGTTCTCCCTTTGTCATACTTGTTAAACCTAAATGACATCAGAAATTGTCAATCATGATGTTAACCAAGTTCCTCCTTCCCAGGGCTCGTAAAATGTACTAGGTTGGATTTGTCTTAAGGACAAAATTATATGACAAGCATATGCTATCCTCTTCAAGCTTGTGTAAAAATAAAGAGGTACTCACCAGAAATGGTGGGGGAAATTGGAAGTTATTCATCAGTTGTGTTGGCAATATGTCACTCTTGAAAATGACACTTGTCTTCCGTTAGTTTCGGGTTGGGATATCTTCATTCTGTCACTTTGCCTCCATGGGTTTGGGAAATCCATTTGCCTCTCATTCGATTACAAATCTTGTTAGCATGACCTCTGATCCTATTTGAGTTGAATGATGCCAAATTCCAGAGTCTTATTGTTGATATTCTCAACATAAAATCCTTCTGTAGTTCATACATTCCTTGATCATTTGTTTCAGTCTTGATTCACACTCATATTGCCTTTTCTGTTTCGTGTCGATGGTGTGGGATTCATTATGACCCTCCTTCAATGGATCGCTTCTCGTCGACTTCAACTCATTATCCGAGACGTTGATCTGGAGACTCCTTCCAGTACCTTATAGCTTGCATGCCCTAATGAAAATTTCTTCGCATTCGACGACAGGTTCACATCATTGGCCTTCGATCGGGTGATTTCACAGGTGTTCAACTTCATCTCACTATTCACATTTCTTGGATTGTACTAGTAGTACCTTGAGAGCCATTGACATTATGGGTGGTTTCTCTCGAACTTGTTAATAGTTCACATCATTGACCGGTAATAAAGTGACTTTCTAGCATGTTCGACTTCAACACGTCTATTCACATGTTGGAATTTGTACTTTGATCGGGTGGTGTTGGAGCGCAAGACCCTGGGCTTCGATCACAAAAGTCCAGGTTGCAAGGAGTGATGAGTCATTCATGATTATATACATGATTATTTAGATGGATGGTTGTGACCATACTGTGGATCTATTTCATATTATCCCTTTATTTGGATGGCTGCGTCCATGCCGAGGATCCATTCACATGATTCTTTTCTTGATGGATAGCTGCGCCTATACCATGGATTCATGTATTTTTCATCAGAGGTTTTAGTTATGTATATGTATCTATTCTTGATTTTTAGGTCTCCTGACAGCAACGTTTGGCTCCTTGCATGTACTTGTAAATCATTTCACCCCTCCCTCGTGTTCGGACTTCATACTTTAGGGGGCATCTGTTACATAGTAATTTGTCACTATCCTTGCAATCCCCATCTCGCACATTGGAGGGTCATTTCTGTGACTAGTTAGAAGTGTCATGCCTTGCAAATACCATCATTGCATTCCTTTCCATGAGTACAACATTCCCTCTGTTGACTATTTCCTGAGCAGACCATTAAAAACACTTGTTTTTTCCTTGGCGCTAGTAGCCCATTATGCCCTCATGCCAATGAGGAAAATTAACACTGAGCCCATGCCAGTTGGCGCTCTATCCCAGTTAAGCACCTGCGCCAATCTATTTATGGAATTTTTTTAAAAAAAATAGGCGAAGTTTCGATCACAACAACTTCGTGGATGAGTCATAGGGAGTGGTTCGGCTGAATAACCACAACCTTCCTCCTTTGGCCTCTTGTTTCCACCTTATGGGGAAACCTCCCAAGGGATAAGGCCTCCCTTCCATTATTGTAGGGATCCCAACCTCCTCCTCTCCTCTATAAATATAGCCATCTTCCATTGATGTGCTAGTTGAACATATTCTAGTTGAACAGATAGCTAAAAAAGTTAGCATAGAGAAGAAGCAATCATGGCTTCAGGAGAACAGTGTAGAGTGTGATCGTTTGTGTGTGTTGAGAACATAGTGAGATATTGGACCTTTTTTCATGAGCGTGTGACAAATGTGCTTGGATACGAACCTGTCGAAGGAGAGCCTCAACATCAAGGCTTGGTTGTAAACTCCCCTTGTCTTTATCATAATAAAATGCATCTGATTTTTATCTTCCATTCTTGTTTACATCTATAGTGATATTTCTAGCATTCCTTGATTATTTAGATAGGTTGTAATTGTTTTTATGATTTTCGTGGTTTTACGCTTGTCATGGTGTCTTGATTGTCTGCACAGGTAATCAAACGTTGATAGCAGCATGTATCAAGCTGGAGAAGAGCAACGGATCAAGTAGCTTTGACAAAAGACGACAACATAGCATCAGAACGAGGTAGGTCATATTCCTTGCTCTGAATTTCATTTACAATCTAGGAAGGTAGATGTTAGTATGTTCCTGTAGTTGCTAGACCCACCCTAGGGCTAGAAAGATCACCTCTGTCACAGAGGGGATTTACCTGGATAACACTAGGATCTTCATTAGCTGGTTGTGTCATAGTTGGGGTTATGGTCTAGTGTGTCTTCTTATTGTACATCATTCTATATCATTGAAAATTGGACCATTTTCCTTGGTACGAGAGTCCATTCTTATTTTATTCTTCTATAGGGTGGTAGGCTTGTGCTACACTAGTGCATGAAGTCACCAACAGGTTCAAGCCTGTGAAAACTTCAGGGTTTTAGGGTGGTTCTAGGGAGAGTTGTAGCTCATTGGGTGTTGGGGCATCCATTCAGTATACTACTAAATAATCTCGAGCGTTGGAGCATCCATCTAGTAGGAGCTGGAGAAGAATTATTTTCTAGATTCTAGGAAGTTGGATATTTCTTTTCAATTGGATTTGAAGATTAAATAATTATTAGAAAATTATTCAGGCAATTTTTGTCCCATAGGGGCTTTCAACCTTAAAAATTGTGTGCATTTTTGTTCCTTTTGTTTACTGCTATCATTGTACAAACACTGATAATAATTGAAGATTAATGCTATTAAAGATTAATAAAAATACTAAGTGTAAGAAATACTAATTCAACCCCCCTCTCAGTATTTCCAACACTTAATAATCTATTTTTTATTTTACCTTTTGAAGGATGACTTGGCAGTCATTTTTTTCCTTCTATCTTGAGAGGACACCTTTTATTACACCGGGCCTAAGGTATGGTCCTTTTAATCACATATAGGGGTAGTTCACTGTTGCTGATTTTTCATTTTGACCGTTAGAATTATTTATGCCTTAGATCTAACCCCATTATATTGTGACTTCGCCACTTAGTGTATGTATGTCGTAGCTTTTCAATAGATATTACCCATTCATGGATACCCTATTTATCACCCTCTTTCCAAATTAGTGTCCATGCAATCATTTTTTATCACTCTCATAATTCCTCCTTATGACCCGCCATGACTTTGAATTTGTGCCTCATGTCCACTTCTTCGTCATATTTCTAGCCATACCCCAGGAGGATTCCACACTCTATCCTTTATGATTTCCACTTTTATTAGCCTACTTTTGCAGTTTGAGCCTTGGTTTCACTTATCCATCGTGATCACCTTCTTGGCCTAAAATATGCACTCACTTGGTGTTTTACCATTTCCTGGAGGAACCACTGTGATGAGTGGTCCTATTAGCCATCGTCGTGCCTACCTTATGTCATGAGAAGTTCCACCATTTACTAGAACCAGTTGCTACCTTTTATACCAATCGTTCCTCTAGGAGGAGTTTTCTTTAAGCTCTTTTTAGACTCCTTAACCTAGAAAAGATTGTCGAGTGAACTTGTCTACTTCACACACATAAAAGTACCTAAAGTGTCATCTACCCTTTAGCACTAAAAATATTGATGGTGTAATCACCATTTTGTCACTGTTTACAAATTTTTCTAATATCCTAGTCCATGTCCAAGTTTGAATCGTTTCCATCAAAGGTGAAAAAGAGTCCCAAAATCAAGTAAGGCAATAAAGGGAAACTATTTCTCAGAAGTGAAAGTCATATATTCCACACAGTGAGAAGCATAGTTGTTTCACTAAGATTTTGGTTATCTTAATACAGAGGTAAATACAATTTTTCATCAAGTATATAGAAGCATCAGAGAATGTTTAAATGCAAGGATCAATCATATTTTAATATCATTTGAAGAACCCTATGCTATGAATATAATTACCCTTTTAATTAAGATTAATTATTATTCGATCCAAGGGGATTACTATTAATGAATGGCTATTTTACCTAGGCTTCTAACCTATAGCTATTTCACCTAAGACAAGTAGGAAGCTCAACATGAATTAAAGTAAGGAATGAAGTGAGGGAGAAGAACCGTGTGAAGGATGAGCCGGTGGTCATGATCCAATTGCAGATCTGGAGGGAAAGAGACTGATGGCTACAATGACATCGAAAAATAAACAATATAATTTTTTATGTGATTAACGGTGAGTAGTGAGGACCGTTATATCTAGGTGTAGATCAACAGTGGAGGTTAAATCGCAAATAGCGATTTCGTAAATCACAGATTTTAGAGTTTACTTTTAAGGAAATTTTGTGGTATGTTATTTGGATTGAGAAGTGATGAGGAGAAGGCCCATGTGTTGGCGTAGCGCACCAACGCATATCATACATCGCATAATTTATGGTTTAATCATTATCAGTATAGATTTAAACTTGTGGGTGACCGATTTGCGATAAGACGAGGAATTTACGATGTGCGATTGCTTCCGATTGGTCACCATGATGTGGGACACTAGAACCACAGTTCCACGTGTATGCATGTTGTTTGGGAGCGAATGTGATTTTGTTTGAAGTTTCGATAAAGTGATCATTGTTGATTGCATGCATATGTATGTTTATAAAACTCTGATATTGCAATCTGCTACGAGTAAAGGGAGTTTATGTGGGCCATAACCCACATGTCCATAGTATATATGTTAAAATGCAGTTTCGTGCTGCATCAAGATTTATACATGGAAGAAAGAGGTCAGATAAAGGGGTGAGTAAAGAAGAGGTCATTAGAATCTTTGCCTCTATTATGGACCTTTGTTGAATGAAGAACATGGATACTTGGAGAAACGTTTTGGGTAAATGTTCCATGTTTTCCAGATATAGCTACCTTTTCTGTGAAGGTAGCACTTATTTTGAAATATCAGCATGTGATGGAAATGGACTATAATTTTTGGTTTGAATCATGATGGTGACATTCAACAGGTGAAGTGGAGGGGTTTTTTTTGTTGCAATGGATGTTGTCAGGTGTATGATATCCAGTATTCTCTAAAATACCATGTTTCTGTTGTTCACATTTAAAAGGAGATAGCCACCTGTCACTCACACTATTTTTACACTTTTTGCTAAAGATCGGTTGCACCAAAACAAGAGAGTGGTCTTCAAATAGGCTACTACATCACACAACCATTTCAGAGTGACAACCTTCATGATGCCTTCATGATGTTTATATTGTTTTTAATATAGAACTTTGTAATTAAGATTAAGGGATAAGCCTCACCTCTTGCACAAGGTTGTAATGACTTTTGAAACATATTTACCTTTTTCTGTTGAAGATGACAATATCATGTTTTGTATATATATGCCAAACTGATATGAATTCAAGGTTGGTTGGTGGCTTTAGATTTTTTGTCTCATATGATCTGTAATATTTTTTGTGAATGAAATGGAATGATACTACTAAGGACTTATTACCAATTTGCTATGTGTATTGTCTAATTTACTTGTGTTTCCATATCTCCTTTCTTTCAGTTATAGTTTGCAAACCATTATGCTATTATGTGTTCCTATCAGTATCTTAAGCATGTTATGTGGTTTATCAGTTTTTGTTAGTCTCACACTATGAGCATTCCTGGTAAAATAAATTTTATAACAATGGAAGAGCATCACTCATGATAGTTATTCTTCATGATATTTAAGTGAGAAACTTGTTAGACTAGAAATAGCTTTCTCTTAGTGGAATATTGTCAAACTGATACTTTTGTGAATTTCTACCAAACACAGTAGATTTCTGTTTTATAGACCTATTGTTTCCGCTCTCATCTTACAATTTTCTCTCCTCATAAGCTACAAACTTGCACTCTACTACTACATCAAGTTACAATACCCTCATTAGTAGAACTTTGGATTGCACTAAAATCCCTTTTTAGTGAATCAGAGTTTACACCACCTACCAATCTCATAAAACAAATCATTAATTTCTATGTAGTTTAGGATGTGTCTTCTCAGGCGCTTGCTTCAGTCCAAGTGTTGATTCCAGTGCGAACATATTTTGGTGCATCTACTAGGAGTCAAAGGCCTTGAAACAAAGTATTTTCCTGAGTCTCTTGTTTTGAATTGCTGAAAATTATTTCTTGATGGTGAACAAGAATTGGTGACTTGAAGAAGACTGCAAATTTGTTCACATGGCGACTCCACAAAGAGGAAGAGGGGTTACAAGACCTTCTTCTATAAGGAGGAATCAGAGATCACTTATTGTGACTCCATTTGCTGACCCAGAGAAGATCATTAAAGATGCAAAAGGAATACAAAGATCAGATTTAGTTTTTGATGGTGAACAAAAACTAGACACTAAAGAATATTTTGATCTTTCACCTGGTGACTCCATGACAAAGAATCCAGAGGCAACTCCACTATTTTCAGATCCAACGCTCTGATGGAAGCGATCCTCACTAAAATATATGCTTTCCACAATTTTTCAAAGATAAATGGTTTTCCTAATCCTCTGCCAGATAGAAGTGAATGGGAATTTTCTCTTCCAAGGTTTAGTGGACATGATTGGGAAGTACCAGCTGAGTTTTTATGGGATTTTCATGGCTAGATTCATAGGCTGCATTTTTTTCATGAAAATGTAAAGATTAAGTTGTTTAGATATTCTTTGTAGGGTGTAGCCCTTGATTGGTGCAGAAATCTTCCTAAAAATAGTATCACTTTCGTGAAAGAGTTTCATGATGCTTTTAATGCCTTTTATAAAAATAGCTATCCGGTCGAATGTTTCGCTCTAGAATTTTGGTATCAGTTTGATAAGCAAGTTGAAAGTGATGATGAACAACATAAATGTAAAGAAAACATGGTTATACAGGAAGTTTACAGTGATGATCCAATCTATGACGGTTATGAATATGAATCTGGGGAAGAAGATGATGCTCATCTCATACAAATTGTCCAGGAATTATCACCTTTGCTGAGAATTGATGATAAGAAAAATAGTTATGAGCCTATGTTTGAAATGTATAAATCCAAGTTACAGGGATACAATGCCGAAGTAGAAATTTGTGAAAAAAATGAAGAAAAATATCTTCATCAAAGAATTGTTCTATCAGAGGAAAGTATGTGTCAGCCTATCCTTGAACTCAAATCTATTTTGAGTAAGTCGCCTTGTCGATTTGCTGATCCTATTGTTGATTTTATGGAGTTTATTTTTCTGAAATTGTCCCTCGATATTATTCTTGGAATACTTCTCGTCCATAGCAGCAAGTATGAGTCACATTTATATTTTATGCTTCTGATACTTTTCAGCCTTTCAGCAGTGGATGTGAAGACATTTCAGGAAATTAGTTGTTAAAAAAAGTCTTTTGGAAGTTTGTATACCCTTGATCAAGTGAATTTCAACTAATTAGATGTAGGGATGTACATGAATAAGCTGGCCACTCGAGCATTTGTTTTAATTTTATATTACAGTTTTATTTAATTTTTAGTTATGTTGAAATAAGTTGAAGAAGATCAGAATCTAGCTTATGACTCCATTAACCAATGGCTAGGCATGTTGGTCATTTTTGAGTTAATAAGCATAATTATTGGTTGGAGAAATAAGGGTTGGACAAGGCACTAGAACTATGGTCCTTGAAGCCTCACTGGGAGGACTTCATCCCCAATAGGAGCCACTGTTAGCACTAAAATGTTAATGGTGTAATCGCCATTGTGTCACTATTTCAAAAATTTTCTAATGTCCTAGTCCATGTCCAAGTTTGAGTCATTTCCAACAAAGGTGAAAAACAATCCCAAAATCAAGTGAGGAAATAAAGGCCAGCTATTTCTCAGAAGTGAAAGTCATATATTCCACACAGTGAGAATCACAGTTCTTTCATTGAGATTTTGGTTATCTCAATATAGAGGTAAAGACAATTTTTCATTAAGTATATAGGAGAAGCAGATAATGTTTAAAGGCAAGGATCATTCATATTTTAATATAATTTGAAGACCCCCATGATATGAATATAATTATCCTTTTAATTAAGATTAATTATTATTCGATCCAAGGGGATTATTATTAATGAATGGTTAGCTTACCTAGGCTACTAACCTACAGGTATTTCACCTAAGACAAGAAGGAAGCTCAATAGGAATTAGAGTAAGGAATGAAGCGATGGAGAAGAACCATGTGCAGGATGAGCGGATGGTCATGATCCAATCACAGATCTGAAGGGGAAGAGACCAAAAGCTAAGATGACATCGTAAACTAAACAATATAAGCTACGATGCAATTAAGGGAGAGCAGTGAGGACCGTTCGATCTCAGCGCAGATCAATGGTGGAGGTTAAATAAAAAATAAAGCGATTTCTCAAATCACAAATTTTAGAGTTTATTGTTAAGGCAGTCGCACCGTATGTTATTTTGATTGTGATGCGATGAGGAGAAGGGCCACGTTCCAGCGTAGTGCACCAATGCATATCGCACATCGCATAATTTATGGTTTAACCATTATCATTATAGAGTTAAACTTGCAGGCTGTCAATTTGCGATAAGACGCGGATTTGCGATGTGTGATTGCTTCCGATTGGTCACCATGTTGTGGGACCCTAGAACCACAATTCTGTGTGTATGCATGTTGTTTGGGAGCGATTACGATTTTGTTTAAAGTCTCGATAAATTGATCGTTGTTGATTGCACGCGTATGTATGTTTATGAAACTCTGATATTGCAATCCGTTGTGAGTAAAGGGAGTTTATGTGGGCCATAACCAACAGGTCCACGGTATATATGTTAAAATGTAGTTTTGTGCTTTATCAATATTTATACATGGAAGAAAGAGGTCTGATAAAAGGGTGACTAAAGTAGAGGTCATTAGAATCTTTACCTCTATTCTATACCTTTGATGAATGAAGACCAAGGCTTACTTGGAGAAACATTTTTGGTAAATGTTCCATGTTTTCCAAATATAGCTACCTTTTCTGCAAAGGTAGCAATTATTTTGAAAAATTAGCACGTGATGGAAATGGGCTATACTTTTTGGTTTGAATCATGATGGTGACATTAAACAGGTGAAGTGGAGGGGTTTTTTTAGTTGCAATGGATGCTTCCAGGTGTCTTATATCCAATCTTCTCCAAAATACCATGGTTTTGTTTTGCACATTTAAAAGGAGACAACCACTTGTCACTCCCACTGTTTTTACACTTTCTGTTGAAGATTGGTTGCACCAAAATAGGTGAGTGGTCTTCGAATAGGTTACCACTTCACATAACCATTTCAGAGTGATAGCCTCCATGATTAATTCATGATGTTTATCTTTTTTTTAATATAGCACTTTGTAATTAAGATTTAGGGATAAGCCTCACCTCTTGAATGAGGTTGTAATGACTTTTGAAACAGATTTAACTTTTTCTATGGAAGATGACAGTATCATATTTTGTATATATATTCCAAACTAATATGAATTCAAGGTTTGTTGGTGGTTTTAGAATTTTTGACTCATATGATCTGTAATCATTTTTGTGAATGAAATGGAATGATACTACTAAAGACTTATTACCAATTTGTTGTGTGTATTGTCTACTTTACTTGTGTTTCCATATCTCTTTTCTTTCAGTTATAGTTTGCAAACCATTATGTTGTTATGTGTTCCTATCAGTCTCTTAAGCATGTTTTTTGGTTTATCATTTTTTGTTAGTCTCACATAGTGAGCATTCCTGGTAAAATAAATGCTATAATCGTGTAAGAGCATCAATCATGATAGTTATTCTTCATGATATTTCAGTGAGAATCTTGTTAGGCTAGAAATAGATTTATCTTAGTGGAATATTGTCAAACTACTACTTTTGTGAATTTCTACCAAACACAGTAGATTTCTATTTTATAGACCTACTCTTTCCGCTCTCATCTTGCAGTTTCCTCTCCTCATAAGCTACAAACTTGCACTCTACTACCACATCAAGTTACAATACCCTCATTAGTAGAGCTGTGGATTTGACTAAAATATATTTTCAGTGAATTAGATTTTATACCACCTACCAATATCATAAAAAAAATCATTAAATTGCTTTATAGTTTAGGATGTGTCTGGTCAGGCGCTTGTTGTAGTCCAAGTGTTGATTCCAGTGCCAACATACCCAGTATAAGTTTAACCCTTTTTCAGACTGGGATATACATTAGGGGAATTTGGAGGTCTAAAATGGGCCTCCTAAGGAAATTATAAAATAATAGTGGAAATAATAAAATAAGATTTGATTACATCATCAAATTTTAGAGGGAAAAAAGAAAAAACTACGTTTCCAACTCATATTTTCAACTTATCTCCCAAAGTTTTTTCTCAAATTTCGAGTGGGAGTACTCGTTGGATGCAAGATTTCATTCCTCATCCAAGGAGTTCCCATGTTGCATACTTTCAATGGATCATGCTACACGAAAAATGGGAAATACATGAAAAACGTGATTACAATCACATTTTTTCATGTATTTCTCATTTTTTATGTACCAGGGTCCATCAAAAGTATGCAACATGGGTACTACTTGGATGAGGAATTAAATTTTTCATCCAATGAGTACTCCTGCTTGAAATTTGAGTAAAAAATTTGGGATATAAGTTGAGATTATGAGTAGAAAAAGTAGTTTTATTATTTTATTATTTTTTAATATTTTTATCCTTTTACTTAAAAAATGGTGAATCATCTCACATGGTTGACATCATCATATTGAATCCCACTGGTTCTTATAAATTTATTTTGGTTGTACACATTTCTTAGGAGGCCCATTTTAGACCTCAAAAATCCCCTTATGCTAGTTATGAAAAAGTAATACCCTAGTCTACTGTGGCTAGGAGGTTCTCCCTTGTATACTTTTATCTCTTTTTCGAGCTTGGGAGACAACTTTACGAAAAATGAAATTATAAAAAGAGAAGGGAGGGAACATCTATCTTCGCTTTTCATCTATTGGCAGTGCCAATTGTGTCACCCTTGAACAAATCACATGTTTGTCTCATTATTTTACAGTTGGGTTTTAGCTTTCCTAAGAACCATACCATCCATATGAGTCTCTTTACTCCTCTGACTGGTTACTCTTCCAGTCATATGGAATATCCCTCGATGCGTCTCTTTACTCCTATGGTTGGTTACTCTTCCAGTCATATGGAGCATGCCTCGATGCCTCCTACGTCATTGCATGATATCACATGGTGCTCATTTAGTCATGTTGGAAAGTCACTCTTGTATCATGCCATTATGTGTTAAAGGGAAGTTTGAACCTATGTCAGACATCTACAGCCTGTTGAACTTTTTGAGTCACCCATCCATGTGTCAGTTGTACTTCATCACTTCATGACTTCATCCATACATCACATCATCCTGGTCTGTTCCATGTCGATTTATGGGGGATAAATTAAGGACCTCCTTCGAAGAATCTTCTCTTTTCTAATTCAGCTCATTATCTAGGAGCTTGATCTAGGAACTGGTAGTACCTTGGAGCTTGCAGTCCTCATTGGAAGGATTCCTTGCGATCGAAAGTGGATTTACATAATTGGCTCTTAATTAGTCGAGATCAATGGTGTTCAACATCAGCTCATTTATTCACACTTAGTGGACTATACTAGGTACCTTGGGATTCATTTTCCTCATTGGTGGATTCCCTCGCATCTGTTACTAGTTTACCTCATTGGCTAGTAGTCATTCAGTTTCTACCATTGATCAAATTTAGTTCATATATTCGCATGCATAGATTCATACCATTGGAGTTGTGTTGAAGAGCCTGGGTTAGGGAAATCTAACCTTATATGGAATCCTTCCTAGGATGCGTTGGAGTTATGTATCATTTATGTACTTTGAGGGCTATATGGGACACTCCCCTATCTCTCATGTGTCCATAGTCCTATTGATGTATACTGTGACATAGATCCACAATTTTATTCCTTAGTGGCTATGCTTTGTTCATTGTGTCACATGGATCCACTATGTATGTGTGTCGTGGCCATATTTTAGTCCTTTATATCATGGATCTATAGTGTATGTTTGGAGGCCATGTTCAGTATCTTCTTCTGAACGAGCATGGGTATGCCCACCTTGAGGATGTTATCAGCACAGTTGAGACTTTAGCTTCAGTTCTTTCTGATTCACGTTGTTGGATTTGTTTCCCCGCTACCGCTTTGACCTGTAATTTTGTTATAATGTATTACATCCATAAATTGTTCTTTATGACCTTGTACATTATGGGGCATCTATTATCAGTCTATTTTTCTACCCCTACATCATTGACCCTTATCCCTCATGATCAGTTTCCTTTTTTCTGACATGAGGTGACTTATTTTTCTAGTTTGACCCTTAACTGCAGCCTAGCAGGCTTATACTCGCAGTTAAGGGCTTTCAACCATGACCAGGGCCTCTTCTGCCCATGGCTAATGCCCTCATCCCTATTTTTTGAGCTTGCGGTCAAGGGAAATTTCCTAAATGACTCATTCCCTAGGAGATTACCTTGATTACTCACTGATTCGATTTGGACAAGACTCATCTATTAGAATTTTGTATAACTTCTCGTCGTTGTGAGAATCCACATTTATCCTCACAGGACCTTTCATTTACCTATTTATATTGGTCATTTAAGAGGGTTAGACTAGTTTTGGAGAGCCTTGCTAGTCTAGAGAGCCATACTGCTATCGCATTGAGATCTTGATTCTTTTTTGTTATCTTACCATCACCTTGAGAGCTTGTGAGGTATTAGTTTCTATGTGAGTCCTCTTCATAATCATCCATCACATCTAGTAGGGAAACTCTACTGGATTGCGGAGAGGAGATGTTGGATCAGAGGTATAGAAGCATTGTATCATGTTATTGAGATTAATGAATATTGATGTTCTCTCCCTCATATGATCGTGTTTCATTTTGTGTGATTGGTTTATCATTATATTTTTTTTTATCTAACGATATTCTGAGGAAGATCACTTGTTGTCCTTGAATGCTTGTGATTGTATGTAGGTATTGAGATTGAAAGTAGATTGGGTAGATCATTTGTGTGGAGCGCAAGAACTCTAATTCTAACTCAAGATCCATCCCCAATCTGTGAGGAGGCAAGGTACTTTTCTATTCCTCATAGCATAGATCCAATTGCATGCTGCTTTTGAATCATGTGGGATCGAGGATATTTTATTTCTTCTTAGTCGTGCTTTTGTCTATCTGGTGATCTAACAAACATTAGATCACAGAGCAACAACACCTTGCGATTTCAATTGCAACACTCCTTCTCAGGCAAGATGGCACTGCCAGTGATCAAGAATGCCTGGAAGAGCCTTGAAGGCAGTACACAAGAGAGTTATCAAATCTTACAACCTCCTGTTAGGGTCCTATAAATATAGGATTCATAATTTTGATTTGACTCAGTTAAATTCTTGTAATATGTACGCACATTTCTTTCTACAAGTTTTTTTCCCGTATTTGAAAATTAAAAAATGAAAAGAGGGTATGTCCTAAAAGAACAAAGATTAAAAGAATATTAAATATAAACCCCACCAAAAATATATCATGAAAGTGTTGCAAGTATAAATGCCACTACTTTAGTTTAATTTTGCAAATAAGATTGTGTGCAGCTTGTCCTAAATGCCACAATCCATAAGGGTCAAACAACTTAAACTTGACCTCTCATGCTTTAAATTTCATGTTTTTAGATAGAAAATAAAGATCTGTCTAACTGTTTAAACTTGAAAAATCAGTAGATAGTTAGAGGATAAATGAGGAGATCAATAGTTTAATCTATGTCGTCGGTTGAATAAGGTTAGACTTAGATAGATTTATGCTTTGAAAGAAAAATGGATTTAGGTTTGAAATTTTAAACGCACCCATGAAAATGAAGTAAAAAATGTTAGAATAATGATAGGTAGGTAGAAAGAAGTTGTGTAAGCATGTAATAAAGCATCATCAGGAAAAAATCACTAATTTCCCCTCCCCTACAATTATTCAGTATTCTAAACTATCAGTTAAAAAGGCTCAGAGCATTTCTCTGACTTTTGTTGGGACCGGACCCAAGGCTCGATGACTGATTGGTTAAAAATATTGAATTCCTACATAAAACCCATATTCATCAACATTCACCCTTCATCCATTAATCATAATCCCTTTTTCCTAAGTAAAAAATCATTTTCCTTTCAAAAACATTCAAAAAACCCATAAAAAAGCATTTATCCTAAGTTAAAGTGTGAAAAAATACAACAAAGACAAGCTATGCTTATTTTCACTTTACTTGGAACATGTATTTTCATTCATTATATATATTGTCCCTTTCCATATTAACTTCTAACTTATTTATTAACTCCCTAAACTACACCCACCCATATAGTATTAAATCCCTCTATTTTAAATAACCCACAAACCCTTTATTTTACATTTAAACCAATGATTAAATATCCCATGTGAAAAATATGAATCCCGCCCCTATCCCATTGGTTTTAACATATCAAAATAACAAAATATCCCTGTCCCCTATGGTTATTTAACAGTCATCAAAAAGCTTAAAAACCATATAATAAAACCCACGCTTATGTATTAATTAGACATTGTGAAATGTTATAATTTATGCATATATGACTTTACCCCTACTCCCATCATATAACCCAAGGTTTAACTTTATAAATTTATATTTATAAGGTTTGAAACCCATCTCGCCGCGTAAATATACCCCGGATCCCACCTCTGAATTCCATGCTACTCCTCAAACAAATCTCAACCGTTCGAATAGACCCTTCCGATCCAATGATTGAAATACCATATCGCAAATAAAGTCCCGCGATGACAACACTTTCATTTCCACGCGAAATAGGTGGTTTTCGAATCCTCTCCCTCCTCCACGTGGCTCATTCCTATTAGATCACATTCGATCCATTCCAAACCGCTTACCACCTCAAATGTGCGCGATAACCACTCGCAGTTTCTATTCTTCAAAGTCCCAAAACCACCCATCCTATGATTTGACCACCATTCAATGCTTAACCTTCTTTAAACCAAAAACACTATAAATTTCATAACGTGCACAGTTAATCCCTTTTTGCATTATATGTCCATTTTTAAACCATCTCCGACTGAAAATCAAGCGTTGTACTCCATTTTTTCACCCAAAGAACCAGAAATCCATTTCAACTATTGTTGAGACCACTTCAAGCTCCCAGTTTACTTCAAGAGACTTCAACAACCATTAGAAAGCATCTCCAACACCTCAAAAACCTTTTCAAGACCAAATACCTACAAAAAGAGGTATTCTTCGAGGAAAATAACCTTCCCTTAATTTGAAAGAACCAAATTTCTACCAATTCGAACCTTGTGAAGCCTATTTTTCCCATAGAAAGACATGTATTTACCCCCAAAAGAACAAATTTGATGCGAAACCCTGATAAATTCAAATTTTTCTGAAGACTATAACTTGTTTTAAGCAAAATTGACGAAATTTAAGTATTGCAGACCCTTATAAACCCTTTGAATGAAGAAAACCCTTTTATAAATGCTCAAAACCCCTTTTTGTGCATAAATTAGAAAGAAAAAAATGAAAACTTGCTATTGTTCAAACCATTTTTCACAGTCTTTTCTCATTATCCCTCCATGCAGACCAGGGTTTTCATTAACAATTATTTTGTTTTGCAGGTCATTAGAAAAAAGAGTTTGGATATAACAATATAAATACTAGTTAAAGATCTGTTTTACTCCAAAAGTTCACAAAGAAAATAATTTTAAATGATATTCCTTAAAAAAAAGATTCCAGGCAGCAGAACAGAAAGAATTCATTTATGCAGAGAGAGATAAATTTAAGCAGTGAATGATAAAATTGAAATAAGAATTCACAGTGACAGTGAAAATAGAACAGTCAAAGAGCTTCAGAGTTAAAATGTATCAGTCGAAAGTCAGAGTCAAGGTCAAATCAAAAGAAGTTACAGAGAAGTCAAGGTAAAATGTAAAAGCTTGGAGCCATGCACATGGAGATTCAAAACCTATAGAAGGAAAGGGGAAAAGGAGCTAGTGCAGATCTCTGGTGCATACGATGTCGGGTATCTGGCCATATGAAGGATCAGTGCCCCCTATTGGCAGATTACATGCAGGTAGGAGGACCTAGTCCGCTACGTCTAGGCTCAAGTGGGTATGCATTATGGACTACACGATACGACCCAATGCCCTCGGCTAAGTATGGGCGAATTGAAGCAAAAGTGGTGCAAGTTCTGTCGGTTAGTAGGACACGATGAGCAGAACTGTCGCACTTACGACTTGAGGATATATTGTGGGAACTTATATAGGGTACAATTAGACCCTGCATTGCCAAGATCTCTCGCGAGCTTTGGTGGCTCCTCGGAAAGGGGCAGGGGAGGTCGGGGAGGAAGCGCAGGACGAGGACGAGGGCAGCTAATTTGTTATCACTGCAGGGAGGTAGGGCACTTTGCAAGGGACTGCCCAAAACTTACTAGGCAATCTTGCAAATATTGTCGGCAGCTGAACCATGAGATTGAAGACTACCCGATCCTGATAGCAAAAATGCAGGAAAAACGGCCAACACCAACGCAGAATGTACAAAGAGTTAAGGCCAAACTATGAGACAGAAGCTCAAGCGCAACATGCATTAGGATGGCTACCAGGGAGCCCACGAAGGAGGATACAAGGGGTCTTCCAAGCCAACCAGCACCTGACAACCCAGAAGGGTTGGGCCTCAAACCGGGGCAAGAAACAATCCACCAGACACCTGCACACCTAGGAGCGGATGATGAGGTAAGACCCTTCTTACAGGCATGTATAAAGTTATTACGCCACCCATAGGCCGAAGAAAACCTTCAGGAATTAATTGATAGCTCTTCAGGGAAATCCCACCTATCTCCAGAAGTTCAAGACGTACACAAGTTAGGCAGATGTAGGAAACGTATTGGTAGGGAGATGAGATTAACTGCCCAAATTGGTGATTATGAGATGGATCAAGTTGTCTTAGATTTGGGGTCAGATGCAAACGTGCTACCTAAGAAAACGTGGTAGCAAATGGGAGAACCCAAATTAGAGTGGTCCAATATCCAACTGCATATAGCCAACCAGTAGAAGATCATACCTTTGGGAAGAATACCAAAACTCACGGTAGATATCATCGGGGTCAGGGCCCAGGCTAATTTTGAAGTGATTCAGATTTTCGACGATGCAGACCCATACCTTGCACTCTTAGGACTCGACTGGGCCATAGATATGGATGGCATCGTCAACCTGAAGAAAAGAAGCATGGTATTTGAGAATAACAGAGAAAGGGTGACAGTACCAATATATCCTACAGAAGGAAAATGCTACACAGAGCCAGTATGTGGTAATAAAGAGGTAGACCACATTTTCAAGTTGACCACACAAAACAAAGATTGGATCCATCCCATGGTGGATGGGGTACTCTGTTGGGAAGTAGACAGTGAATACTTCTTTGACTCTAATGAGGATATGGATAATTGGCAAAACCAGTTGCACGATGTCTCAGCGCTGCAATGTCCTCAAGTTGCAAGGGCCCTCTGCTGCATTTCTTCGGAGGTAAGAGATCTACCCCATTTTGATGAGTCTGGTAGTGTCCAGGAATTCCTGAGAACACTAGAAGCTACTATTCCAAGAGAATGATGACTCTAGGCCCTTAATCTAGCTATGCGTGGGACACTTGCGTGATGGTGGGATACCCACAAGAAAGCATTCCCAGACTGGGAGACGTGTTAGGATATGATGATCCTACGGTTCGCATCCCCAGATGACATACGCACCAAGATATTTCTCGGGCCCGGGGATTCCCATGTGCATCTGCTCACCTGGATGGACAAATGGTCCGACCGGACTACAGAAGAATGTGTTCATCTATTTGTTCATGCCTTGGGCCCTATCCCCACCGCATGGTATTTAGATGCGGAGCTACATCAACGCACCCGCCACTGGGAAATACTAAAAGATGACTTTATAGGAACGTTCAGACTAATTGGGGGGATGGAGACGCTCGACGAAGCTCTACAGGACATCGATGCGTTTTTATTTAATAATTCGCACCATCATGCCACACCATAGGTCCCGACATGGGAGGCGTAGATGCAATAAATAGTCAACTGCTGGAGCTTGGGGATAGATGAAGAAGAAGACAATCCTCATAATGTCTCTGTTCTAGAATCTGAGGGGGAACACATCGTTATTGGACCCCCGCTGTAGAATATTGATGTGACACAATGTGTCAAGCTGTGAAAAGTTAATATTGGGAGGGAAGAACACCCTAAGTTGGCTAAAATTAGGGACTATTGGGACAAAGGAACCATAGGAAAAATTGTAGAGCTACTTACGGAATATCAGGACTTATTTCTGACAAAGTTTTCCAAGCTCAAAGGAATCATGGGGGACCTAGGCATTATGCGCATCACTCTGAAACCTAAGGCGCACCCCATAAAGCAACAACCTTACCTACTGAATCCTAAATATAAGCAAAAGGTCAACGAAGAACTGGACAAAATTCTTGTTGCAGGTATCATTGAACCAGTTGAACAGTCGAATTGGGTAATTCCCACGGTCATCCACGAGAAGAAAACAAAAGGGAAAATATGCATCTATGTATATATATGCAAGTTAAATGATGCCTACATCCATGACTCCTTCCCTATGCCCTTCTCAGACAAAATCCTTGATAACGTGGGCAGACAGGAAGCCTACTCCTTCACTGATGGGTTCTCAGGGTACCACCAGATCCAAATTGCACCTGAAGATCACAGTAAGACTACATTCGCGACAAAATGGGGGTCCTTTCAGTATACGGTCATGCCCTTTGTTCTCAATAATGCACCCGCTATTTTCTCAAGGGTCGTAGTTGTTGTATTAAAGGAGTTTATTCATAAGTTCTTGGAGGTTTATTTCCATGACTGGACGGTCTTCAGCCTGGTAAAGGAGCATGTCTCTAACCAGCGATTAATGTTGGACGCATGCCAAAAGCACCAGATTTCCTTGAATATCAAGAAGTGCATCTTCTGTGTACCTTTTGGAATCTTGCTCGGGCACATAGTATGTCGGCAAGGGTTGATGATTGATCCTGCAAAGGTAGCCGTAATTATAAACTTTGCAGTCCCAACAACGGAAAAACAGTTGTTTTCTATTCTCAGACACATGGCCTATTATAGGAAATTCATTCAGGGGTACGCACTAATCACAACACCCATGGAAAAAATGCTTAAAAAAAGATGTTTCCTTTTTTTGGAACGATGAATGTCAAAAGAGTTTTGAACTACTCAAACAGAAGATGATCTCTGCACCCATACTAATATTTCCGGATTGGTCAAAGGAATTTCATGTACATGTGGATGCATCAGGAATCACCTTGGGTGTTGTCCTAACTCAACCTAGAGAAGGAGATATTGATCACCCGGTTGCCTTTGCGAGTCAGAAATTCTCGGGCGGAAAACACAACTAATCTACCACCAAGCAAGAGGGACTGGCTATGGTATATGCATTACAGAAATATCGACACTATCTGCTGGGCAGGCACTTTAAAATGTTCACCAACCATTCGGCTTTGAAATACCTTGTCAACAAGCCTGTGTTGGGGGGGAAGATTTGTTGCTGACTATTTCTATTTCAGGAATATGATTTTAAGATCATCGTGAAGCCCGAAAGGTTGAATGTGGGTCTGGATCATCTGTCCCGCATCAAGACAGGGGAAGAACCTACTAACTTGGAGGAAGGATTACCTGATGTGCAGCTATTCACCATTAAGGTTTTTGACGCACACTTCACTGATATCATTCAATTCCTAACTACAGGCGTAGCCCCCGCAGAATATTCGGTGGAGTAGAAGAAGGAGTTGGTTACTCAGGTGACGGACTTTACTATCATTGCCAACCAATTATACAAGCTAGGTGTTGATGAAATACTACACAGATACGTCCTGGAACATGAACAACATGCCATTTTGGTAGAGGCACATGAAGGCGTTGCAGGAGGCCACTATGCAAGGAGAGCAACGACACAAAATATTTTGAGAGCTGGGTTATGGTGGCCTACCCTGCATCAAGATTCTTACACCTATTGTAAATCATGAGATACATGCCAACGAACCGGATGACCCTCATGCCAAGATGAGATGCCATTGTTTGGTCTCAATCTAGTCTCCTAAACTGAGCTCATTTAATTGTCAACCAGGATTTGTAAACTGCTGAAGTGAAGTGTACCATATGTACCTAGGTGCTTGTTTCCTAATGCGTTGTGTGTAGTGTTTTGTTATGTTTTTGGTCTTGCAGTAGTTTTATATACAAACATTTAATGCTAAGCAATGTTGGAAAGGAGTTGGTGGTCAAAAACAGAGTTAAGCCTAATGTATGGAATGGCAAATGCAATTGGAAACACTGAAGCAGAATCTAAGCTATGACTAAATAAAAGCAAAAGCTTGATAATGACTTTTTAGGCAAATGACACAAACTAAACTTGAGAAATGATCACTAAATATGAAAATCCTCTAACTAAACAGTTAAACACTAATCTTACCATGATGCAACATTTTGTTCTAAGCTCTTCTATTCTATGACTAATTCCTAGTTCTATTCTGCAATTTAATTGAATGTCATAGAACATTTACTCAAAGAGTTATTGGTTTGTTTTTCAAAGTAGTTCTTTTGAGGAAGAGCTATGTTTATAAAATGATGAGGAAATTGCAGAGATACTTCAGACCTTATAGTGATGTTGTCTTCTATTCATATGGCTATGGATCATTTGTAGATTTTAGAACAAAAAGATGTTTGTGAATAATGAAGGCTGTTTTGTTAATCCTAATAACTGAAATAATCTATTGTGCAATGGATGACAAGTTGAATATGAAGTGCAAGTGCAATGAGTTAATCTAAGAATGAACCTAAAATGCCACTAATCTAGAACAATTTTGAACTATAAGTCATCATCAAACTTGAAAAAAAGTAACTGAACATGAGTTAAATGCAATGAAACTCCGGAGCATTCTAACTATGCTAACATGCATTATTCTATGAAGTTACACAATCTGTTTGTTCATCATTAGTGATATTTTGGAAGAGTTCCTTCTTTTGGAAGAGATAGAACAATTCTGACTATGTAATTGGGTGCAATTGTAAGCAAATAGACTGAAAGCAAATGAAAAACTAAGATATCATATCCATACCCTACTCGTCATTGTGATGTCTTGGGCAAGCGTTTAAGAGCAAGAACAGAGATGATACTTAGTACAAACACACAACTCAATCATTCATTATCACAGTCATGTCTTGAACTTCTTAAGAATTTCTTGGAAGAGTTTCTTCTTGTGGAAGAGTGATTAGAACAAGTGTAACTGTGATAGTGAATAGAAAAAACTACAACTAAATCCTACAGTACTATAGCTATTCATCATTCATCATTATAATCTGTTGGGAGAGTGTCTTCTTGTGGAAGAGCTAGAATGAATATAACTACAGTAGCTAGTTAAAACAAATATAAATTCAACTCCTAATCCTACAATACTATAGTCATTCAACATTCATCATTATAATCTGTTGGAAGAGTGTCTTCTTGTGGAAGAGTTAGAATGAGTACGACTACAGTAGCTAACAAAAACAACTATTAATTCAAATGCAAAACGTAAAGGTAGCTAGAAAACTTATCTAATTTACACAAAATAAATCCGTGCAAGAGGTAGGGGCCCTCTACCACTTGACGGCATTCAACACCAAATTAAATCACGCCTTCAAAATAACTTTGTCTGCTCCATTAAAGATGAAATAGTTTGAACATAACACTCTACGTCTTCAGGAATGTAACACAGAGTTTAAACAAAATCTCGCAGCAAATCTAACATAAAATCTCTAACATAGCTCTCGGTCTCCCAAGAGTTTATAAAGCAAATGCACATAACAATAATTACAACAATTCAGGAACACTGTCTTTCCTTATCCGAATCACGTTAGGACTCTTTGAAGTGGCTGCGTGAAGAAGAAAAGACATCTGGACTGAGACAGTCCTAATAGAAGTCTTCCTTCATAAATGTGTTCCCCACGTTCAAAACCATACCCAGAATTCATTTCTTCCTCCATGATGAGCAACGAACCATGTAGACATGACATGGATCATGCCCATATGTGGTTTTTCTCAAGAGGCCACCTGGAACATACTCAAACATGAAGGCAGCTGCAGAATCGCCGGTTAGCTACGGAATGTCTGCATTCTGCAGCTAGTTCCAGTCAACATGCTTTACAATGGCAAAAATCACAAAATTTAACAAGTCAGTCATGTAAATCATTCTAGAAGTAATTTTAACTATATTCATTGATCAATTGGGTCTAAGATAGAAATAGACAAGGGAAAATGAGGTAAAATGAGGTGAAGGAAAGCACAATTTTGAGGCTCAACATACCCCCACTGTTGTCTCTTTGCATGTCCTCATGCAAATTATCCTATGAATTCAGAGGCTTCTGCAAGGACATCTAATCCCCTTCTTCTCCTTTGTATGGAAGCTAGAGGTCTTCTGGGTTTCCTGATAACAAGTTTGAACCTGAGGTTGGTGAGTGCCCTGATTAGCTTTTTGTTCCTTGTCTTCAACTTCTCATTGGTCTTCTCCACTTTGTCTATATGCAGGGATAAGGTTGCGTTGATATCAGTTTTGAGCTTGATTTGATCCTTGAGAATTTCATTTTCGTTTTTGATGTGTCTATTCAGCAATTCCAACTCATATCTATCCCTCCTTAATATATCTATTTTAGACAGTGGAGGACTGGGGGTTCTCTCTCTGCTTTCTGAAGCTCTCCTCTCCAAATTTTTCACATAGTCATAAATTTCCTGTTGAGCAGGGTCAACTTCAGGGGTTCCCTCATAAAAATCTTCTTCAACATCCTCTTCAATGGATGTTTCTTCATCTTCTATATTGATTACCCCTGTTTGCTTGATTAGTGTTTTCTTCAGTTTCCCCTTTAATCTGTGGCTTCTTCTAGGCTGAGAAGATCCCTCTCCTTTCTCCATGGCAGATTTCTTGATTACCTTTTCTTCCTTAAGTTGCCTCTTGATTTGGGTCAACTTCTCTAAAATGATTTCTTCACTGCTCTCTTGGACTGGTTTGTCAATTTCAATTTTTGAAGCCCTCCATTTCCTACTTCTCTTTGTAGGCTGTGGTTCAGGTGATGGTTCTTTTGCTTCTTCAAAATGATTTCTTATTAAGAAATCATCCCATGTATCATTTGTTTTAGCTAGATGATGTTTAATCAAGATTTTGACCAAACCATGATGATACAGGGTTGTCTCTAAAAAATGAACTCTTCTCTGAACACAGGAAGCCATCTTCTTCAGACTTTGAAGCAAGAAATATGGTAGGTTTAAGTCTTCTCCCAGAAAATGCATCATTAGTCTAATGTGGTAGACATAAAATGTCCCATATCTACCCTCACATGTAATAAATTTTTGCAAAAGAAGTAGTATGTTTCTCCATTTGTTTTTCAATGCAGAACTGGGAATTCCTTTCTTAAATACACTGACATCCATATTTGGTGATTTTAAAATTTGTTTCCAGGAGTCATTGTGGAATTCTATATTTTTAAACCATCTCTCTCCAGTTCTGAGCAACCCTGTAGCCTCTGCAATAAAAACTTCAGTGACAGTAAACTTGACATCCCCCACTTCAACTTCGGTTCCTTGAAATGATCTTGCAAATGTTTTAGTGACTTCCTTGTGGAAGCCATTAAATTTTTTCAAAAATTGAAGCCATCCTATTTGTTGTAACATTTCTTTGCATTGTGGGTAACCTTCTAAATATTTTGAACCCACTGGTCCAGTTCTTACAATTAAACCCATTATTGATTCTTCAATGTTCAAATAAACACTCTTCTACCCACAAAAACAATGACTTTCACCTTTGAATTGAAAGGACTTCAAGTTCTAAATGAAAATAGCTCCAAACTTCATAATGACATACCTCTGATTGATAATGACAAATTCCTTCAAAACCTCGGACTGATATGCTTCTGTTGACAATTGAACTTTGGAGTTATATGCCTCTGTTTGATAATGAAAGCAGTTTCAAATTTCGAGCTGATATGTCTCTGATAGACAGTGGCAGATGGCTTCAAATTTCTTTTGTGCAATACCTCTGGCTCTTGGTAGCAAATGGTTTCGATTTCAACTCTTTGTATACCTCTATCTACGGTAACAAAAGACTTTAAAACTCCTCTTTGCTACACTTCTATGTTTGTAATGAAAATGCTTAAACTCTTGTCCACAGTGATATTTTATCTGCCCACGGGATCAAGTGGCTTCAAGTCCTCACACTTTTATACTTCCAAATTTACCCTTCTGCTCTGCTCTACATTTACAATGCGCAATGCTATTCAAACTGATATCCTTTGGCTCTGCTCTCGGTGATAACAATATCTCTTTCTTCGGAATGAAATGCCGGCTACAGAATGAAGTAATGGCAGTGGTCACGGAATGGAGTAGTGGAGTGAGGTGGAGGGAATGTATTAATGATTGAAGAGACAGCGGAGGATTTTACGACGGCAGAGGGAATCATCATTGAATGATTTGGTCAAGAGACGTGGAGAATTCAAACACCTCAGCCATTTTAACCGCTTAAATGCTATCGGATATGGAATTTGAAATGGAAGATTTTAATCCAAAGTCTGTAGAGGGTTTGTTGGTGTTGATCAATAAAAACAATTAAAACAACCTTTTCGAACAATCCATAACTAAACTATGCTAAACTTTTATGAAATGCCATTATAATTTAAACTTGTTACCTCTGCCCTTTATTTGATTTTTTGTAGCCTTTGTCTTTTTGTTCACCTTTGGAGGAGTCTTCATAATTTTCTTGATGCTTTTGATTCATGAATACACTGGGTCACTTTGTTGCAATTCTGATGTCTGCTGGTTGATGCCTTCAGGATTTATAGCTGCGGAAAGACTGTCCGGCTGCAGAAAGGCTGATCAGCTGCAGAATGTCCACTGAGCTGCAGAATGTTCCTGTAGAGCACTTTAATCATGAAAATGGAGTGTTTTTGGAATATGGGTGAAATGTTATGTGGTATGAATGAAAATGGATGATGGATTATGATATGTATGAAGTGGATAATGAAATGGAATGGATTCAGTTCATGAAATGGAGTGAGATAATCATAAGGACTGTACTGCAATTCATGACATGTTTTATTCACTTACAACAAGATATCAAATTTTGTATTTTGACATGAAAATGAGATGGATGGAAGATGGAATGAGATGAATGAAATGTGGAATGGAGTGAAATATGAATGATGGATGAGATGGAGTATGGATGAATAAATGGATGGAGTGAAATGAAATGAATCATAAGCACTATGGAACTGAACTTATGATTTTTATAACAGCTGCTTATAAAAACAAAAATGAGAAAAGTTAGAGTGTCAGAGAGACTCTGATTTTCACCCTATCTTTTCTGTATAAACATGCCAATCAATGATTGGTTTTCATGTTTATACCTTTATTTATTTATTTTTTTCAAAAGAGAAATGCTTCAGAAAATTTAATCAAGTTGATGAAGAAGAGAGGCTCTTCTTCATTAACTTCACATCATTGTCTTCTTGGAACTTATTGAAAAACTCTTCTCTTGAGAGTGGCTTGTGGTATAGCTTCAGTCTATGACCATTCACAAGAAAAGTGACCTCTTCTTCATCTATAGTTCTGATTTTTATTGCCCCATTATCAAAAATTCGAACAATTTCATGTAGCCCAAACCAATGTGTGTGGGGAAATTTCCCACTTGAAAATCCTTGAATTTTAGATCAAACAAAACCCGATCACCCTCTTTGAATTTCTTCTCCTTGATGTGCATATGTGCCATTTAGCCCGCTGGTGGACTAGACATTTTACGAAGCGCATCATACGATCTCATCCAATTCCATTAATTTGTCGATCATGCTTTTGTGCCTCGTTAGATCAGAAGTCCTAAATTTGAGCGCCATATTGAATGTTTGAATTTGGAACTCTATGGGAAACAAAACTTGCTTTCCATAAACAAGCTCATAAGGAGTATGGCTTGTTGTGTTTCTCCATGTAGTTCTATAGGCCCACAAGGCTTCAGGAAGCCTATCTACCCAATCTCTTCTATGTAAATGAACGGTCTTTGTTAGGATTCCTTCAATGACCTTATTAGTAGATTCCACTTGACCATTTGCTTGTGGATGATAAGGAGTAGATTTTCTATGCCTGATTTTGTACCTCTCCATCATTTGCTCCACTAGCATTGATGTAAATTGAGCTCCTTGATCTGTAACAATTTCCCTTGGGACACCAAAACGAGTAAAAATATCCTCAAAAAGAAAAGTAACTACAGATGATTCATTAGCAACAAGTAATGGTTTAGCTTCTACCCACTTAGTAACATAATCGGTGCAAACTAATATATATTTCTTTTGTCTTGATGGAGGACTAATAGGTCCTACAAAATCCAAAGCCCATTTTTCAAAAGGTTCAATGTGTACCTGAGGTTGTAATGGAATCTCACCTGAAGGAGAAGGTTTCCCTACCCTTTGGCAACTGTCACACCTTTTTACATACTCCCTTGCATCTTTAAACAAATATGGCCAATAATATCCTAAATTAAGGATCTTATAGGCTGTCCTCTTATCTGCAAAGTGTCCGCCACAAGGTTCATCATGACATGCCTTGAGAATCTCAGGCATCTCATCTTCACGAACACACCTTCTAATGATCAAATTTGGACCTGTCTTGTACAACTCATTAGCGACCCATGAATAATTTTCACTATCATTAATGATTTTTCTTTTATCCCTTGCATTCATAATTGAAGGAAATTTTCCTGAAACTAAATAATTGGCAATATCAGCAAACCATGGAGTTTGAGTAGAGATTGCAAAAAAATATTCATCAGGAAATTGATCTTCAACCGGAGTGTCATCTTTGATATTTTGGATTCTAGACAGGAAATCAGCCATAGTGTTTTGTTTTCCAGGCCTATCTAGAATAGTAATGTTGAATTCTTGCAATAATAACAACCATCTTATAACTCTGCCATTAGTGATTGATTTATTCATTAAGTATCTAATTGCAGAATGATCAGTATGAATAAAAGTTTCATAGCCTGTTATATAGTGTCTAAACTTGTTAATGGCATGAACAACGGCTAAAAACTCTTTTTCAGTTACAGTATAGTTTAACTCTGCAGGAGTCAAATTTTTACTGATATAATAGATGGCATAGGGAATTAAATCTTTCTGTCCCAATACTGCTCCCAGAGATGTATCGGAAGCATCTGTCGAGATATGAAAAGGTAACTTCCAGTTAGGTCCCCTTAATATGGGTGCTTCAGAAATTTTGGTTTTCAGGGTTTCAAAAGCTAACTGGCAATCAGAAGTCCACTTAAATTCACAATCTTTGGTGAGTAATTTGAAGAGAGGAGATGCTATTTTGGTGAAGTTTTCTATAAATCTCAGATAATACCCTGTAAATCCTAGAAAACTTCTAACATCTCTTTGACAACTTGGAATGGATAGGTTAGAAATAACTTCAACTTTCGCCTCATCAACTCTAATCCCATCCCCTGAAATGTGGTGCCCTAAAACAATACCTTCAGTGAACATCATAAAACATTTTTCATGACTAAGAGAAAGGTTTGCTTCTTGACATCTTTTTAATACTTTTTTCTAAGTTTTCTAAAGCCTCTTCAAATGTGTCCCCATAAACTGTGAAATCATCCATGTACACCTCTACACAGTCATGTATTAGATCAGAAAAAATTCCTAATACTGCCCTTTGGAATGTTGTGGGTGCATTGCATAATCCAAATGGCAATACTCGGTAGGCATAGGTACCCCAAGGACAAGTAAATGTGGTTTTATCTTGGTCTTCAAGTGCTACTTGGATTTGATTGTAACCACTAAATCCATCCATGAATGAAAAGTACTTTTTACCTGCTAATGTATCTAATACTTGATCTATGAAAGGTAAAGGAAAATGGTCTTTAAGAGTAGCTTTATTCAGTTCTCGGTAGTCAACACACACCCTCCATTTTCCATTTTTCTTAGGTACAATTACTAAAGGAGAAACCCACTGACTATCTGAAATAGGATAGATGAAGTTAACATTTAACAATTTTTGTAGTTCTTCCTTGACAATTTCCCTAAGATTTGGATTCATCCGTCTTTGAGGCTGTCTGATTGGTTTGCAATTTGCCTCTATATAGATGTGATGAGTACAAGTCTTGGGACCTATCCCTTTCATGTCAGTGTATTCCCATGCATATGCAGAAGAATGTCTCTGTAATATTTTGACTAACTCCTCTTGTTGAGATTTTTCTAGGTTCTTATTTATATTCAAAGTTTTGCCTGGAAAAATTTCACTTGTAGAGCTGCCAAATTTGTCCATAGAATGAAGAGACATCTGCCTAGATGACAAAAACTCAATATTGGATCCCTCTTGAAATGATTCATGTTTGTGTTCTGGAGAGGATTCAAAGTTTTCTAGAGTATTCGGAATTTGATTATCTTCACTAATTTCTGAAATTGTGAAGAGTGGTTGTAAATATTCTTCATCCTCTATCCATTGAGTGTCATCTAGATCTGTAATTGTCCTAGCTGGAGGATATAAAGTAAATTTCTTTGTTGAACTACCATCAGAAATATACATATCACCGGACCTACAACTAATAAAAGCATCAGCTGTAGCCAACCAAGGTCTTCCTAGTATAACAGGATGGCCTCCTAGATTATTCTTAGGAGTTAGGATCATGAAATCCACGGGGTACTCCCAAGAATCTAGGGACACTGGAATGTCTTCTATTACCCCATCTGGTTTGATCACAGATCTATCTGCTAATTGTAATAGTGTGGGTGTAAAGAGAAGATTAGGAAGTTTCGGTTTGTCCATGATTTGTCTACTCATGATATTTATTGCTGCTCCTAAGTCAATGAGTGTGTTTTGAATTTCAATTCCATTGATGTGAATTTTGACAACTCGATTTCCTGGGTCAAGGTACTTTGGAATAGTAATCTTGCCCATCATAATGTCTGCTATTTGTCCTACCAGTTGAATTTTCTTGGTTTCTCTTATTCTTTTTCTTGTTGTCTTCATACTCAACTCCTTGATTGTTTTGGCTAAAATTGGGATTTCCTTGATGGCTTGCAATAATGGAATTTTAATGCAAACATTTCTCAATTCATCTAAGAAATCATAATTAGGCACCATGATTTGTTTTTCTACACCTTTATCAATTTGTAATCTTTCCGGGAAGGAAGGTATAGAAGTAGATGTGGATGGTTGCTCTAATACTGGAGTTGGATTTATTGGATCTTTTTGTTTCAGTTTTTCAATGTTTTGATCTTGAAAGGATGTATCTTCCTCAAGACTTTTATTAACCCGAAGGGAGTCTTCCTCAAAATTGTCTTGTTCTTGTATGATCACAGAAGTTTTCCTCTTTTCAAGTATCTTTCCAGACCTAAGTTGAACATCACTAAGGTCTAGAGGAGTAATTAAATAAGTTGGAAATTGTTGTCCTTCTATCATGTATGTATTCTGAGGGTTCTTATTATTGGGGTTTGGTATGGGTTGAGCTGGCAATTGATTAGATTTTTGAGGGAATGGTAATGGAAGTGGTTGATTTTGATGAGGTTGGTTCGGATGATGTTGTTGAGGATTTTGTTGAAAATTTTGTTGAAGATTTTGAGGAAAATTTTGTTGAGGATTTCGAGGATAAAAATGTGGATATGGTGGATAGGATGGTGGATACTGATAATATGGAGAGTATCTTCCATAGGGACCTTGTGATCCTTGTGCCCAAGCTTGAGATTGATTTTGAAATTGGGGCCAAGGTTGCTGCCAAGAATTCCAAGGTGGAGGTTGATTATGCATTTGATCATGGAATCCTTGTGTCTGAGATCCCTGCCAAGGTCTTCTAGATACAAAGTTAAGAGATTCTGTGGAGTCTGTAGGAGTTTCTTCTTCAAAAACAGCCTTGAGATCGGGAAGAGAAGGACAATTCTTGGTCTCATGTTTCTCAGAACAAATAACACAGGTTTCTATAACTTTTACATCTAGAGGACACTCTCTCAAGGCATGTTTCTTCCTACATTTGGGACAAAAGATTGTCAAGGCATCAGATTCAGCCTTTTGCTTGTTTTGTATCTTGAGGGTGTCTATTTGTTCACTAAGACTCCCTAAGATGTCAGATTTAAAATTATCAAGCATATGTCCTATTTCTGATCTACTTACTGTCCCAGAAGCAGATTTACTTGCCCTTGCAAGAGCGGAATCTCTTGGACCTTTGACAGTTTTAGATTTCCCTCTGGAAAGGTTGATACATAACTCAGATATTTCAGGTAATGTAAGTTGTGATATATCCCCTTTTCCCATCATGTTAAGGATATCCAACCATTCATCCCTAATTGTTTTCAACAAAAGATCTTTTAAAGTGTCTTGATCTAGGTTTTCCATTTGTGCCCTTTTTATGTTGTATTTAAATCTTTCCAACAAATCTTCTAAGTTTTCATCTTCTTTTTGTAACATCTTGAACACTTCTTCCTTATGGTTAACCGACATACAATAATCCAAGTATCTCTCTAGAAATGCTTGTTTCATGTCTTCCCATGTTCTAATAGAACTACTGTTTAAACTCATAAACCACTTCAATGCTGCTCCCTTCAAAGTTGAAGGAAATAATTTCAGTTTTTGAGCATCTTGTAGATAGTCATAAGTTCTACACAGCACTTAAAATTCAAATAAGAAAGTTTCAGGATCTTCAGTTTTAAGTCCATAGAAGTTCGGGAGGACAGAGGGTGAAATGTTTTTCATGGTTGTATTGGTTTCTTCATCAAGTATAGGGAAACCAAAAGAGCTTCCTATTCTACCTCTTCCTCCATCTGCACCTCTACCTCCTTCTCCTCTTCCTCCTTCTCCTCTACCTCTACCTCTACCTCCTCCTCCAAATAATGTGTGTTCTCCATTAACAACTCCTCCTCCTCCTTCTTCTGCCATGGTTGACTCTCCTGTGGAAGTAGAAAGATTTGTGTCCCTAACAGGACTCTTTATATCTTCTTCTATGGCAGGTTCAGTGGATGAAGTGGAAGGTTTCTCTAATGGAATAGGTGACCTTAGATCTTATAGAAGTCCAGGATCAGTAAAGGATGGAAGATGGGTTTGAGTTGAAGGTGTACTAGTTCTAGGTCTAGATGAAACAAGTGGTGTTCTAGAAATCAAACTTCTGCCTCTGCTACTTATAAATCTTCCCCTTGAATCTCTCTCCCTACGCATAAAATTGTTTTTTTTTTGAATGCTAAGAAACAAAGGTTACCTAGTTTTCACTTCCCCGGCAACGGCGCCAAAATGTTTGGTCTCAATCTAGTCTCCTAAACTGAGCTCATTTAATTGTCAACCAGGATTTGTAAACTGCTGAAGTGAAGTGTACCATATGTACCTAGGTGCTTGTTTCCTAATGCGTTGTGTGTAGTGTTTTGTGATGTTTTTGGTCTTTTGTGATTATTTATGATGTTTTTGGTCTTTTGGTGATTTTTATGTTCACAATGGAAATGCCTAGAAAACTAATGGAAAGGAGTTGGTGGTCAAAAACAGAGTTAAGCCTAATGTATGGAATGGAAAATGCAATTGGAAACACTGAAGCAGAATCTAAACTATGACTAAATAAAAGCAAAAGCTTGATAATGACTTTTAGGCAAATGACACAAACTAAACTTGAGAAATGATCACTAAATATGCAAATCCTCTAACTAAACAGATAAACACTAATCTTACCATGATGCAACATTTTGTCCTAAGCTCTTCTATTCTATGACTAATTCCTAGTTCTATTCTGCAATTTAATTGAGTGTCACAAAACCTTTACTCAAAGAGTTATTGGTTTCTTTTTCAAAGTAGTTCTTTTGAGGAAGAGCTCTGTTTATGAAATGATGAGGAAATTGCAGAGGTACTTCAGGCCTTAGAATAATGTTGTCTTATGTTCATATGGTTATAGATCAATTAGGGATTTTAGAACAAGAAGAGGTTTGTGAATAATGAAGGCTGTCTTGTTAATCCTAACAACTGAAGTAATCTATTGTGCAATGGATGACAATTTGAATATGAAATGCAGGTGCAATGAGTTAATCTAAGGATGAAGTTAAGATGCCACTAATCTAGAACAATGCTGAACTATAAGTCATCATCAAACTTGAAACAAAGTAACTGAACATGAGTTAAATGCAATGAAACTCCGGAGCATTCTAACTATGCTAACATGCATTATTCTATGAAGTTACACAATCTTTTTGTTCATCATTAGTGATATTTTGGAAGAGTTCCTTCTTTTGGAAGAGGTAGAACAATTCTGACTGTGTAATTGAGTGCAATTGTAAGCAAATAGACTGAAAGCAAATGAAAAACTAAGATATCATATCCATACTCTACTCGTCATTATGATGTCTTGGGCAAGCGTTTAAGAGCAAGAACAGAGATGATACTTAGTACAAACACACAACTAAATCATTCATTATCACGGTCATGTCTTGAACTTCTTAAGAATTTCTTGGAAGAGCTTCTTCTTGTGGAAGAGTGATTAGAACAAGTGTAACTGTGATAGTGAACAGAAAAAACTACAACTAAATCCTACAGTACTATAGCTATTCATCATTCATCATTATAATCTGTTGGAAGAGTGTCTTCTTGTGGAAGAGATGGAATGAATATAACTACAGTAGCTAGTTAAAACAATTACAAATTCAACTCCTAATCCTACAATACTATAGTCATTCAACATTCATCATTATAGTCTTTTGGAAGAGTATCTTCTGGTGGAAGAGTTAGAATGAGTACGACTACAGTAGCTAACAAAAACAACTATTAATTCAAATGCAAAGTGTAAAGGCAGCTAGAAAAACTTATCTAATTTACGCAAAATAAATCCGTGCAAGAGGCAGGGGCCCTCTACCACTTGACGGCATTCAACTTCAAATTAAATCACGCCTTCAAAATAACTTTGTCTGCTCCATTAAAGATGAAATGGTTTGAACATAACACTCTGCGTCTTCAGGAATGTAACACAGAGTTTAAACAAAATCTAGCAGCAAATCTAACATAAAATCTCTCACATAGCTCTCGGTCTCCCAAGAGTTTATAAAGCAAATGCACGTAACAATAATTACAACAATTTAGGAACAATGTCTTTCCTTATCCGAATCACGTTAGAACTCTTTGAAGTGGCTGCGTGAAGAAGAAAAGACATCTGGACTGAGACAGTCCTAATAGGAGTCTTCCTTCCTAAATGTGTTCCCCACATTCAAAACCATACCCAGAATTCATTTCTTCCTCCATGATGAGCAACGAACCATGTAGACATGACGTGGATCATGCCCATATGCGGTTTTTCTCAAGAGGCCACCTAGAACATACTCAAACATGAAGGCAGCTGCAGAATCGCCGGTTAGCTACGGAATGTCTGCATTCTGCAGCTAGTTCCGGTCAAAATGCTTTACAATGGCAAAAATCACAAAATTTAACAAGTCAGTCATGTAAATCATTCTAGAAGTAATTTTAACTATATTCATTGATCAATTGGGTCTAAGATAGAAATAGACAAGGGAAAATGAGGTAAAATGAGGTGAAGGAAAGCACAATTTTGAGGCTCAACAGCCATTACAGCCTCAAATCGATTTATAGGCTTTTGACAAATGGGACATTGATTTTGTGGGACCCATCAATCTGCCAGGTAAGAAGATAGGTGCGCGCTACATTATTACCGCCACTGACTATGTCACTCAATGGGCTGAGGCACAAGCAGTGAAGGATTGTACTGCGGATACTCCTGCGCACTTCATCTTTGAGTAGATTCTAACTAGGTTTGGCTGCCCAAAGATCCTAATGAGCGACAGAGGTATGCACTTCGTTAACGAAACGATTCGAGCCCTGAATGAGGAATTTTGAATCCATCATGCGAAAAGTACACCATACCATCCACATGAAAATGGGGCGGTGGAATCTTTTAAAAAAATCTTGGAACAGGCATTAACCAAGGTCTACAATGCCGATCGTAGTGAATGGGATGTACACATCCCCTCTGTTCTGTGGGCCTACCAAACGACCTGCAAGAAGCTAACAGGAAGGACCCCCTTTCGGATGGTATATGGCAAGGAGGCCATTATGCCCATAGAATACATTGTTCCTAGCCTATGCATCGCAGCATTTACAAATATGGTAGAACCTGATATCATGGAGGAACGCCTTGTGTAGCTTTTGGCACTAGAGGAAGATCAATTTATTGCTAACTTTCATCAGCAGGTTTAGAAGGCTCGCAATAAAGCCTGGCATGATCGACATAATCGCGAAAAGACATTCGTAGCAGGAGACCTAGTCCTATTATACGATAGCTAATTTTTGAAACACCCGAGGAAATTCCGATAGCACTGGCTTGGTCCCTACACCGTTAAGGAAATCACGAATGGTGGAGAAGTTTGGCTAGCTACCCTGTGTCGTGACATGTTACCTGGCTTTTTCAATGGTAGTTGACTCAAGCCATATAGGGATAAATGACTATATGGCCAGAATAATTGGCTCAGGCACGATCGACTCACCAGGGAGGGGCCACTGATGCACCTGTGGGATACGCGTGCTGGTCATCCAATCACTCCATAGGCGCTTGGAAAACCTACGACCACAGTGACTCTGGACGAGTCACAAGATTTTGTTGGGGGAATGTTGGAACAGGGTCTCCTACAAGCAGGGATTTTGGGGTGAGTCAAAGCCTCAAAAGCATTGTAATGGGAAAAAGGGTAAACCAGGGGTCTGAAAACCACGGTTTGCATACCATATGAAAGTTTAGGCTAGATTATTATAAATAGAGGAAAATTTTGAATTGTAAGGTAGGAAATGAAGAGCTATTGATGTGAACTGTGGGTTAAGATATATGTTTGGGTTTTGGGGAAAGGACTCCTACTGGCTGTGTGCACGGAGATCTAGAGTCCAACTGTGTGCGGACCTTGCTACTGTGTGTGCAGGTTGGGATGGGTATTTTAAGAAGGAATTTATGAATTGATGAATAAAAAAGGTTTCTTGAGAAATGAATTTATGTGTACTGCTTGTGTGAATCATTGGTAATTACTGCATTATGCGTACTCTGTATTCAAGCTGTGAAATATCTGTGTAAGTGTGTTTGCTATATTCAGATCTGTTCTGTTCTGTTTAATGCAATATTGTGATACTGTCATACAAGTATATAATTATATCTAGCGCCTGTGGATGCGAAAAGAGACCTATCGACCTTGCATAGAAAAAGGTAATCTGGGTATCACAGGGTCGAACGCAGCTCTGCTTGCCTTACCTATCCTTTCTCAGGGTGCAGAAACCTGGTTCCAGCACCCACCCATACTACTTCGGCTGAGACTTTGACCTGCACAAGCAAGTCACTGTTGAAAGGGCCAGTAGTATAGGGGTTTTTTGGAAAATCTTGAACTCCAAACCTGGGTCAAGACCCCTCGAGCCAACAAAAACAGAGCAAGAAGGGACATTTTTGCAGAAATTTCGTGTTTAAATCATGGTTTCGCAGAAACTATTGTGGACAATACAAGATGAATTTTGCAAAAATGAAGGCTTTTTTTTATCCTAAGATACCCATATACAAAACCCTATCTCACTTTTTGCACAGGTATTACATAGTGAGAGATACATGCACATATTTACAACCTATTTTTCAGATTGTGCAAAGCTCTATTTTACACATCTTATTTTGTAGAGAATATTTTGAACATCTGGAAATGAATTTTTGGAAACGGAGAGAGGTTTATCTTAGTAACATGTTGATATACAAAAACCTCTTTCACGTTTTACATATATATTTCAGATTGAGGAATAAAAAGGTATTATTGGACCTCAATGTTGCAGAATTTCTGGAGCAGAATGCACAAAGAAAGGAGACAGTTAGTGACTTGGATGCCTCATCATGAACTAAGGGTTGAGATCAAATTTGAATTCTCTTATTTGTCACCATAGATACATAACTATAGTGCCAAATAGATTCATTAGTTTTGAGTGTACTTTTATTAAGTTCTATTTATGTAAAACAATTTGAGATATTTGTAAACCAATCTTGATATTTTTTCAAAATATTTTAGTTTAGAATTTGTATAAATACTTCATCATTAGAAGTATTCATGGGGAATAAGTTGCTGAAGATTTATATAGTCATTTTTGTGGACTTGAAGGCTTTTTGTGTTTCAAAGTTAGAGTAGTAGACTGGATCAGATCAACTAGAATCATATTTTAGGATTCATGTGATGAGTTATTTGGAGTGAAGTATTTTCTACTTGTCATTGTTATCTTTATTTGTTAAATGAAATCCATTATGTGTTCTAAATTTGAATGAATGAATAGGAGGATTACTTCAGGATTTGTTAAAATCACCCTGTCCTAAATATTTATCATTTTAATGTTTTCTTCTAATTTCCAAAATAGGGAACCCTTAATTTCTCCCTCTTTCGTTTGAGCTCTGCCTACTACTTCCCTTTTCCGGATCAAGGAACCCTTCATTTCTCTTTATCCCAATCTTATAATATCACAAAACAACTTTCCAAGTTCTCTAAGGGTTATTTATCTTTCCCTGAAAACATTTGACTTTTTGGCCTTGATCCTAGTTCTATCTGCTTGATTTTGACTCCTTAGCCTAATGGACAAATAGATTTCCAACTATCCATCCTTTTAAGTGATTTTTCCCACCAAATCTACCAAAACCAAACCAAATTTTCACATTCATAACTAGCCTAATATTTTACAAATAAAAAAAATTTAAAACTTAAAGAGAGAGCCCTCTCTAAACCCTAGGAAGGCTAGATCCTAGAGTTTAAAATTAGGTTTGTGGTTACCTCGATAAGTTCTCTCTTGACCTTGGAGAAATTACTAAGTGATAACACCTCCCATATACGAAGATATTACGTTTAATATCAACAAAAGAACCAGGGTATATTGGTATGATATTTTTGTTGATTTCTCCAGACCAGACATCCTGGAGGACTAGGATGATTTTCAAGTATATATTAATGTCAAGAGGTCCATACTACACCAAGTGGCTACACATAATCCGATATTTCCATCTGCATAAACCATCGAATGGATCTTACAGAACACGGATATCGAGCGGTGGGTAATAAGGAATCACATAGGGGAATCTTTCGCAACCATCTATTTAGTAGATATTGCATCTTATTACAGACTGCCTGAAAAGGAAGAGTCATTCAATTTCCCGTGCCTAGAATATTTCAATATTCTAATCAAGTACATCCTCAAAGGTTGGTGGTAGGATCCTTCCAAGTTACATGAAAATAATGATGAGTTATACATGACAAAAGGTATGAGGAAATTCTATCGACTCTTCACAACCATGATGAATCAACTGTATAAAAGGGATGACATTGATACCTTCCACAGGACATGGGTCCCTATGATTCATATTGTTGCCACCAGAGGAAAAATTTTCAATTGGGCCAATATGTTAGTCACCACATTTAGGAATAACACAATTGCGGCAAAGATTCCAGAGGTGTACCAACCATCAAAGTTTTATATGGATTCATACCTAATGGATGCAATTTGTGCTAGATTTTAGTTTTATCATTGGAGTTTTAACTGGAATGTGGAGATGGAGGATCTGACACACCAACACTATACGGTCTTCTAGAATTCGGGCTATAAAAATGAAAATGATTCTATCTCTAAAACATTCATCGTCCCATTATACCAGATGCTTATCGGGGATGACCCTCCATGCATGTCAAAGAGGGCCATGGATATTGTCATTAAAGTAGCACATTGGTTCCCAATCCAAGAGGGAACATTTATCAGAGTCTTCGGTTTGTAAAAATCCCCTCATCTACTTTATAGGTTTTTCATGGACAAGTTATTGCTGCAAGAAGTGTGTTACCAAATGAAAACCAATTTTTAAAATACGTTGAGAAAAGGGAATAAGAAAGCTTGGCCTGCTTTCCCTCTCACCATTGGAGCATACACCATTTAAAACTTGAAATAAGTTGAATCAGAAGCTGAAGAGATGAAGGGGTTCCATTTTTTTTCACTGAACTACTAGACCTATGACCCCGAGAGAATGGTATCATCCCATTGCAAGAAGGCCAACTTCAATTGGTAATACCATCACACCAAGTAGCCCCAAAGAGATAAGGTTAGAAACTGGTATAATGCAAACTAGAAGCTTAGCCCAAATGAGCAACTAGAGGGTGAGGATGAGCAGTCCGGAAATTCTCAAGAAAATGTAAGTTTACAAGAAAGGTCAACTTTATTTAAGAGAAAGAAGAAGCAATAAAAGGCATCAGGGAAGCTAAATAAGAAAAAGGGTAAAGAGATAGAAGAACCCCTGAGTAGCAAAGATGAATGGGAAGATGATGAAACATTAGAACAATGAAATGTGAACTTATATATACAAAAAAAAGAACTCAAGAGGAAAGAGAAGAACTTAAAATATCACGAAAATTGAGAGACCATTAGCCCAAGAACCAGCTTAAGAAGAAACAGGAAGAAGAAGATGAGGGGAATAAGAAGAAAAAGGAGGAGGAACAATGGAAAATACAAGAGGAGGAATAGAGGAAGGTCGAGGAATAAGAGAAGAAAATATAGGAATATAAAGCTCAAGAAGAACACAAAAGAGAAGATGAAATCAAGAAGAAACATGAAGAGGAAGAGCAAGAAAAGAGAAGCCTGGAGGAGGAAAAAAGGACAAAGGAAGAGGAATAAAATAGAAAACAAGAAGAGGCCAATAAATAAGCTTAGGATGCATTTAAATAGCAACAAAAACTCAACAAAAAAGTAGAGATGCCTCCATTATATCTTCCTCCATTCACCCCCATCACTGGAGGACATCTTCCTCTTAGAGAGTTAGGCATCCCAAATGAGGCAAAAGAAGAGGTTTTGGACTTGACCACGCTCACCTTCGATCAACTTAGCCACAATATCATTTAGGAAAGGATGAAATGTTATGCTATGAACACTATATATCCTTTCTCCATGACAACATAAAAGTAAATCATCCTAGATACCACGGTGAATCCTAAGATGATCGCTTTGGCAGGGACCACTTTTGTGACTACAATTGAGCTAAATTTTGGGAGAATGAGCAACTAGATCTAGAGCTTCAAGGAAAGATATATGCATATGAAAAAAGACCTACAAAGGAAGAAGAAGAAAAGAGGAAACTAGAAGAAGATGTTGGAATAATGATTGTCGTTAGACCAAAACCCGTAGGCATTAGTCTCCACTACAATCACCAGAGTCAGGATCCACGAGAGGTGGTTAGTCCATGTCATGAAACACACAATGAGCATTGAACCCAATGTCCAACAATCTCCCCCCCAACACGAGCTGGGTAAGTTTCCAACTTGACACCTATCGCTCTGATACCAATTGTTGGAATAACGATTTCCGTTAGACCAAAACCCACAAGCATTAGTCTCCGCTACAATCGCCAGAGTTAGGATCCACGAGAGGTAGTTATTCCATGTCATGAAACACACGGGGATCGTTGAACCCAATTTCCAACAAAAGAGAACATAGGACTTCACCTCGCTCATTCAAGCATGAAGGAATTGCAGGCATTGATAAAGGAAGAAGCTGGAACCCTGAGAGGAGCCATGGTAATGGTTTATGAAGAAATGATGAGGTTGCATCTTAAAGAAGCCCCTATCCTAGCTATTCAAACTGATACTAAATAAAATTACTCCATGATGAAAGAGGTCGTTACAACTCTGGACAATATTCATGAATGGACTAATAAGTATCCTTTGGCACTGAAAACTCTCCCAAAGAAATATTGGATATAATAATGAGAGGAGATAGATAAGGATGTTGATAGAGTATTTCCTCGTACAATCATCTTCTAAGTGGGTTGGAGTCAGTGGTTTATTTCCATGGTGTCCCTTCAATCAGAGTAGTTAGGTTTGTAAGGAAGCAGGAGGAGGTCTTGCAATAAATCCATACATTTCTCGACCCGTTCAGGAAAACTTCCAATTCATATGATTTTTAGGTCACAAAGGAGAGAATTGCATTATGTGGTATATCTAGTGAGAATGTACATGAAGTTAGTAACCTTTTCCAATAAGATCAAGGTCAAGAAATTTACTCTCATTCTGGATGCCCTCGACTGCCTCCATATACACGGTGAAGAAAAACCAAAGCTAGCCCTGATAGTTTCTGAATACAAGCTCTAGAAGACCTACCTCATAGAGTGTCTACACATGGAGGTCCTATAATTGTCAATTACTAAGTTATTAGGGTATAATTAGCTCATTGATGTTGTATAGCAAGATAGAGTAGAGTAGCACATAATAGGAATTTGACGATTCATGAGGAAGTCTAAAGGTCATAGGGTAGCTCAAAGGTCATGAGGAAGTCTAAGAGTCATGGGTAAACCAAGATTCACCCTATGTTCTATAAATACACCCTCATGGCATACTGTAAACAAATTTTTTCTTTGGACTGATTTTGAGATATATTGTTTCAAGAACTTATGCTCTTTTAATGAATGCAAGGAGTAATAGCATATTTCCACTATTGAATTCGATGAAAGTATTTTGTACTGTGGTGATATGAATATTGTCATCTTAATGAAATGGAAGTTACTTTGAGTTTTGTTGCACTCTTCCCTCATGTATCTTCTGGGATTATGAGTTTCCTTGCAAGACATGGATGGTATATGATATGTTGACCTTATTATTATTTTGGTAAACTTCTTTATTGATATTGGCATTACATCATTGTGGATTGTGCTTTTTTTGTGGTTTAATTTCTTAACTGTTGTGAACTCATTCTCGGTTGTTAATTTTATCATTAATTACGTGTGGTCTTATTTAAATTTTTGCTAATGATTATTTTCTTAAGATTCATGCTTTAAATTTCATTCTTGCTATTCATGGTATTCATTTTATGAGGCACTCATCAATTACTCGCTTGTGTTTGTCAGATATTATATGTTATTTTAGTTGATATTAACCTCCTTTTTTGAATCACACTTCAACCAACAAGACAGAATTCGGGCCTACATATCAGATGGGATCCCTAAAACAAATGGTGTAGAGTCTAATTGGGATTCTACACCAGGGAGAACCCCTTGTTGTTGGTGGTAAATTCCAGCTCGTCAACATGTCCTTTTCTGGACAATTTTTTTATTGTATTCATTGATGACATATTGTTATATTTTAAGAATGAGGAAAATCATGTCGAACATTTAGCGGCAGTGTTTAGATTGCTAAGAGAGCATCAGTTGTATGTTAGTATTAGAAAATGTAGTTTCTTTCAGACAGAGGTATATTACTAGGGACATTTTGCTTCCAAGGAAGGCATAACAGTAGACCCATAGAAGATAAGGGCTATCATGGAGTGGGAAAATCCTATGAATGTGGATGAGGTAAGATCATTCATGGGGTTAGCAGGTTACTACAGGAGGTTTAGGAACTTCTCTCACATTGCATATCATATCATGTCATTACAGCGAAAAGGTAAAAAGTTTGAATGGAAAGAGGAATGTGAAATTTTTTTTGAGCAGTTGAAACGATTTTTTACACATGCTCCAGTGCTAAAGATTGCAGTTTCAGATGGATAATTTGTGGTATGCACAAATTCTTGCAAAATGGGAATTCATGGATTTCTTATGCAAGAAGGAATGGTAATGTGCTATGAGTCACAGAAATTGAATGAGCACGAGAAGAATTATCTGACACATGATCTTTAGTTGGAAGCAATCATTCATGCATTGAATATGTGGAGGCACTATATTCTTAGTAGGAGATTTGTGTTGATGAGCGATCACAACAGATTGAGGTATATATTTTATCAATTGAATCTGAATTCCAAACAAGCTAACTGGTTAGCTACAATCAATGATTTTTACTTTGAGATCAGGTACATTAAAGGTAAAGAGAGCAAAGTTTTAGATGCTCTTAGCGGGTAGATATAGGTAAACCACATGGAAACTATGAGTTCTTATGGGACATATCTACATGATTAGATCTTACAGATAGATCAGTAGGATAATAGGTACATGGAAATTAGGCACATTTACAATAGATTACAGGTAAAAATATAGGTACAGGTGCACAGGATGTGGACTATCATCTTACAACGGATGGATTGGTCGGATTTAGGGACAGGATATATGTGCCATTTGATAGTGAGCTAAATAATATTTTCTTGAGATAGTTTCATGCAAAACCCTATTCAGGTCACCCAGGATATTAGAAGACATTGAAAATGGTGAATAATTTCTACTACTAGTCTAACTTGAAGAAAGAAGTGGCATACTTTGTGGTGAGATTCTTAGATTGTCAATGAGTTGAAAAAGGTAATGCACTTCGTTCCAGTGAAATCTACTTATTCAGCTAGTGATGTGACGTAGGTGTTCATCATATATGTGGTCAGATTGCATGGTGTTCTAAATAAGATTGTGTCAGACATGGATGATAAGTGTTAGTGTCAGAATTTTCTTTCTACTATCAGTGATCAAAATCACTCGTTTCATATTCATTTTAGGGGTCCCACTTAGAATTCTTTTTATCATTCCACTAGGTCATGCAAAAAATTTACTCACTGATGGTAGCCCTTGTCATGAAACCTCACTCTCCCTAAACAATTCACATTTGTTGGCCCACCTTCATGTCTTGCTGAGCATAAATCAGTCTTGAAAGCTCACTTCACTATGTCACTATATCAGTCAAAATCAACAAGGATTCTGGTCATTCAAGGTCCATTTAGGTCACTAGGTTTCATTTTCCAAGGTTCAATAATACTCCATTTCATCTCAATAAGTTCATAAAAAGTGTGAGAGATTAAACAATGCTTCTTTGTTATTTGAAGAAGATTTTTCAGCATGTAAATATGATTTTTAAAGGTTGTAATTATGGCTTCAAAGTATGATTTTCATACCAAAGAATAATTTTATTCAAACAGAGATGTAATTTATTTTTATTTTTTATTTATTTTTATATACTTTTATGCTCACTATATGTAATAAGTACTGTCCCAAGCTTCCAACTCAAACTCATATGCCAAACTGAAGATCAGCAAAGTCAAAATGTAAAGAGTGCCAAACTCCAGCAAATCAACCTGCAAAGAAGAAAATCAAAGTGAAAAATGTATTCAGCAAAGTTTTCAAAGGTGAAATGAAACATTAGAAAAGTGGATTTTAAATCAAAAGATCAATTTCATTCAAGTGTTAAAGAATTCATGACATCAAATTCAAACCCATTTGTCTCCTAACACCATTGAGCACACTCCAAGAGGGAAAAAGTTTGAGTGTATAGGCGAAAATTTGCAAAAAACAGAGCAGAGGGTGCACTTGCTTCTGCGAGGGCGCACTTCCTTTTGTGAGGGCGCACTTCCTTCAGTGAGGAAGAACTTCCTTCAGTAATGGCGTGCTTCCTTCTACGAGGGCACACTTTACTAGAAAATCCATAAACTCATTCAAATTTCAAACAAAATCGCTTCCTAAGCTTCAACAATGTTCTCATCGACCTCCACCAAGTGAGTGAAAGCTAATTCCATCAGTTATCCTCTCCATCAAGTTCATTTGTTGGGTGTTGTGAAATTTGTTTTAGAATTTGGTGTTTAAATAATTTTAAAACCCTAGTATCTCCCATTTCACTCTTAATTCCCAAAATTGCATCTCCCTACACCTTCATACCCTTCCTACATTGCAAAATACCCATTCCTAAACCCCTGTTTTACAAATTCCCTTTCCCTAACCCTTTTTCCCAATACCCTAAGACCTAGGTGCTACAACTACCTAGGATCCTAATCCCAAACCTGTAAATAATTTCCTCATCCTAAATTCCACCATATCACTACTCCCTATCCCCTTTCCCATTTCATAAATCCTTAGCACCATCTCCCTCAATTTCTATTTCCCATTCCACATTCCTAAGACCACTTTCCACCATCATCACACTTCCCTAGGGTTTTGAATTGAAAACATTATGGCAAAAGAAGAGAAAATACCATACAGTGAGGGAGAATAAACAGAGGCTACAAGGCCACTTAAAGGGGGAAGAATACTCAAACTTGAGCCAACAAGTACTAGATAACTTTAGGAATCTCCTATGGCAGTGACATGTTTCAAAAAAATTATGTGTTTTGAGTTTTGTGAGCGAATTCAGAGGGTCCAACACCATGCCATCTTGACCCGGCTTTTCATATCCAAAATCCATGACAAAGAAGTTACTCTAGATGATGTCACCTTTAATGTGTCAACTTCCATCATTTCAGCTGCCACCAGGATCTCAAATGTTGGGGATAAATGGTTCGAGCACAGTGAATTGGAGGAACACTACTATGAGCCTTTCATGAAACCAAGATATATTAATGAGAAAAAGAGGTTATTTCCTTTTTCCTACCTCCTGGAAAGATATGCACCAATGATGAATATAATCATGAAATACTTTTCATGTGAAGGTATATTTTCAAGACTTTATACCTATCACGTCTGGCTCTTAATTCATTTCACTAGGGTAAAGATGCTCAACATACCCTACTACATTTTCTAGAGAAGTGATAAGATGGAATTTATTGTCCAGAAAAGGGAGTATAAACATCAAATGAGAATTCTTTTCCATCATTCCCTTATCAAAATCATAGTCCTCCATCATCTCAATGAACTAAAAATTGCAAGAGTACCTTCATAGCCAATGATATATTCAGAGAGCCATCTACTCAGCATGCACAAAATATGCCTTCATCATCTCAGCCATCTACTACCATCCCTCCATCTTAACCCATAGCACTTTCATCATCATCAGATTAGTCCCCTTCACCCATTTCACCACCTTCATCTCCATTTCATCATGACATTGGATCACCTAGAAGGATTGAGTTCAATGAGCCTAAGAGAGCTAATGTGGTTGAGGTTAAGCCATTTCCAAAATTCTACCAGATAGGTCAAAGGCATGTGTTTTCTCCAGACATAGTGGAAGGGACGATGCCTTCTACATCAACAAAGTAGGTGGACAAAGGCAAAGAAAATGTGATTGAGGCAGAAATTCAACCAGAGGTTAGACATGAAGAGGACCTCCATGAGATTGAGCATGATTTTGAGCTTGTTGACCTAGGTGAGGAGGATGATGATGAAAAGATCAACATAGACATCAAAGGAAAGGATTCCAATATTAGAGATCTCCAGACTAATCTTGACAGGGCCAAGTTTGTCATAAACTTCCTTGAGCAGGAGAATAAGCAGTTGCAAACCAAGAAATTAATTGATGAGGTTAAGTATATGAGACCCTATAGAAGCATGGTTTGATTAAATAAAAATAAGAAAAATCACCAAGAGGTGGGCCTAGAACCAAAGGCTTAAAAAGAGCCTTGGAGCTTGAAATACAAAGACAAGGAGAGACAGTTGATGAAGTCATCCTTGATGATCAATTCTTGGAGATGATCAAAGAGGAAAAGGAAGGATGGCTTCAAGCCATCAATGGCCACTTGGAGAAGTTGTTAAAGAATTCTAGAAAGGAAAACAAGATTCAAAGGAGAATGGCCAAACACTATGCCAAAAGAGAAAGAAATAAAAGGGAAAAACTCAAGGTAGAAAATGCAAAGATTGAAGCCCTAACTCACCAAGAAGAGAAGAAGAATTTGGATATACTTGTAGAGGCTTCACTCCAAGCCTAGCCACCTCACCAGAAATCTCTCCACCAATTTTGAAGCCCTTTGACCCATTTTTGCAAAATCTATGTTTTTCTGTGTATTCCTGAACAAGTTCATATCAACAAATTTGTCATATGTGCAGCACCCTAAGCGTTGCACAATTTTTTGAGGAAATTTTTGAGGAAAAGGAGACCACCAGTGGATTCCTAAGGAAAAATACATCTAAGAAAACCAATTTTCCAACCCTATTTTGTAGATTTGGCAGGTCAAAAGGTTAAAAAACTAGCTAAAAATCATGTTTCTGCCCCTATTTTGGCCTAGGCGCTGTGCACAGAGCAATATTGGGAGAATGAAGTTTTGACGGATAAAATCACCGTCATTTTGAAAACTAGAGACATATTGGGCCTTATTTTGACACCTACAAGTCAGTCAAAATCAGCCTTGAACCGGTAGGGCACACTTGACACAGCGAGGGTGCATTTGACAGAAAAATGATGCACCTGACCATTTGCTGATTTTTTTTTAAATTTCACTGTAATTTTGACTTTATCTCCAAAATTGATGTTTCCACCTATGTAATTGAGGATTTAAAATGTAATTTTTTTATGGATAAGTTACCTACGGGTAGATTCATCACATAAAATTTTTCATTAAGTCAAGTGAATCAGTGTGAATGTATTTAAGGAGGAGTCACTTAGATCTCCCTATACTCCAGCTTTAAGTTCGGAATTTTGTGGATCTCTTCCTCACCTCATGGATTCGACCCTTGGGGATGATTGAATTTTGTTTTGATGCTTATTTAGTCCCTTTCTTCACTCATAGCAAGGGTTGGAATTAGTTTTCGATGCTAGCTCATTGATCAAGGACTATTGTACTCAGTTTGGCTAGTTAATAAAGAAGAGTTGCAGCTATTTTCGGGATACATGTGGTATGATGTTTATCATTGTTTTTCCTTCAATTTCATATGTTAGAATGTGTTGTATTTATTTTCATTACATCTTTGTTTTATGATCTCTTTCAAGTTGATAGGAAAAACACATGCTTGCTCTTGCTTTGTTTAGGGAAAGTTATCATAATTTGTCCATTTTCCTCTATTTAGGAAGAATACATCTCCCATGCTCTTCCTAGCTCCTCATCAGTCTAAAAGCCATATCATCACAATTATATTAAATTTTTAAGCCTTATGCCTACCTTTCCCCATTGAATCTCTGCAACCCTATCTCATTTTCCATGACCTAGCTTCCTTGACCATACTTTCATCGAGCAGCCTAACCAAAATCAATTATCAAAACCCCGAAACTCACACCTTTGCTAAAATCCTAATCCATTCATCCTCCTAGGCTATGCTTTTGGAGAGATCCCTCTCCAAATTGGTAGGGCTAGCTACTAAGTTAAAAGGTTGGCCTGTGGTTACCTCTATTGGGATTTCTTCCTCAACCTTAGAAATCTGGCAGAGTGATAACACTATGTTCACTTCTGAGTTTTGGAAGGAGTTGTTTGTAGGTTTAGGTACAAATTTTGGCTTCATTACAACCTATGATATGCAAAAATATAGACAGATAGAGAGGGTCAACAAGATATTGGAGGACATGTTAAGGATGTATGTGATGCATCATCAGAGGATATGGTAGGAGTACCTTATGTTGGTTGATTTTTCTTAGAACAATGGATGCTAGGAATCATTGAGGATGAGTCTGTTTGAGGCATTGTATGGGTGGAGTTGTACTACTCCCATTAGTTGGAGTGATCTTTTGAACAAGATATTGATTAGGTCGGATATGTTGGCAGAAATGGAATAGGAAATGCAGGTAATCAAGAAGAATGTAAAGATAGCACAGGATAAAAAAAAAATTTATGTGTATCGGAACATGTTGTCTAAGGAGTTTCGTGTTGGGGAACATGTGCACTTGCACATCAAACCTAGGAAGAGGTACTTAAGGATTGGATCATGTGTGAAGCTGACACCTCGGTATTGTGGACCTTTCAATATTCTTAAAAGGATTGGACCAATAGCCTATTGACTTGAACTGCCTCCGACTGTGAAAGTACATGATGTTTTCCATGTTTCATTACTTAAGAAGTGTGTTAAAGATGTTGATCATGTGATTGAATGGCCTATATTGCAGGTGGATTCAAAAGGATAATTACATCTGGAACCATAGTGTATATTGCAGATAAATATGCTCATGCTCTATAATATCCCAAAAGGGAGAATGCAGTAATACTTCACACAATATAATAACTTATAGCAAGATAAAAAATAAATCTTAAGACAACATCAGAATTTACAGAGAAGCTGAGCCATTTTATTAGGTTGAAGAAGAATCAGTTACACCATATACAAAATATGAGTAGATCTAGCCAAAGAGATGGTCTATAAGTACTTAGAAAACAAGCTACAACAGGTACAACGTAACTAGAGAGATACTGAAGCAAATACTGCGTTATCCCTTTAGCAGATTATGAGCATATAGTTGCGGGCTGAAAAGGGAAATATAGATCTACTCAAATCTGGAGCTCAGATGATGCCAAGATTCAAGATCTGGCGAATGTGATGGATTCCCAAGATAACCCAGAAAGGATTTTCCAGATCTGCGACTTTGGAAAAATCACCTCCCTAGGGTTTGATCCTTGATCTGCTGGGAAATATAGATCTAAAGCTAGATCTAACAAATATATGGCTGAAATATGATATCAGATCAGATCTAAGCTTGAAGGGTTGATCCCTTCTTCATATCTATGAGCTAAGAGCTCTAGATCTAGCTTCACAATCCTCCAATGATGATTACAGCTGCTGCAACACATCTACCTCTAGAAACTATGTTGTGAGGGAAAGAGAGGCCTTCTTCCTACTGAAAAATGTTGCAATAAAATCCAGGCTGATGGAAATAATGATGGAAATGTGAGGGGATGATCCCTCATAGGATTTCTAGCTAAAATACTAGCAACTTCCTTCCTCCCTTTTGATCTGCGGGATAGACAGCGTAATTCCTTACGGAAGTACTGCTATTGGGAGGTTAATAACCTCTGGCCTGATGCCATATCTTCAATGAAGCTCTAGGAAGCTTATATTTAAGCCCAAGTTGATAGAAATAATCCTTCACTAGTTCTCCAACTGAAGTACTGAAGACAACTTCCTCCTTCCAAACTGATCTTCAGAAATTTGCAATTTTTGAATACGATTGTTCTGCAGAAAGTAGGAAAAAGAGATGGAACTTAAAGCCTAATGTATAATGAATTACAATCCTCTTTCTAGAGCTGCTCTAAGAAAGAGGTGTGATTCCCGACAAGGAACACCCTGTGCTAAACAACACCTACAATCTCTGCTAAACAACCCAAGAAAGCAGTGGAATGTCACATGACAATTCTAGATCTGAAAAGATATTACATCAAGAAATAATCAGCATGCCCTCATCCTTGCCTTCATCTTCTTTAAATAAAATTTGAGCCTTCCCAAGCCTTGGCGCTCATCTAGACGGCGATGTCACATGTGGACAAGATCCTTCAAGTTGGACGGTGTTGTTTGACCAAATCAACCATCATGTCTAGGTGCAATGTACACCTTCCATCAAGTGTGCCTTGTTTGCACAATGTTCTCCATCACTTAATCATGAATGTCCCATGATCTTTGAAATCTTCAAGATCTTAATTAACTGAATCATCTCTGTTTGATCCTCTCAAGATCTTAGTTGACTAAATCAACCTCCATGATCTATCTCATTAATGAGACAGGTTCTCCAATTTCATTCACATTAGTAGTTTTTGAACTACCTTTTTATGCAGATCTAGGCTAAATTAATCCACATTCACACACACAAAAAGGGATATTTATTCATATTGAGGATTGCGGGCCCCTCTACCCTTTTATTTACTTAAGTCATTAAGAAAATCAAGGACTCTAATATTCCAAATATGATGTGAAAATTCGGGAATATTATAGTCCCCCATGGAAAAATGTTGCTTGTCCTCAAGAAACTCCAAAAGTAGATGCAAGGCCATCTATTCCCTCCCAAATGGAATCCACATAAGGAAGGCTTCCTCCATTTTCTACAATATGTTATGTATGTTTGGTTCCAAATTTGTCTATTAAAAGCATAAAGAATGACCTCCAGCTGTTTGGTTAGATGTCCTCCTTCCATCATGAAGTACCAAGTGAAAACCATATGATGTCCAACATCATCATCAATACATGAGGTGCATAAAATAAGGTGGCTCTCTTCAAAAAGGAAAATCCCCATCACACAATACATATCTCCATCCCATGTTTCATGAATTTGATTAAGCATTGATATGCTCTCATACTTAGCCCTGTTGGCCTTGTTGGATCCAAGCATCATTCCAATGTTATGAAAAAGAATAAGGAAAGGAGATATATGGGTAGACAAAGATGTCAAACCATATTCTCCTAAGAGTAACCATCGGAGTAAGGCCCTTTGCTGCCATCCTCCATCTCCTTCATGTAAGATGGACAAGCCAAACTCCCCCAAAAGCAACCAAAGCAACAAGACATCTTATTGCTTTCTCTCCTCCTCATGTGCATCATGAAGGAAAAACATACTAATGGACATATGGGATGTCACATCAGCCCAATACAAAGAAACATCATCAATGCACATCACAAGAGCATCATGCCAATATTTACCCAAGACAAAACACATAGACATAGGAGACGTCATGTGGTGGCCAATATCTCTCAAGTGAAACCAAAATGAAAATGCCTTCTTTTTTTTCATTCTTTCATTGACACACAAGGAATGAATCATAAAATCATGAGCTATTGGGTGGTAACCATACTCACCCAAGAGTAGCCAGCACAGCCATGCCTCCTTCTTCATTTCATATGTGTTTTTCAAGGCATGGATCAAATAAATAGGAGCCTTTGGGCAGTGAAAAGAACCTCCCAAGGGCAACCAACGTAACCAAGCTTGCTGGCCGATGTAAACTTGCAAGTGGTCATGCAACCCCTTGCTTATCCTCCTCATCGAGTCACCCCAATATGGAAGATGAGTGATGTGCTGCATAATCATGGTATCCTCCCTTTGTAGAATACCATATTCCCCAAACTGATGAAGAACTTTACACTCCATGAAATATTGAAGTGCCCCTCTAATGAGATCTCTTAATGAGACCTTATTCTCATCCATGGCCTTCAAAAACCAATGAGGTCTTGGATCTACTATAGGTAGAAGTCTCACTTTGAGCTGTGAGGTTCTCATTGAGAAAGTGTCATCAAGAAAGGAGAAATTTTATCTCATATCTAGATGTCTACCACTTATCATCTTTACCTCCATTGCTTCATGAGTGAAGCTACCTTCAGAATGCTCCAAGAATAACAGAGCCTCATTATTATCACTACTTCTAAGTGACAGTGTTGTAGATCTGCAAGGTAATACATAAACTATCTCAAAGAAAGGTATAATACTGATCTCATAACCAGTTATTATACAAAGGATTATGCTCATCCCTTCTTCTGAAACTATACACCTCAACTCAAGAGGTTGAATGTAGTTCATCCATGACAAACTAGGATATCTTTTCATCTCCTCCTTGATTAGATCAAGGGTCCTCTGCGCTGTGATATGTTGCTGCTCCAAATCAGCAATATGTTCTAACCCTTGGTTATGCATTGGCCCTGATGGCATGTCCCCATGAGTTTCAATAAGATCTACTGAAAAAATAGGTGATGAATGTGTATTCATACCTTGGATCAACTGATATGTGGGAACCTCTTGACATAACACAAGAGTTCCTCCAACCAAGACAATAGTGCCTCTAACCACTAGTAAGAGAGATGGCTGCTCTTCTTCCAATGTACTGGCGCTGGAATTTTCCTCCTCTTCCTCATGCACCTCCTGAATCATGCATGGGACTCTATGTGTCAAGAGCTCAATACCTCCTTGCAAAGTTGTAAGTGTCTCTTCTCCAGATACAAGTACTTCTGCAGCTGGTAGTGAATGTAGTGACTCCTTGTCCAGAGTGACAAGAATGACATCCTTCTTGTTCTATTTCTCATCAAACTTCTTTCTCAACTTGTGAAAGAAATCTGAATATTTAGTCACCTTTGCATGCTCCATGTGACCAAACCACCAATCATTAGCTCCATCTAAAAGATGAAATGCTTCAATTTGAACAGCCTCTTCTTCAGCTACAGGATGTAGTCTGAAAAATGCATCTAAATCTCTCCTCCAAGCCTTAACAGTGCTTAAGGAAGATCCACCAAATGTAGGCAAATAGAATCTATTATGCCTCTTTCTTGTATTGCTGCTATAGGATCCTCTTTCTTCTTTGATTTTCAAGAGTTGTTGGTGAGTTAGCTTCTCCTTGAATGCTCTACACTGTGCTTTGTACTCTTCAAGATACAGACTGAAAGTCTCATGACTCTCAAGTTCATTCCTTCCTTCACTTCTACACCCTTCACCCTCTTCAAAGAAAGTGGGCATAGTGGACCTATGAGGAGATCTAGGATTCACTGGTTTTCTTATTTGCTGATAGGAAGTGTTGGGGCCTTCCTCATCACATCTTCTTCTTGGATATTCTGTCTGCCTTCCCTCTTTCATTTGATAGACCTCCTTGGAGAGACCTTGCATAGATCTATAGAAATTAGTGGCATAATTTTCTTCCTCCATGATAGATCTCATCTATTTTCTTCTTCTTAGATGCAAAAGATGAAGTGTCCACAATTTGAGCCAAAGATCATGCTCTGATACCACTGTAATATCCCAAAAGGGACAATGCATTAATACTTCACACAATATAAGAACTTATAGCAAGATAAACAATAAATCTTAAGACAACATTAGAATTTACAAAGAACATGAGCCATTTTATTAGATTGGAGAAGAATCAGTTACACCATGTACAAAATATGAGTAGATATAGCCAAAGATATGGTCTAGAAGTACTTAGAAAACAAGCTACAACAGGTACAATGTAACTGGAGAGGTAATTAAGCAAATACTGCACTTTCCCTTCAACAGATTATGAGCTTATAGTTGCAGGCTGAAAATTGAAATGCAGATCTACTCAAGTCTGGAGCTTAGATGATGCCAAGATTCAAGATCTGGCCAATGTGATGGATTCCCAAGATAACCCAGAAAGGATTTTCCAGATCTGTGACTTTGGAAAAATCATCGCCCTAGGGTTTGATCCTTGATTTGTTGGGAAATATAGATCCAAGCTAGATCTAAAAAATAGATGGCTGAAATATGATATTAGATTAGATCTAAGCTTGAAGGGTTGGTCCCTTCTTCAGATCTACGAGCTAAGAGCTCTAGATCTAGCTTCTTAATCCTCCAATGATGATTGCAGCTGCTGCAACACAACTGCCTCTAGAAACTGCGCTGTGAGGGAAAGAGAGGCCTTCTTCCTACTGAAAAATACTGCAATAAGCTCCATGATGATGGAAATAATGATGGCAATGTGATGGGATGATCCCTCACAGGATTTCTAGCTGAAATACTAGCAACTTCCTTCCTCCCTTTTGATCTACAGGATAGACAACATAATTCCTGAAGGAAGTACTGCTGCTGGGAGGTTAATAAATTTTTTCCTGATGCCAGATCTGCAATGAAGCTTCGGGAAGCTGATATTTAAGCCTAAGGTGACAGGAATAATCCTTCACCAGTTCTCCAACTGAAGTACTGAAGACAACTTCCTCATTCTAAACTGATTTTCATAAATTTGCAATTTCTAAATATGATTGTTCTGCAGAAAGTAGGAAGAGAAGATGGCTCTTAAAGCCTGATGTATAATGAAGTACAATCCTCTTTCTAGAGCTGCTCTAAGAAAGAGGTGGGATTCCCTACCAATAACACCCTGTGCTAAACAACACCTGCAATCTCTGCTAAACAACCCAAGAACGTAGTGGAATGTCACATGACAATTCCAGATCTGAAAAGATCTTACATCAAGAAATAATTAGCATGCCCTCATCCTTGCCTTCATCTTCTTTAAATAAAGTTTGAGCCTTCCCAAGCCTTGGCCCTCATCTAGACTATGCTGTCACAACTGGACAAGATCCTCCAATTTGGACTACGCTGTTTGACCAAATCAACCATCATGTCTGGGTGAAATGTACACCTTCCATTAAGTGTGCCTTGTTTGCACAACGTTCTCCATCACTTAATCATGAATGTCCCATGATATTTGACATCTTCAAGATCTTAATTGACTGAATCATCTCTGTTTGATCCTCTCAAGATCTTAGTTGACTAAATCAACCTCCATGATCTATCTCATTAATGAGACAGGTTCTCCAATTTCATTCACATTAGTAGTTGCTCAACTACCTTGTTATGAAGATCTAGGCTGAATTAATCCACATTCACACACACAAAAGTGGATATTTATTCATATTGAGGATTGTAGGTCCCTCCTCCATTTTATTTACTTGATTCATTATGAAAATCAAGGACTCTAATATTCAAAATATGATGTGAAATTTTTGGAATATTACATGCTCCAAAACCGAGCATTCGGACAGGTTAAAGTGCAGTGGAAGCACTTTGGGCCTGATGAAGCTACATGGGAGATGGTGGACGATATTTGGGCCATGTATCTTTCTCTATTCATTGATTGAGAGAATGTCCATGATATATTTATTTGGTATATGCTTGGTAAGAATTTTTGGTATGTGTACATATGTATATGGATGTAAATACTGCCATGAGATGTTGTATAAAGCTCCAATAAGCAGTGTGGTGTCATGTCATTATGGTTATCATGTTGTTATGTTGTCATATTGGTTTGCTTCTCAGCACGCTGATAATTTTAAATATGGAAATGATCTAAGTTATAAAGCTCCATGGGCAGTATTTTTTTCTTTCAATGATATTTTTGGTTGTAGGTGTCGTTGAACACTGAGGATGGTGTTCCCCCAAGGGGGAGGGTTCTATAACATCCTTGGTCAAAAATCCATGTAAAATTTAATTAAGGTAAAACAATACCTTAGCCATGGGACATGTATTCCAAGTTGAATTTTGGAAAATAAACCCTAGTGTGAGTTTTCATATGGTTTATTATGGATATGGAAATTGGAAAAGGCAATGGTTAAGGCTTTGGAAAGGAAAAGTGGCATTTATTGGCATTTATTTATGGAAATAATGGAAAATAGGAGAAAAGGAAGGTGAAAGGTCGCATGTTTCATGTGAGGAGGGAAATGAAGGAAAATAATAAAAAAATTGATGAAATTAGAGGCATCATTAATAAAAATGCTTCTGAGGATCAGTACAAAGACTTTTGTCATTTCAATTTAAAGCTCTCATTCTATTCTCTTTCTCATACTCTTGGACACTTAGAGTTTTCTTGGAGCACTCTTAGAGGAGTTTGGAATACTTGGGATTTGGAGCAAGAAGGAAAAGGAAAAGTAGGAAAGCATAAGGGGACATCAGTATCAACAACTACAATGGGTTTTTCTAGTAGGTACTCAGTTTCATGTATGATTTCTTCACTAGTTTTGACATGCATGGCATATGCATGTTGTTATTTGTTTATGATCTGTCATTTTCATGGATGATTGCCTAGATTGACCGTGGTTTTTCTTAGCCTTTCCATTTCTTGGATAACCATGGTATTATGGGTTTTACCTTTGTTTTCTGGTTGGTTTTCTTATGCCTTTGGTTGTGGGTTGAGTTATTAGTTCCTAGAATCCTTGGTTGGAAAAATTCTCTGGAAGCCCTATAACAACTTGGGTTGAGTTACTAGTCCTGGAAGCCTTGGCTAGAAAAACAGTCTGGAATCCATTTTTGGGTTGAGTTACTCGTCCTAGAATCCCTAGTTGGTCAATTGCTCTAGAATCCCGATGACAGTTGTGGGTTGAGATACTATTACTGGAAGCCCTAGTTGGAATAAACACTATGGAGTCATGGATAGCTTGAGGTAGAGACCAATCTGGTTATGGTTGGTGATGTCTGATTGTGAGGTGGAATAATTGGTCGAGGGTTGAGGTGGTTTGGCCTCTAGAAGCTCTAGTTTGGTTTTGATTGAAGTTTTTTATGATATCTCATATTCATGCTTGGAATATCGCACGAGGGTGACTGGATGATAGAAAGATTTGGTTCAGCCTAGTTTATGGTCAGGTGGTTCGTGGAAGTCCCATATCTGGTCAATCTATGAAATCATCAATAAGAGCTCTCTCTCCTTGGTTTATTATGGATAAATATACTTGTTTTTATGTGGTTTATATGGTTTTTATATCCTTTATATGTTTGTTGGTTATATTCTAGGTGTTACTGAGATTTATGACAGTGATAATGTATGCCTCTCATCATGTTTTGGTTAAAAATTGAATGTAAAATGAATGTATGGGTTAATACATGGTAATGTAGTTATTGTGATGAGGCATCATTGCTTCTTAATGATGCTCAGATAAGTGTGAGACCCCTATGCTCCAGTTTTTTGTTTAAACCTGTAGAATGCATATTTTTGACATGTTTAACGAAATGCTTGCCATGGCTAGTAGGGGTCTAGTTAAGTTCTTGTTCAAGAATTTACATTCATACCATTGTTCTGATGTTATTTTTCATTTCTGAAACTTTGATGGATTTCTGGGAAGTGGCCTGAATCATGGCCCTGAAAAAGTGGCACATAATCCAGAGTTGTTGGCACAGAACTACCCAAAAAATTCCCCAGTCACCTGCATGCCCATGTCAAGTGAGTGACTAAGGCTTTAATGCAGATAAATATCATTTAGTCTCAGGTTTGGTCACCTGGATGGTTTGGGTGGCTCCTGGAGGTTCTGTTACAGGTGTAGAAGGCAAGGTTGTATGTGTTCCATCAATTCAATTTCTACAACTGATACATAGGGAGTTGAACCATATCATAGTAAATCTTCATCACATGTTTACCCTAGTTGGTTGGTTACTTGGGTAGATGTGGGAGGAAAGTGCTATAGGTTGGTAATTGTGTTACAAGAGGTTCATACTCCTGGATTTTTAAGGTTATTTTGTTCTCCTTGGGGCTCAACCGTTGGAGTAAATTTGTTAAAAATATTTGTGACGTCCTTGTAATATTTCTTCTACTAGTTGGGATCATATGAGTATTTTAATGAGGCCTACTTTATAATTCTTGGTTATTCCATGGCTCACAAATCATTCTCAATATTTTTCCCTCCTCGAGTGACTATATGAATATTTGAAAGGAGAGAAATCTCAGGTTCCCTTGGTTCAACATTAATTAAATTGTTTCCCCATTAGCAACTGTTCTCTTCCCATATGGAAATCATCTTTGGACAATATTTTTTTTCATGTGTTTTGACCTTACACTAAGAGCACCAGGTTCTTCTAGGAAGCAAACAGTCTCTTGCATCTTGCCATTCTTGGTCACAATTGTAACATTAGATCATACCTCTGCCTCCTATTCCCCGCCCCTTGTTCCTCCTCCTCCTCATCCTCGAGGAGCATCATTGATCCTGTAAGTAGAACGATCAAGTAGGTTAGATAAGGAATAAAATTCCCTACAATGGTCATTGTGGTGAGTAGGAAATCCACATAAATCGCAAAAAAAAAAAAAATAGGGACATTAAATTACTTCTGTAAAAGTGGATAGAGGTGAGGGAAGCGCCCATAGGTCCTACAAATTTCACAATATTTAGTTGGGGAAGCACCCTACTAATTGGAAAAGGCATGGAACTACGTGAAACCTGCATATAACCATTTCAGACCAACCTACCTCTTATCGTTCTATAATTTTAATATTGGCAAGAATAATCATAAAAGGACAACATCAAAACCGCTTTGGAGTCTAGAATCTAGCCCTCCTAGACTCGGAGAAGGATCTCTCTTTTAGATTTAGCTTTGTTTAATGATTCTTATATTAGGCTAGTGTTAATTATTGTAGGGGTTGCTTTTTTATTGATTTTTTTGCTAGATTAGAATATCTGCTTAAAATAATTCCATTGGGCTATGGAGTCATAACAGGATGGGTTGTTGCATCAAATTTTCAAGATAATTTGCAAGTAAACTACACTTACTGGATCTTTGAAACATAGTGAATCATGAAATGAAAGAAAAATTGAATTCAGTAGTGGTTAAAAAAAAATTAAGTATTTATTAACCAGACTTCAGAGAAAAACATTAATATTGTAAACACAACTAGAATTAAGGTGCTCTATGCAGCAAATCTCATTCTTCAGATTTTGTTTTACAATTAGAATTAAATGATGCACTAAAAGAAATAACAATGGAAAACATTAAATGCGGCAAATAAAATACATAACCAGATAAATATGGCTCGAGAATCTTGCAAAATGGTCTTTTATTATTAATGCTCCAGCTCCAAAAATACAATGCTCCAAAAGAAAATTTTTACTATCTAGGTTCCAACCCCTCATACTAAGAAAAAATAGTATTTAACTAATTCTATAGTGATTTCCGTATCTACATGGGCAATCTATTATTAATTATAGTAATGATTAAAATCTGATTAGTGTGACCACATAGTGGGCATGATGAACTAATTGTGACATCTGGCCTTATTCTCCAAAATATCGTTGCTACTTTCTTTCATATGTTGTTGTGCTGGTAGATTTAGATGATCTGATGCTGATATACTAAGATGATACACTGATTTTCAAAATTGAATGATTCGTTGAGTTGGATGATTTTCTGATGTGCTAGATGTCACCCTTCTTGGTAATCACACAATTTTTCCCATTGTTGTGCATTTGGGATCTTGATCCTGATCATCTTCCTGTATATCTCATCTATTTCTGTGAATTTCACAAAATTTGGCCTTAACACAAAAATATGATTGATTTCATGTTGTATGAATAAATCATTATCCATAGCTTCAAGAAAATATCTTCCTGTCACTGAACCTTTTATCCCTGCAAACTTAGTTGTGTCCTTGGAAATTTATTCTAGGTTTTTACATAATCCTGTCTGGGCATAAGCTTATCATTGATTACAAATAGTGATTGTAACCCTCTCTTGGTTAGTGGCTTGATTCTGTTAAAGAATATACTAACACCAATTTCTAAGTTCTCACACTTTTCTTCTAACTATGTGACCAAACTTTTCTTATTAAGCACCTTCTTGTCTTCCATGATCGTTGTAGTTATATCTTCAACTTCTAGTGCTTCCAATTCAAACATGTCCTTGGAATTCAAAAATATGATAATGTTATTTTTTGTCTCAGGCATATTTGCAAGTTCCTTGCTTTATTTTTCCATGGCATCACTTACCTGTCCAATGAGATCTTTCTATTCAAATTTGATTTGAATAGAAGGTTGTATTTCATTCATGGAATCAACAATTCTTGTCCAAATAATCTATTTTGCCTTGCCAATGGTCTGAACAATGGAATCTTCACTCTCTTCCTTTATCAATTTTTCAATCTGTTTTTGAGCTCTCTGTATTTCAATTTCATGTGCATTATTATACCTTTTCTTCAGATCCTTTAGGGTATTGATTTGTGCTTCTATCTTTTTGATCTCCTGTGATTATATAGTCATGTTCTCTGTGGATTTGGCTAGTTGTTCTGCACCACCTAATGTGATTGTATTTGCTGGAGTAGATGTAGGGATGACTACAATAGGAATAACATCCAATGGGATGATAGCTATTTCTGTTGTTTTTCCTTTCTTCTTGACCAATTTCTCCATCTCTTTCTCCATTTGCTTTAGTTGTTCTGACTGCTCCATTATTAGTTTCATCATTTCTGCATTATGTGCTTCATTCTCCTCAATATATTTTGTTAAAGGGTCTTCGGTAGCTGACATTTTAAGTTGTTTTCTCAGGGCTTCTATGGTAGCGTTCTTCTTCTTCAAGATCTCTTCCACTGCCTCTACATTTGTTGGATCATATCCAATCTTTACCACTAAGTCTTCCAAGGATTTGATTCTAGTATCTTTGGCCAGAGAAGAAATATTTTCCATTTTAACTTGAGATTGAATGTTAGCCAGTGATACATGCATCTTAGATAGGCTCATTGCAGTGCTTGTTAGTGTGGAGGAGATCATCTCTCCAGTCTGCTTGTGCATCTCCATATGGTCTATTGGATGGATGTCCTTGACATTGATTTTGAAAGTTGTATGCTTGAAATCTGCAAATGATTTAGGATGAGATATTTGGGCTTCCAAGAAATCCATTCTCTGAGTCAAAGGCTGATAAAAGCCTGCTTTGTGAACCGTTGGTCTACTTCCAAAACTAATTGTAGGTGATGGTTGTCAATATCTCATTCTTCCTTTTAATTTCCTTGTAAGTGTCATAGATTTTTTCATGCTTTTCCCCAGTAGTAGAAGTCGACGTAGGTGTTTGTAAATTCTCTTGCTGAAATGGAATTGTGGCTGAAGATGTGGAAAATATGGTTTCACCACCTATTGGAGATAAACTTGGAGAATCCTTGATGGTTATAACTGTTTGATGCTCTGTTTTCTTTATTCTGATCAATATCCATATGGATTCTTGATCTTTTTATGTACTTCATTTTGAATTCTCTACTAGATGTATCAGTTTCCATAGCAGACTACTCATCTCTTGGCCTCTTTCCTGTTGTCTCTTTCTCTGTTTTGTTTCCTCTCTCTTCCTTCTCCTTTGCAGATTTCTTTTCTTGTGGAGTAGGAGTTTGTATTCTTGAGGTTGAAATCACTTGTTCTTCAGCCTCCTCCAATGTATTTGCTACCCATTATTCTTGTTTCATAAATTGCTCAATTTCAGGCCTTTGGGTGTGAATATATGGATTTGATTTATTCTCCATCCTTTTCTTGGAGATGATGCCCAATGTGTCATAAGACCAAGTGAAGCTATGATTAAACTTCATCTCTCTCATCATTCTATCGGCCTCCTCTCCTGTTGCTCTGCTATTGCAAATTAAAGGACCAATTTGGGACTTGATCCTATATTGAAATTTATTTTTGGCGGATACAAAGTGTACCTCATATGCATTTATCATCTTCGTGATGTACTCCATGGCAAAGATCCTCATGGGGAGGAACTTTGTCAGCTTGTAAGGGGCCAACTCACACTCATAAATTCTTATCTCTATGTATTTTTGGTACAAGTATCAGTCTTCGGTTCTCACTTGATCTGATAACTGCATGATTCTATTAACATCTTTATTTATCCTTGGTTCCATTGTGCTACTGAGGATGCTCATTGATGGATGCACAAAGGCATCAACAAATATTTTGGAAGTGTAGTCCTTATGTTCCTTCATTAGCATGGTTGTAAAAAATATTACAGATTGAGGTTGGGAGTCTCCATTAATTTTCCTCATTGTGAACTTGAATCTGCTGGCCTAAAAATATACAAAAATGTAAACCAAAATTGAGGTGTATTTAAACACTTCCTCTGTATGAAACTTTACAAATTGTTCATGGATAGCATTAGCTAAGAATTGACTGAAGTTAAACATGATGGAAAACTTGGACTCTAATGAAAGAATGGAAAATAAACCTATCATGGCTTCATCTATCCACTGATCTAAATGATACCCCAAAAAGTATGAAAGGACAATGAAAATGTGTTGGGTCCTATTATGGAAAGTAGATGAGGGATATGGAAGATTATTTTTGGGAAATGGAGTGTCAGTAGCCATGAATAAATCTAGGGTTTTAGCTCTGCTAGAAAAATCCAGCTTTTGGTATAGTTCTCTGAGAGCCTAATAGGAAAATGTATTGTTTCTTTAACAGTAGGGGCTTGCATCATTTTCATGATGGACTGGGCACTGATAGTAAAGATTAATTCTCTATTGGGGATACTACAGCTCTCTGATTAATATCATAGCATGCATGTAATATTCCAAAATAGAAAAAGCAGTAATATAGGACATAAAAATGGAAATAGTAGTGAAAATAATTACATCAAGATATGAGACCACCAATATGGAGCTATTTTATTCATTATATCAGCAAAAAAAATGTGCAATATATTGAGGCAAAAATAATACAATGTAAACAAACAAGCCTCCCATGATCAAACCCTCTCAAATGTGAGATGTTGCTAATATAAAAAATGTCGGAGAGTTGCCACAGCGCAGTCAAAATGAACATAACTACAACAATATATCATACAATGATGTATAAATATGGATATATGCCTCAAAAGATACTATACATTAAGATCAAGGCTCTATATCAACCTTCCAAAACAACCCAAGAGGGTTTCCGGAAAACACACCAAAATACAAATGTGAGCTACAGCCCTAGGTCTGAAGGTTTAATGCAACAAAATAAATGGGAAGATATGGACGAAGCTGATGTAGAAGTATGTGGCTCTCCTCCAATACATTATTTGAGTGAAAGACTAACCCCTCCACTGAAGATATAACTCCCCAAATGATGTACTAAAACCACCCCTGCAACTCCTCCCTAAAATAACGCAATCCAAGACTGAAACTGCGCTGTAAAGGATAATAATAACTTGGCCTGGTGCCAAATGTTGCAATAATTCTCAAGGACCTCCTTTACTGGCCTCCAAATGGAATTAAACCTTCCTCCACTGAAACCTAGCTCAAAAATATCCCAAACCAACCCTTCACTGCTACACCCTCCAACACAGCACAACCCTTTGCAGAAACTGTGCTATAGAAGAAAGATGTAGCTTGGCTTGACGCCGAAATGTTTAAATGTAGCCCAAATACTTCTCCTAAGTGGGAACTGGAAGTCCCTGGAGGATGAAGTTGGGATTCCCGCTTGGGAACACGCTTGTGTTAAACAACACTGCAGTCTCTGCTAAACAGCTGAAGAGAGAAACAAGCCATACAAACCATAAACAAAATAATAATCAACTCATGCCTTCTATGGCTTCCATCTCCTTTCTTATATGCTTGGTTAGCTTCCTCACCTTGGGCCCCACTCATTAAATCCACTACTCCCATGCATGGAATCTCCCTCAAAAACTACACTTTCCCTCAATGATAATCCATTCCTCCATACTGGCCTTATTGATTTGGTCAAATATGACCCATTCTACATGCTCCATCCGCTTTTCACACATAAGGGTGCTTAATCCAGCTACTTAGAGGACCTCCATTCACATTTGGAGTGATTGTATTCCTACTAAGGAGATTTATGGGTCTCCTTACCCTCTTATTCTTTTAACTAAGAAGCAAAAACAAAATTTAATATTCCAACTAACTAAAAGCTAATTGGGAATATTACAGTCCTCCCCTCCCAAACGTTGCTTGTCCTCAAGCAACTATAAAGGTGAGTGTTGCAAGTTTTCTCCTCCTTCCTTTTTGACACCATCATGTGATAAGCTCTCCTCACGAACCAAGTGTCTCCTAATCAATCCATCCTTGAAATTCTCCTCTGAAGTATCCATGAGAGGCATATCCCAAATGCTCAAGTTAACCAAATGGCTCCTCCTATAAGGAAATGAGAGGTCTAATGTAGTGATCATGTGATGTTCAATGTTCTCCCTAAATCATGAGGCATAAGAAATGGGGATAATATCCCTCCCAATGGGCACATTCAATCCATGTGTCATCCCCCAAAATATGTGTACAACAATGATAAGAACAACATCTACATATGGGATAAAAATCAAGGATACATAAGCTGCCATATGAAATATCGGATGAGGATCATAGTCCCACATGCGGAACCAATGCAGTATGTCTCCTAAATGCCTCATAACATGATATAATAAGTGGTTTTCCCACCACTTGTTTGCTTCCACAAACCTCTCACAAGCTTGGAGAAGGTGAATAATGTTTGGTTCCAATGGATTACACCCTAAATATTATATCATCTCCCTAAAATCTCCTAGGGAGTGGCCATGCTCAACACTGCTTATGGCCCCAAGTGGACCATGAATTTTATAAGGAAGAGTGCTCCCTCTTGGAGCAATGAGTTGTACATGAATGGTAAAGGAACACAAATACTCATCTAGTAAATCATGATCCTTACCATATACCTTGATCAAGCTAGTGGAGTGGCTCATAGATGGGCCTCCTCTCATCCCCAATGAGGAAAGAAGTGGTTCTGATAACTCTATCAAATATTTATGTCTCTCCTCCATCTGCAAATAATCCATGCATCTCTTAATATGCTAATGTGTCTCTTCTTTGAAGCCCTCCCAAGTGAATCCATCCATAATAGTATGATATGCTTTCATGGAATAAGTATGGCTGAAGAGAAAATCCTCATGTGCTGCATGTAGTAGCTTCTCCTTGAGCTTAAAATATCTAGTCAAGAATATTCTACTCTGATAGTAGATGACCCCATCTCTCACTATATATCTCCCATATGAATATTTTTCATCAATTATCCTACATGCAAAGAGATCCTTAGAGTATTCCACCAACAACTAGGATCTCTAATAAGGATCTATACTCCATAGTGATAGTGTTGTTGATATACCATGTAAATAATTTGTCATGTGGTTGCCCCCTTATTTGACATCTCCCATGCCAAAGTCACATATCGAGATACTGCTATTCTTCCTCTGCTTCTCCTCCTGTAGCTGCTCATGCTCAAGGAAAGGTTGAGCATGAGCAGCTTTCTCAACCTTTAAATATGTCATGTGGTTTCCCCCTTCTTTGACATCACCCATCCAAAAATTTCTGAGTTTGGCCAATGTATGCATGGGTGGTTAGCAACCTCTATCATGTGTGGAAGATTTCTCCCCAAGTGGGAGTATCTTCTGAGCCTCCAAAGCCAAGGAGTGGTCTCCTTGCACCATGATGGTGCCATTCTCCATCCCTGCAACATCCTCTCTCAGCACAAGATGTGGGGTGAGAGTGGGTAATAATGATATTGGGAGAATGTATCTCTCCTCCTTGAGCCTACCCAAGACTCTCTACATTATGTCAAGTCCTCTCAATGTTCCCACTCCTCCTGGATCTATGAGTGGTGCAACATGTTGTGAGACATTTCTCACCAACTCCTGATTAGGTGGCCTCCTAAGTGGAATGCCACTAAATAGTAATGTCTCATGCGCCAAGGTCATCTGCATAACTGATAGGATTGTTAGGCCCTTACTTCCACTACACAAATCCAACTCTATTTTCTATGTAGAAGCTGTATGAGAGGGATAAGTGTGCATGCCCCTAATCATCTGATGTTCTCCATTCTTTCTATTCATCCACTCCATATGCAGAGTCTCCCAATCTGTGGTGACCTTCTGTTGGAACAAGGTCCCCTAAAGCTGTGAATTTTGTACTATTTTGTATATTTTTGGTAAATATTAGTCTAACGCAAGGGTTTTGGGGTGGTTCAAAGCCGTGAAAGCATTGTAATGGGTCAAGGGTAGACCAAGAGTCTGCAAACCGTGGTTTGCGGACCATTGGAAGCATAGGCTAAATCGATATAAATAGATGAGAATTTTGAGTCTTAAGGTAGAGAAGAATTAAGTCGGATGCTAAGTGTAAATTATTAGATCTGTTGTTGGGTCGTTAGGGTAAGTACTCCTGCTGTTTTTCTGCAGAGAGATCCTCAATCCTGATATGTGCGGGCCCCGCTGGCTATGTGCGCAGGCTGTGTCGGATTGTATTGGGTTTTTGGATGCGAATATATGTGGATATGGTTGAAGTATTTCTATGTTATCTGATCTAATGTATTACTGTTGATGTGAACAATTGGATATGTTGTGAATATTTTTGGTTATATGTTTAAGCTGCGAATCTGTCTATGTTATGGTATAATTGTAATATGTTGATAATGTGTTATGATAATGTGTGCTGATAACTGTTGATGTGCACGTGGATGCAAAGTTATTAACTAGATATGTGCATGATAATAGCTCTGTATATTATGATTATATTGTTGACTACCCTGCGAATAGATCTATCTGGTATGAAACTGATAGGTTGCGAATGTGGATCTTCTTTACTTACCTACTCTCTCTCAGTGTGTGGAAACCTGGTTCCAGTACCCTCCCATACTGCTTCGGGTGATACTTTGGCCTACGCAAGAAGGTCACTGCCGAAAGGGCCAGTAGTATAGGGTTTTGTTGGAAAGCCTTAACCTCCAAACCTAGGTTAGGACCCCTCGAGCAAACAAATGGTTCTGTTGCCGGGATCGGGAGCATTTTGAGAGAGGGATCGGGTAATTCCAAGATAACATTGGAAACCTAAGAAGAAATAAATTGAAGAGTGGTTTGAAAAACAAGTTCAGGAATTTGCGATAAAAGAGAATCGTAGCACAAGGTTGATGGTAGAGAAGTGGAAGAATAAGAATATTTTCACAGAGATCTACAAAATTTTCTTTGTGACATTTGTGACCGAGCTTCAGGAGTGGCTTGCAAGGCTCATAGATGTCCAAAAGTGTTGGAAGGACGAACGGGTCACGCAGTGGACTCTAGAGTTGATCCAGTAGTTAGATAACACTGATAACACCATCACTTGTATGGCATATCACTGGGTGGATAGTGTTCTAGGAGGATTTGTGATGGAATTTGTGATCGATCAATTTGTGTCTTATTCTGAGGTAGAATGGAGGTTCTTCAAGGGTTTTTGGGGTAAGTTTCTAAAAATCTTACCATTATTGATTAAGATATTGCTATGTGAAAAGAGCATTTTGTGTGGTCATACAGATTGAATGAGCTCCAATCAGAGCGAGGGTACAACACGAAGTGGAAAATAATACAGAACCAATCAAGAAGGAGATAGATTTGTCTACAGTCCAGTAAGGGATTTGGCTATGCATAGCCCTCCAACTACACAACTTTCAAATAATCATAGGGGTAAGAACTCACCCGTACTTCCACCACTAGAAGATAAGATAGCCTCGCACATGAAGCTACCTACCTTTAAGGGTATAGGGGCCGAATATATGGATCAGGTCTGGTTTGTCACAGAGTCGGTATGGACCGTGCAAAATTTTGCCAACGATGCTGTGAAAAGGGCACAGCTATCCCTTGCCTTTGAAGGAAGAGCCCTGGATTTATATATGGCATACATAGCTCAGCATGTGAATGCAACCATTCAGGAGGTTAAGAATTCCCTAAAACAGTAGTTCTGGAAGCCTAAATCCTACTTTCATATAGTGAATGATCTAAAAGATTTCAAGCAAGGACCCTCTGAGTCTATATGGGAAGCTGACCAATGGTTGAAGAAGGTAATCAGAGAAGGGGAATTTCTATATGATGATAGACATCACAAGGAATGGTTCATTGCTATGTTACTACCGCACTTGTGTGTACCTATGGGTCAGCAAGCTATTAAATCACAAGAAAAAGCCTTAGAAATTTCTATGAAGTTGGATGCTGCACCGAGAGATGATACCAATTTGGGAGTATAGAAAATCCAGGAGCAGCTGGGGGCAATGCACATGGAGATCCAGAACCTGCGAAAGGACTGAGGGAAAGAAGCTAGCCTAGACATATGGTGCATACGATGTAGGGTATCTGGGCATACCAAGGATCAGTTCCCACTGTTGGCAGACTACCTACAAGCGAGGGGGCCTAGTCTGTTGCACCCAAGAACAAGTGGAACTATGTTCTGGTGTGATTATTGTCGTGTAGCCGGCCTGCATGATACTAACCATTGCCCCCTACTAGGTGTGTATGTCTTAGAACCAAAGCAACAATGGTGTAGTTTTTTCCGATCTGTAGGACATGATGAGAAGAACTGCCGAAATTATGATTTTATGATAGACCAGGGAAACCTCTATAGGGTATAGTCAGACCCTTATTCACTAATATCCCCCTTAGGTATAGGTGGCTCCCTAGCTAGGGGCGGGGGAGGGGGCTGAGGTGGAAGCGCGGGTAGGGGAAGAGGAAAAATAATCTGCTATAACTGCGGAGAGGTAGGGCACTTTGCGAGGGACTTCCCGAACCTTGCAAGACAATCCTGTAGGTACTATAGACAACTGGACCATGTGATGAAGACTACCTGATTCTGAAAGACAAAATGCAGGAAAGGCAGCAGACACCTACGCATAATGTACAGAGGGTTAAGGCAGAACCTCGAGACGAAGGACCAAGCGTTAATGTCATAACACACAGCAGCATGGCCACTGGGGGAGCTGAGGAGAATCCTGAGGTGGAACCTCTTATCTAAAAAGAAACCATCAAACAAGAAGGTTTGGACTTACAGAAGGAAAAAGAAACCTTTGTTGCATCTCACCAAGACTTTGCGAAGACTGAAGCATCTGCTTCTCAAGCCCTCATGAACCTCAAAGTAGATGAGGTGGTCAAACCATTTTTGCAGGCCTGTATGAAGCTGTTGTGCAACCAAAGGGCAGTAGAAAACCTCCAAGCTTTGATAGATAGCTGCGCAGAAAGAACAACCCCACCCATGGAAGTTAAGGATGTTCAAAAACCATACAAGCATAAGAAACGCACTGGTAAGGAAATACAACTAACCGTGCAAATTGGTGATTATTCTAGACCTAGGCACAGATGAAAATGTACTTCCTAAAAAAACTTGGCAGTGAATGGGAGAACTAAATTTGGAATGGTCCATTATCTAGCTACACATGGCTAATCAACAGAATATCATACCGTTGGAGAGATTATCAAAGATTGTGGTAGATATCGTAGGAGTTAAGGTTTGAGCTGACTACGAGGTCATTCAAATTGTAGAAGATGCGGACCCCTATCCTGCACTCCTAAGATTGGAATGGGCCATAGATATGGGTGGTATCATCAACCTAAAGAAAAGAAGCATGGTATTTGAAAATGAGGGTATGCGAGTGATAGTACCATTAGACCTTGCAGAAGGAGAACGGTATACAAAGACAGTGCGTGAAGAAGAAGATGTGGATCATATTTATAAGTTAACTATGTGGGATGAAGATTAGATCAATCCCACAATGGATGGTGTAATCTGATGGGAAAAGGATAGCGAATGTTTCTCTGATTGTGATAGAGAAATGGAAAATTGGCAGAATCGGTTACATGATGTATCTACGCTGCAATGCCTTAGGATCACCAAGGACTTTCGATGCCTCTCCTCTGAGGTAAGAGAACTGCCCTACCTTGATGGATCTACTAGCATCAAGGAGTTTTTGTGAGAATTTGAAGTTGAGGTTCTGAGAGAGAAAAGGTTATGGGCCCTTAATTTAGCGATGCGCAACACCTACAAGGTGGTGGGACACGCATAAGGGGGCATTCCAGGACTGGGAAGTGTCGGGATATGATGAGCCTACGATTCAAACCTCTGGTTCACTTGCGCGTAAATACATTCCTTGGGCCAGGGGACCCGCACGAACATTTGTTTACCTGGATGGAGAAGTGGTATGACCAGACTACAGAAGAATGGGTTCACCTATTTGTTCATGCCTTGGGACCAATTCCCATCACATGGTACATAGATGTAGAGCTACATCATTGCACCCACTACTGTGAAACATTAAAGTATGAATTTTTTGGCACATTTGGGTTAACCGGGGGCACGGAGCCACTTGATGAAACTCTGCAAGACATAGACACCTTCGTATTTTATGAATCACGCCCCTCCACAGCACTTGGGACACCAACATGGGAAATGCAGATGCAAGATATTTCCAACTGCCGCAATATAGGCATTGAAGAATGCGATGAAGATCCATCTAATGTCTCTATCCTGGAATCGGAGGGCGAGCACGCAGTTGCATGACCCTCGCTACACACTGTCGATGTTATGAAGCCTCTGAAGCTACGAGAAGTCAACATTGGCACCTAAACGCAGCCTAAGTTGGCTAAAATTGGGGATTACTAGGATGATGATACTATGGGCAAAGTTGCAGAGCTACTCACAAAATATCAGGACTTATTCCCGATGAAGTTTTCAAAGCTTAAGGGGACGAGAGGGGACCTAAGGGTCATGCACATCACATTAAAACCAGATGTGTGCCCTGTGAAGCAACGCCCTTATCATTTGAACCCTAAGTATAAACAAAAGGTTAAAGAAGAAATTGAAAAAATGCTTGCCGTAGGCATCATCGAACCTGTCGAACAGTCGGACTAAGTGAGTCTGATAGTGGTTCAGGAGAAAATGATGAAGGAAGAAATAGAGATCTATGTGGACTTATGCAAACTAAATGATGCCTACATTCATGACCCCTTTCCTACGCCATTCTCAAACGAAATCCTTGATAGGGTAGGATGGCAGGAAGCGTACTCATTCACTGATGGGTTCTCAGGGTACCATCAAATCAGAATCGCACCTGAAGATCACAGCAAGACTACGTTTTCCATTGAATGGGGATCCTTCTAGTATACAGTTATGTCATTTGGACTCAATAATTCCCCTACTATCTTTTGACGAGTAATAGTCACCGTGTTCAAAGAGTTCATCCACAAGTTTTTGAAGGTATACTTTGATGACTTGACTGTCTTCGGCTTGGTTAAGAAGCACGTATTGAACCTGCACATGATGTTCGATGCCTGTAGAAAACACTAGATTTCTCTGAATATCAAAAAGTGCATATTCTGTGTACCCTTCGGAATATTGCTCAAGCATATAGTTTGCCGACAGGGATTGATGTTTGACCCTGTGAAAGTCGTAGTTATCATAAGTCTGGTAGTACCTACAACTGAGAAACAACTACGTTTGATCCTCGGAAATACAGGCTACTACAAGACGTTCATTCAAGGATACCTGTTGATCACAGCGCCCATGGAAAAGCTGTTGAAGAAGGATGTTTCATTTTTTTGTGATGATAAGTGTCAGAAGAGCCTCGAGCTACTCAAGGAAAAGATGGTCTCTGCATCTATTCTCATCTTTATCGATTGGAAGAAGGTATTCCATGTTCACGTAGACGCATCAGGAATCACCCTAGGAGCGATCCACGCATCCTGGAGATGGAGACATTGATCACCTGGGTGCATTTGCCAGTAGGAAACTCTCTGGTGCAGAACGCGACTACTCCACCATGGAGCGAGAGGGACTGGCCATGGTCTACACATTACAAAAATATCGGGACTATCTGTTAGGAGGACACTTCAAAAATTTTATAGATCATTCGGCTTTGAAATACCTAGTCAATAAGTCTATGTTGGGGGAAATTGCCATGGCTTCTATCACTCTGTGAATATGACTTTGAGATCATTATCAAGCCAAGGAAGTTAAATGTGAGGCCAGATCACTTGTCTCGAATTGAGAGTGGCGAGGAACCGACCAAGCTGGAAGAAGGATTACCTGACACACAGCTTTTTTCTATTAAGGTAGTGGATGCACACTTCGCTAACATCATTCAGTTCCTAACTACAGGCATGGCACCTGTGGAGTATTCGGTACAATAGAAGAAAGAGTTGGTAACCTGTGCTACATATTTTATCATCATCGTAGGTCATCTTTATAATATGAGGGCTAATGAAGTGTTGCGAAGTACGTTTTGGAGAATGAGCGGCATGCTATCTTGGCAGAAGCCCATGACGGGGTAGCAGAAGATCACTACGCAGGGAAAGAAACAACGCAAAATATCTTGGGAGCTGGATTATGGTGGCCTACCCTGCATAGTGACTATCATGACTATTTTAAGGCCTGTGATACATGCCAATGAACCGAAAGGCCGTCCAATAGGGATTAAATGCCCCTTCAACCGCAAATGGCTTTTCAAGCATTTGACAAATGGACCATCGATTTTGTAGGACCTATCAACCCACCCAGAAGGAATACAGGTGCGCATTACATTATAACTGCTACTAATTATGTAACTAGGTGGGCCGAAGCACAAGTGGTGAAGGATTGCACTACAAATATTGTTGTGCACTTCATCTTTGAGCAGATTCTGACTAGATTTGGATGTCCAAAAATCTTTATGAGCGATAGAGGTACACACTTTTTCAATGAAACAATACATGCCTTGACGGAAGAATTCCAGATCCATCACGCGAAAATCACTCCATATCATCCCCAGAAAAATGGGGCAGTCGAAGCTTTTAATAAAGTCTTGGAGCATGCACTGATTAAGGTCTGTAACACCAATCACAGCGACTGGGATGTGCGCATCCCGTCTATTCTTTGGGCCTACCGAACCACATGTAAGAAGTTGACAGGGAAAACACCATTTAGGATGGTCTATGGTAAGGAGGCCATTATGCCCATGGAATATATTGTTCCTAACTTGCGCATCACGGCCTTTACAAATATGGCGAAGCCTAACATCACGGAAGAGCCTTTAGCACAACTTGTGGCTTTGGATGAAGATCGTTTCATTGCTAATTTCCAATAGCAGGTTCAGAAGGCTCGAGATAAGGCATGGCATGATCGACATATTCGAAAAAATTCCTTCGCAGAGGGTGAGTTAGTGCTACTGTATAATAGCCAGTTTGAAAAACACCCGGGGAAGTTCCGACAACACTAGTTGGGGCCCTATGCAGTTAAAGAAATCACAGATGGTGGAGCTCCTCAGTTAGCCACCCTTCACGGCGATATGCTACCGGGCTATGTCAATGGAAACCAGCTCAAACCGTATCGGATCAAATTACTATATATCCGGAGTAGCTATATAAAGTAGGCTACACTCACCAAGGGAGGTAATAATGGAAGGTACCATGATAAGCGCAGGGCGTGGCCACCTAATTCGATGCTCGGAGGGATGCATGGGAGGTGCAAGCGAATATTCAGAGTGCATAAGGCATGATGGAAGCATAGCGGTGCACTAGGAATGAAATAGGTACACTAGGAGCGCAAGGTGTATCGGAGGTCCGCTGGGAGCATAGGGCTATGGTGGGTGCACAACAGGTACGAAAACTAGCCATTGGAATAGTAAAATCGGGTAAAAAGAAAAAGTTACCATTGACAGGAGTAGGCAGCTGGCATTTAATGAGGTGATTTCCAGAGATTTTTTACCGTTTACTTGATGGTAAGTTCCCAGTGAGGTTTACCCAACCATTGGTCAATCGCAAAGGCTATAAAAGGAGAAGGATAGATCAGACAAGCGTTCTGTATTGCTTGAATAGCTTGTACTTGGCGCAGTTGTCCTTGACAAGTTTGTGTTGTAAGAGTTTCTTTGCCTATTGTGTTCCTTTCATGTCTGAGCAGCCTACTCCCTCTGATAGTAGCAACCCATAATTCATCTTTCATTCCAGGATGATGGCCAATAATCCTACGGAAGTCTCAAAACTAGTGACCTCGGTGGAGCAAGAAACTGAGGAAGTAGTGGAAATTGAGTCAGAAGCTGAAGAGGTTATATCTACGCCGAGTCAAGCAAATAATAAGTGGAAGGAGAAAGCAGAGGGGTTGGGGAAACTCGTAAAATGGGTCAGGGTGAAGCCCTGTACTTCCCTATAAAATGTAAGTCACCGCGGGAGACACCCTAGGAATGATTGCCCAATCCAGCAAAGCTACCTCAGTTTGCTAAGGAGGAGGCCCAGGTCGCAGAACCAATCAATTGGCTACCACCCTTTGTTCAGCCCTATAGGCCCTCAACACGCACACCGAAGAGCCTTGATGGCCTGTGCACCGACGTGGAGATTCTGCTGACCCTGGGTGAGGTCCCTTCATTGACGAACCTTTTGGAAGGCTCCATGAGGTGAAATTTGATGATCATGACTTGGCTAATTTGGAGGCCTTCCCTGAATTTCTACCCGAATTATACCTTGACAAAATTCAGGAAGACGATGGGATAAATATTGTCCCCATGCACTAGGTGCATGGATTTGTCAGGTCCAGACTCTTGAACCTGCTACGGATGCCACACTTCGACCACTACAATATCACAAATTGTTTGGCACGTCAGTTGCTCGCCCTAGTTCAGGATGGTTGCCTGTGGATCCAGGATCGAATCCCCGTCGATGTTGCACTCATTCATTACATTATTGGTCTTCCCATGAAAGGACCAGACCCTCTAGAGTGTGTTGGTAAGAATTATTAGGGGGGAATTTTTGAATATGTGCGCAAAACCTATCATGTGGAGAAGAACACTCAAGGCTTTATAATCAAATCCATCAGTGACCCTAGTACGCAGTTGGGTACTATGTTGTTTGCATGCAAGATGATGTGAAAATTCCAGGCCGCCACCATCCCTGCATATGTAATTTAGTTAGCATACCAATGCAGGAAAGGTGTCTGCTTCAATTGGTCCCAATACTTGTGAGACAGGTTTTTGGCCAATGTTCAAGAATCCCAGGAGTAGGGATAAGCCTTTTTTTATTCCTGATTGTTGCTTCTCATTGTGTTGGTCACCTGGGAAGCACCTAATGAATCAGTCCTCCATGAGCTCACCCAAGGCATGTGCGAAGGGGCTCGTTATATGAACTTGTGGGACTCTAAGGATGCACAGCGCATCGAAGACAACCAACTATTCTAGGTATTGTTTCAGAGTGGGCTTGCAGCAGCTATCAACTCCTGACCATGTCTGTCACTAGCCATCTATGATAAATACAAAAGAATTGCCACTTTCCAGGTGACCATGTATAACGTCCAAATTCGAAGCCACAAGGATTTTGCGTGGATTTCGCTCCCTTACATGGCTGCCAACAAAGAGATTGATCGGTTATTTGTGCAGTGGCCTCGTCACTGGAAGCTTGGCTTCAAAATAGGTGTGAAGGGCACTGAAGGAACAAGCACCCCGAGAGTTACCCAACATGCCATTATCAAAGAAACTATAAGACCAAGCAAAAGCACGGGGAAGGGTGCCGAAGCGGCATCACAAAAAGGTTTGTAGCCTGGTAAGACTAGAGGGAAAGGCACGGATGCCATAGTATAGAAGGATGTGCAGCAGGATCTTAGTACCAAAGGACAGGAGACGGGAGGTGCTGACTCCCCTTGAGGGACAAAGCGAACGAGTGACCCTGCTAAGGGGCCATGAAAGAAGAAGTGCTCCCAATGACCCGAACATGATGAAGTGGTTACCCTAACTGACGAGGACCTCGCAAAAATTTCTTATGCAATTACCTTGGCCGCTGAAGCAAAATTGTTGGCTCTGGAAGAGTAGTAGAAAGCCAAGGTCGACACACTTCAGGCTGAGCTCTGAGCTCTGTAGCTAAAGGCTGACACACTGCAAACCAGTATGGTTTAGGTATGAATGGCCTCAGCAACTAGCATTGCAGCACTTATCACAGCAAAAATTTGCCTCTGTTCCTTGCCAGGCGCAACCCTCGCGATAATTCCACCCGACTTAGGAGTGTAGGTCTAGGCATGTGCGGAGGTACAAATAGATCTAGCAAGGCTGCCACATGAAGCATTGCAGGTTCTCAACACCTCCTTGTTCGAATAAATCCAACACATACATCATCAAGTGCACCAGCAACTCAGTGTTGCTGAGCAGACAATTGAGGAAAAGAATGATGAAGTTTCCCAGGTACAAGCTGCATGTACCCTCACCACCATGCAACAAACGGAGCTGGAACAGTTAATTAGTAGACACTGCGTGGATGTTATAAAAGAAATCCCAACCACGACCACCCCCCAGGCTAATATTGAGGGGTTGGTCACAACATTAAAGGCCTCCAGAATGGAGATTCAGGTGGTCAAAACACAGATGGAATAGTAGATCATAGACTTGCAAGCCAAGTTGCAGCCAGATACACCATTGGAGGTACGGTCCCAATGAGATGCGGTGGTTATTGTAGCTACAAATGTGATTATGGGACAGATTTCTCAGGGTGCCCAACTGTTGGATGCAACCATGCAATTATGGACCAAGGTACAGCGTGACCCAATCCTGCGTGAAATCAAGTAGGACCTGTGACAGAAGGAAGAAGCATTTGAGTAGCTAGAAGCCACAATGCCTACTTTGATTCCTTCTCAACAATTTGCGAAACTGTGAAATAGCCATGCCCTTCAGGATGATATCGATGAACTTTGCCAGAAGAAGAAGACTCTCAGTGACCACCTTAAGCCATGGGCTAATGAGGCCCTCAAAATCTCCCAGGATATTGATGTCACTGTCAAACAATTGAACTAGACTCTGGAGAGCATCACAGCTACAACAGAGGGAAAAAATTCACAAAAATTGGTGGATATTGCTCAGAATGTTGCTGCTCAAAGTGAAGGAGTGCTACCCCCATTGGTTGAGGCGATCGGGCTGCTGCAAGCACACGTGGAGACCCCACCATCGCAGTGACTCAGGACGAGTCACAAGATTGTGTTGGGGGACTGTTAGAATAGGGTCCCCTAAAGCTGCGAATTTTGTATGATTTTGTATACTTTTGGTATTAATTTGTCTAACGTAGGGGTTTTGGGGTGGGTCAAAGCACCAAATGCATTGTAATGGGTCAAGCGTAGACCAAGAGTCAGCAAACCACAGTTTGCGGACCATTGCAAGCGTAGGCTAAATCGATATAAATAGATGAGAATTTTGAGCCTTAAGGTAGAGAAGAATTAAGTGGGATGCTAAGTGAAAATTATTATATTTTTTGTTGGGTCATTAGCGTAAGGACTCCTGCTAGCTTTGTGCACAGAGATCCTCAGTCCTACTATGTGTAGACCCTGCTGGCTGTGTGCGCAGGCTGTGTCAAATTGTATTGGGTTTTTGAATGCGAATATATGTGGATATGGTTGAATTATTTCTATGTTATGTGATCTAATGTATTACTGTTGATGCAAACTATTGGATATGTTATGAATACTATTGGTTATCTGTTTAAGCTATGAATTTGTCTATGTTATGGTATAACTGTAATCTGTTGATGATGCGTTATGATAATGTGTGCTAATAACTGTCGATTCGCACATGGATGCGGAGTTATTAACTAGATCTATGCATGATAATATCTCTGTATATTGTGATTATACTATTGACTACCCTGCAAATAGATTTTTCTGGTGTGAACCTGATAGGTTGTGAACGTGGATCTACTTGACTTACCTAATATCTCTCAGGGTGCAGAAACTTGATTCCAACACCCTCCCATACTGCTTCAGCAGGTCACTACCGAAAGGGCTAGTAGTATAAGGGTTTGTTGGCAAACCTTAACCTCTAAACCTGGGCCAGGACCCCTCAAGCCAACACCTTCTCAAAAGTAATCAAAAACTACACACCCAATATCACATTGGTGTTAGGTATTTCAACCACAAATAGCTGATCAGTCAATGTATATGTCCCCATGGTGACAGATAAATATGGAACATAATGCATCCACTGCATATTTCTATCTCCTAGGACCAAGACTGAATATCCCTCAAATCTTCAGTGGGTATTTCCCTCCTCTGCACTATTTGGGAATCAATAAAGTTGTGGGTAGCCCCAATGTCAATCAACATTGACACCCACTGATCCTGAATGGAACCTCGAACTCTCATGTTCAAGTACTTGGGTACTCCTCTCAATGATGCAAGGGCCCCTCCAATTGGAGAAAATTCTCCATTCCCACCTCCTGGTGGTGGTGGATCCTCTCTTGCTATCCCATCACTGTGACCTCCTTCTAGTTCCTCCTCTTCTTCCTCCTCATCATCAGAAAATACCTCTATATAGTGTGTCTTCCCTACTGCACATCTATGTCCGAGTACCCATGATTCTTGGCATGTGAAGCAAAGCTTCCTTCTCCTCGAGTCTCTTTGGTCATCATCACTAAGAGGTACTTTGTTTTGGCTCTCCTTTGAAGGATGAGCCTTCTCATATTTTCCCTTTGACGGAAAAGTGGATTTTTTCTTAAATGTTGCCTTTGCTCTTGGCAAGGCATATTGTAGATCTCTAGCCCTTTCAATGGCATCTTGAAGGGTAGTGGGTTTGGTTGATTTAAACAACCCATGTAGAGGTTCTTCTATCCCATCAATAAACATATAGACTCTCCTAGCTACAGATAAATCAGGAACCATAACAGAAAGTTTTAGAAATTCAGAAATGTAAGCTTTTGGATTACCTGATTGTTTGAGCTTAGTAAGCCCAATGAAAGGTGCCTCTGGATCTCTTCGATGAAACCTCTCCACCAACCTCCTTATGAACTCTAAATATGCATTCACATTGGCATGACCCTTTGTAGATAGATCATGAAACCACTAATCATGTGCTTCACCCTCAAGGTGTAGCGCTGCTATTTTGATAGATTCCATCTCTGGTACTTGGTTCAACTGGAAGTAGAAGTCTAGATTTTATACCCATGATTTGGCAGTGCATTTTGAAGACCCATCAAAAGTGGGTTAGAAAAATAAGCCCATAATTCGGTGAAGATCATCGTGTTGTATGAATCCTCCACCTCTATTGTGATGATGGGGTCTCATATTGTCCTTGATCTAACAGAACTCTTGAAAGCTCAAATGTTCCTTGAATCTCTGAGATTGAGACTCATACTTGAGAAAATATTCTTCAAGAGTTTTTGTAATATTCCAAAAATTTAGCCTTCATCTAAATGGAATATTATAGTTGGTTTTATCACTAGGTAGGTGAATAAGTGGGTGGGGAGACCCATAAAACCCCTTTAGAAGGAATAATAACACTCCTAATGTGAAAGGAGGAAGAATAAGTAGTTGGATTAAGCACTTTTGGGTGTGAACAGGTATTGGATCATGTTGATTCAATCAACTTTGACCAAATCAAAAGTGTTGTCATAGAGGAGTGGTCTTTATGATGAGACGACGTAGTTTTAGTGGAGGAAAAAATGCATGAGCTTGGTGGAAAGTATGTGTTAGTGTCTTGTGATTTTCCAGATTGGTAAACCAAATGACAGGGTAACATGGAACCAGTCTTTAGAGTCCGAGGACCTAGCCTTCTTGGACTTAGAGAGGGATATCTCTATTGGGTGCAAAGGATGTGTTATTTTTTCTCTATGGCTTTGATTTTAGGCTAGTTGTTAAGTGTATGGTTTGTTAATTGTTTTGGTTGGGTAAAATGGTCAAGTGGAATAGGTGGAGAGAGAGTCTGTCAAAGCCATTAGGCTATGGAGTCAAATAAAGTCAAGGGTGTCTAGATGATGAAACAGAGTGTGTTGCAGAGCCAATTTAACAAGGTTAATGGATCCTTAAGGTGATGCATGAGGTGTAGTGAACATAAAATTTGGGAAAAACTAAGAGGTCTTAAACATATATAGTTTAAAAGTTTCAACTCATGAGGTAGGACAATCCATTAAGCTCAATGAAAAATACTCAAACTGATAAACATCCAAGATAAAAATTCCAGTGAAACATAGCATAAGAGCTTCTAACTTTCGAAATTCACCTTCATATTTTGGGAAAAACATATAAGATAAAACAAATAACTCAATTTATGAATAGGGAACTCCTAAACATCATATTTTAAGCTATTGGGAACTCTAAAACAAGTTGGTAACCATGGACAAAGGGCAATATCGAATCGGAGACCTCTTTGACTTAACCTAACAATCAATATTCCATAGAAAGGCTTCAATATAGGGTTTTTAAATCTTCAAATAATCAGGGCATACCATGAATCATACTTGTAAGCTAGCATACTAACCATACATGAAAGAAAAACAAGTTTTGGTGGACCTAAGGAGCAATCAAGAATTACTTAAGATGGCCAAAAGAGGAAAACATCGAAGTTATAAAAAACAGGAGGACTGAGGTGCTTCAAAGATCATGTCTCAACCTATAATTTTCTGATTTATAGAAATCAAGAAACATGAAACATAATGATAACAAAGGAAACAACAGAAAAATTAGGAAAACATCACCATTCACCAAGCTATGGAATCCTGCAAACAAGCTTCTCCATCATCAAGCCAAACAAGCCATTCATCCACTTCACAAAACCAATTTCTTCTCCAAGCTCATAAAACCATGTATATTGCTCTTCAAGCTCTTCAAATTCCAACAAAATACATAGGGGCCTCATGCTATATTTATGGAGCAAAGGAAGACTAAAACCCTAAATGTGGTAGGAAAATGTCAAATATAACCATAAATGTCATTTATGGCCAAGAGACCATGCAAGGCCCAAGGCACATAATATTATAAGAAATAAATGCTAAAATAACTATTTGCACCTAATTCTAGAGTATTTTGCCTAAAAAAACTCAAAAATATCTTTCTGCAATAAATGAGTGTGTTTTTTTGACTTTTGGTCCAAAACACACTAGGCAGCCTCTATGTGTAGCGCCAGTTCATCAGAAAATAGGGTCTCTTGTGGCTGAGTTTTGGACCCCTTCCCGACACTGGATTTGGCTCCGTGATGGCTTGTTGGAAAGCCTGATGAGTCTAATTTCTAGAAATTGTTGATTTTTGTTTATTGGATGCCATTTACCTATTCAACAAATAATTTTCCCAACAATGCTTTATGTGTTGCACCTCGTCTAAAAAACAGGCAGAAAGGTCAAAATTTTGATGTTTTTTGACATTTTGGGGGGTAAAAAATGCTCCAAATGATCTGAACTTTCGTGAGAAGACTGATGGTGATGTGAGGAATCAAAATATGCAAAATTTATGAGCTGAGGATGCAAAAATTTTGTGCGTAGCGCCTAGGGTGTTTTGCACAAAGGGGTCAAAATTTGAAAAAGACAAAAAAAAATTCAAATTGTCTCAAAATTGGTGGAGAGGTCCCTCAAGAGGTCTTGGACACCTTTTGAGAAGCCTCTGCCAAAAATCCAAGGCTATCATACACTTTTTCCTTTTTTAGGTTTTCTAGCTCCATGAGGGCCTCCTTCAGTTTGGCACAAGCAAGCATGTTTCTCCTCGCATAATGCTTGGTAATTTTCTTTTGTAGAGCAAGACCTATCTTTACCTTCTTGAAATGTTTGTGCTTCTCCTTGTATTACTGAATGACACCTTGTACCATGTCAAAATATCTTTCCCACTCCCGAACCTATGCATCCTTTTCTAAAAGTAGCAATCTTGTGGTCATCTCTTTGTCCTCATTGTCACTGTCTAGATCAATGAATTGAGGCTCTTAAGAAGTCTTCTCGATCCTTTTGCTTCTCCTTACCTTTACCTGCTGCTTTTCTTCTTTGTTGTTTATGGTCTTCTTGTAATTATTTTCCCATTACCTTACCTCTTTTAGGTTGATGGCCATTTGATCCTTTTGCAAAAAAGTGAGAAAGGGGTAGCTGTCCCCCTGCAATATTTGTGCTCTAGGCCAAAAAGGCTTCCTTGAATGACCTTTTGATCAGTTTGGACAAAATCACCTGTCCTTTTCTTCTTGGAATGTAGTTTCTTCATGCAGGAAAAACTGAGTTGTTAGGATACCAAATCCACCCTATGACTTTGTGAAACCCTAGGTGACCTAATGGAAGCTTTCTTGGATTTGGCTTTTGGACTAAGACCTAGAATTTGCGATGATCAAGTGTAAGATAGAGTTTATGATAAAATAATGTATTGAAGATCCAAAATCCAATGTAATTGATTTATCTAAAGAAACTATAGAGATATTTTGATACTATCAGTGTTTAGGAGTATTTTGGGAGACACAACAAAGTTGTTTTATTGGTGGGCTTAGGCAACAGTGGGGGTTTTATAGGAAAAACAATATAGAGGATTTGGGCCAAATGTGAAAGCATATAGACATAAAGAGTGAAATAAGCCACTAATGGGTTTTCTAGGACTGGTAAGCACAGCAAGACATTATAGAATGATGAAATAGTGAAAAAATATCTTGAGGATAATGAAGGCAGTGAGATTTCTAGAACTCACAATGTTTATGAAACTTGTTTCTAGAAATCTTGGGATAATAATTTAGTCATCAACAAAGGCAAAAATTATTGATGACTAACAATGGCTCCACTTGGGGAGGGCAGCTCCTTTTTAGGAGGTGTCCAGAATTTCATATCTCTGGCTTTATGGAAACCAGTGCCTCATCCATTAGGCATATTTTTACCTCTTTTCATTTGCTGATGTTTGCGTGAAGCTATGATCTCAACAATCTGAAATAAATGATTAGCTAAACTTCATCTCTACCTACCCAACCTACTTGCCTAACATTTTTTCTTCTTTAGGTGCATTTGGACTAGCAACCTTTACATTTTTCTTTTGAAAGTAAAATAAACTATCCATTTCTACCTTATTTCTTCCCAGAGTTCAGATTATGCTAATGAACTCCTTTGATTCTCTACCTAGACTATTCAGCCGTCAATTTTAAACTGTTTGACATGATTCATTCACTATGCTATAAACATGAAATTGATAACATGGATAAATCAGGATTAGACAATTTGACTTACCATGGGTTTGTGGCATAAAAAAAAGCTGCACACAAATGTTATTTTTGTACAAAATAAGACTAGAAAAATTAGGGCTAGGATACATTGTTTCCTACTCATCCATATTTTTCTCTTTGGTTCTATTTTAAGCATGTGGAACTAGTATCTTTATACCTAATCTATCTTTTGACAAGTCAAGTTTGATTAATTTGACCCACTATCTTTCACTAACTTATCAACAATAAATTTAAAACATGTTTCATCCATGATTAGGCTAGATGACTGAAACAAGACTTCTTTATGCACTAGTACTGGTATTTAGGCTTACACACTTTCAATAGTTCTGTTTTTTGGGTATGGGGCTTTACCTCTTTTCAAATCTACCCTCTTTTCCATTTTTATGTTTTGTAATTTTTTTTTTTTGTGATTTTTCTCAATATCTTTTCATCAAACAGTGATATGTACAATGAATGAGAAATTCCAACTAAGACTCTAAATCGCCATGGTATTTGATTACCCTGTCTTCCACAGGATCATCCACTAATTCTTTTTCATTCAACTCTTGTAGATAAGGAACATGGCTATCTATTTTTGAGGGTATGGTACAAGATTTCTGCCAATAATTTTCAAACATGCTAAGTTCTTCTTTATATTTCTTCTTTGACTTTTGTTTCCAAACCTTGTTTCTGTGAAAGAAACTATCTAGGTGAAGAAGGCATTCTTCATTAGCTCCCAAACCAATGAGAATGTCATCAATGTATATCAAAGTGAAGAATTTGGTAACAGGTGCCATGGCCTCTTGGAAGGTGTCTTCAGCATTCCTTATTCCAAGAAAAATGTGGTCAAGCATGTAGTCATTCCAAGGAACTTTAAAGATATCTTTGTGTTGATTGATTTGAAGTGGTATCATCTCATGGAAACCTTAAACACTACCAATCAAATTCACCTTGTTAGAAATTCCTATTTTTGGCACTGGATGATTTATCTTGGGAAAAGGATGTTTGGACTCCATGGAGGCTTTGCCTAAGTGTCTAAAGTCCATACATCATTTGCACCCTTTGGTTTTCTTTGTTAGTGATAGCATTTTCCCAAAGGTTTCATAGTTCTCCTTGGAAAAAGGCCTCTTTTGAAAAATGTCTATGTCATCAGGCTTTGAGCTTTTACTTATATATACAAGAGCATTCTGAAATTTCTTGCATAACCTCAAGTATTTGATTTTTGTTTGTAATGGCAATTATTTGGATAAGTTAACCACCTTGGGTCTTCTTAGGTTTCCTATATTGTATCCCTCTATATCAATTTCAATAGACATCCCTTTAGGATTGATGGCAACATCAGTGAGAGTCAACATCCTTTCTGGAGGAACAAGACTCTCTGATAAAGAGGTGTCTAGATAAGGTAGAAACATAAGACTCCTTTGATTTAGATCACCCAATATTTTTGTTCTATGAGGGAATATTATCATTTTGGGATAGGTAAAAGGGAAGGGTTGTGTTTCTGATGTTTTTCCTCCCTTTGAGAAACCTGATTCATATGTCAAACTAACCATTGGTTTTGAGGTTTCATTTTTAGTTTGTAGAGAGTCAAGTTTGATTTTGTCATAATGTGTTTTCTCAAGGCCGCTATAGTTCTGAATACTGAGTTCTTCATGCAAAGACTGGTTTGGTTGTTTTAGTGTGCCTTGATGTGTTTCAACTTCATATACCTACTCATCATTATCTTCCTCATTATATAATATGAAAGAATCAAGATCTGAGTGAATAGAATAAAGAGGAGTGTTGTCTAGCCTGTCCCGACTGCTAACCATATACTTCATATGTGACTCTCAGTATAATCTCCTCGTCTAATTGAAAACAGGAATGGTTGCATAAGACATATCTAGTTGAAGGTTCCCCTGAAGCTTGGCTCCCCAAGATTTGGATAAGAGCATGCCATACTTGGGAGGAATATCTTCCACTACTATGTCCATGACTAGATTCTTAGCAGACACTTGTGCTAGGTTAACACAAAGGTCCTTGATCAGGGCCAAAAATTTGACCCTAATCGAATTGAAGGAGTACAGGCCTTTGTAAGGTTTAGTTATCTCTAGGCCTAACCTCTCCATCACAACTTTAGGCATGAGATTGTGAGAGGCACCGCAATCTAGCATGGCATTATGTAAGATTTTGTCATGTATGTTTAAGCTTATATAAAAAGGGGGAATGGCTCCTTCCTAATACTTTCCTTCCATTTTGGGTCCAAACAACAACTTAGGTGTGTCATCAGCCAAGTGCAAAGTGTCAGCATCATTTCCTATGTTTATTACCTTCAAGATCTGAGACCTATATATTGGTTGAGTAACTAGTCCAGTGAGAGGCATATTTATCTTGATTTTGGAAATCTCTCCCTCAAAATTGAAAGGAACTAGTGTTTTCGATATATTAACATCAACTTTATCAGCCATGATCTTTTCTACACTCTTAATATGATGATCCTAACTTGGAGATTTAGAAAAAATGGTTTTCTCACGGTAACTGGTGGAGGTACTAGGACAGCTAAGGTCTTTGTTTGGTTGGCAGATTTTTCCTTTGTTTGCTTCAACTTTCTTAACCATAGTGTTGACATTTTCTGTTCTTTTCTTAGGGGTGTTTTCAGATACTTTCCAAACAGTAGTATTTATTTGGTCTTTCTTGGCTAAATCTAGATATTTTTTACTCCTAAGATCATATTGCTTATGGGTTTCCATGATGGCATTTTCAAATCTCAAGCGGTAGTCTTCAGAATCCTCATAGTTAGTGTCTGTTTGATCTAAGGAAAAGAAGCCTTGTTCTTCTTCGGTGAGAAAAAAAATATTCTTCATTATTAGAACCTATTAGATTTATATGGTTTTCCTCAGGTTCTATAATTTCTCCTTCTTCCTCATCTACACAGTTTTGTTGGAAGGGAGGTCTGATTTGTTGGTAATTTTCCCTTTGTTTGATTTGAGGGGTATCTCTTCTGAAGTTTTGAGTTCTATTTTGGTTTTGGGAGTTGGCTTGGTTGTCTCTAGGAGGTGTCCTTTCATTCAAAGTTATTCTTTCTATCATTCTCTCCATAGTTCTCATTAGGTTTTCCATTTTGGTGTTAGATGAGGAGGTTGAGGGCATTGTCTCATCCTTATAGGTTACCCTGTTCTCTTATTTCAACCTAGCTCTCTTTTCAATTAATTTTACCTCTGCACTAATTGCTGCTTTTTGCATTTCTTCTAATGTTTCAGGGTCTCTTTCTCTCAATTGGAAAGTCATGTCAAGGTCAAAACCTTCAAGAAATTTCACTAGTGCTAGGCCTTGTGGAGATTTCATGTGAGGTGGGAAGGCATTATACACATTGTTAAACTTGGTGCAATAGTATTGAACACTTTCCCCTACATTCCTTTTAAGGTTGTTATATTCAGACGAGATTTGGAGGGGGTTTTTCTTGATTTCCCATTTGTTTATAAAATTTTGGTAGAGGGAAGGGAGGTCATGTATTGAATTAGGAGTTAATGCTTTGAACCAATTTTTGGCCTCTCCTCCTAAAATTTGTGCAAAGATCCTCATCTTAATGGTATCTTCTTCTATCTCCATGGAATCAAAAGCATCATTGATTCTATATACATGTTGTTGTTCAGTGATGGATTCAACCCCTGTGAAATGAGGGATCTTAGACTGATAGTCATTTGGAAAAGGTACTAGGGGCTGAGTTAAGGCCACAGGTGCATACCAAGCTACCATGATGGGAGCTAATGGAGGATTTACAAGAGGTGGGTTTGTTAAAGGGGGTGTATGATGAAGTGGAGTGGTTTTCACAGTGGTGGTATGGATGGGTGTGGTGGAAGTACTTGGACGAAAAAATTTATTTTGAGTAGACTTGGTATGGAAAGAGTTGAAGTGATGGAGAAGCTAAAAGTTAGGTGGTGTGGAAGGAGAGGCTTCTCTACTAGAACTCTGGTGCAAATCTAAGGGTTCAAGGTTAGTTTGGTCAATATCAGTTTGAGACATGTTTCTGAAGAGGTTCCTGGTATGATACAAGTCAAATTGGGAATCTTGCAAAGTTGTAAGATGTTTAGGTACAGATCTTGTTCTATAGATGGTCCTAATAGTGTTTAAGTTTCCAGATCTAGAAGTTTGCCGTAAAATCTTCTCTAGGTCATCAACTATGTTGGGAGGGTTTGGGTCTGGATGAGATCTAGTACTGATCTTATGTGAAGCCAGATTTCAAGTTTCAAAATTTAGAGAGGCTAAAATTTTTAGTATTGTTTATGAGGACTGACCTCTCTTAATGCTTGGTACTTATTACATTATATTAATGGGTTCATAAGCTTCTAATTGTTGCTGTGAAAAAAAAATATAGGAAGTTAAATGAGTGCTAATGAACTAATAGACCTACTAGAGGCTAGTGGAGTTGCCAGGTGGATATTTTTTGTTGTTTTAAGGATGTATGTTTATGGTCCACCACCAATAACTAACAAGAAACCAATCTAAGGGTGTTTTGGGGTTTTCTGAGTCTCTTAAAGTTTGTGAGAGTGTCCTATAGTTGAGTTGCCATTTTTCTAGAATGATGAAACAAATAGAGTCTACTCTTTGGGTGATAGTGTGAGTTCTTAATGATTTGATAAGGGTATCTGAAGTCCTAAGGGTTACTTAGTTTGTCACTGATTCAAATTTTCCATCATGATCACCATTGTGTTAATGTGGTGATGGGGTAGCAGATAAGCCACCAGATACTATCAGTCAATTTTCTAAGCTCAACATAAGGTTTAAATTAGTGTATAGGAGTTTTCTAGGCAACTATATACTCAGAAGGTCCCACCATGTTTGCTAGAATGTTAGTGTGGTGATGAGGTTGCAGATTTAATCAGTGGATACTCTTTAACAAGGGATTCTGGAGTCCTAAGGAATACTTAGATTTTCACTAACTCAGAAGTTCCCACCATGATCGCTAGAATGTTATTGTGGCGATGAGGTGGCAGATTCACTGGATTTTCTAAGTCAAACTGAGGGTCTAAAGAGTCTTAATAGGGAATCAGGCAACTATATGCTCAGAAGGTCCCACCGTGATTTCCAGAATGTTAGTATCCTATGATTTGGCAGATTGGTAGACCAAATGATGGGGTAACATGGAACCAGTCTTTAGAGTCCGAGGACCTAGCCTTCTTGGACTCAAAGAGGGATATCTCTATTGGGTGCAAACGGTGTGTTATTTTTACTCTAGGGCTTTGATTTTAGGCTAGTTGTTAAGTGTAGGGTTTTTTTATTCTTTTGGTTGGGTAAGATGGTCAAGTGGAATAGGTGGAGAGAGATTCTGTCAAAGCCATTGGGCTATGGAGTCAAATAAATTCAAGGGTTTCTAGATGATGAAACAAAGTGGGTTGCAAGGCCAATTTAGCAAGGTTAATGGATCCTTAAGGTGATGTATAAGGTGTAGTGAACATCAAATTTGGGAAAAACTAAGAGGTCTTAAACATATATAGTTTAAAATTTACAATTCATGAGGTAGGGAAAACCATTAAGCTCAATGAGAAATACTCAAACTGATAAACATCCAAGATAAACATTCCAATGAAACACAGAGAGCATAAGAGCTTCTAACTTTAGAAATTCACCTTCAGATTTTGGGAAAAACATATAAGATAAAACAAATAACTCAATTTATGAAGAGGGAACTCCTAAACATCATATTTCAAGCTATTGGGAACTCTAAAACAAGCTGGTAAGCATGGAAAAAGGGCAAGATCGAAGGAGACCTCTTTGACTTAACCTGACAATCAATATTCCACAGAAAGGCTTCAAGATAGGGTTTTGAAAGCTTCAAATAAGCAAGGCATACCACGAATCATACTTGTAAGCTAGCATACTAACCATATATGAAACAAAAAAAAAAATTGGTGGACCTAAGGAGCAATCAAGAATTCCTTAAGATGGCCAAAAGAGGAAAACATCAAAGCTATAAGAAACAGGAGGACTGAGGTGCCTCAAAGAACATGTCTCAACCTATAATTTTCTGATTTATAGCAATCAAGAAACATGAAACATAATGATAAAAAAGGAAACAATGGAAAAATTAGGAAAGCATCACCATTCACCAAGCTATGGAATCTTGCAAACAAGCTTCTCCATCTTCAAGCCAAACAAGCCATTCATCCACTTCACAAAACCAATTTATTCTCCAAGCTCATAAAACCATGTATATTTCTCTTCAAGCTCATCAAATGCCAGCAAAATACATAGGGTCCTCATGCTATATTTATGGAGCAAAGGAAGACTAAAACCCTAAATGTGGTAGAAAAATGTCAAATATAACCTTAAATGACAGTTATGGCCAAGAGACCATGCAAGGCCCAAGGCACATAATATCCTAAGAAATAAATACTAAAATAACTATTTGCACCTAACTCTAGAGTATTTTTCCTCAAAAAACTCAAAAATATATATCTGCAATAAATGAGTGTGTTTTGTTGACTTTTGGTCCAAAACACACTAGGCAGCCTCTGTGTGTAGTGCCACTTCAGCAGAAAATAAGGTCTCTTGTGGTTGAGTTTTGGACCCCTTCCCGACACCGGATTTGGCTTTGTGATGGCTTGTTGAAAAGCCTGATGAGTCTACTTTCCAGAAAGTCTTGAGTTGTGCTGAGGGGATACCATGTACCTATTCAATAAAAAAAATTCCCAACACTACTCTGTGCGTACCACCTGGTCTGAAAATGAGGTAAAAAAGTCAAAATTTTGATATTTTTTTACCTTTTACGGGGTCAAAAAGTCTCCAAATGATCTAAAATTTGGTGAGAAAACTATTGGTGATGTGAGGAATCCAAAAAGGGAAAATTTATAAGCTGAGGATGCACCAATTTTGTGTGTAGCGCCTACGGTGCTGCGCACAGCGGGGTCAAAATTTGAAAAAGACAAAATTTTGTTCAAATTGCCTCAAAATTGGTGGAGATTTCCCTCAAGAGGTCTTGGACACTTGTTGAGAAGCCTCCACCAGAACTCCAAGGCTATCATACACTTTTTCCCTTTTTATGTTTTCTAGCTCCATGAGGGCCTCCTTCAGTTTGGCATAAGCAAGCATGTTTTTCCTCGCATAATGCTTGGTCATTTTCTTTTGTAGAGTAAGGCCTCTCTTTACCTTATTGAAATTTTTGTGCTCCTCCTTGTAATACTGAATGACACCTTGTGCCATTTCAAAATCTCTTTCCCACTCTCGAAGTTGTGCATCCTTTTCTAAAAGTAGCAATCTTGTGGTCATCTCTTTGTCCTCATTGTCACTATCTAGATCAATGAATTGAGGCTCTTGAGAAGTCTACTTGATCCTTTTGCTTCTCCTTACCTTTACCTGCCACTTTTCTTCTTTGCTATTTATGGTCTTCTTGTAATGATTTTCCCATTACCTTACCTCTTTTAGGTTGATGGCCATTTGATCCTTTTGCAAAAATGTGAGCAAGGGGCAGTTGTCCCCTTGCAAGATTTGTGCTCTAGGCCAAAAAGCCTTCCTTGAATGACCTTTTTGATCGGTTTGGACAAGATCACCTATCCTTTTATTCTTGGAATGCAGTTTATTCATGCAGGAAAAATAGAGTTGTTAGGATACCAAATCCACCCTATGACTTTGTGAAACCCTAGGTGACCTAGTAGAAGCTTTCTTGGATTTGGATTTTGGACTGAGACCTAGAATTTGGGATCATCAAGTGTAAGATAGAGTTTATGATAAACTAATGTATTGAAGATCCAAAATCCAATGTACTTGATTTATCTAAAGAACCTACAAAGATAGTTTGAGACTATCATTTTTTAGGAGTATTTTGGGAGACACAACAAAGCTATTTGATTGGTGGGCGTAGGCAATAGTGGGGGTTTTCTAGGCAAAACAAAACAGAGGATTTGGGCCAAAGGTGAAAGCATGTAGACAGAAAGAGTGACATAAGCCAAAAATGGGTTTTCTTGGACTCATAAGAAAAGCCATACATTATAGAATGATGAAATAGTGAAAAAATATCTTGAGCATAATGAAGGCAGTGAAATTTCTAGATCTCACAGTGTTTATGAACCTTATTTCTAGAAATATTGGGATAATCATTTAGTCATCAACAAAGGAAAAAATTACTAATGACTAATAGTATGGATGGGACCCAATGTGAGGAGGCTCTCATGATATATATGGAGGGGACAGCAACCATTTTTATTCATGTTTTAGATTATCATTTGATATTGGTCTGTTTAGACTTTGCTTCCTCTTGCTATTTAGCAGGGTTGTTGTGTTGTTTAGCACAAGGATGTTCCTGATCAGAAATCCCTACCTCATCCTTAGGGAAGGAGAGGTTATTTGAGCTGAATTTCCTCATTCCAAAATTTTTTCCAAGTACCTCCTTTAGCTACAGTGCAATTTCTGTTTAAAGCTGGGTTGTGTTGCAGGGTGCAGCAAAGGAGGATCACAAAGAGCTATTTCTGAGCTTGTTTTCCAGTGGAGAGGTAGCCTATCCATTGGATAATTAGCAAGGAGGGCTCTTGGGAATATTTACACGTCTTTTGCTTTAGGCCAACCATCTACCATCCCTCACAGCGCAGTCACAATTCTAAATTGCGTTATTTTTGGAGGCAGTTGTTGGAAGGGTTCATTAGCTCATCAGGAGGGTATATTTCTGAGTAGAGGGATCAACCCTCTATTTAGAAATACCATTGGAGGAGTACATCATCATTTCAGATCTATCATAGCCTCATTGTATTCATATCTAGTTTGCAGTGACATCTTAACCCTAGGGTTATTTGTCACATTGTACATTTCTGGGTATTTCTAGCAATCTTTTCCAGGTTGGCTAGAAATCATGTATTAGATACCACATCTTCTTTATTTGGAATTTCCTTTGTTTCTATCAGCCATATTCCATCTATTTATGTTTATAGTAGTAGCCAAACTAATATAGACAGTGCTTTCACTGCTCTCTAGCATTCTATACAGTTGCAGCAACTCATGTGCTGATTGTTCTGATCATGGGAGGATTGTTCTTATTTGTTGAGTGGCTTGTCCCTCAAGATATTTTGTATATTTTTGCTGATATATTAATAAAATTGTGGCTACATATTTATCCCTCTCATGTCATGTTCAAATTTGTTGTGTTTTACATTATTATGTATTGTAATGCTGCTATTTCCAATTTGGAATATTACAGTGGTATCGAAGCATAATCTTGGCTCAACTTGTGCATCCAAGACATTATGTCATTAGAAGGAGAAGCTTCTTCTCACAGAAATGAGAATTTTTATAGAAGAAACAAAGGCAAGACTCCATTATTTGGAGAAATGAAGGAAGAGATGATCTCCCAGCTTCTTTTCCAAACTATGAAAAATATCAAAGAAGATCTCAAGGAGATGAAAGGGGAGAAGGGTATAAAACTTCCAAGAGGGTTTGAAAGTGGAGCAAGCCCTAGATATTTACATGATGGGTGTGGATATTTAGCCACACATGCAGATCCATGGTGTAGTTTATTTCCCACATTTACTACAAGAAGGATGGAGGAAGAAGATGCACCAAGGGAGGAGACCTTGAGTGACTATCTTTAGGAGTATGAGTCTCAATCATGGAGATTAAAAAATCAGTTGGACTTTGAAGGGTTTTTCTAACTCAAGGAAGACATAAGGTCTAGTAATCATTATATAAGTAAGAGAGTTAGAATATTTCTATCTAACTTTGATGGATCAGCAAAGTGCACAGCCAAAGCTTGGGTGAAGGAGCTAGATTCCTATTTCCAGCTACACCAAGTTTCAAAAAAGGAGGACATCAGAGTAGAAGCGCTGCACCTAAAAGGTATGGCCCATGTTTGGTGTTTTTGTAGTTCTACTTCATGTTATCATGCAAATGTAAACACTTTTGTAAGGTTCACTAAGAAATTAGTGAGAAGATTTGATATCAAACATTGTAAAACATCATTTGTTGAACCCAAAAACTCAAAACCTTTGGATGAGTTGGTAAGATCTATTTTTCCAACTCCACTCCATATTTCTATTAAAGGGGATAAAAACATGCATGATGCTTTTCCAAGGGAAAGATCCCCACTTCTTGAAGAGCCCTCTTCTATAGATGAAGACATGGAGGTTCCTCCTTCAAGGGAAGACCAAGATCAAGGGTCTCTCATTGATGATGAGGCGTTCTCACATATTGATGAAGAGGATGAGCAAAGAAGAACCAACAAAGATGTACCATCAGGAGGAGATCCATCACCACATGGAGATGGAGAGGGAGCCATTACTTCCATTAGAGAAGCCCTTGTATCTTTGCAAGGATTTCCAAATGATTTAACATGTGGGAACTAAAGCACAATTCCAGAGCAGAATGTATCAGTTTTTATCGATTGTGAGATGGGAGAAAGGAAGGATCAACATCAAGGGATGATGATCATTCACCCTTATCTATTTCAGGAGGTTTCTGCAAAAAATAAGGAGACTATATTGCGTAGTGAAGGGAGGGACAAATCAATCCACTCATATATACAATCCACTTCAGATTTTGATGTCTCACTAAATGGGGGAATTCTACCTGGGAGGCCACTAGATCTAGTGTTGGTGAGAGACATCTTGCCAGTTGGTTCACCACTCTTAAATCCCAGAGGGGTGGATACTTTGGAGGGGTTTAGTACAGTGTATAGAGTTTGGGACAGACTCAAGAAGGAGGGAGACATTCCCCCATTTTCAGCATTACCTACTCTCACTACATATACTATGCTGACAGAAGTTGCTGCAGTGATGGAGGATGGCACTTTATGGTTGAAGAGAGTGTAATATTCCCACTTTAGCACATAGCTAAATGGAATATTAAATTTTGTTGTTTACACATAGGAGTTAAATAAATGGGTAAGGAGGCCCATACATTGTAGAAGAATGAATAAAATCCCTCATAATATGAAAGGGGATATTCAGAAGAGCTGGATTTCATACCCTCAAGTATGAAATAGGACACTTGCATGAAGAAAAGGTCAAGTTTGACCAAGTCAACAGCTCTGGGATAAGAGGTGGAGACCACGTGGAGAGACAACACAGTGTGAATGGGAGTAAGTTTCCTTGGTGGAGGAAACCCTAAGGAGTGGGACCCATGGGGAGAGAGTTCTCAATATTTTAAAAGGAGGGCAAGGCACCCATTGTGACTCATGTTTATGATTATTGATTTTCATGTATGTTTAGACTTGGAGCATCTTCTTGTTTTTTAGCAGAGTTGCAGTGCTATTCAGCACAAGGAATTCCTATTTAGGATTCTTCCTCCTTCTTGAGAGGCCTCTTGATGGATTTCACTTCATTTCTCCACATTCACACTCAAGGCCAAGCCACCTCCTTCAACTACAGCATTATTTCTGCTCAAGTATAACGTTGTGTTGCAGGGTGTTGCAGTGGAGGTTCCACAACACCATTCCTTGGCTTTTTTTTCAGAGGAGGAAGCTTCCATTCCTTTGGGAAGCTAGTGAGGAAGGTTTCAGAGCTTATTTCATATCTTGGCATTGGGCCAACTCATTCCCTTGCCCCTACAATGCAGTATTCTTCAGTGACTGCGTTATTTCTAGTGAGCATTTGCAGTGGGGGTTTTGCAGATTGTTTAGAGGGTGAGATCTTCAGTGTTAGGATCATACTTTCACTTATAAGATCCATTGGAGGAGGTATATTTCAGATTGGACATCATATTTATTCATCTCCATCCAAATCCAGTTCTTGAGTTGCAGCTACTACCCTGCAACTATGGCATTTCTACAGTTTTGCATATTTCAGTTGCAGTCTAAATAGAATTTGGGAGCTTAGATATTCTCTCCCATCATTGTATCATCCATATATATGCATATATATGATGTATTTTTATTTCCTGTAGTAGTTCTTTCTCTATGATTGCACAGTTTTGATTCATAGACATTCTGCTATGCAGCAATGTTTCACAATTCACATGTGTGTTCATGGGAGGCTTGTTTGCCTTGATTATCTTATGTGTATTGTACTTATTTGTTGCCGATATATAAAATAAAATGGATTTATGTTCTTCATACATCTTGGTATGATCTTATCACTGCTATTTCCAGTTTATGTTTATGTATTGATGGATCTCCACATTCGAAATATCTTAAGATATTCCCAATAGTGTAGAATTTCCCTATTTTTGGATATTACAGTGGTATCAGAGCATAATCTTGGCTCAGCGTGTGGATCTTAGCCATGATGCTATCAAGCAAAGAGAAGATGCAGACTCCATTATGTGGAGTAAGAAAGGAAGATAGGCTCACAAAGCTTCCAAGATCTGTACAGAGCATTCATGAAGATTTCAAGAAGGTAAGAAGGGAGATGTGTACAGAATCTCCAAGAGGGTTTGAAACTGAGTCAAACTCTAGATTTTATTATAGGGAGTGTGAGCATGCAGCAACACCCTATGATGCATAGCACAGTCACATTCCTAGTTTGGCCATGAGAGGGAAGAAGAAAGAAGGAATGCCTAAGAGGGGATCTCTTAGTGGTTTCTTGCATGAATATGAATATCAAAATCAGAAGTTTAGAGATCATATCTCTTTCCTATATTTTTGAAAGATCAAGGTGAGAAGGAGCAAGCAACATAATTTTTATATATTTCTTTTTTCTGCCTTTGATGGCTCACCTACATGTTCAGCCAGGACTTGGGTGGAAGAGCTAGACACCTTCGTGCAGCAGCATCAAATTTCTAAAGATGAAGCCATCAGAGTAGCAACACTACATTTTGGAGGTAAAGCCTATGCATGGTGGATATTTGAGTATTCTACTTTAAATAATGAAAATACTTCTTCCTATGTAAGGTTCATTAAAACTTTGATGGAAATATTTGGTAGGGAGAATTCTGAAACACATGTGGAGAAGGAAAAAAAATTGAAACAAACAAAACCCTTGCATGTGATGGAGGAAACCATAGACTCAAAAACTCTTCAGAAAACCATGGAGGAGGCTGATATCTTGCATTATACTTTGCTGGAGGCAAGACCTTCATCTTGTATTTTGGCACAAGAAGGCAAGGAGGTCCCTTTTCTAGAAGAGGATCCAATTATTGGAGGGTTGCCCATTCATGTTGAGGAGACTAAGGGCAACAACGCTGTCAGACCTGGAATTGATCTAGCACCTCATGTAGAGGGAGGAGGAGCTCTTGATCCAACTAGAGGGATTCTTGTATCCTTACAAGGAAGTCCTTGGGATCTCATATGTGGAGATCAAGGCACAACTCATGTTTTACATGTGCCATTGATGACGAGGTGTGGAACTGTGGAGATACAAGGAGGAGATAGGGAGGATGACCAGCATCATGTGATGAGGAGCACACACCCCTATCTATTTCATGAGGTTGATGAACCTAAGAGGAAGACTGGATTGCGTAGTGAGAGTAGGGACAAGTCTATCCATACATATATGCAGTCTACTCTTGATGAGGATTTCTCATTGCATGGAGACATTTCACCAATGAGACCACCAGATCAGCAGGTGATGAGAGATGCTTCACATTTTGAAGCACCATTCATTGATTTCATAGGAGTGGAGACCTTGGGAGGTCATTATACAGCGCTTAGAGTATTGGGTAAACCCAAGGAGGACAGAGGCATTCTCTCAACATCATCTTTACCCACTCTCATTTCATATTATGGGTTGTGGCAGAAGCAGCAAGGGAAGGATAGAAGCCTTCCAACTTACATCTTTTGCATGGGAGATGTCAAAGGAGAGGATAGCCATATGATAGATGTTCTTCATGGGAAATCATAAACACTGTCACTATGGAGGATAAGTCCATATTGGGACTCCCAGCTGTTGGTGGAGTGCCCTAACGATATTTTTACTTGTATGATATTGGATGATCAGCATATGAGGAGATGCATGGATCATATGGATATGAAGGAGATACACGACTCTTTGGAAAAGTTAGAACAACCACCTCTTTTCTCTTTAAGGATGAGAGGAGACTCCTCTATGAGCCACTCCATGTATATTGGCAAGACATATGGTAAGGGTATTATTTGTTTGCATGATAACTTACGTAATGTATATATGCATCCCTTAACTATATATGTGCAGGACATTGCTTAAAGGACGAGAAATATTCCTTCTAGATCTCATGGTCTACTTGAGGCCATAAGTAGTATTGGTGATGGTCACCCCCTAGGAGGACTTGGGGAGGCTCTATCTTTTGCAAAGCATTCTCACTTTACACCATACACCATACACTTTCTCCATACTTGTGAAGATATTGGGGCAGCAAGAAAATGGTGGGGAGGCCACCCATCATTTCATTTTCTATGGTAGTTGAGAGTCAAAATGTGTTGGCTACATTTGAGGGACCATTTTCCTTCTCCCTTACATCACATGGCAGCCAACATGATTATCATTATGGTTCCCTTTGTTGATATTTCCATTTATTTTCTTGGGAGCATGATTGAGGGAGAAAATTCCCACACATTTTTCACTACATGTTCTAATGGGAGCATGGGAGATGGTTTGGCCACCATAGCAACACATTTGTTTCCTTATGAAGTGAGCCATATGATGGATGTGATGCCATATGATGATGATTTCCAACTCTTCATATATGGGGATATTTGGGCCAGCATGATTCATAGCGTTGGAGAGGATATCTTTGGTGATCCCATCTTCTTCTTGCCACTTGAGGGAAACATTATTGTCGCTCAAGATCAGTAGACACTCTACACTTATCTTAAGTGGAGAGGAGGACAACATGGGGTAGACTATTTTGTCTACCAAGATCATATTTTCAGCCCACCTACATTGTCGTAGCTCAAGGTGGAGGAGCATTTTCAGGAGTTGCCATGTTGGGAGGTAACTCACTTTGTATAGATGATTGCTTGGGGATGGGAGCTTCATATGGGGATGGTAGACCCCAACTCATATCATACCTCATGTGTCAAGAAGGTCCCTCATTTTTATCTTTGCAGTTTCTTGAGGACAAGCATTATTTGGGAGGGGAGGACTGTAATATTCAAACTTTAGCACATAGCTAAATGGAATATTAAATTTTGTTGTTTACACACAGGAGGTAAATAAATGGGTAAGGAGGCCCATACATTGCAGAATAATGAATAAAATCCCTCATAATATGAAAGGGGATATTCAGAAGAGCTGGATTTCATGCCCTCAAGTATGAAAGAGGACACTTGCATGAGGTCAAGGTCAAGTTTGACCAAGTCAACAGCGCTGGGATAAGAGGTGGAGACCACGTGTGAGACAACGCAGTGTGAATGGGATGAAGTTTCTTTGGTGGAGGAAACCCTAAGGAGTGGGACACATGGGGAGAGATTTCTCACTTGTTTAAAAGGAGGGCAAGGTAGCCATTGTGACTCATGTTTATGATTATTGATTTTCATGTCTGTTTAGACTTAGAGCATCTTCTTGTTGTTTAGCAGAGTTGCAGTGTTTTTCAGCACAAGGAATTCCTATTTAGGATTCTTCCTCCTTATTGAGAGGCCTCTTGAGGGAATGCACTTAATTTCTCCACATTCAGGCTCAAGGCCAAGCCACCTCCTTCAGCTACAATGTTATTTCTGCTCAAGTATAACGTTGTGTTGTAGGGTGTTGTAGTGGAGGTTCCATAACACCATTCCTTGTCTTGTTTTTCAGAGGAGGGAGCTTCCATTCCTTTGGGAAGCTAGTGAGGAAGGTTTTATAGCTTATTGAAAATATTGGCATTGGGCCAACTCATTCTCTTGCCCCTACAGTGCAGTATTCTTCAGTGACTGCATTATTTCCAGTGAGCATTTGCAGTGGGGGTTTTGCAGATTGTTTAGAGGGTGAGATCTTCAGTGTTAGGATCAGCCTTTCACTTAGAAGAAATTTTGGAGGAGGTCTATTTCAGATTGGACATCATATTCAGTCATCTCCATCCAGATCCAATTCTTGAGTTGCAGCTGCTACCCTGCAACTCCGGAATTTCTGCAGTTTTGCATATTTCAGCCAATCCTTCCAAGATTAACTTTCAATAGAATTTGGGAGCTTAGATATTCTCTCCCATAATTGTATCAGCCATATATATGCATATCTATGATGTTCTGTATTTCCTGTAGCAGTGCTTTCTCTATGACTGCGTAGTTTTGATTCATAGACATTCTGCTATGCAGTAGTGTTTCACTAATCACATGTGTGTTCATGGGAGGCTTGCTTGCCTTGATTATTTGATGTGTATTGTACTTATTTGTTGATGATATATACAATAAAATGGTTTTATGGTTTTCATACATATTGGTATAATATTATCACTGCTATTTCTAGTTTATGTTTATGTATTACTGGATCTCCACATTCGGAATATCTTAAGATATTCCCAATAGTGTAGAATTTCCCTATTTTGGGATATTACAGAGAGCGGCTCCATGGATTTGGAGAAACAAAGGGTACTTCCTTTGAGGAATGAATCCTTCATACATTGTATTAGATGGAGGCCACTCATGCTTACATTGGCTAAGATCGGGAGGATCTTTTTGGATGGTAGCTTCTCATGGGAGGCAAAATTCCAAAAGCCACCACTTCTACTTGAGCATGAGTAGTTACATGATGGGCATGGAAGCACATTGGAGGATGAATTTGGCATGAGAGATGTCAAAGGAGAATACAACAGCATGTGGGGAGCTTCACATTTCAGATCTTCAACGTTGTCTCTTAGGAGGATTGATCAATATTGGAGGTTTCAACTCTTGGTAGAGTACTCCAAGGATCTTGGTGCTTGCATGATTCTTGATGACCTGGAGGGAGATGGTAGATAAATGGTGGTTGATGAGGTCATATATTCTCATGACAGAGTATTCTTGACTACAGTTTCTGAGCTCAAGAGATAGCTACTACATGCAGCACATGTGGACTTTCTTTCCATGCACTTTGATGCATTTTCTTCTTTGATGGAGAAGTTCACTTGGGAGGGAATCCATCATGATATATTTCAGCATATGGAGATATGAAAAGCCCAGATTCTAATGGAGAGGTTGGCACAACCACTTCCCTACTCATTGAGAGTGAGGGATAGTTTTCAGTTGATCCATTTCACCTCAAGGACCGAAGTACATGGTAGAGAAGGTACATATTTGCATTGTGATTTACACTTTACTTTATATGAGCAGCATATTGTATTAAGGAAGGTCATTCCTTCTTATTCATTATATTATGATGTACTTGAGGCCAAATTTATCATTTAGATTGACTATTTTATTGGTGGTTTGTGGGGGAAGCCACATGATTCTTGGTGTGCACCATTGACACCAAAAATTTTCTTCATGATTCCATCTTATGGGATGACTGTGGCAGCAAACAAGTGGCTGGAGGGGCACTTGTTATTCTTTGTTTTGAGGCAGGAAAGGGATGCACTACGCTGGTTCCATGGGTGGAACTATGATTCACTTTCCGGTTGTCATATGGAAACTTGTTTTCATTGGTTTTTGCTTCCATATATTGTTGATATACTTATGTTCATGGGGAGCTTTGTTTGGAGAGAGGGACAAGAGTTGGAGCTGCCCATTGGGAGTATGATTCTCCCTAATTTACAAGTTGTATGTTTCAGTAGAAACCATGGGAAAACCAGTATTTCCATACTACATCTCTTTTGTTCATGTGGGAGGAACCATTTGGAGAACTTGAGTTCTTGGAGGAGGCACTTCATGGCTGATTTTTTTGGTGGGGTAACTTGGGCCATTCTTGGAGGACATGAAATTTCAGCCCAATATCAGAAACAACCCCACACTTACCATAAATGGAGAGAGAAACAACTTGGATGGGAAAATCTAATCTCTCCATGCAACACCAACACATTGCATAAACCAGGGGTTGATGATTTCTTTGATGAGCTACCTAGAATGGCACATTTCATTTTGATGATAGCGTGGATAGGGGAGAATCTCATTGGGGATGAGATTCCATATTTTTATCATCACTCCTACCTTGAGGAGGCCATTGGACAACAAGAAGGTTTCCACTTACACCTTCCACTTTCTCATGAGGTACACCATTTGGTTTTTCATACTTGGGAGGAACCATTAGAGGGCAGATTTATGGGAGATTATTTTGAGTAGTGGTGGGGAATATTGATGAGAAGGCCATAAGGGGAAGAAGGGAGGAATTTTTCTCCACCTTTACATTTTCTTGAGGACAAGAAACATTTTTGAGGGGAGGACTGTAATATTCCAAAAATTTAACCTTCATCTAAATGGAATATTATAGTTGGTTTTGTCACTAGGTAGGTGAATAAGTGGGTGGGGAGACCCATAAAACCCCTTTAGAAGGAATAATAAAACTCCTAATGTGAAAGGAGGAAGAATAAGCAGCTATATTAAGCACCCTTGGGTGTGAACAAGGATTGGATCATGTTGATTCAGTCAACTTTGACCAAATCAACAACATTGTCATAGAGTGGTCTTTATGATGAGACATCACATTTTTAGTGGAGGAAAACTTGCATGAGCTTGGTGGAAAGTATGGATGGGACCCAATGTGAGGAGGCTCTCATGCTATATATGGAGGGGATCACAACCATTTTTATTCATGTTTTATATTATCATTTGATATTGGTTTGTTTAGACTTTGCTTCCTCTTGTTGTTTAGCAGGGTTTTTGTGTTGTTTAGAACAATGGTGTTCCTGATCGGGAATCCCTACCTCATCCTTAGGGAAGGAGAGATTCTTTGAGCTGAATTTCCTCATTCTGGAATTTTTTCCAAGCTACCTCCTTCAGCTTCAACGCAGTTTCTGTTTAGAGCTGGGTTGTGTTGCAGGGTGCAGCAAAGGAGGATCACATAAAGCTATTTCTGAGCTTGTTTTTCAGTGGAGAGGTAGCATATCCATTGGAGGATCAGAAAGGAGGGCTCCTGGGAATATTTCCACATATTTGGCATCATTCCAATCATATACCATCCCTCACAGTGCAGTCACAATTCTGAACTTTGTTATTTTTGGAGGCAGTTGCTGGGAGGGTTCATTGAGCTCATCAGGAGGGTATATTTCTGAGTAGAGGGATCAACCTTCTATTTAGAAATACCATTGGAGGAGGTCATCATCATTTCAGATTTTTCATAGACTCATTGTATTTAGATCCAGTTTGCAGTGACATCTTAACCCCGGGTTTATTTGTCACATTGTACATTTCTCAGTATTTCTAGCAATCTTTTCCGGGTTGGCTATAAATCATGTATTAGAGCCCACATATTCTTTCTTGGGAATTTCTTTTGTTTCTATCAACCATTTTACATCTATTTATGTTTATATCAGCATCTACACTAATATAGACAGTGATGTCACTGCTCTCCGACATTCTATACAATTGCAGCAACTCATGTGCTGATTGTTCTGATCATTGGAGGATTGTTCTTATTGGTTGAGTGGCTTTTCCCTCAAGATATTTTGTATCTTGTTGCTGATATATTAATAAAATGATGGCTGCATATTGATCCCTCTCATGTCATGATCAGATTTGTTTTTTTTTACATTATTATGTCTTGTATTGCTGCTATTTCCAATTTGGAATATTACAGTTTCTTGTTCTTGAAACCCTCCATTTCCCACTGCTAAAAATTTAGGCATTTTAGAGCATTTGGAAACATGTTGCTTCACTGGTTGATCACCCCAGTGATGTGAAATGTCAGAGCCTTCTTCATGTAGAAACCATTTAGGGGATTCTTTGTGTCTATCCATTCTCATCTCCTTGATTTCTCTTGCAATATCTTGCATAGTTCGAAGAAGAAGCTTGGGATACTCCTTGTCCTCGTCTTCTCCTGATAAGGGAGTTTTTTCCTTGTCTTCTTTATCATATGTATAATCATATCTCCAGTTTATTCTTTTGAGATACCTCTTCTCTCTATCTGTGAGAGGATCTGCTTCTTCTGATGACATATTGGGTTAGATGCACAGGCTGAGCCAAGATTATGCTCTGATACCACTGTAATATTCCAAAATAGGAAAAGTAGTAATATAGGACATAAAAATGGAAATAGAAGTGAAAATCATTACATCAAAATATGAGACCAATATGGAGCCATTTTATTCATCATATCAGTAGAAAAAATGTGCAATACATTGAGGCACAAATCATACAACATAAACATACAAGCCTCCCATGATCAAACCCTCTCGAATGTGAGATGTTGCTAATATACAAAATGCCAGAGAGTTGCTACATCGCAGTCACAATGAATATAACTATAGAAAGTGATCATACAGTGATGTAAAAATATTGATATATGCCTCAAAAGATATTATACATGAAGATCAAGGCTCTATATCAACCTTCCAAGACAACCCATGAGGGTTTCTGGAAAATACACCAAAATACAAATGTGAGTTGCAGCCCTAGGGCTAAAGGTTTACTGCAACAGAATAAATGGGAAGATATGGGTAAAGATGATGTATAATTATGTTCCTCTCCTCCAATACATTCTCTAGGTGAAAGGATGACCCCTCCACTGAAGATATAACTCCCCAAATGTTGTACTGAAACCACCCCTACAAATCCTCCCTAAAATAACGCAGTCCAAGACTAAAATTGCATTGTAGGGGATAATAATAACTTGTCCTAGTGCCAAATGCTGCAATAGTTCTCAAGGGCCTCCTTCATTGGCCTCCCAAATAAATTAAACCTTTCTCCACTAAAAACTAGCTCGGAAATAGCCCAAACCAACCCTCCACTGTTGCACCCTACAACATAGCACAACCCTCAGCAGCAAGTTCACTGTAGAAGAAAGATGTAGCTTGGCTTGATGCTGGAATGTGGAAATGTAGCCCAAATACTTCTCCTCAGTGGGCACTCTAAGTCCCCTAAGGATAAAGGTTGGATTCCCGCTCGGGAACACCCTTGTGCTAAACAACACTGCAGTCTCCGCTAAACAGCTGAAGAGAGCAACATGTCATATAGACCATAAACAAAATAATAATCAAATAATTCCTTCTATGGATGCCATCCACTTCCTTATATGCTTGGTGAGCTTCCTCAACTTGGGCCCCACTCATTAAATCCACTACTCCCATGCATGGAATCTCCCTCCAAAATTGCATTGTCCCTCAATGAATATCCACTCCTCCATACTAGCATTGTTGATTTGGTCAAAGTTGACCTATTCTACATGCTCCATCCACTTTTCACACATAAGGGTGCTTAATCCAGCTACTTAGAGGACCTACATTCACATTTGGAGTGATTTTATTCCTACTAAGGAGATTTATGGGTCTCCCTACCCTCTTATTCTTCTATGTAAGAAGAAAAACCAAAAACTAATATTCCAACACGCTAAAAGCTAATTTGGAATATTACAATGCATGACATTTTCTCACAAACTTAGGGAAATTGTGGGTTTTTGGGAATATGTAATAGGGAAATTTAGTCTTCCACAACCATATATCATCGACCTCATCAATCATCTTGTCCTCTAGCCAACAGTAAACATCGAAAAGGTCGAACTCTGACACAGTCTCATGTATTTTGAAGTCTCTATCAGCCAAAGCCACATGATCCAGGTCTACCTTAGGGTAAACCATTGGGTTAAATGGCTATTGCTCCTTCTTTGGAGGCATAATTTCTGCACTTGAAAAATGAGCTAACTGCAAATGCACAGAAAGGGATTAAAAGAAGAGGGGAATAAAGAAAGGGAGCTTCTGCTGATTAGAATGGGAAATGGGAAGAAAAAAGGGGATTGCAGAAGGACTCTGGTTGATCTCTGACAGAATTGAAATCTTCCCTATGCCTTTTTTGATATATAGAGCCTTACAATTTGATCACATGTAACAATAAGAACATGAGAGTAGTGTAAACTTCGAAACAAGTGAGGGAGATTGATTACGAAGGGTGACCGGGTTACCATTGACATGGTGCAAGCCCGTTGGGTAACAGCCTAAGCTATGAAATGTTTAACGACCTTCAGGCAGGAACGTAGGTGATTGGATGGAGGTGACATGGCTAGCTATCGTGGTACAATGGTAATGGTGGGGATACAACGGCCAGTGGCGTGGTAGTTTTGTCACGGTGGGAAAATAGCTTTTCGCAGGGGGTCATGAATAGTAAGTGGTATGGAGTGGGGGGGGTGTGAAATGACTCCCGCGCGACATGTGGCAGGCAGGGTGTTTTGAAAAACTGTCCATTTCAAACCCCTCTCCCCTTCCCCCCCCCCCCGACGTTACCGTTCGGAGGATGATGGGGGGGGTGAAAATTATCGTGGGCCGTCAGATGAGATGGAGGGGGCAGAGATGGGACGGGAGATGGTGGGAGTTTAGCGGTGATGTGAAGAATGAGTGGATGGTGGGGTCGGGTAATTATATGACGATCAGGGTATAGTTTGAGACTTATGATAGAGAACATGACATAAAATATGTCAAAATACCTTGGATAAAACATTAATCTCGAACTTAGGATATCCAATGTTTTTTTTATTTTTCCTCTTCATAACATGAAAATACATTAGATCCTTTAAATGAGGCTGTGGAATAGATTTCATGTATCTTCAGCTTTATTTTTCTTCTTTTTCATTCTTTTTCAGGGTGAATTTAGGCTTGCAAACCCAAATCACTTTTTTTTATTTTATAAAATTCTAACATACATCTATCCCTTATTACTTCCATTGACTCAGACTAAACTGTCGAGTCAATTTTATTTCTACCTAAATACTAATATGTCAAGATTAGATTGTTTGGAAAATCCTTTTTTTCTAACCTATCAAAAGAAATTTAAAATTGTTCAATCATGGTTAAACTATATGATTGAAAAAACTAATGTAATTAGTAGTGCCATTTTGATTTGCAGCACTTTCAGTATTATTCTTTTTTGGGGTTTTTATTTTTCTTTTATTTTTTCTTTTTCAATATACCCTCTTTTCTTTTCTTTGTCATATTTTTTGGAAATAATTTGAATATTGAAAATCATACTCAATATGAAATTACAACTTATGAAATACTCAATCACCTTGAGATCCTATAATTTATAGGACTCTAAAAATGGATCCAGTTGGGGATGGCACTTCTCCAAGTGAAGTGTCAAGAACCTAAGATTAGTAGCCTTGAATATTTCATTTTCTACAAAATCTTCATCTGATTTCTTTTTTCTGTTTTATGATAGCTCATGAAACCAGACTTAGGGCCTTCTACGGGCTTCAACTTTGTTAATGAATTACTCAAATCATAAACTGTAAAAATGTGGTATTTAAAATGATGAAATACCAACCTGTATCCTTAAGAGAAATAGTGTTTTAGCATCCTGCCATTGACATGACCTCCAGATATCTCTGTTCCATCCAAATCTTTAAGGAAATATGCATTGTTTCCTCCAAAATCATTGATAATGTATGGCCCTTGCCAAAGATTTTCAAATTTACAATGTTTACTTTTGTCTTCTCTTATGGAATCCCATTTCAAAACTTTGTCTCCTAAATTAAAATCATCAGCCTTTGTTCTCTTATCAAAAATATTCTTCATATTTTCTTTAATCACTTGAGTTCTGTTATAAAGTTCCTCTTTGGACTACTGCAACTAAATAGTTTGATTGATCCTTCTTTGTATATAATTTGGCTTAGCTTGTATCTCCTCAATTATCTTCATGACTAGAACTCCTAAAGATGAAGGAAAAACTACATCCATGCCATAGACCGATTGGTATGGAGAGATGCCAATTGATTTTTTGGTAGTAATTCTAACAGCCCAAAGTGCATTGATCAACTTGTTATGCTATGATTTTGTGTTATCTTCCAAGAGATTTTTGATGATATTCACCAAGATTTTGTTTAAAGATTCAACCAATCCATTACACTGAGGGTAATAGGCTGTTGAATGCCCGAAATTTATATGATACCTATGACAAAAATCAACCATTTTCTTGGACTTGAAGGTTGCAGCATTATCAGTGATGAGTTTTTTTGGGTCATAAAGGTGAATGTTACATGAAAATTCAATGCTTCTCATTCAATTTTCAACTCAAGGCAAGTCTTATTATTTCAAGAGAGTGAGCACAGTATATGCAAGTGATATCAAAGAACAGCTACTCTACGTTATCATAAAGAGGAATATCTAATTCTCAAATTTCAATCAATTCAAAGTTAAATTTAATTATAAAATGTTGTTTAACTATTATGTCTAAGTAAGCGTAGAAAAGAGAAACCTACGATTGAACAACTCACTGATGAATTCAACAATATTCCTACTGAATTGAGCAGTAGCTTCAATAAATTGAACATCAATTGTTTATCTAATTTTGCAATGGAATTATCTTTAAATTAAATATATGACATCTCTCCAAATCAATTAACAACTAGACACCTTACAGTAATGATGAAAGAATCCAACTTTAGCTATGTACATAATTGAACAATAATCATGCTAAAACTAATGAAACACGCATGAAGCATCAGGAAATGATGAAAGAATCTAAATAATTATGAAATTATTGACTGTAAGCAAGAAGGTATGAATGACAAACTATTCTCTTGAAAGAGAAAGCTAGAGCATCTTATGTTCACAATTCAACTAATAAAATGATATCTCACAAAATTTATTAGATGAATGAAACGTAAGTTTTGTAGTTGAATGTATAGCACAGAGATTAGTGAAGAAACTCCCAGGGCTGGGCCCAAACCACCAGAAGTCTACCGCTATGGCAGACTCAGAGATTGACCATCCAAAAAAAAACCAAAAGCTTTATTAAGCTGAAAGTTAATACATTGATATAACTGGAAAATTTTGTCACGATACGTTTATTATAGAAGAAAGTCTCTATTTTGCTCATACTATCTTGTATGTTTTCGGCCTTTTAAAGGCGAATTCAACAGTGCTAATGGTATTTTCCATACGGGATCCTGCTACTCGTGGATGTCATTTGAGTTCTTCAGATGTGGAGGTACCTTTCCATCTTCCGTCGGCCCATGGGAGTCATCATGATCTCGTTAGTTTCTCTTTTCCAGTTGTCTTTCGGTTATCATCGATTCAGCTGCTTTGTTTCCCTATAAATAAAGATACAACAAGTCAATTTCCCATTGTTAAACATCCTTTTACCGTCAGTTCATTTTTTCTTGATTTTACATTAATTTTCCTTTCCTTTACTATTAAGATGAGGAAAAATTCATAAAGGTGCATAAAAATTCGTGGTAAAGGTAGGGTGAAAAAATACCTTATTCTTGGCCCAACATGCTCCCCTTCTTACCTATTTGCAGGTCCTCATGCAAAAAAATGATTGAGGTGTAACTGGGTCAAAGAATATGCAGGGTAGACTTCTTCTTTATAGGATCCGAAGCCATGTTTCTGTCTGATCTTTGCAAAGGCGGCGTTTGTGTGGCCTTTTGGAAACTCGTAATCATGATCATAACCCTCAGGGGGGTACTAGATGAGAGGGCATATGTACCTGCATCCTATCCATGTAGGGCCCATTTTGAAGATCAGATTACTGTATAAAAGGAATCTGGAGGTTTCTGCTTTGAAGTTTCTGTAGCCAAATGGTTCTCTTCAAATTATTCATGGAGGCCATCCACCACTGTTTGGCTTCTGCCAAAGATGCTTCCTCAATGTCTTCGAAATACTCCCGCCCATGCTGTATAATGTCCTTATGGATAGGCCCCAGTTTATTCCTTACTCCCTTTCCCTGCATGAAATTCTTATGTTGGGTGAACAGATGTAGGGGTCTAGTAGGCTCCCCTCTAACCCACAAGTCTAGTGCATGCTCCCTCTTCTGGAAAATGTTGTAGGCTTTAGCCCATCGAGTCTAGTTCTTAGCAAAAGAGAGGAAAGCCTAAAACTTAATGTCTCCTATAAAGGGGTTGGGATTACTGTCCCTATCCTCCTCTAGGAAGAAGTTGTGCATGTATAATTCACACAAAAGGTATTGGACCTGCTCAATTTGTTCATTGTGGCAATGGACGAATTCATGTATGGTTTTAAAATTCATGGGCTTCCTTTCCCTGACGAGCTTTATCTTCAGTAATAGATATCGTCATACTAAAAATAGGGCATAGTTGCTGGCTGTTGCCCTTCATGTTAGCACATCAGAGTGCAGAGAGAAAACCATATTGGTTTGCTTCTTGGATTTTTCCCCCTGATCGTGTGCTTTCTTTACCTTCGCCTTTTCTTCTCAGAGTTGAGCAAATGTCTCATCCTCTGTTTCAGAAAGGTCTTTGAATTTTTTCAATAGTGCCTGATGTTCTAATGCGGGTACTACTTCCTTTCTGCATTGTGCCAATTCATGTTGTGTTTGAATTAATTCATTATGCAATTTTTGATTGGCAGTCTTTTCTACCAGGGGAGCGTAGGCAAGTGCTTCCTCCATTCGGGTTTCCTTTTCTTCTATAAATTCTAGCCTAGTCTACACAGAGGCTTTAGTAGTGTCCACTAGGTCAGTCTGTACCTCAATCTCAGCAGTGTTTGCTAGTTCAGTCTGTACCTCAACCTCAACAGTGTCTATCAAATTGGTGACAAAATCTATTTAGGTTTCTATGGTGACCAATTCTTTCTTAGGCTTCCGAACCTTTCTTACTTCCTTCAACTGTTTCCTCAAATGTTTTATCATTTTCCTTAACCTTTTGCAGGTTCTTATCATTTTCTTTAACTTATTTTCAGCGAAATTCTCTTCTAGCATGGTTTTAGCAGGGGATGGAGGAGCAACAACCTCATTTCCAAGAATGGTGGTGCCAGTTCCATAGTTACCAGTGATTATATTTCCTTCCTGCACTCCGGATTTTACTTCTACATTAATGTCCTGGCTGGGTGAGATATTATTCCCTTTAGGCATTAGAGGAATCGTTTCCATGCTTGAATTTTGTTCTATGGGGATGGTGTCTCCTAACTACTTTTCAGATTCGGCTACCCCTTCTGCCTTCTCTTCCCTGTTCCACCAATAACTCTTAGGAGGAGATAAGGCTCTAAGAGCCTACGATTCATTTTGGTGGGGTAATATTTCAGTGTGGCCAGAGCTGCTGGAGGTGGTAGATTCGTTCAACAATTCCTCTTATTCCTTGGCTTGTTCAGATGGGCCTCTAATTTCATTGTATTCCCGCATTTTCTCTAGGAATCGAACCATCTCTTCTTCATAGTCTTGCAAAGGTATGGTTTGAGGGCTTGAAGGTGGCATATGGGATGGCCCTGCCTCATCTGGAAATTCTAAGGTGTCTTGCCTTAATTGCAGTCTTTTGGACCATCTTCGCTTCCCTGGTTCTGAAGTCAAAGCACATGTCATTTTTCCTCTTGATCTCCTAGGTATGTTTGTTCTAGGGATATCATTTTCTGTGCCGATAGGGTTTTCCTCAGGGATACGTTTGGTAGGGTTATCAAAATTGTCCCAGGATGTCTGTTGTCTACCTAGCTCATGAATGATAATTAACTTGATTAAGCCATGGTGGCTGACGACTACTTGGGGGTTGTTATCCTTTCGCATTTGAATAGTAGTTTCGTGTAATACATAATTCTAGAAAGAAGGCAAATTAACTGAAATTTATTGTTTAAGAATAACTAACAATTTTATTTGTCAGGGTTTTACCACGTCTTGGCGTCCATCGCATGTGATGAATCTCTGGATGAATGCTGCCAATTCCTGCCAAGGTTGTTGTAGGGATGCAAGGTTGATCCCCTTTCCCTTACGTTCCAATGGTTCTCCTGGATCCTGGTATGCTGTGATTGCCTCTCGTAGAAGAAGGTGCTTTTCAGTCCACCTTTCTCCCTCTACTGGTATTCCTGAGACTTCAACAATGATATCTTTTTTTATTGGTATAATCCTTTCTCTGAGTCTGGTATGTCGCTCCTGTAGGTTCTGCAGGAATTCCACTACTATTTCTGTGTCAAACCCTTGCAATCTATGTAAGTATGGCAGCCAACCAACTTGCTGAAGAATGTTGCGAGTTGCACCTGAGATTGGGAAGGTCATAGGTTCATTTCAGAGAGAGTTTCATCCCATTGCTGATGCATTATCTTGAGCTAATTTCTCCCTTTGTCTATGTTTCTTTTCGGCCCTGTTGGTTAGAATAAACATTGCATGCAAGAGAAAAAGAAATTTTAGTCTTCTATCGTAAATGTAGGTAACTTCATATCGTAATTGCAATGATCTTTTGGTTTTGTCAGCGTATCCAACAGAATTTGTGCAGGGAATTCGCATGCTTAATATTTATGGATATCTAAACCCCCTCTCTCGAAATAAGGGCGTCCAAATCCTTAAGTACAAGAGAGATTTGATCAATCATGAATGCATATGGGGGGAAATTTCAGAGATCAGTAATCATAGTTTTTACGCGAGAACAGTGTCCGTGGCCTTGGAGCTCAAGAAAATAGGAATGATTGCAAAAATTATAAACGCATGTGGTGTAAAGGTCAGAATTGGAATTTATCATAAGTGTATCCCATGTGGAAGTGACCGAAGAAGGGAAGAAAGAAATACATCAATTATTATGATAGGATTTCCTTATTTAATGGTATGGTGTGATGGAAGAATGACTGTGATAAATAACGATTGGTGCCGTCATCCCGTAATTCAAACATGAAAGCATAGTTCATTTATAGCTACTTATGCGGTAAAATAGTATTATCACTAATTCGAGTAGTGGATTTATCTTGGAAATGGATGGAAATAGGAGATAATGTATATATAAGAGTAATTGGCTATTTTTAGAAAATACTTTCATACCACAAGTAGATCCATTGTTGCCAGTAGACGTTCATAGCCTCGACAAGTTTGCTATTTTAACACAAAAAATGAGCCATAATCCTCTATGTAAAAGTAGATATTTTGCCAATTTTATGGAGAGATAACCGTGCGCGTGTGGCAGCCAGATAGTCAAGGTGCCACTCACTGGAGTTATAACAGAGTGACAAGGCTGGCTCGTGGTGAGACCTCCTATCCTTCAAGCAGTTGGAGCTGTCGAGAATTCCATTACCCTAGTGTGTTGGCCATTGTGGGCATGTCACCTGCTAAACCCTTATGATCATGGTAGCTGTTGGGAAAATACTGAGAGGGGGGTGAATCAGTATTTAGAGCTTACTAAAATCTTTTCATTTTTCTTTGCTAAATTCCATACGCAGATTTTATGAACCCAACTCGCATATACATGCGCATATACCAAAAGAAACTAATGTATACTGATATAATTTTATTGTTTAGAAACACTTTTTAGAAGAAATATTTTAACTAAGTTTTTCAGTCATGCATATGTTATATAATCAATAAATATGTGCAGTAACAGTAGAATAAAGCATCACACAAGAGAAACACACATGAATACCAAGATTTAAGGTGGAAACCCAATTCGGGAGAAAACCACTGTTGCTGTCATCTCTGCCTTCAATATTTATTATATGGAAAATTGTTTACAATTTTTGTACTGATGCAAAATCATATCAGTATGTAGGTATCTACCTATAGAAGGCTGCAACCTTCTCTCATTTTCCAGCTACTACTGGAAGTGAGATACAACCCCCTAATCTCGTTTACCAGTCACTACTGGAAGGGAGCTTCAACCCTTGATCAGAACACCAGCTTCTACTGGCAGGAAGCTTCACTTCTCTCATAATCACTGCAGACAATGTTTCATCAATTTTCATACTAGATCCCACCGCTTCAACTCAACTCATCATAAAGATCATCAATAATAAACTTATCCCAAACTTCAATCAATACAGTGAGAACAATGTAACTAGAACACAAAAATAACCCAAACTTCAGAATAAGTATGCAGAATCAAACTCAACCCTGAACATTCATCATCTTATAATGCATACGCTACTTTGCTTCACTGAACCCGCATGTATATGTGCTTCCCGTCACACCAACCTACGTATAGATCTGTGAATACTATTTTTCAGAATATGATCTGTCTCAAATCCAGATATGAGGCTTTCAATCAGACATCTTTTCAGAAATACAGAACCTTTAAACAGTCAGTCATCATTAACCATGTTTACTCACTTATTGATCAGTTTTGGACATATTCAACTTAACATCATGTACAGTATTGAAGTAACCCATATCTTCATGAATACTTCATTGACAGACAGCATAAATAATATCAACAATAATAGAAAACCTCTGCAATAAGCTTCAGAAAACCTTAACTTCCATACGCGCCTTTTCTGAAGAAAACCTGCATATATACGCACTTTTAATGAGATGAACTAGTGTATAGATCTGTAAACATTAATTCAGCATAATGTTTTCAGATCTATAGAACTTACCCAGATTTCTTCACTCAACTTCAGAAAACATGCGCTAGGTCTCAGATCTAATCATCTCTTCAATGGATCATGCAAGACTATAGTCATTTCAGATCTAGAGATCTTGATCCATAAATCTATCCAAGGGTGAATCATAACTTCACATTTATCAATAAAACAGAGTTCATCTTATGCAAATATACTCCAGAGAGAAATATTAGTAATAGCCCTTACCCATGCACACCTTTCACTATGATCTTCTTCTCCTTATATAGATTTAGCCTTTACCAATACCATGAGTTAAAACCACACAACTATTGATGGTATTTTTTGGAACAAGGTCTCCTACAAGCTGTGAAATTGGTCCATTTTGAATACTTTTGATTAGATTTAGTCTAGCGCAGGGGTTTTGGGGTGGATCAAAGCCCTAAAATAATTGTAATGGGTAAAAGGGTAAACCAGGGGTCCGAAAACCATGGTTTGCAGACCATAGGAAATTCTAGGCTAGATTATTATAAATAAAGGAACATTTTGTATTGTAAGGTAAGAAAAAGGAAGAGCTACTGATGCAAATTGTGGTTTAAGTTATCTATTTGGGTTTTTTGGGAAAGGACTCCTACTGGCTGTGTGCGTAGAGATCCAAGTCCAGCTGTGTGTGGACCCTGTTGTTATGTGCGTAGGCTGGGAAGGGAATTGTAAGAAGGAATTGAGGAATTTATGAATAAGAAAGGTTGATAGAGAACTAAATCTGTGAGTACTCTTTGTGTGAATCATTGGTAATTACTGCATTGTGCGTTTTCTATATTTAAGCTGCAAAGATCTGTGCAAGTGTGTTTCCTATATCTGGATCTGTTCTGTTCTGTTTATGCAATGTTGTGCTACTGTCATAAAAATAATATAATTATAGATCTAGTGCACGTGGATGCGAATAGAGACCTACTTGACCCTGCGCAGAATAAGGTAATCTGGGTATCACAGGGTGCGAAAACCTGGTTCCAGCACCCACCCATACTACTTCGGGTGAGACTTTGACCTACGCAAGTAGGTCATTGCTGAAAGGGCTAGTAGTATAGGGGTTTGTTGGAAAAATTTGAGCTCTAAACCTAGGTTAGGACCCCTCGAGCCAACAAGTGGTTTTGTTTCCAGGACCCTGGAGCGTTTTGAGGAATTGATCAGGTACTGACAAGAGAATACTAGAGATCTAATGCGGAAGTGAATGAGCGCTACTCTGGATGAAAGCACAACATAGAGCGGTAAGTACTATCGAACCAATCAAGAAGAGGATCACTCTGCCCGTAGCCCACTGAGAGTAGAAACTACACAAGGTTCACCATTTACCCAATGTCAGACTCACGGGAGAACAAGTCCTCAACCGAGACCTCACTAGAAGGAGACATTGCAGTACACTTGAAATTACCTACCTTTAAAGGCACGGACGATGAGGACATGGATTGTTTTTTGGTTCATGACCGACTCGATATGGACTGCGTAGGGGGTGGTAAGTGATACTGTGAAGAGAGCACAGTTGTCCCTGGCCTTCAAAGAAATAGCTATGGGCTGGTATATGCGATACATATCTCAAAACGGGAGCGCATCTCTTCAAGATATTAAGGACGCCCTAAAACAATAGTTCCGGAAGCCAAAATCTTACTCTCAGTTGGTAGCCAAAGTAAAATACTTCAAGCAAGGTGTGTTTGAGTCTGTGTGGGAGGTTGATCAGTGATTGAAGAAGGAAATCAGGGAAGGAGGGTTCAAGTATGACAACAGACAACACATAGAATGTTTCATCGCTATGTTGCTACCTCACTTACGTATACCAATGGGCCACCAGACCTTCGAGTCGCACGAAAAAGCCTTGGAAGCTACCATGAAACTCAAAGCCACACCTAAGGACGACATGTTGGGGGGAGTACAGTAAATTCAAGAGTAGCTCGGTGCCATGCACATGGAAATTTAGAGCTTACAGACAAAATGGGGAAAAGGAGCTAGTGCAGACCTCCAGTGCATATGATGTCGGGTGTCTAGCCATACAAAGGACCAGTGTCCTCTATTGATAGATTGCTTATAGGCAGGGGGACCTAGTCTGCTACGCCTCGGATCCAGCGGATCTACTATGGTGCGATGACTGTCAGGTAGCGGGACTACATGATATGGCCCAGTGCCCTCAGCTAAGTATGGGAAAACTGAAGCAACAATGGTCTAGGTTCTGCCGGTCGGTAGGGCACGATGAGTAGAACTATCACACGTATGACTTGATGGTAGATCAAGGAAACCTCTATAGGGTACAATCAGACCCTGCATCGCCGAGATCCCCCACGAACTTTGGTGGCTCCCGCACAAGGGGCAGGGGGGTCAAGGAGGAAGTGCAGGATGGGGGCGGGGGCAACTGATCTGCTATAACTATAGAGAGGTAGGGCACTTCATCAGGGACTGCCCAAATCCCACTAGGAAATCCTACAAATATTTCCAGCAGCTGGATCATGAAATTGAAGACTGCCCGATCCTGATAGCAAAAATGCAGGAAAAACAGCCCACCCCTACGCAGAATGTGCAAAGAGTTAAAACCGATCTAAGGAATGTAGACCCGAGTGTAAAAATCATGACATGCAGCGGGATGGTCACCCAAGGAGCCAAGGAAGTTCTTTCCAAGGATCCTATGACCTCTTCGGAAGGATTGAACATTGGAGGGCAAGAAACACTAGCAGCTCCTGCACAGCCACCGAAACACCTCAAGATAGAGGAAGGAGTTGAGCCCTTTTTGCAGGCATGTCTGAAGCTGCTACGTAACCCACAGGCTGTAGAAAACCTTCAAGTATTACTGCATAGTTGCGCAGCTCGGCCCAACACAATTCCTGAGACTAGGGATATACACAAGCTATACAGCTATAAGAAATGCACTGGAAGGGAAATTCGGTTGACTGCACAGATTGGCGACTACGAGATGGATCAAGTTATTCTCGATCTTGGGTCGGATACAAATGTATTACCAAAGTAAACATGGCAACAAATGGGAGAGCCTAAATTGGAATGGTCCACCATCCAGCTGCGTATGGCGAATCAACAGAAGATCATCCCTCTGGGAAGGTTTCCAAAATTCATGGTAGATATCACAGGAGTAAAATTCTTAGCTGACTTTGAAGTCATAGAAATTGTGGAGGATGCGGATTCTTACCCTGCCCTCCTAGGACTGGACCGGGCTATAGACATGGGGGGTGTCATCAATCTCAAAAATCGCAGCATGGTGTTTGAGAATAACGGTACGTGCGTAATAGTACCGCTAAATCCCGCCGAAGGTGTGCGGTATACAGAATCAGCATACGAGGAGGAGGAAATAGATCACATTTACAAATTGACTACGCAAGAAGAAGACCGAGTTAACCCCACAACAGATGGAATACTCTGTTGGGAGAAGGACACTGAATGCTTTTCTGACCCTAATGGGGAACTAGATATTTGGCAAGACCGGTTACACGATGTTTCGGTGCTACGATTCCCTCGGGTTGCGAGGACCCTCTACTGCATTTCTTCGGAGGTAAGAGATCTTCCCCACTTTGATGGGTCTGGTAGCATCCAGGAATTCCTAAGAACACTAGAAGCTAGGGTGCCAAGAGAACAACGACTCTGGGCCCTTAATCTAGCTTTGCGTGGGATGCCTACATGATGGTGGGATACCCACAAGAACACATTCTCGGACTGGAAAACATGTCGGGATAGGATGATTCTGCGGTTCACCCCTCCAGCTGACGTATTCACCAAGATATTCCTTAGACTTGGGGATCCCCGCACACATCTGCATGCCTAGATGACAAAATGGTCCAACCAGACTACAGAACAATGGGTCCATCTAATTGTTCATGCCTTGGGCCCTATCCCTGCCGCTTGGTACTTGGATGCGGAGTTACACCAGCGCACCCGCCACTGGGAAATACTAAAAGAGGAATTTATAGGAATGTTCAGACTAATTGGGGGGACGAAGATGCTCAACAAAGCTCTGCAAGACATCGATGCATTTATATTTAAGAAATCTCACCACCACGCTGCACCAGCAGCCCTGACATGGGAAGCGTAGATTCAAGACATAGTCAACTGCCGAAGCTTGGCAATTGACAAAGAAGAAGATAATCCACAAAACATCTCTGTTCCGGAATCTGAAGGGGAACACACCGTTATTGGACCCTCATTGCAGAATATAGATGTAATGCAACCTCTTAAGCTGCGCAAATTTAATATTGGGATGGAAGAACACCCTAAGCCGGCTAAAATCGAGGAGTATTTGGATGAAGGAACCATAGGAAAAATTGCAGAATTACTTACAGAGTATTAGGAATTATTTCTGACAAAGTTTTCCGAGCTAAAAGGAATCACCAGGGACCTAGGCATTATTTACATCACTCTGAAACTTGAGGCGCGTCCCTTTAAATAGCAGCCTTACCGACTGAATCCTAAATATAAGCAAAAGGTCAAAGAAGAACTGGACAAAATGCTTTCCACAGGTATCATTGAACCGGCTGAAAAATTAGATTGGGTAAGTCTGATGGTCATCCAGGAAAAAAAGAAAAGGGGGAAATATGCATCTGTGTGGATCTACGCAAGTTAAACGATGCCTGCATCCATGACCCCTTCCCTACGCCCCTCTCCAACAAAATCCTTGATAGCGTGGGCAGACAGGAGGCCTATTCCTTCACCGATGGGTTCTCAGGGTACCACCAGATCTGAATTGCACTTGAAGATCGTAGTAAGACTACATTCGCAACCGAATGGGGGTCTTTTTAGTATACGTTCATGCCCTTTGGTCTCAAGAACACACCTGCTATTTTCTCAAGGGTCGTAGTTTCTGCATTCAAGGAGTTTATTCATAAGTTCCTAGAGGTTTATTTCGATGACTGGACGGTTTTTGGCCTGGTAGAGGAGCATGTCTCTAACCTAAGATTAATGTTGGATGCATGCCAAAAGCACCAGATTTCCTTGAATATCAAGAAGTGCATCTTCTCTATACCATTCGAAATCTTTCTTGGACACATAGTCTGTCGGCAAGGATTGATGGTTGATCCTGTGAAGGTAGCCATAATTATAAACCTTGCAGTCCCATTGACGGAAAAACAATTCCGTTCGATTCTCGGACACATGGGCTATTATAGGAAATTAATTCAGGGGTACGCTCTGATCACAGTACCCATGGAAAAACTACTTCAAAAATATGTCTCCTTTTTTTGGAATGATGAATGTCAGAAGAGCTTTGAACTTCTCAAGGAGAAGATGATCTCTGCACCCATACTAATATTTCGTGACTGGTCGAAGGAATTTCATGTACATGTGGATGCGTCAGGCATCGCTTTGGGCATTGTCCTCACTCAACCTGGAAAAGGAGATATTGATCACCTGGTTACCTTTGCGAGTCGAAAACTCTCGGGCAAAGAATGGAACTACTCTACCACTGAGCACGAAGGACTGGCTATGGTATACGCATTACAGAAATATCGACACTATCTACTGGGTGGACACTTTAAAATGTCCATTGATCATTCGGCTTTGAAATACCTGGTCAACAAGCCTATTTTTGGGGGGAATATTTTCCGCTAGCTATTACTATTTCAAGAATATTATTTTGAGATCATCGTCAAGCTCGGAAGGTTGAATGTAGGCCTGGATCATATGTCTCGCATCGAAACAAGGGAAGAACCTACTAACTTGGAGGAGGGCTTACCAAATGCACAGTTGTTCACCATTAGGGTGGTTGACACAAACTTTACTGATATCATTGAGTTCCTCACTACAGGCATGGCCCCTGTATTATATTCGGTGCAACAGTAGAAGGAGTTGGTTACTTAGGCATCGGACTTTACTATCATCGTCGGTCAGTTATACAAGCTAGGTGCAGATGAGATACTACCTATATATGTCTTGGAACATGAACGGCCTGCCATTTTAGCAGAAGCACAAGAAGGTGTCGTAGGAGGCCACTATGCAGGATGAGCTACACCACAAAATATTTTGAGGGATAGGTTATGGTGGCCTAACCTGCATCAGGATTCTTACACCTATTGTAGATCATGCGATATATGCCAGCGAACAGGACGACCCTCGCACCGAGATGAGATTCCATTACAGCCTCAAGTGGCTCTACAGGTTTTTGACAAATGGGCCATTGACTTTATAGGACCCATCAATCCACTAGGAAAGAAAATAGTTGCACGCTACATTATTACCGCCACTGACTATGTCACTCGATGGGTCGAGGCACAAGCGATGAAGGATTGTACTGCGGATACTTTTGCGTAGTTCATCTTTGAACAGATTCTGACCAGGTTTCGCTGCCCAAAGATCCTAATGAGTGACATAGGTACACACTTCGTTAACCAAAAGATTCAAGCCCTGAATGAGTTATTCTGAATCCACCATGAAAAGAGTACATTATACCATCCCCAGGAAAATGGGGCGACTGAATCTTTTAACAAAATTTTGGAACAACCATTAACTAAGGTTTGCAATGCCGATCGTAGTGACTGGGATGGTCACATTCCCTCTATTCTGTGGGCCTGCCAAACGACCTGCAAGAAGCTGATAGGCATGACCCCCTTTTGAATGGTCTATGGCAAGGAGGCCATTATGCCCATATAGTACATTGTTCCTAGCCTACACATCACAGCTTTTACAAATATGGCGGACCCAAATATCATAGAGGAGCATCTTGCGTAGCTTGTGGATTTGGAGGAATATCATTTTATTGCTAATTTTCATCAACAGGTTCAAAAGGCTCGTGATAAAGCCTTACATGATCGACATATTCGCCAAAAAATATTCGTCGCAGGTGATCTCGTCCTTTTATACGATAGCCAATTTGCGAAACACCCAGGAAAATTTCGATAGCACTGGTTTGGTCCCTACACAGTTAAGGAAATCACGGATTGTGGAGTAGTCCAGCTAGCTACCCTATGTGGTGACATATTACCTGGTTTTTTCAATGGTAGTCGACTCAAGCCATACTAGGCTTAATGACTATATGGCAGTCACAGTGACTCGAGACGAGTCACAAGATTGTGTTGGGGGACTGTTGGAACAGGGTCTCCTACAAACTACGAAACTGGTCTAGTTTGAATAATTTTGATTAGATTTTTGTCTAGCGCAGGGGTTTTGGGGTGGGTCAATGCCCTAAAAGAATTGTAATGGGTAAAAGGGTAAGCCAGGGATCTGAAAACCACGGGTTGCGGACCATAGGAAATTTTAGGCTAGATTATTATAAATAGAGGAACATTTTGTATTGTAAGGTAAGAAAAAGGAAGAGCTATTGATGTGAATTGTGGTTTAAGTTATCTATTTTGGTTTTTGGGGAAAGGAATCCTGCTGGCTGTGTGCATGGAGATCCAAGTCCAGCTGTGTGCGGACCCTGCTACTGTGTGTGCAGGCTGGGAAGGGAATTTTAAGAAGGAATTGATGAATAAGAAAGGTTGATAGAGAACTGAATCTGTAAGTACTCTTTGTGTGAATCATTGGTAATTATTGCATATTGCATTTTCTGTATTTAAGCTGCGAAGATCTGTGTAAGTTTGTTTCATGTATCTGGATCTGTTCTGTTCTGTTTATGCAATGTTGTGCTACTGTCATAAAAGCATATAATTATAGATCTAGTGCATGTGGATGTGAATAGAGACCTACTTGACCCTATGCAAAACAGGTTAATTTAGGTATCACATAACCTAGCGCAGCTCTTCTTGCCTTACCTATCCTTTCTCAGGGTGCAAAAACATGGTTCTAGCACCCACCCATACTACTTCGGGTGAGACTTTGACCTACGCAAGTAGGTCATTGCCGAAAGGGCCATTAGTATAGGGGTTTGTTGGCAAACCTTGAGCTCCGAACCTGGGTCAGGACCCCTCGAGCCAACAGTATTCTTGGATGGAATCAATACAACGCTCAATACAGTGGGCTAATACCATGGTAATGACCCTTGGTATCATAATTTTAGAGGGAAAATGGCATACACGACTTAGATTGTTCTTATCTGCGTGTATACGTGACTTCGCTTCATAAAAATTGCGTATATACTAATTATGAATGTATACGCGGGTTGCCTTCATAAAATTAGTTTATACATTGCATCCATACACAATTTTCCTTCATCAAACCTGCGTATACATTGAGAAATATTTCATGTTTCATTTCTTTGGCAGTTACTGGAATTCCTTTCTCTGTCACATGTGAACTGACCTGTAGAAACATCATTTTTACATCTTTAACACGTAGGTTGCTTATCATAGGCAACTTATCAAGTAGGTTTCCATCAAGGACAACTTCATCAAGTAGGTTTCCATCAAGGACAACATATTTCATCATATTTCCAACAATAGGCTGGCTCGTGATGAGACCCCCTATTCTCTCTTTAAAAATTGCATATAGACATAATACTTCTTTTTGAAAAGTAGGAATTTTTCTTTGTTTTATGAAGAGACCACTATGCTAGTGTGGTGGCCAGATAGTCACAGTGCCATTCACTGGGATTGGAATAGAGTGATCAGGCCAGCTTGTGATGAGACCTCATATCCTTCAAGCAGTTGGAGCTGTCGAGAAGATCATTACCCAAGTGTGTTGACCATTATTGGCATGTCACCTGCTAAACCCTTATGATCATGGTAGGTTGGCTCGTAATGAGACCCCCTATTCTCTAAAAAAAAATCATACAAACATAATATTTATTCTTTATACATGAAGGGAGTCTCATTAACTCCTTAAGAGTTAGGGATGGTGTGAGAAGTAAAAAGAATGCCAATAAAATTAATACTCCTTATTCCTAAATCTTTATGTCAAAGGGAAATACTAATCGAGAGTATAGAAAGATATACTAGTATAAGACTATGTATTGTGTGATAACATGTTTGAGTAGGAGATGTCTTAGCCCTTCATTGCATAGATATACCATCTCAACTTTCGGAGTAGAGATTTCCATTAAAGTTTCAAAGGATCATAATATTAGTAATATTACCTCTTTTCTCCTCTTCAGGTGCCAATTCCCACTGTGGAGCGATAAAAAGGGTCTTTTTAGCTCATAATTACCTTCACATTAATTATCAACCCAGGGATGACTTTTTATTTCAAGAGTGTACTCAGTCTGAGGCGGCTATTTACTCAAGAGTAATGTTTTGCAGTATAGTGCTTAAAATGCAAAAGTAAATGAAAGTTGGAAACAAAATCTAATTGGAACAGTAAGAAACTGAAATGTTCTAAACAACCTTAAAAACAAAGAAATTAATGAGATACACCCATAGTTATCTTATTATTTTCTAGGAATAATTATTTAAATAATATTCCTTGTTAAATATGACCAAATCAATCACTATTAATCAAATAAATCATTATTTATTTGATTATATCCTAACCACTTCCTTAAAAGGATAAATAAATCATTTATTTATTTATTCCTCACTAATCAAGGGATTTGACCCAAGTCAAAGTCCCTTTCCCTCCAACAAATAATAACAAAATATTCCATAGAGGTGGATCTAGATTTGATTAACATTATTTTAATCATGCACCAAGATCTAGAATGACCCAATATTTTGTTATAAATAGGAGGGTTTTCCCCATCATTCTTGACCTTTGTTGCATATTAGATCACTTCCGTGATCTATACACTTGGTCTCATTTCTCGCCATTTTGCTCCCATTGAGCTCTCACTCTCTACATTGGGTTTTTCTACATCTACAAGAGAGAGAAAGCTTAGATCTAAAGTGTTGAGGACTACAAAGAACCCATCCCATTGAGGAGAGCTGGATACACCTTCTTGTTTTCCTCCCAGGTGCCCTGTAATATAAATTCTTTCAAAAAATTGTGTTCTTGTCTTGTCTGTTGGATGCATGGAGCAAACCCTTTACTTTACTGCTTAATGTTTTTCCATTTATAGATCTGGTTGTTGCAGCATTTTAACTACTAATTGCAGATCTGAAGATGTTTTGCAGCCTCTATTGTTGTTAGGGCTATTAGTTATGCGTAGCTAAAGTGGTTCTTTTTCGTACACTTTGACGAAGAATTCATACCAACAAATGGCGACTCCACACGGGTTTTAAATTACGACCGCTGTCGTTTTTCCTATTCCTGCATATCCAGCTACTTCAGACCCTAGGGTTTCTTTTCAGCTTTTTGTTTTTCCTATTTTCATGTGGTTTTTTCCTCATAAAGCCCTCAAACATTAAAATTTCTAACTTCCGTGTGTTTCCGGCCCTATTACAGTAAGGACAATTTAACAGAATCGAGACTGCTACAGAATCTCGTAAAATCCACGAAACAACCGGAACGGGGGGGTCGCACCTTTTGGCCCAAAACATGTGACCTGGACGCACCTTTTGGCATGTTTCCTGCGACCTCAACTCAGATAAGGTCAGAACCTGCGACCTGCCTTTTTACCAGCATTTTTTCTGAAATTTTTCCGGTTTTCAGCTAGATTCACTCGCCGTGTTTTCCAAATGCCCCAGCCCGCCTTGACCAAGATCTGATCTGTTTTTACTCATCTAAGTGGGAACCCGGGCCCCTAGGGCTTTAGCATTCTCCACTTTTTGTGGAAGAGTTTCACTGCTTGGGCCCGTCGGTTTCGAGGGCCTACCTCTCTTTTTCCGTATCCGTTACCTCACTTTCGTATCCACTCAGAATCAGCCTCTTTCCTTTCAAATCACCTCTTGTCGTTTTGTTTGGACCTCTTCTAGAGGCCTCTGCCTTGCCCCCCCCGGGTTTTTTGCTGATTTCCCTTTTTCCAGCCACCTTGCCTCTGTCTCTTGGCTATGATCTGCACCCCTTGTCTGCAGCTTTATCCTCCAGATCTCTATCCCCTTTGACCCTAGATCTGTCGAGCTTCCTTTGTGTGTGTTTCCATAGGTTTTCCCTTTCTTTTCAGCATAGTTGTGAGAGACCCACCTTCTTGGTTTAGATAGATGCATACGTAGCTGTTATTTTTCTGTTATTTCAGCATTTTATTTCGGTTCTCCGTAGGTTTATTTTTCGCCTACGTAGCACACTTTTTTTTTTTTTGCTCTCAAACAACTAAAGGGTTTAAAAATTAAAATTAATGCACACCACACACCGACCCTAAGTGAAGAAGCGCCTGGTTAACACCGCCTGGAAAAGACTCTAAAATCAATTGTCACTGCACCTTTTCTGCCCTTGACCTCACTTGATTCTGTCCCTTTCTGCCCTTGTCGGTTTCCTTCTTCATCATTGCGCCCCCAAGGCGCCTTTCCCGAAGACTTCTTGGCCTTCACCCCCCAGTTTCCGGTTGATCGACCTGCTCCGCACCGCCGTCGTCGAGCCAGTCCACCTTCGAGTCCGGACTCCGACTCCTCTCCTGATTCATCGGGTCCCCCTCCTCCTTCCGGTTCTCCCCCTTTTACCTTCACCATGTCCCGATCTATGTCTGGTCCAGGGCCTAACGCTAGCGGTTCTCCCGGCCCCACTTCTAGCGGAACCGTCACAACCACTACCCCGGCCACCCCTGTGCTGCCGTATATTGCAGGCCTCAGCCTCCCCGATTTCCACCAGTTGATTAATGATCCCATTCACCACAATGCTACCTGGCCCGCTATGCCCACCAAGCTGCCCTCTGATATCCCGAAGTTCGAGGGCCTTAATGGAGAAGATCCAACCAATCACGTCCGGTCTTTCCACATGTGGTGTTCCTCCAACTCCATTACCGATGACTCCATCCGTTCGTTTGTTCCAACGCACGCTTACCGGCGAAGCTTCTAAATGGTATGTCGAAAGCCACTTCTACCCATACCACCTTTGAGACTCTTGCCCAAGCTTTTTTGTCGTACTTCCAGCTCCCTCTCCGATACGATACTGGCACGGAGCTCTTGACTTCCTTCAAGCAATCCTCTTCAACACGCCTTTCTGCCCATGTTCAGGAATGGCGAAGAAGACGGAGCTTATGTCGAGCCCCTCCCTTCGAAGATCGGGTTTACATGGACCGGTTCCTTCGCACCCTTCCCGCTCCCATCGGCAAAGATGTCGCCTCTCATTTTCCTCAAACTGAAGAAGTCGCCCTCCAAATAGCCTTGAAATATGACCTGATCTACGCTCAATCTGGTTATGTTTATACCGTTCTTCCTTACCTCCCCAGGCCCGGTGGCGCTAACGCCCCGGGGGCATCTCATTCCGCCGACGGTATTGTTGGATCTCTCTTTCCCACCCATCCGCTCACCTCCTATGAGCCATGGTCTCCCCGTGGGAGGGGCGCACCCTTTCCCCCTCCCGGCAACATGTATCCAGGATACGGCATGCCTCCTCCTTTTGCCCACCCTCCTGCTTACCTCAATGTCGAACAACCCAACCCTTACTTTTATCCACACCGGGTGCGCCGCCCCTCCGCATATGCGCTTTTCCGCCTCTCGCTCCCTCACAACCTCGCAACAAGACACACAACCTCCCCTCTGTGGCAAGTATTTGCAATGTTAGGGGGAGGCGTATTAACCCCCTCTTCCTCAAAGAAGGCGGCGAGGCACCCGAACCCACCGCCCCCCTATCCGAGGACCCAATTTCCGGTATGGACCCTAACATCAGCAACCAGCCCCTCGTGGCACCCCGCCTGTGTCGACATGCCGCTTCACACAAACAAGCCCCCGTTCGTGCTTGCGGTGTTTACGTCACTACACTCACGATCGTCCTCTCTTACCCCGCATGCGATGTATGGGAGTCTCAAGCCACATTGTGTGGACAACACGCCTCCCCTCATGCTCCTCCTAATGTGGCCACTACCCAACCAGTTTTGTTTACTGATCCTTTCCCTCAGCAAGGATTCGTGGCTACCCAACCACCTGACGGACAGGTCGCCGCTCCACCTTCCATTTCTGGTTCCTCCGATTACCAGATCCTCATGATGAACTCTGATCCTTCCCCTCTCGTCGACCTTCACCTTCAAACTCAGTCTCGCCAGTACCCCAAGCCTCCCGCTCAGTCTGCCCCCGAGCCTCCTTCTTCAGGTTCTACAAAGCCTCTTTCGACATCCAGTGGCCCCTTACATATCCCTCAACCCAAAGTTGAGGTTCATCCAAAGATTCCAAAGAGACCATTACGCCGAAATGCTGCTTCCAGCCGAGCCGCTCAGTCGTATAGCATAGTAGATGATTTGGCGCAGTCACCCGCGGCCATTTCCACACTAGAACTCCTCCAGTCGTGCCCTTCCCAAAATAAGGCTCTACTATCTGCCGTGGGCGCTGTAGATCCTGCTGACGACCAAATGATTGTTTTCGACGCCACCCAATCGGATCACCCTCCCCTCCCTCCTTCCGTCGCCTTCCAAATCCCAGTCAAGATACGGAACGCCATCGTTTCCCGGTGTATAATTGACGAGGGGGCATCCACCTGCGTGATGTCCGCTTCGGTTTGGAAGCAACTCGGATCCCCTGAGCTGGCTCCTTCCACGATCACCCTTAGAGCGTGGGACGGTCATGCCTCCCAGCCCATTGGCTTGTTCCGTAATTGCCCTATCACACTCGCCGGTAAGACTGTTTGCGTTGACGTCGAAGTCATTGACGCCCCACTAGACTACAACATTCTTTTGGGGCGAAGCTACACCTATGCTATGTTTGCTATCCCATCTGCGGTCTTTCGCAAGATGTCTTTTCCCCATAATGGAAAGATAGTCACCATTGACTAGTTGACATATCATGAGCCTCCCTCTCCATCCGCTCCGAGACCCACTATTTATTCGGCAGCCAGCAAGCAAACCGTCGATTCTTTTCGACCGTTCTCTCCCCGCGTCTATAAAGATTCCACCCTCGCTTGGTACTTTTCCTCACCTCCTCCCCCTCCCGTTACCGATCCCAGCCCGCCGAATGTTTGCATGAAACCGTTCCCCGTGCTGCCCATAAACGGCCCGCCTCGCTAGCCTCGCACCCTCCTCCCCCGCCCTCCGCAACCCCGCTCTCTCCTAGCGGTCCATCTCGGCATCACTCGGGACCTCTCTTTCCGGCCCTCCCCCCTTGCCGTACCGGCACCCCGAACCCTTATTCTCCGTGCTCGGTCCCCCCCCCGCCTTAACCGTCTTGGAGCCGTTCCTTCCCGGTCATTACCCCCGCCGGACAGATCCCCTTTCTGCCCCCCTCCCTAGGCATATTCCGTCCCCGCCGCGGCACAACTTTCTTTCTCTCCCTAACTTGACCTTGGGTATTCCGGTTTGGTACCTTGACCCCCCAGCCGCCACCCCCCTGGTCACCCCAAACCTTACATGGCTTTGACACCGGTTCAACCAGTCCCCCTCGCTTCCTCCATAGCCAACGTGCCCCCAGCACCTCCACAGGACCCTTCCCCTGCTGAGTCGGCTCTCGGGAAGAAAGGAAAAGCCCGCAAGGGGGCAACCAAAGACCAAACCACCATAACCACCTCGGCTCCTCCCCCACCCTCGAAGCCTTGTGCCTTATGTGATATCATCGGTCATGCCACCCATGCTTGTCCCGAGTTACCCCGTATTCGCCCCATGGTAAAAGTCGCGTTCCCCGACACTACGGTCCCTGAAACTCCCACTCCTGCTTCGACCGTATCCAAGAACCCCAAGACTCTCCGCACCAACAAGCCTTGTGCTTTGTGCGGTATCCATGGCCACTACTCCCATCATTTTCCTCACCTGACGCATTACCGTGCCTCCCTTGAGGTGATCCGCGAGTATGAGGTTGTACAAAATCAATCCGCCTCTCCCATTCTCGCGCAGTATGCTGCAGCCCAGCCTGAGGATTCCACCGCTCCCATCCACATCCACCCCCCTGATGTCCAGATGACGGAGTCTACAGTCACCATTCTTTACCTATCCTCCTCTGCACGACACTTGGAACCTAGCCCATCTGCCGCCTCCCCCATTGTGTCCCTTGATACTCCAGATCACTCCACTTGTGTCTCTTTTGACCTTCGCAGCCCGAGTCCTCGCCATGTTTCCGATAGTTCTCATACATCACCTTGTTTGCGTTTTGTTCATCCTGCCCTTTCCCCCCGCCATTATCGCTCGATGACTTCTGTCCCCTCACGCTGCCGTCATTTCCTTTCATCCCCTCATGTATTGTCTTGTCACACCACCTTGCGCATCCCCCCGTCCACATCCTTTATCGGTTACGCCGATGGTGCAAGTCGCTACTCCAGGAATCTTGCCTCGGCAGGGTGGGCCATCTTCACCCCCTTGCATGACCTCGTTCTGTCTAACGGGGTATGCATTGGTTCTGCCACCAACAATCAGGCCGAATAAGATGCAGTGCGTGGCCTACTAGCTGATGCTTTGCTGCATCGCATTCGCCATCTGCACGTTCGTTTGGATTCCTTGCTTCTTGTCATGCAACTAAATGGTGTTTATCGTGTGCGTAACCCTGTGCTGTTTAGACGCTATTTACGAGTAAAAGTCTTAATACGTGCGCTTGAAACCATAACTTTCAACCATGTACCCAGAGACCAGAATCACTACGTAGATATTATTGCAAACCATGTTCTAGATTGGCATTTATCACACTCAATTCATACAAGACAATAACATTAAATCAACCATCAAAAGACGATGCATATCCATAATATGTGTCGCAAACCATATATTGATGAGTCCATCTACTCTGATACACATGACATGCCCATAGCATGTTCCAAAACTGGGGGCACCATACGCCCCCCCATACATATACATAAGACATGCCCATAGCATGTTACAAACAAAAAACTGGGGGCACCATACGCCCCCCCATACATATACATACGACATGCCCATAGCATGTTACAAACAAAAATTGGGGGCACCATATGCCCCTCCATACATTCTAGGGGGCACCACCTGCCCCTACATACATCAGAAGGGGTACCATATGCCCCTAATCACTATCTGGAGGCTCCCGGGCCAATGGCTCTGCCCCAGCAGCATGTAGATCCCGCATAGTTTGACCGGCCATCGCCATGCGCCGCATGATGCCTCGCCACTCCGAGGGGAGACCAACACATGGCTCTATGTACTGGTCGTCTAAATCCTGCCACCCGCGCTCTGATACTCCGGTCAACAACCGCTCACATCTACGGCGGATGTCCTCCAGTAGGGCGGCTGCACCATCATTTTGCGCTGCTCTCGATCCACTCGGACCCGTAGCTCCAGACGCTGTCGGTCGTCCCATATATCCGGCCGGTTTTACCGATGCTATATCTGCATACCAAAAGTCCCTGAATCAGTATCAGTATTTACTATTCAAAAACTTTAAACATGCCCATATAAGAATAGCAATTTGTCACTTACCATCGGGCCCCCAAACTCGACCAGCCGGAAGTGGCAAATCCGGATCCCCATAGTAGCTCATCCCACTATAAGGGTAGTCGTATATGTACAACGGCATCTGATCCCAATGGGCAAAGAACTCCGGTCGAAATGTTCACCCGACCGCCCCTCCTCCTCCTTTGCAGAGTAGTCGTCCCCAACGACGCATCCTGGGCTCTCTCGGGCCCCCATCTGGAAGATGCACACGAGGCCTCAAGGTCGGGATCTTCTCAAAGAAGAAGGCACACAACAAAGTCCCATATGAGCAATCATGATTCACCTGCCGTCTGCATAGCGACAACTGTCGCTTTAGCAACACCAACATCATTTGGGCCCACCCAAAGTAGGTCCCACTCAACACACTCTCCACTATCATCATCTGCCCACCGGTGATGTGATGGAACGCCTGGGTGCCCAGGATTCGCAGCACAGCTGCGGCCACTGCACGGGTTTCTAGCCTCTCTAGATCCCCGATCGATATCCGAGTCCCCTTGACTTGGAAACCCGGTCGACAATGGCGTTCCACAAACTCCATGATATGCCGCCCCCGCGGCAACACTGGTTGCGTGTCTCCCACTATCCCCAATGGCGGGAGGCCGGTCAGGAAGTACACATCCTGGACCGTCAGTTCGATCCTGTGCCCCTGCACTACAAAGATCTCCTGATCTGGATCCCAGTAACTGATCATCCGGGCCAGTAATGGTTCCCCTGCTCTCATCAACGGGTTCTCCACAAACTTGAGAACCCCAAATCTGGCCAATACACGACGGACGCCCTGATCCGCCGGGATCTCCGCCCGAAGTGTTCCCAGATCCCTCTCTCTCCAGTTGACCCGTAACTCTGCCATACCTGCACAAACACATTCTCTTTGTCAGGGTACAGATCGGGCAAACCATAACCACACACAAAAACCCAACTCCCAACCATCAAAAGCACCAAGCCCCCCTCCCCTCCCAGGTCGCAGTTTTCTGCCCATTTCTGGACCAGGTCGCACTTTTTTCCCTCAAACCTGCGTCCTGGGTCACACTTTTTGCCCCAAAAAGTGCGACCCGGCCGTAGAGAGGAGGGAGGGGCTGTTTCTGGGGTGTTGGGCCCTAAACTGCAAATCTAATCCATCAAAATGCAAGAGCAAGGTTAGGCCTCTTACCTCCAACCGACAGATCTCGAATCCAACGGTCAGTTTGTCCGCTACGTTCGCCGCAAGATTTAGGGCCTTCTCTCCTCTCCACATTCACCACAGCAACAATAGCAAATGAATGATTTTGGAGGGAAAACTGCCTCATTAAAAGAGAACCCCCGTTTCTTCTTTCGACTGCTGCGACCACACCGTAGCCCCGTTCGACGAACCGTCAGCACCGCTGGATAGATCTCACCGAGCTCTCAAATGGGTTTTAGTTAGTTTTTGGTGATTTGATACTTCACCCGGACACATTTTTTCCATGAAGGGTCACTTCACCGCTCCTTAAAATCGAATTTCCTCACTTACGACACTTGTACTTGGGGCACCATATCGCCCCCTTACTTGTCCATGTTCGTGTTGATTTTCGTCATGAGTGCCCACCTTGGACTCATGCTTCCTTGGTCCCCCATTGGGGCCTTTACTGTGTGGCAGCACTATCATGTCGCCCTTGTTTAGAGCATCCGAGTTGAGTCATCATTGCATTCATGGAGTCTATCCCGCGGCCTTTTACACCCTACTAGAGCCCTCCATTCTTTTTGCTTGGTTCCTCTCTTGTGTTGCATATCATGACCTTCAGCCCCACTGTCCCCTATCCTTTCGATATTGTGCCAGTCGCTGCCATGTCATTCATGCCCTTTATGCTCTAACAAGGGAAGTCGTCCATTCGCCACTCCATCCTTCCCATTTCCATCATCATCATTAGTGTCAGTCTGTCCGTCGCTCTATTGTTCTTCTCTCGTGCCTTAGTTGAGGATCTCTCATTGCCTCACCTACGGCGGACCTCCTTCTGTCGACATCAGCACATTTATTCCAGAAGCAAGGTCTAGAGGGCGGTATACCTTGGTTCCAGCTTCCACTTTTGTTCGGTTCCTCGGATCAGGCAGGGGGATCTCTCACTTCCCTTTGACTTGATTGCTTCTCCAGCTCCTTTCAGCATGATCGAGATTCATATACTGGACAGTCCAGTGACCCAACAGCAGCTCTTGATGACTCCCGGGCGTGTGTGAGATGTCTCAGCCCTCATGAGGGGGTGGCCCTGCAGGTAGACCCCCACATGCCCGGATGCCCTCTTCATTGCAGCCTTTGATGCCGCTCCATATTTTGATGATGTTGGCCTTAGCCACTTGCAGCACCTCTATGATTTGCATGTATCAGTCAGATGTTGTGAGCCCTTCCCCATTTACAAGGGGCATTTGGGTTGTATTTATCTCATGTACTCAGATATTATTGTACTAGTCCTGGCTGTTATCCCAGGCACATCATGTATGTGAGACTCTTCATTGTATGGATCTCGCCTGATTATGCCAAATTACTCGTGGTTCGGCCTCGTTATCGGGGCACACTATTCTTTGTATTTTGTCGCTTCGCGCACAGTATGCCTCCCCCGCCGCCTTCAGCACAGGTACCCTCTCATAACAGAGACTTGTTGCACCTGCGAGTCTCGTCTCCTCAGGGTCTAGTCCCTCAGCACACTATCTACCTCACATTTCTTTCTCTGACATCCCTTTTTGCTGTCTATTGATTGTATTCTTACAACGTACTTCGGTCATACGATTTGCTCCTGACACTCGCACGCTGGGGGGCAATCTGTTACACCATTTTTTGGTCATCCAACCTTTCATCATTAGATGGACCCAAGTACACCATGTAAGACCAGTTTTACCCCAAGTAAAACTGCTTTCACTATGTTAATTAGGAGACCCCAAAAGGAATAATTAATTAAACCATCATTTAATTATTATTCCCAGTCATGTTTAACCCAAAAACAAAGAAATTAATGAGATAAACCCATAGTTATCTTATTATTTTCTAGGAATAATTATTTAAATAATATTCCTTGTTAAATATGACCAAATCAACCACCATTAATCAAACAAATCATTATTTATTTGATTATATCCCAACCACTTCCTTAAAAAGATAAATAAATCATTTATTTATTTATTTTTCACTAATCAAGGGATTTGACCCAAGTCAAACACCCTTTCCCTCCAACAAATAATAATAAAATATTCCATAGAGGTGGATCTAGATGTGATTAACGTTATTTTAATCATGCACCAAGATCTAGAAGGACCCAATATTTTGTTATAAATAGGAGGGTTTTCCCCATCATTCTTCACCTTTTGTTGCATATTAGATCACTCTGGATCTATACACTTGGTCTCATTTCTGCCATTTTGCTCCCATTGAGCTCTACCTTTTACATTGGGTTTTCTACATCTACAAGAGAGAGAAAGCTTAGATCTGAAGTGTTGAGGACTACAAAGAACCCATCCCATTGAGGAGATCTGGATACACCTTCTTGTTTCCTCCCAGGTGCCCTGTAATATAAAAATTCATTCAAAAATCGTGTTCTTGTCTTGTCCGTTGGATGCATGGAGCAAACTCTTTACTTTACTGCTTAATATCTTTCCATTTATAGATCTGTTTGTTGCAGCACTTTAACTACTAATTGCAGATCTGAAGATGTTTTGCAGCCATTATTGTTGTTAGGGCTATTAGTTATGCGTAGCTAAAGTGGTTCTTTTTCGTACACTTCGACGAAGAATTCATACTAACAATAACTGTGGAGACACATGGCATGTTGTGAAGGATTTCCTCAACTCTGACGAGATAGCCTTAGGTATTGGCAGATATTTTTAACTCATATGCTTGAAGATCATCTAGTCTTTGAGAGCAAAAATACAGAAAAAAAACTCTCACCGACCCAAAAGGTATAGAGGGTTAAGACCGAGCTAAGGTTAAGGTCCCAAGCATAATGTCATTACCATTGGGGATTGGCTACTAGAGGGATTGAGGAGAAGGTCAGAAATCGAACGCGATCCATAAGGCGCTAGTAAATAAAAAGGGGCCGGACCTAGACAAAGCCAGGAAAATTTCTACACCAAAGGACTTCTTTGGGAAGGAGGCATTCACATCCTTATGCCTTGGATCTCAAGGAAGCAAGGAGGCCTGCAACCCTTCCAAGGTGCATGTATGAGATTGTTGCGCAAACCCCCAGCAAATACAAATCACAGCTTTAACAGATAGTCGCGTAACACACACGCCGTTGCCTCCCGATATAAAGGATGTGCAAAAATCATACAGTATCAAAACGAACTAGGAGGAGATGCGCTGACGCCCAAATCGATAATGATATTAGATGATCTGTTACATAATTCTCGGGACGTGACGTCAATGTATTACCTAAACAAACTCGGCAACAAATGGGTGAACCAAGTTGGAATGGTCCACTATCCAGCCTATGCATGGTTAATCAAAAAATACTCATACCGTTGGAAGGTTACAGGGATTATGGTAGATATTTCAGGAGTAAAGGTCGCAGGCTAACTTTGAAGTCATTCAAATCGTTGGGGATGTGGACCCCTACCCCGCTACTAGGATGAATTGGGCCATGGACATGGGTGGTATCATCAACTTAAAGAAAAGAAGGCAAAGAAAAAAATAATGGCACAAGGGTAGTCATACCATTAGACCCTACGAAAGGTGCAAACGTTATACGAAACCAGACTCTAAAGGAGGAAGATGTGGACTATCTCTATAAGTTGACTACGCGAGATGCGTATAACCCAACCAAGGGTGAAGTACTTTGTTGCGAGGGGGGATAATTAATGCTTATCTTGATTTCGATGAGGAAATAGAGACTTGGGTAATTGGTTACATGATGTCTCCATCACTACGTTTTCTTCGAATCACAAAAAATTCCGCTATGTTTCCCCTCATAGGTAAGAACCCTAAAAGAACCAGGGATAATCGACTCATCATGCCAAATCCGGCAAAGGTTAGTTGACTCACTTTGAAAGCAAGTAGAGAAGTTTTCTATGATAATCGTATGCTCAGAAGTAGAGCTCTCATACACCCGACTCACCTCTACAACAAAAAAACAGCTGTGGTTAAGACCATATGCTATGATTACAATTTCTTTAAAGCTCATTTACACGTACGATAAGGTTCTCCGGTCATGGGTAATGAGTTTCCTAGAAGCAAGCTTGTTTTGGGGGAGGACATGCAATGGCCACCGATGGGTGACCCTAGCATAATGTATGAGTCAATCCTACCAGGGATGCAAAACTAGTTGTTGGAACAAGATTTCCAGTAAAAATGTAAGTTACTATTGGACGGAGCTTGCACTGGCTTTAATGAAAAAAATTATGGAATTTTTTACCACTTCGGGAAACCCATCTCTGAGCAAAGCCATTTCACCATCGCACGCTTGGGGTGCTATAAAAAGAGCAGGATTTTTTAGCTAGAGGTACCATTTCACTTGCACAATTTGCTCGCCTCATGCATCTTGTGAAACACTTGCTGGGCCTGATTTTTCATATTCACATTGTCCCTCTCATGTCTCAATAACTCATTCCGTCCGAGCAGGTCGTCACCAGGGTTGGGATTCATTTTTCACGCAAGGATGCTAAATGCATTAACTTATCGAATCCCTCACTTAAATCTGGCCCGATGTTGAATAAGTCTTGAGGTTGAGTCCTCAATTAGAATAATTCCCTCACGCCTGGGCCATGAGGAAAGGCAAGGAAAAGGCACAAGGTTTGGGAAAAACCCCGAAAGTGGCGAGGTGGGCTACCTAGCCTAGAATTCCCAAGACATACCAAGTCTCCATAGAATCACCTCCGCATCAAGATGAATGAGGGTGTCTGGGGAGCAAGCAACCCGATCAATTGGTTACCTAATTGCTCACCCACGTGTGCCATCTACGCGAATCCCAAAAAACGTGGGATGGCTCAGTGTCACCTATTCCAAAACCCTCCTAACTCTCGGGGAAGTCCCTATCCTCAATGATCCTTGCGGGCGACTCCACGAGTTCAATTTTTGATGATCATGATTTGCCGACCTTGAAACCCTCCCCCCGAACTAGCTCCCGTATTATACTTTGAAACAATCCCTAGAGATGATGGAGTCACGATGGTGCCCCCAGCTGCTAGGTATGTGGCTTGGTTGGGTTGAGACTTTTGAATCGCTTCAGATGCCTCATTTTGGCCATTACAACTTCATAGATCGTTTGCCTCGTCAGCTCTCACCCCGATTCACTTATGGTCGCTTATGGATTTACGATGTGGTCCTCGCTGATGCCGTGCTGATCCACAGGATTGCTGTGCTCCTTCCTATGCAAGGGTCGCACCCATTAGAGCGGGTAGGAAAACCGTACGAAGAAACTACCACTAAATTTGTGTGGAAGACTCACACGTGCATTGAAATCTACAAGCGTTTGTGATCCAGACTATCAATGACCCGCCACACACTGGTACTTGTCTCTTAGCCCTAAGCTAATGAGGAAGTGCCGTTGCGACTATCCCCGCCTATGTGATTCGGGGCCACTACTGGTGTGCAAAGGCATTTCTTTCAATTGGGCTCAATACTTGTGCGATGAATTTATAAGCCAATGTCCATGAATCCCAGAGAAAGGGATGCCCTTCTTCTATTCATGGTTATTATTCAATCCTTACCGGTCGTCCGGGACACTTTCGAGGAGTTATCCCTCCCGAACTTCCTCCCGAGATGTCCAAGGAGCCTGCATGCTCACTTATGGGACTCTAAAGATGTGTAGCGATCAAGTATAAAATTTTTTTTGATCCTCTTCTATAATGTATACCCATCATAAATTCTCAACCCCTATCAGTTCCCAACGATATATGACAAATACAAGAGTGTTGCCACATTTCAAGTTACCCCCGCACCATATTCAGATTTGCTGCCCTCAACAATAGACATGGACGACAACTTATATGGTAGCAGTATGAAGAAATTGATCCGATGATCTGCTATGGGCCCCCGCCTAGAAGAAAGGCCTCATAGATACCTATGGTGAGACCGTGAGCCTCGCTGCACGGCCTCGCATACGCCTCTAAGAACAGATACACAACACTACGGTGCCCCAATTACGGCTAAAGACCGTAGCGCCTAACAAAGCTACCCTCCCGGCATTTGGCGAAGTCAGGAGAGTCTGCAGATCAGGATCCCGTAAGAAACAACGTGCCCACCGCACACAATATGATGCGATACCAAAATTACCGATCATGACCTTGAGAGAAAATCGTGGACGCAATCGCCTTTGTTACGGAAATAAGGGCAGCTTGTCGCAGGGCACGCAGGTTGGCCGTAGTCGACACTCTCCAGCCGAGCTCGCGCTCTGCATAAAAATTGATACGCTCGCCAACCAACATGGGCTGTGTACGAACCCCTTTATTCAATAGCAAAGCATGCCATTCACAGGGGACAATTATCTTTGGGTTATCCCTAGTGCTTCCCCCGGGTGGGAACGTAGCTCCCTGCTATATTACAGGGAACTCGCCCGGACTTAGCTAAGCCGCCCCATGGAGACTTACAGGTCTTCATCATGTCGTTCTTCCAGGATATTTTCCATCGTGACTTAAAAGTACACCAACATCCTGCACAAATGAGCACACCTATCGCACAACAAGCTATTTATTCGCTTCCTTGTCGTGTCAAACAAAGTAGCTTAGGCTAATGATCCACCACTTTGTACAAGAGGTTACGTATCTAGATTCTACACGGGACATGCCCCCAGAGTAAAGTGGTGGAATTGGTTGTGGCTCCTCAAAGCATCTCGTATGGAAATCCATACCGTCAAGACACACTGAACAACAAATTATTGCCTTACAGCCAACCGCAGCCCAAAATGCCCCCTAAAAGTCCGTTCCCAGTGTGCCACCCTAGTCACCGATGCAACAAATGTTATTTCGTGCGTATTGCCTAAGGTGCCCACCATTGAAATCATCCATGCAACTCGGACTAAGGTCCAACATGATCCGGTCCATCATGAAATCAATCAAAGACTTACGCAAAAGGAAGAAGCCTTCGAGTAGGTCATTGTTACGCTTCCCATTTTGGTACTGCCCGCCGTTGGTATGGTTAAAACCAAATGATCTCCAGGATGAGATTGGAGAAACTCTGCATAAACATAAAATCATGTAAGGTAACGATTAAAGCCTCGTTTCCACAACCCTCCAACTTTCGCAAGATATAGATGGCGGACTAAGTGATCACTTCAAATCCTTAAGAGTGTCACTACAAAGAACTCAAGGACCAACCTCCTAACTGTGTAGACCTAGGATAGAGTGTTGTTGCTCAGAGTCAAGAAGTGTTACATCCATTGATCGCCACCCTTACTACCTTATGTGCACATATAGAGACCATCCCACCACAAAGGACTTGGGATGAGTCACAAGATTATGTTAAGCATCGTTGGAACAAGGTTCCTACGAGCTACCAAACTCGTCCAATTTTGTTATTTTTTATTATATTTAGTCTAGCTAGTGGTTTTGGGGTGGTCAAAGTCTCAAAGTGATCAGAATGGGCCAAAGGGTAAACTAGGGTCCAAAACCATGGTTTACTACATAGGAAAGTTTAGGGCTAGATTATTATAAATAGAGGAACATTTTGAATTGTAAGACAGAAATGAATGAGATATTGATGTGAAAATGTGGTTTAAGATATCTGCTTGGGTTTTGGGGGAAAGGACTCTCGTCGGGCCGTGGTGTGCTAGATCCAAAGTCCAACCGTGCAAACACCTTGCCACGGTGCACAAAGCAGGGGAAGGGTATTGTATAAGTAATTGATGAATTGATGAATAAGAAAGGTTGCTTGAGAACTGAATCTATGTGTACTATTTGTGTGAATCATTGGTAATTACTACATTATGTGCAATTTATTCTAGTTACGAAAGATCTTTGTAAGTGTTTGCTATATCTCGTATATGTTCTGCTCGTTTATGCAATATTGTATACCACACAGAGTATATAATTATAGATCTAGCGTATGTGGATGTGAAAAGAGACCTATCAACCTTTGTGGAGATAGAGAAAATCTAGGTATCACAAGGTCGGATGCGCCTTTGCTTTCTCATCATCCTTTCAGTAGGAAACTGTTCTGCACCCACCCATACTACTGGTGGAGACTTTTGACCCGCACAAGGTGTCACTTCCAAAAGGCCAGAGATAGTTTGTTGGAAAACCTTGATCTCCGAACTCGGGTCGACCTCCCTCGAGCCAACAACAACTAATCAAAAATAGAATCGATTTTAGCTTTGGGAACTAGAGAAGAAAGAAAGTGTCCCGACATTTTTTTCTTTTCTGACTTATTGCAAATTTTTGATTCCTTCAAATATTTTCCTCATAATTTCTAAATTTACAAGAATTCTCTAAGCATTGAGTAATATTGGTAAATCGAAGCTGTGACTATTCATGTGATGTATGCAAAATTAATGGTATTTTTGGAAAAATTGCATACCAATGCACATCCTCACCAAGCGGAAATTGATGAAGGGGTAAAGTTTTTTTTAAATAATATATATAACTCTCACATATATTTTCCTCCTAATTTCCCACTTTATGAATCATCTTGCATTCATTAACTAGGCTTACGTACTTTCCTTCGTATAGGAACCCTATCTAGCCTTCCTTGAATTATTATTTTCATATTAAGAAATTCTACACTAGATTAGTGGTTGAAACATTGTTCACATACATTTTCTATCCCATGGTCTCGCATATCCATTCATTCAAGTGAACAAGGATATGATTTATACCACATGAGAACCTTAACCTTCTTCTAGTCTCCGTATAATTTCCTTTCAATAGAGCACTTTAATTTTAAGATTGATAATAACATTCAACCATACAACACTATGTTGAAGAATAGTAAGCTCTGAGAAATCAATTTTGTGAAAGTTTCATTCATAGGAGACTCCTCCTTTAAAAAGGAATGTAAATGGATTTATTTTATGCATTAGTGATATCAAGTACTAAGTGAATTATGGACCCAAATCTTCATTTTTGAGAGGGCCACAAAGAACCATTTGTATGTATGTGTGAAAACGACCACAACAAAAGAAATAGAAGTAAAAGAGATGCATATGTTCGGTCTCGTGAAAGCTCACACATGAGATCTCTAGTCAATAGGAATAAGTGGGATGAAATAAGTTCTAAACAATGGGAATAAAAAATTCCCAAAAATATGAATGAGAACATAAATTTTCAAGCTAATTTTTGAATTGATTTTGTATAGGAAACAAATAAAATTAGTATTTTGAAAATATACGAATTAGTAAATAACACAAATATATAATTCATTATGATATTTAACACCGAAAGATATATTTACAAACCTTGAATTTTCATATCGAATCATTCAAAATGGTTATGTTCGATTTTTTATGTTGTTTAGATATGGTGGAGGATTTCACGTTTCCTAGTTGTAGGCGTGAATTCAAACACTTTGTAGTTACAATTCCTTTGCTAAAACTACTCTTAAATATCATCATTAGACTTAATTATGTTGAGTATTAGATGGCTACAACAATTTTCATCCACTCCTTTAAAAGACCAATGTTACATGTGAAGTCCTGGAAAAGAATCAACTGAAAAAAATCTCAGACATTATATCCTAATTGTTTATATTAAAAAAAACTAAAGTATTCATATTAATCGGAATATAGTTTCCAAAATTCCATCTTATATGACCGATGTTATTTTTAATAATCATGTTTTCACAAGGTTCATTACTCGTAATATAGATATGCTTGTAGCATAAATTTAAAAATAATTACAATCAAATTTGTAGATGATTGTTAGTGTTTGAGCATTATAAACTGCATAATTTGAACAAAGGGTTTTGATAGAGGGTGATCATGAATATATAAATGGAGGTGAGACCGTTGAGATTTCAAAATGTCTCTAGATTTTTATTTCTAAATTACACTAATATACAATTTCACCCATCCCTTAGGATTAGGTGTCGGTTTCCCTAATCTAAAGGATGTTAGTGAGTCCAAGCATCGTTATGGATTTTTCAAAATTTTCTCTTCCAAGTGCTTTGGTGAAGATGTCCGTAGTCTCCTAATTTCTGGACAATGATGTATATGGATAGCTTTGGCCTCAACATGATGTTTAATTAGATGGTATTTTTTATTGATGTCCTTCATTCGATCATGGAACTTTGGGTTCTTGGCCAACTTTATTACGTATGTTATCTATCATGAGTCGAGGTGAATGCATTTGTTTCATCTAAAAATATTCTAGGATTTTCCTTAGCCACATAATTCCCTTTGTCGCTTCATCTCGCTACCACATATTCTCGCCCTCAATTGTGAATCACTGAACTTAACGTTTGTGTGATTTACAGAGCTTCGCCGATCCAAGACTCAGTGTAATATAAAGTAGATACTCCTAGTTTCTTTTTCTCCATCAAAGTCCGAATTAGAGTATTCGATCAAGTCAAGTCGCCCACCTATGAATATTTGAGTCCAAAGCATTTGGTCCCCTTCAAGTACTTCTTTAGAACTCTTTTTCACTATATTAATGTCCTTCACAATGTTTGCATAAAACTGAGAGGATTCTAACAGAAATGATATGCATGGTTTTGGTAGTAATCGTAGATGAGACTTCCTACAAGCCGTGTATTTGCTAGTATCCTCAAATTCTCCTTGAATGGATGTAAGTTTAAGTTTTGTTCCATTGGATTGGTCAAAGGATTGCATTCATCCATGCCAAACTTGTTCCAAATATCTCCAATGTACTTCTTTTGAGAAAGGAATATAAATTTTAGGATGTTGAATTACTCAATAACAAGATAGGAGTGAACATAAAATTTCTAAATTAGTCATTTCAAAACCTTTCTCTAAATTCCTTCTTTATGATGAAATATAACTCTACTGCTCTCTTGTCATCAAATATCATCTACATATACCACAAGATATACAACTTTTTTCCAAAATTTAAGAAACAAATTTGCATCATCAAGATCAAAATGTTTGAAGTTAAGTTTCATAAGATGCTTGGGGCTAATTTCTCTCATACCAAAGCCCACAATGCTTGCTCGAGGCCATACAAGGATTTTATAATCTTTCATACTTAGCTTCTTGTCCCTCTCCACAACAAATCCTTATGGCTTAGACATACAAACCTTATCCTTTAGATCTCCATTCAAAAGGAGGTTTTTACATCGATCATGCCCTTTCCAACCCTTAGAGTTAGAAGGTAAAGAGTGTCTCAGATGGTGGCCCATTTTTCTCGTGGGGGAAAATTTTTCCTCATAATCAACCCCTTCTTTTCTATACAAAACATTTTTCCGTAGTTTTCCATTTTGTGCTTGTCAAGCGCCCATTTCATTTGTACTTGTTCTTGTAGACCCACTTATAGCCAATTGGTTTGGTTCCCCAATGGAGGATCAACCGCCTTCCAAGTGCTATTATTTATCAAGGATTCATACTCCTTTGCATCCCTTTATTCCATTCATCACAGAAGTGGATTCTTTGAAGGAAGTTGGTTCAGATCTATAAAGAAAATTCAATTCAAAATTATAAGTAATATCCATATCAATAAGTGAATCGAAATTATCTATGTCACCTCCATTTTTCCTAGTGGAACTTCTTTTCATGTCTTCTTCCAACCTCATCCAAAGACTAACGTTTTTCCAAACATTGTCACCCATTTTGGGGTACCTTTTCTAAGATGGCCGAGGATACTCATTTTATTGAGTTGGTATTGAATCAAGATTTAGTCTCCAATTCCGTCAATCACATCATTCAAGGTGTCATCCTGGGTTGGTTCCTCATGTGGGGGAAAGAGGCTGAAGATGATTCATATATTGATTCAAAAGAGATAGAATCCCTTGAAGATGTGGAATATTATTATGAAATTCTTGAAATGGATTTGCATGTGTGAATCTATTCAAGTGATCAAGTTGCTTACCAACAACATTGTTAGTCTTGGAAGCTTCAAGGAATATGACATCTCTAGATACTACAACTTATTATTGACTTCGCTTATAGAGGCGATATCCTTCGAGGTATTGGAACATCTTCAAGAAGACATTTTCGACTTCTAACACCAAGTTTATTTCTTTTTACCTTAGGTATCAAAGCATAATGGTGGAACCAAATACCTTCAAATGCTTTATCGGGCAATGTGGCCATGCCACATTTCGTCAGGATTTTTGTTTCTTATTATATTAGAAGGAGACATATTCTTTATGTACAATAAATACACAGAACTAGATCACCAAAGAATCAATTTTACATTCTTAAAAAACATTATTGAGCGAATCATATTTAAACTTGTCTTGTTCATTCTTTTGAGCTACAATTGCCATGCTGGGGATTGTAGGGCACAATTATTTTAGATGCTTCCTCCATGTTGGCGAAGATATTTTTCAAATTTTTTTGAAGTGTATTCTTTCCATTACTGTGGCAAAGAGCCAATATGATTTTGCATCATTTTTAGTCCATGCATGAAAATTCTTGAATGTTTGAAAAGCATCAGATTTGTTCTTAAATAAGTAAACCCAACACATTCAGTGTAATCATCAATAAATGTCATCATATATTTATTTTAATTTGCATAATAAACAGGAATGGGGCCACATAAATCAATTAATAAGCTCAATTTTTCTATGTGCCTCCGGGAATGTGAATCATGAAAGGACCGTTTGTTATGCTTTCCTCACAATACAAGCATCACATCACAAGTTTCCTAGGATTTGTAGGCAATCTAGTAACACCATTTTTCTTCAACAATCAAATGTTGTCATAGTTTAAGTGTCCAAATCTAGCATGCCATAAAATAATTTATGGAAATGTACTCTTCATCATGATGAGAATCCTAATGCAAATTTTTGTGCATGAGAAGAGGTACTGCAGCCTTAGGAGTCTTCCTTTCTATTTCATCTGGGTGACATGAGTGATTTGATGCTTTTTTGACCTCAACCTTTCCATCAAACATGTGAATGGAGTGTCCCTTGCCGTATATGGAGCAAGGACAACAAGTTTTTCCTCAACTTAGGGAGCATAACCTCATGTAGAAGATGATATGAAGACTGTGAAACCGAAGCCTAATTGTGCCAAGCTCCATGGCTTGAGTTTAGATTTGAAGCAAGTATATACTCCATCAACCTTGCCGCAATTCTTCAAAAAATATTTTCTAAAGGTCATGTGACATGTTTCTCCCGAATTTAGCAACAACATTTCTCCAAGAAATAAGTGAAGCATCAAACAAGTCTTTAGTTACTACAATGTTACAATGTGCTACAACATAATGAGTGGATTCATATGCTTTACGTTTGTCTCTCATTATGAGTTTTAACTTTGTCTTAATTTATTTCCTTCGCTTAATTTTGTCTCGCGAGAAGCTTACATGTATATGCATCATGACAATATTTATTGCAAGCAGTATGCAATGAAGATTGGATTTTTCTACTCTAATTTTGCTCCGCCCACGCCCCTTCCTCCGAAATTTCTTCTTCCTCTACCTCTTTGGCCACCTATTCCTCCCAAGAATCTTTAGAATGATTATTCTCTCAATGTACGAAACATATAGGATTCTTCTGCAAGACAGGGGTTGTCTTTTCCAAAATCCTTCTTCTCTCTTTCTCGCAAAATTTTTATCAAGGAAATCAAAGGTGGTCTTCATGAGGTTTTCAATTTCTTGCAATGACTCAAGGTAATGTAAGTAAGTGGGATAAAATGCCTTAACATAATATATGAGAGGTATTTTGACTTCCACACCATTATTTTTAATGTCATACATGATAGATCTTACTTCGATGCTAAAGCAAGAGGGTCATCGCTTTTCAGCCTTTAGGGTCAAGAATTAATCATTAATTGAAGAATTTCAAGTTCGAATGTGAGTAATATAGTTATTTTAAATTTTTCAAGGCCTGCATTTGAAAATGGTGTAAATATGGTGACTCACTCCTCTTCATATAGAATATGAAATCAAGGCATAGGCCATGCAATTCTTGTTTTCCAAAATGGTGATCTCCTCGTCCGATGTAGGCTCCATACCATGTCACACTGTGAGGTAGCTCCACAAATTTTCTCTGCTCATTCCTTCAGCTAAGCACCACAGCTGGGGATTATAGAGCACATTTTTTTTGATCCTATGTTGGCGAAGATAGTTTTCAAATTCGATTGAAGTGTATTATTTTTCCATTATCCTGTGCAAGCAAAGATCCAATATGACTTGTGCATCATTTTCAATCCATGCATGGAAATTGCTGAATGTTTGAAAAGCATCAATTTTTTACTTCAATAAGTAAACCCAACACATTCGTGTAATCATCAATAAATATCATTTTTATGTATATTTCCATTTTTAGAAGAAACATGCATGGGGATTGTTAGCCATCAATAATATTTTATTAATAACAAAAGATGTGGCTACAACAAGTTTAGTGGCTTCAAGAAAAAAATTTCATGTAAATCATGGAGTTCTTGAAGTCTTTCCATGTCTTGTTATCCCAATATCCTATCTTAGTGGTCTCTTCACCAAAAAGAATCCTTCAAAATCTTTTTGTTTCCAAAGAAAAAAATGTTTTCTAGGGCCCCATTTCCATCATTTCATTCCCCCATCTCATCTTCTCACAATTTCCTCTATATCACTCATTTTTCCTCTAAAAAGGCCCCTTTCTCCCTCATTTACCCCTCATTTTCTTTAAAAATCCCCTTTAAAAACCATTAATCCCTTTTTTTCATTTGGTTAAAAAATCCTTTTTACCTTACCCGAAACCTAAAAAACACTAAAAAACCTTACAAAAACCTTTATAAGCTTTTCCGTCCTTTTAGGCCCTTGAAGCGCCTTGTCTTAATCCCTTAACCCTTTTTCTTCCATGTGCTCCCCGCCCGGAACCAAGTGCTAAAACCTTGGCCCTTCCGACATTCGCCCTGTCCCGACATTTTCCCCATTTAACCTCGTTCCTCCCCTTATATTCCTACACTTTTCCTTTTAAGACCCCTTTCCCTTTATAAACCTCACCCCGACGATCGTGCCCCCGATACATGCTTAACCATTGATCTAAAGACTAACAGCCCATTTGCAGCTTTCCCCCTTTTTTTTCCATCCGCCTTCCCCCCCCTTATATTTTCTTCTCCAAGGTAAGGTCTCACTATTGATCCTCTATTTGACAGCCTTTTTTAAGTTATATTCAATTCTCTAACCCCACGCATAACACTACCACTTCTTAGACGAAAGAAAACATGTCACCCATCGGTCTACCTTTCCACTATCTCACTGAAACCCATTCACCATCCGCTAGTTGACTTCACTCATTTCCCCTTTTCCATACATCTCCCTACCATCGCGCTTAATCTCGTACTTTCGATCTCTGTTCCCCTGCATCTCACGTCCTCGCACTATTTCGCACCCGGACGAACAAAAACTCCTCAATGTGCATCTTCACAGGAAATGTGGTTTCCATGGGGGGCACGGTCATCCACCGAACCATATCATTTCCATATGGGCCAATACCACCAACCACCCATATCTCGCACGAAACCACCCGCATTATACAAAATTGATTTTCCAGCTCTTCGCGCCCATATTTGAATTTTATGTCATTTTCTCCCGGTTCCACCTATGGAATCCCTTCCTCGCATAATCCCTTCCCTCCTCGAAAAATGCTCTCGACACCTCCCAACACCCTCCAAAACAGTTTTATCCAAAAGGTGCAAAGTTTTATTAATGTTTTGCTCTCTGTTTGGCAGTTTTAAATGGTGGCCTATAATGTACAAGCCCTCCCACAAACTTAGTACTCAAGCAAGGGAAAGAAAGACTCAGGATGACGATCCTTGAGGCCTAAAATAAATAAGGGTTTATCGTGGCTTTCAAGTGTTTTTCATACACTTGCTATAAGCTTATGGAAACAAATGAAACCCCTCAACATGCCAAATACCAGCACACAAAAGAGAAGGAAAGGGTCGTGAAGATTAAGAGAAAAAAGGTCAAAGACTTAAACCGTGCGTATTATGGATAAAGAGTAGTGAAAGACAAACTAATTAAAGATAAAAATAGTCACAGTAAAGGAAAAAACTAAAGATGATCCGAAATGCATAATAATCCTTAAAGAACAAATTCAAGTTAATATCGTGATTAAAGAATTAAAGACAAACAAATTAGTAAAGGAAATGCTCCAAATGCTGGCATCGTTGAGGCAAATTAATCCGTAAAACCAAAAGTGCCACCTACCGATTTATTTTTCCTCAAAGAATACAAATTGAATGCACAACAAAGAGATATTTTCTAAAGACACCTTAGAAGCACTGCCACCGCCAAAAGCCTCAAAAGTGACTGCGAGATGAAATTTAATGTAAAAATAAATTAATGTAGTTAGTTACTTAGATACTTCTCCATTAGGTCTCCCAAAGGTCGAGAAGCATTTACTTTGTATTAATTTAATAAATTAGACCTTCTTTTTCACTCCACTTCCTCAATTTAACGATATATATCATATGAGGAGCCCAATATTGTTGTTGTTTGGTTACTAGTTGAATGTAAATATTTGTTGAAGTTGTTGGAAGCTTTGTTAGTAATTGAAGAAAGAGAGGCCGAGAAGAGAAGTTTAAGCCGTAAAGACCTACTAGACTTGAAGATCAGAATCGGTTTGAACATCAAATATACAAGTTGATTTATGGATCCCGGGTCTATGTCAATGGTGGTGTTTTTCTTATCGTAATTGTTGTTTTTCTTATGTTTTCATACTGCTCCACTTTCCGATAAAGAACAACAAATTTAGATTAGGATTTATTGTAAAAGGTACACTAAGTCTCACCGTATAAGCTTTATCTTTATGTTTTCTTCTCGACTATGTTTCAATGGTGATTCAATAGAGTATAACCAATGAAGTTTTGGTGAGCCCATGTTTCCGAGTACAACTTGACAAGCATATTGTCTTTGAAAGTTCTTGAAAATTCGCTAAGTAAAGTTCAACTAGAGAAGTCTATGGTTAGCAATCGTCCTCTAGTTTATCTCCAACAAGCTTGCTTTGAAAGTTTCCCGAGAGTATGCCAAATGTGTAAGATAGGTTCAAAGTCCTACCTCGATATTAGTGTTCCTTTGTTTTCTTATATGTTTTCTTTCTCTTTTCTAAAGGTAATCTGCTAAGATTGGCTTGATTTTTTTCAAAAGTGTGCTTTAGTAAAAATTTTCCCAAAGAAGTCTATGGCTTTCCTCAGCCTTTTGGTTTGCTTCAAACAATTACTTTGAAAGGATTTTCTTGTTTAGTGAAGTTAATATATTCTTAAATGGTTATTAGCTTTCTTCTTTCACAACACTTTTAATGTTCCATATCACAAATCAATCTTAAAATATCCTTTTGATATAGATGAATTGCCCCCTAGACCACTCTTGAAACTTGTTGTGCAATTAAATTTTCAGAACCCATAGCCCAATGGATTATTGTCTCTACCTATCCTATCAACCTAAATCCATTCTTAAACTTACTCACACCTTTACCCTTCGTAAGACTTCCTTTTATTTTGATGATATCCTGCACCTACCCAAAAACCAAAGCAAATCCTCGTGCTTCATAACTAGCCTAATATCATCATAAGCCTTAAATTAATCATTATAAACACATATAGAGATATCTCTCTAATCCAGGAGGGCTAGATCCTAGATTCCAAAGTGGTTCCGATGTAGGCCCCGCATTGTTTGTTCTTGCCAATCTTGATAAACTATGGGAATCCTAACATATCAAGCACTTGGCCTAGGGAAAATATTGAGTAATAGATAACTTCACAACCAAACAAACCCCTATTCCTAAATGAATCAAGTGTCACTAAGACTCAAGACATTGCTGATGGTGAAACAACCAAAACCATTAAAAACAAGCAAAAATCCTTCACCCGGCAACTCCATTGGTATTCCCGCAGGCCTCCGTCTTCTGACCCCACCGGCTTTTTCCTAAGACTCCACTAGGGAATTCTAAGTAAATTGCATCTTAGACATCCTTAAGAGCTCATAAGACCCACGACGTCCTTAGATCGTATTCAATTAACGATGGTGGACAACAACTCATCTCAAAATTTTTGAAATCTTCCACCGCACCCATAACCTATACCAACACCTGCATTGGTAAGACTTTGAACCTGGGTGGAATGGACTTAGTGACTCTTTTCTCGATTTACAAACATGGATTCAAGTATATACCCAAAAGAAAAACTATTGGCCATAATGGAAAAAATGGTGTACATGTTAAAAAAGAGAATGGATAGGTATGAGGCTAATTTAAATATTGATGATCTAGATGCACCCAAGATTTTTCCGCATCAAGAAAAAAATCAACTACTATGGTACCTATAAAATGAGCAAGACATGTATGATGATCAAGACTTTATATAAGATGATGAGGAAGGTTGTCAAGAAATTCTCCACTGCCTACCGATGTGGGAATTAGACACTAACCAAAGAATGTAGGAGGTTTTTTTCCATATGTCAGCTAGGAGGCCCGAAACATTTGAATTGTAATAGTTAGGTGTCAATACCTCACCGACTATTTCATTTAGATTAGTTAGATTTGTAGAAGCTTCTAATAGTTAGATTCGATCCATCTTTCATGTTTCAAACTTAGTTGAATTATTGTAATTAGGCTTTTGATTTTCTAAATCTGGTCAATAAGAACCTAAGAGACACATTGTAATGTATACAAATTGTATCCCTTTCGATGTACCGGGGGAGAGATATTTCTCAGCAAAATCATATCAACAATCGCTTCCAATTAAATGAATTTCGTCCCATCACTATCCAATTTGTCTTGAATAGTTATTTGTGAGAGAAATTTGTTTAATTGTGAGGCGATTGAACACCGTCTTGTATATAACTCGTTGAATTGAGTCGCTGTACAATCTTCACATCTCTCGTTCATTGTTTCTTGATTTTTTGGAACAATTGAAAAACCCCACCCACAGCATTTGTGTCCTGCGTATCACAGTTTCATTGAGCTCTATCCCGTAGTAATTAAAATCCCGCTTAATAAATGGATGGAATGTTTGGAATCCCGAACCGAGGTCTGGACCTAAGTAGCAACCGGGAGAACACGAGAAGAAAGGCGTTAACCCGTGGTCAATCATCGTTCCAAAACCACGAGTGGATTTACGAAACCAGGATCGCCCATATTTACATTCAGCCTTTTGCGAATAAGCGGTATTCCTAAATTCGGAGTGATTCCATCGAGTGCTCGACACGGGAAAGGCGGACCCCCGAAAACCGCCTCTCGCGCCATCGCACGACAACGTGCTCGACGTGAGGCCGCGCGATATCGTTGAACGCTCGTCGACTGGGGAGAAAGCCATCGGACGGTGGTCGCTTTCGGAAGTAGCAAAGGATAATCTAAGGTACAAGGCGTGTATTTGATCGGCCATTGATGTATATATGTGGGCCCGTAGTCGAAGGTCCATTTCAAGTCATTTATTCAGCATTTTGCTATTAATATAAAGTTCCGACGGTGAAAACCTTATTGTAAGGTGACAAGGGAATATAAATTTCAGAGATATAAATTACTCCCTTAAGTTTTGGCAGTAGTATTTGTTTGTTTGTTAATTTCTTCGAAATTGGATAAATAAAATTCCGAGAAAGAGAAAGAAGACCACGTGGAGGAAACTAAGTTAATTGAGGGAAATGATGACAGAGTCACTAGAAGAGTCTTCACTCCTTAGGGGCCGACTTCTTCGTGTTTGTTGCCGCTACCTACCTATAACTTGTGTTTTACCGTTAAGAGATCTTTACGAACAAAAATGCAAATACTAATAGTGAGCAATGCTTTGAGGAAACAAGTAGCCACTTAGAAAATGCAGAATCTGAAGTGGAAGGGAAAACCAACACATATAGGGACTCTCCTCTGCAGCATAAATCATCAGATTACACAAGAAGAGTGGCATCCCGATAATGTAGAAGAAACAACTCATGAACCTTGTATTCAAATTGAGTATCATAACAATCATGAGGATTTGTTTGAAATGTATATAGATCGGGGAAATGAGAAAATCCTCAAGGTTTCCAAGCACAAGTACCGATTCACTAGAAGAGCTCAATATTATCCAACCTCAAACCAGCTTAACACAAGAGAAAGAGGATTGTTTTACTCGTCTATTCTCAAAGAGAAATCCCTCCTTTGACAGAAGGAGAAATTGATCAAATGCTAAACAAGCACTAGCTCCAAACCTTCACTTGAACAAGATAACCATCAACATAGTTCCTATCCCACAAAACAACACAATGGAACTCAAGATAGAGAGGATAGTAGGTAAATTAATGATAACCAAGCTAGTCCTTTGGAGGATATCGATGCTCATGTAGTAGCGAACCAGTGCAAAAGCAGTGAATATGGCTTTACAACAGCGTAAACAATCATGTCAAGGCCATTCATATAAATTGAATTTTCAATGCACAAGTAGCAGAGAGCATGAGGCACTCCCTTTTAGGGCTGCACTTATTGAAGAAATTAAGAGCCCGCAGGATAACAAATATGGGAATGTAGAATTGGTAATTAGGAAAGTGAATGAGGAATGCATTGTTAAACATCCTAGACTTAGAGCCTATAAGGATGACGCCATGGACTTGTTAAAATATTTTGAAGAATTCCAACTTACCCTTGACCCTAAACCAAAAAAATTATTGCCAATGGATTAGCCCTTGTTGCTAGTACATGTATGGGACCTTGTGAAAGAAAACAATACATAATTCAAGAAAAATTTAGACCAAGCTTGTTCCAAACAATGAAAAGTAATGGAAAGTCTTTGGGGAGAAAAACAAATAGAAGACTGTCTTACTCAGGATATCATATTTTCAAGAGAAACCTTCTCCCATTGCTGATATCAATTTGTCATCCAAAGAACCCAAATTTACATCAGAAGCAAGCATATATTTAGAGAAAGAAGAAATTTCACTCATTGCTGATTTGCAGGTGTGAAGGATGATGATGCTTCTAAGGAACATATTGAAGATGCAGTCCTAAAATCTGATGTCTTAAAGGCAGACAATCTATCAATCATGTGAGGTCAAAAAAGAAGAGAGTTCTCATATTTTATTTGTTGATCCTATGGAAGAATGTATGGAGGTTCTAATTGGCTCAAATTCCCAAGCATGGATCCTTTGTAAGAGAAAAATACATAAAAAGTCGCCACCTTCAGGATAGCCTTGGTTTTGAAGATTAACATTCAATATGTACTTCAGAAAACACTGACAAGAAACCATATTTTCTATTCCTTTTTTCTGATCGCTCAACTAGATACATTGGCACTATTGTATCATTTAGAGCAGCAACAATCTCCAAGTTAGAATAGGTTAGGTAGAAATGTCAATAAAACTTAGACTGTGAGAATGAATAGTTTTTTTTCTTTTGAAAAAAATTGAAAAAAAAAATAAAAACAATTGAAAAAGAGAAAAGAGGGCAGATATAAAGGAAGGTACATCCCCATACAAAAAAAGAAAATAAAAATCTGAAAGTGTGCAAGCCTAAATGCCACTACTTAAAAGAAACACTACTATCTAGTCATACAACCTTATCATGACTAGATAGATTTCAATTTACCTGCCGATAGGTTAGTGAAGAAGATTTGCCAAACAATGAGATCTTGGCTTATCGTAGAATAGATTAAGATAGAAAGCAATGGCTCTAATCAGAAAAACTTGAGCCAAAGATACAAAGAAGATCGGCTCTAACATGCTAAAAACTGAAACTGTGTAAAGAAGAAGAAGACAACTCTAAAAAGATCAAAACCGTAGCCGAGGAAAGAATGAAGGATGCCTTGTAATTTTCGCATCTTAAGCTTGCCAATTTTGTTTCACTTTCTCAGAATTTCAAATTATGTACATCTCAGACATACACCCATAGACACCATAGAAAATCGACAATTTAATCCGGTTTTTCTCGTGTTTTAACTTCTCTCGTTTTAGAATATAGAGAATGTAGATCTATCAATCATTTAATCTTCGATAGATGGTAGCTTAGGTAGAGAATTTATGAGTTCGAAGCATCCGGATTCATGGAAGAAATAAGCGAAGTTTTAGATTAGTTTTCTTTGCTTTCAATAAAATAATAAAATGTTGATGTCAAAGGTTTGCAAGTCTAAGTGCACCTTATTGAAGAAAAATGTTAGACAAGTAGGTTGTGTAGGTAGAACAAGCTTCAGATAAAATCATTTTGTATTAATACAAGTACCGCATCATCTTTTTAAGTAAAGATGATCAAAGAAGACAAACATTGTCAAAGGTGCAACAAAACATCAAAGTACCGGTCTACTTTCCAAATATTTATCTCTCGAGGTTCTCGACACCTCCAAGGAGCCGGCTTTCTCCCCCAAGTGGAGCCACCGTTAGGCATCAATATTTTGTCATAACAAAATATGGCTAAAAACAAGTCTAGTGGCCTTCAAGAAACAAATTTCATGTAAAATTGTGAGTTCTTGAAGTCTTTCCATGTTCATTATCCCAAGAGCCTATCTTAGTGGTCTCTTCACCAAAATAATCCTTCAAATCTTGTTGTTTCCAAAGAAAACCGTTTTCCAAGGCCCCATTTCCATCATTTCATTCCCCCATCTCATCTTCGAATCGCCCCCATATCACTCATTTTTCCTTCTAAAAAGGCCCCTTCTCCCTCATTTACGCCATTTTCCTTACAATCCCTTTAAAAACCATTAACCCCTTTTTCATTTGGTTTAAAATCCTTTTACCTTACCCGAAAACTAAAAAACACAAAAAACCTACAAAAAACTTTGTATAAGCTTTTCCTTCGCTCCTTTAAGCCTTAAACGCCTTGGCTTAAGCCGTCTCAACCCTTTTTCTTCCATGTGTCTCTACCTCCGGAACCAAGTACTAAAACCTTGGCCCCTTCCGACATTCGCCTGGTCCTGACATTTTCCCCACATAACCCGTTCCTCCCCTTTATATTCCCGCACTTTTCCTTTTAAAACCATTTCCTTATAAATTCCTCACCCCGACGATTATGCCCCCAATACATGCTTAAATTCCCTTCTTTTAACCCGATGATTGTTTTCCCGATACATGCTTAACCATTGATCCGGAAGATCTAAAGGCCATCGAGGCTTTCCCACTTTTTTTTCCATCCGCCTTTCCCCCTTATATTTTCTCCTCGGGTAAGATTCGACCGTTGATCCTTCTCATCCGACGACCTTTGTTAAAATCCAAATCTCTAACCCCCGCACATAACACTACCGCTCCCCGACAAAAGAACCCACATCACCCGCCGGCCCACCTTCCACTATCTTCCTAAAAACCCATTCACCACCAAGCAAGGCCCTCCACCATTTCCCTTTGCCATGCATCTCCCCGCCATCGTGTTGATCCCCGGGATCACTTCCGATCCGGTTCCCCCACATCTAACTGTCCTTGCACCATTTCGCACCGATCTAACAAAACCTCAACGTGCATCTTCTCCGTGAAATAGGTGGTTTCATGGGGGCACGTGGTTACCTCTCGAACCATATCGCGTCCATATGGGCCAATACCACTAACCACCCATATCTCCCCGCGAAACCGGCCGGGTATTCTCGCAAAACCACTCTTCCATTTTCGCGCCCATATTTGAATTTTCATTTTCTTGTGGTTCCGCCTATGGAACTCCCTTTTCCCCACATAATCCCTTCCTCTGCAAAATGATCCACACCTCCCAACGCCTCCAAAGAAGCTATCCAAAAGGTACATGTTTTATTAATGTTTGTGTTTGTTTGTAGGTTTTAATGGTGACCTATAATGTACAAAGCCCTCCCACAACCAGACCGTTGGGAAGAAAGACCCAAGATGATGATCCTTGAGGTAAAAAATACAACAAGGGTTTATCATGGCTTTCAAGTGTTTTTTTAGTGCCTCAAGAGTGATGATGAAACAAATGAAACCTCGGCGTGCCAAAAATACTTCGTACACAACAAAGAAGGAAAGGGCCATGAAGATTAAGAGATAAAAGGTGAAAGACTTAAACCGTGAAGATTATGGATAAAGCACAAAAGAAAGAAAAACTAATTAAATTTAAAAACAAATAAAGTAAAGGACACAAACCGAAGATGATCCGAAAAGACATAATAAGCCTTAAAGCACAAATTAAAGTTAATATCATTGATTAAAGAATTAAAGACAGTATTAAACATTAGTAAAGGAAAGCCTCCAAATGACGTATCAGTGAGGCAAATTATCCTCGTAAAACCAAAAGTGCCACCTACCAGCTTATTTTGCCTCAAAAAAGAATGAATAAAATTGAATGCACATTTTAGATAGTTTTCTAAAGACACTTTAGAAGTAATTTCAGACTGCTAAAGCCTCAAAAAGTTTTCTGGCCAAAATGACTGGGTAGATGAAAATTTGCTGTAAAATCACTGGATGGAGTGACATAGATAACATCTCTCCATTAGGTCTCCAGTGTCAGAAGTATTTATCATGGTTAAATGAAATAATGATCCTTTTCATCCACCTCCCAGTTTACCTATACATATCAGTATATGAGCCCTTAACACGTTAAGCTCACTATTATTTAGTTGAAAGAAGAAATATTTAGGTCAAGTTCACATAATTGAAGAAAGATAGACTGAGAACAAGTTGTGTACTGTAAATACCTAATGGACTTGAAGATTGTACGTTTAAACATTAAATATACAAGCTGATTTATGGGATTCTCGGTCTATGTCAATGGTGGTGTTTTACCTAGAATTGTTGTTTTTCTTATGTTTTCATACCGTCCACTTTATCTGATAAAGAACAACAAATTTAGATTAGGATTTACCGTAAAGCAATCCTAAGTCTCTAATTGATAAGCTTTATCTTTATATTTTCTTCGACTATGTTTCAATGGTCATTCAATAGAGTATAACCAAAGTGAAGTGTTGGTGAGCCCATGTTTCCTAAGTACAACTTGAGATATTGTCTTCGAAAGTTCTTGAAAAGTCCGTTTAAGTAAAGTTGAACTAGAGAAGTCTATGGTTAGCCCCGTCCTCTAGTTTATCTCCCGTTACCGCCATTTGAAAGTTTCCCCGAGAGTATGCCAAATGCAAGATAGGTTCAAAGTCCTTACCTGATCTTAGGTTGCCCTTTTGTTTTCTTATATGTTTTCTTCTTTTTGAAGGTAATCGTTAGATTGCCGGATTTTTTTCTTTAAAAAGTGTGCTTTAGTAAAAATTTTCCCAAAGAAGTCTATGTCAGCCCTTTGGTTTGCTTCAAACAATTACTTTGAAAGGGTTTTCTTGTTTAGTGAAGTTAATAGATTCTTAAATGGTTATTAGCTTTGCTTCTTTCACAACACTTTTAATGTTCCATCACACAAATCAATCTTAAAACATCCTTTGATATAGATGACTTTCTCCCTATGACCACTCTTCAAACTTGTTGTGCAATTAAACCTTTTGTGACTCCATAGCCCAATGGATTGATACTATCTCTTACCTATCCTATCAACCTAACCATTCTTTTTCAACTTACTCACACCTTTACCCTTCGTAAGAATTCCTTTATTTTTGATGATATCCTACCTAACAAAAACCAAAACAAATCCTCATATGCTTCATAACTAGCCGAATATCATATCATAAGCCTTAAAGTATATCATTCTAAACACATATAGGGAGATACCTCTTTTGAATATAAGAGGGCTAGATCCTAGGATTCCAAAGTGGTTCTTATGTAGGCCCTTGTAGTGTTTGTTCTTGCCAATTCGCAAAACTACGGGGATTGCAACAAGGCCACATAAAATCTGAATGAATAAGCTCAATTTTATAGGTGCTTTGGAATGTGAATCATGAAAGGACTATTTTCTATGCTTTCATAGATTACAAGTATCAAAGTTCTTAAGTTTCCTAGAATTGTAGGAACGACAACACCATTTTTGGAGGCAACGACAAGGTCGTGGGAGGTGAGGGGAGCGGGGAGGGGATTCCACCGCGGAGATGTAGTTGCGGGTAGGGGGAATGAGTGAGGGGGAATGGGTGAGGATAGCGGGGGAAGGGGAACATGATGGAGGGTTACGAATAACAGAAGTAGAGGAGGTGCCATGAAGCAGATGTGAAGCCAGGAAAGAGAAGAGGATGTGTTGGAGGAGGAAAACACCCTTGTGCCCAGCAGGAGTGGAGTATGGAGCCACAACGACCTGCTATGTGAGGAGTCCGGAGCAGAGGGCCTAGCCAGGGACCTCCCTAAAAACTCAAATGCAAAGAAGGGATACCTCAAAAATTGAATGCGTAGACTTTCAAACTCGAATTTAATGCGTAATAAAGACATGAGGGAGCACACCAAGGGCAAGAATGCCACAAAAGGGTTGGCTCGATACCATGCTGACCAGAGGTAACTCCACAAAATTGAATGGTGATTTTGATAGAGGGTGCTCTATGAATAGATATACATGGAGATTAGAATGTTCGAATTCATTTACCAATGTCTCTTAGACTTTTATTTCCTAATTTACACTAATATGCAATTTCACCCAATCCCTTAGGATTAGGTGCCTAGGTTATATTACCAAGTATATTTATTGTACACAATCAATTATCTAAAAATAAACTAGAAGTTTATCCCATTTAAGATTCCCATACACATACCTAGATCTGAATCACCAGAATTAAGTGAAATTTAATTCATAAATTATGTTACATACAAGGTAAGTGTATGTACTCTGCAACACATAATTACATAAATATGGATTTTCCATGTGTAATATTTTCAATTATTTAAGTAGTATTATTATAGTGATTTTAAAAGATTATAAATTAAGAAAATAGAATTCTGTGTAATTCAATATAGGTATGATAAGTTAATAAAAATTATTATATATATATATATATATATATATATATATATATATATATATATATATATATATATATATATATAATTTAACTTGAGGTAATGTAAGTTATAAGACATTAGTTGAGTTATTATTTTGGTAGAAGATTAAAGAAATTACTTTTTTAATTTTAAAAGTGAAATTTATTTATTCCATAATTTGTTTTTTATAAGAAATTAAATTGTTTTATATTATTTTTTTGTATGACTTTCATAATTTTACTTGTACTGCGTAATTAATATAAATAAATGACTATAAATTTATATGTTATGAATATATAATTGTTACATTAAATTTCTCTAAATAGGAGTTAATGCTAATAAACAAAATTAGTTGTCATAAATATGGTTAAATTTAAATATGGTTATAAATACATCTGCATCTGGATTCAGTTAATGTTAATTAGTAAATCTTACTAAAACATATTAAAACGTATTTAACAAGAATTATGGTATTATTTGCTTATATATTTACAAAGAATTACAATATCATTTGGATTCTTATGTAATCTCCTATGTAAGGGACTTATTATGAATGTAAATTTCATTCCTAATATCATAAAAGATATGCAAGATGTATATAGTACTAGATTATGTAAAACTTGTTATATTGACCATTGTACCACACACACACACACACACATTTCATTATCAACTATATAATATTTAAAATTCACTAAACTTGGGTCACTCTAATTTAATATATTTATTAATATTTCTCATTTTCTTATATTTATTGCTTCGGTTCATACAATAGGACTATTATTATTTATTTACAATGATAATTATTATATGGTTTTAAGAAAATAATTAAATTTAATGCTCTCAAGTGAGATAAGTGCAATGGATAGAAGGGGCACAGGAAGGGATAGGGTTTCTAGAGGGCACATCATGGAACCACCACAATATCCAACTCTCGTCACCCCATCCAACGTTGGATATCACAATGTAGTGCAAGAACATATTCACCGAGGAGTTTTCAATGTATCATATCATTTCGACACATGTCATAGTAATTAATAAAACATTTGGAAAGAGAAAAGGAGTACCCATTACACAAAATAAAGGTTTCCAAAATCCAACAAGGACAAATATTTGTTAGGAGATAGAAAAGGTAAAGTCGTTAGTTTTAGTTCATATATGGACAAGTCATGAAAGGTGCGACAGAGAACATGGTGTTTTTTTTTAGGGAATACACTTAAATATGAAATCCCCAAATGGGTGGATTTCATTTGAATGGAAGTGCACCAATAGCTGTGGAAAGCTATACTACCTCAATGAGGGGTGGATATTTTAGAGTCACTGTGGGGGGAGTTATTTGAAGAAAGGTTTAGAGAACATTACTATCAAAGGAGTTCCTTGAGAGGATAACTGAATGAATTTAACCCTCTGAAGTAAATCGATATAGTGCCTGAGTATGAAGCTCACTTCATGGACCTACTTCGTTATTCCCCCTCACTTAAACATAGAAAAGCTCGTAGTGCAAAAACACTCGTATGGACTAAATTTTAACATTCGAGCCAAGGTTATGATATTAACGTGCTTTGCACCTTGCATGAGAAATTGCATTGGGTATCATCATAGAGGAGTGATATCATTAAGAATAGACATAGTAGGAAAAAACTTGTAGGATTAGGAGTGTTCAATGGAAATAATATCGAACACAAAATTTCCAAAAGCACTAACCGGGAATCGAGGAACACCATATAGGAATCTAGCTGGAATCAGCTGTTTCGTGGTACCTCATCAAAATCTTCAACCACAACAACACCATACTATGCAACCATACCAAGCCATGCCACCTCAACACCATCCGAATAGTATGAATCTTACCATCAACGTTCCACGCTAACTCCCAATTCAGCTGGTAGTAGGAACTCGTACTTGTGGAAGAGGGGGTGTTTAATTTGTGGAGGTCCACACCATGAGAGATATTTCCCTTGAGAGAGAGGTAATACCAAATTGGCTTAGAAAGCAGCTATGATGGGGGTTCTATGGAAAACTCAAGTGCATCCATGCAACGGTGAAAAATTGTGGGGTCAAACACTAGTACATTGTGTTGGAAACATTAGGTAATATTGATGGTATGAGTTTTGTTGTTTTAATATATTCAAGATATATTGATTCTTTTATTTATCTAAATGAATTATCAAAGATTAAACATGAATAAATTATAGAACATGAATTTAGACATGTGGTATGAAAATAAATGTATGAAGGATGGTAAGGGATTGTTAGGTGGATCTAGGAGTATGTAAGACGAAGGTATACTTGTACTATATGATCTTAGGAGTCTAGGATGTAATCATAGGAATGGATTTGTTGGAAATAAATGGGTTACTTATAGACCGCAAAGACAAGACATCGCATTTTACAAATGATGAAGATCACAAGAAAATCCTTGAGGGGAAGAACCAAGGGGTATCCCTTAGTTCAGTCCCACAATACAACCGATGAAATATAGATGAAAGGGATGTCAATTACTCATAAAATTCTTTCTGAATTTAAGGATAAATTTCCTAAAGAGATACCTGGGATACCCCAAAAGGGAAATTTATTTCACTATCGACCTTAAACGAAGAACTAATACTATTACAAATGCCCCCTATTGTATGTCAGTTTCCGAGACATAAAGGAATTGAAAATCCATTAAAGGAAATATTTGACTTGGGGTTCATATCACCCAACATATATCCGTGGGAAGCCCCCGTGATTTGTTAAGAAGAAGGATGGTTCTTATAGGCTGCAATGTTCACCGCTAGTTCAAGAGGTCGATGGTAAAAAATCAATATCCTCTATCAAGGATAGATGACTTGTTTGATCAAATGAGGGGAGAAAATGTGTTTCAAAAATTTACTCAAGGTGAGGATATCACTCATTTGAGAATCAAGGAGGAAGATATCCCGAAGACAACCTTTAAGAAAAATTTTGAATTATGAATTTAAATTTTACCATTTGGATTGAAAAATTCTTTGGGTGTGTTCCTATGAGTTTGATGAATGTAATATTATGGGAATACTTAGACAACTTTGTACGTATTCATTGATTATATTTTGACTCAATTAAGGACACCAAAATATCATTATGAACACTTGAGGTTGGTTTTACAATGTCTTTGAAGAAACAATTATATGGGAAGATGTGAGTGTTAATTTTACCAAACCAAGATTCATTATCTTGGGAAAATTATCTCTCTAGATGTTATTTGCCAGAGGCTCGACAAAGATCAAGGCTAATATAGAAAACACTCAACACCAAAAAATGTCTATGAAGATGCACTTTCATGGGCATGCTTACATATTATCACAGATATAAGCAGGGTTTTCAAGGATAGAAGTTTGGACGGAAAATTTTGAAGAGAAGTACAAAGGTTAAGGTATTTATAACAACATCATTGATTCATGTACCAAATATGGAACAAGAATTTTTTGTTTGCATTAATGCCTCCAAGGAAGGATTGGGCTCATATTAATGCAAGAAGGAAGTGAAATAGCATATGCATTAAGGAAACTTATAACCCATGAAGATAACTACACAACCCATGATATAGAAAAATGGTAGCAATTTTTTACGACCTAAATACTTAGAGACACTATGTTCTAGGAAGAAAGTTTGAACTTAGGACTAACCATTGTGGGCTACAACACATATCTACCCACAAGACCACTTTAATTATAGATAGATACAAAGTGGTTTGAGATAACTTCGCTGAATATGATTTTGATATCACTTACATAAAAGGAAAATAAATAGGGTGGTTGATGCTTTAAGTAGGAGGCATCAAATATTTTCATTGATTCTCAAAGACCAGCCTAGAGGGAGAATTTCTTCTTTTTAAAATTAAGGACACCTAATACCAAGATGTTAGTAAGAGTTTGGAGGGAGGATGGAATTATTATCACAAACTATGAAGCATACTCCCTTGATAGTGATGGATTTCTGTGATTTTGGGGAGGATATGAGGTGCCACCGAATGAATATATATTCCAATTAATATTCAACGAAACACATCGAGTGGTATACATGGCAATAACTCAACATTAAGGAGATGAGTAAAGACCAAAACCACTATTATTTTATAAACTTATTGAATATGGATGTTGTAAACATCAGAGCTTAGATCTTAGAGCAACAGTGGAGAAAAATTGAACATAGACATCCGTAGTGCTATTGCAACCCCATGAGACAATTTAATATAAATGAGGTTACGTCAATTGATGTCATCGTGGGACTACCAATGACCTCAAGAAGACATGGTTCCATATTTGTACCAAGGACAAACTTACCAAGAGCACCCATTTTACACTCTAGTTAAGACTATGATAAGCAGACCAAAAATAGCTATATTTTTTATTGATGAGATTGTGATTTACATGGAGTGCCTAATAAGACTGACATCGTATAGGGGAGTAGTGTTTATAAGAAGGTTTTGGAGGAGTTTCCCCAAGAACTTCGGGAACCCAATTGAACTTCATCACTACTTATCTCCCGAGATAGATGGTTAGATAGAGAGGAATAACTAAAATCTTCGAGGACATGCTATGATGTATTTGATGGACCAACAAGAGGAGATGGGAGGAGATTTTACTATTAGTGTAATTCTATAATGATAATAGTTATCATAGTTCCATTAATATAGAAACATTTGAGTTCTCGTATGGGAGATTCTTGTATAACTTCTAGTTGGGAATCTCAGAGGACAAAATGTTAATATGACCAGAAGTAGTGCAAGAGATGAAGAAAAATGATTATGATTAGGTGGAGGCTAAAAGAAGCACAAGATTAAAAGAGCTATGATGATGCTCATCAATGATCAAAGTTATGAAGTAGGAGATAGAGTGTTTTGAGTAAGCTTAAAGAGATCCATAAATTTTGGAAAGCAAGCAAAATTTTCCTCATGGTTTGTGGGAAGTTTTTAAATATTAGAAGCTACAAGGCCAAAGTGACATATAGGCTTTTTACCTCGCCATCTCTAAAGTACATATGTATGATGCATTTCATTTTTCCATTATATTTCAGATCCTTCATGTATTGAATTGGGTCATTTGGTGTTCATAGAAGGGCATGATGACTTCCGACAAACCATTTGTGAGACATTTGACTCAACAAATTTTAGCTAGGATGATGGCTTTCAGAATTAGTGGGAAAATTATAGTCCTAGTCTAACCACTTGGGAGAACACCAAGGAGTTGTGTCACCCTTTTCCTTACTTATTCCAAGGACTGGAGGACAAAGTCTCATATTAATAGGGGTATGTAGTGCCCTTCTCAGTTAACTGACATTGATATGAAATTAAAATTTTTCCATTTTATTCCCACAACACCACACTTTCTTTGGAGGCACTGTGTTGAGGATCTATACATGTGACTCATGGTTACATGGTGGTTATGTATGTTCTCTATTTCAATTGGTGGTGATGATGATAGAATTAATGGATATGTGTTACCCATTGATGATATGATGATGATATATTTGATGGATATGTATATTTTATTGAATCACGTTATTATCATGGCATATTTGATGTATATGTATGCTTTTATTGATTTTATTATGATGATAGTTATGATGGATGTGTTCCTTATGTTAGTTACTTACATTAGTTTTGGTTCATAATGAATAATTCATGTCACATGACTATGTCATGTTGATGGTTTAACATATTCTATTATGTCAATCAATAACACTGTGAAACATTGTTATTGATGATTATCAAGTGTGACAAGAAACCACCAGATGAACTCGCATGTGATGAGTTGACGATATCTTGTTTGATGAAAATTAATATTTTTTCTTTTTAATTTCTAAGTTCGGCTTTTGAAAATTTCTATATATATGTATATATATATGTATAAATATATGTATATATATATGTATATATATATATATATATATATATATATATATATATATATATATATATATATATATATATATATATATATATGTATGTTTATATATATATATATATATATATATATATGTATATGTATGTTTATATATATATATATATATATATATATATATATATATATATATATATATATATATATATATATATATATATATATATATATATATATTCTCGATGATACAAGTTAGTAGTTGCAGTACAAGTTAGTTGCTTTTATTCTAATGACTCACAAATGAGTGATGCGGTTACAGGATTGGTTGGAACCGCATGGGATGTGTGACATTATTCATGATCTCACACGGCCAAAGAAATTCCACCGTGAATTGGGCTAGAAAGTTTGAACATATTTGGCTTGAAGAAAACAATGTCATGGGGGTAGGTATTAAATTTTAGTTGCTTACAAGGATTTTTATCATAGACCATGATCAAGGTGGATTCTGATCCCTAAAATTTGTAGTTCACAATAGTAGGCAAGATAAGAGCTGTGGTGCAGTGAAGTATTTGTCGTTGCACCTAAAAATTTCCCTCTGGGTCCACTGATGCTTGAAGGGAAAGTGGTGGCACCCTGAAACTTCTGAAGGGAAGAAGGGGAACGACCGACTTGACACCCTTGGAATAAAAATAATCTATTAGGTGTATACATTTAATCCTATAAGGAATCCTTTAAGGGAATGACCAACTTACCACCATCAAGATAATTAAAAACTAATAAATATAATGAAGATACAGTAATCATACAATCACATATGTAAATTACGTTAGAACGTAGGGAATTAAAATCAAGAATACAACTAGTAAGGGGAGAATATGAATAAATAAAATATTTATCTTGACATATATACCCTTCTCATGTTGAAAAATATTAGGTAGATAATGCTATATAGTATGATTTGGAAAAAGGGGGCAAGAGGGATATAGATTTAAGTATAAATATTAATCCTAAAATAGTTAAACTTGATTAAGAGAAGAGGGCGATGAATTAAAATTAGATTAATAATGAAATTAGATAAATTTAGAAACCTCCATGTGGCAAGAGCCAACGTAATAATATTCATATAAGAGGAAAATTGAAATAAAATAGAGGTACTTAGGGATGAAATCTAAGGCTTATCAATTGACTTCACACGAACACAAATTAATATAGAAAAGGGAATCAAGACACAACCAGGATGTAATAAATAGGAAGTCTTGTTGGGGTGAGGAAAAATATTATTTTTAAATTAAAATGTAAGTAAATAATTTTGGAGATCCTTGGTGAGAGGGTGGAATATGGTGGGAGAATAATAAACTTTTGGATTAATAAAAATAATTAATTAAATTCCAAGTGTAACCTATGAAGCTCCTATGAAAGAAGGGGAAAGCCATGCAAGAATGAGCTTTTTTTACCATATTTTTGGATGGAGGAGACTATTTCATTGTAGTGGCTATGAGTTATAGTTGAGTTTGGTCGTATGGCAGAATTTGAGGGGACTCTGAGCCAAGGAGTGCTCACCTCTCATCTGGTAAACACGCTTACTCCATTGTACAACCCCATTGAAGCTCGTGTGTCCGTGGGAAAGGAGAGTACCCAAGGAGTAGGTTGGGAGGTCAATTGGTGGGTCACGAAATCAGTTAGAGCACATTAAAATTCACGCTTGTAGTATGGACGAAGAAAAGGGAGGGAAAGTAGTGAAAGGACAAGATCAAATATCGCCTCCCGATGAACGGCACTGTGGTTATTTACAATGTTATGTTATATGATTTCATTGTGTATATAGTCAATAGAATGAAACAAATACATATGTAATGTAAATGAAATTCATGTTGATTTGATGTAAGTGATTGAATATTTTTGAGTTTCCAATGGTTATTTTCATGGTTGTATGCCTATTTTATTGCATTGTTCTTAGAAAAAAATAAAAAATAGCACATGGTTGGTTCCTTTCAATAGTCATCACATATACGCTAATTTTTGTATTGTGATTGTAATTACAACACGGGAGCAAGACCAATAACTCGAAGATACATTTTATTTTAAACATTTAAATTTTATCCTTACCATTGCTTACCAGAATGAGAGGAAAACCTTCAGATCCCAATTTCCCCGATGGATTTTTCTTTTCTTAGAAAGACTTGAATTGGCCTCAACTTAAATTCTTCTAAATTTAATGAGCTAGTTTTTTCTCTCGACCAAATCAAGGAACTTCATGACAATTGAGTTATGATATTTGATTAGGGCTATGAAGGATAGGAATATTTGCTCATTTTCCATTACTGCATAGAAGAGACATGCTTGTAGCCTCTAAAATAAAAAAGGACAATGAAATATATATGAAGGAATAGTAGAAGAAATATGGTTGGTTTTCTTTGTGGGATCTCACCGGGCTGGTCTCGTAGCTCTCAATTTCGCTCTTAGACAAATATATTCTTGCTTAGAAGTTCCCTCAAGTGATCAGTGAAGTATATGAGAGTCATTTGGTAGGGGTAGTAGAAGATAGAGTGGTGCTTAATATAGTATGTAGAGACATATGCATGAGTTAAAACCCTTGTGAATTTTGGGTGAATTTCTTATGTTGTAGCCCAATTTTACCATATTTATATTGAGATATATTTTCAAATTTATTTTCACTTATACTCTCATCATGGAAATTTTTTATTTTTATTCTATCTCTTAAAACCCATATTTGGATACTAATGTGCCCCTTTATAAAAAAAAAACCTCTACCTTATTTATTTAAAGTCACAACCTAATCACACTCCCATTTGAAACGATTAAAAATAACAATGATATAAAGAGTGAATACATTTGAATTACATGAAAGTGTTAATCATTGGATAAAATTAAGGAATCTCAACAATAATGAGAAATATTAATGTTATGAAAGGCTTTTTATAAATTTTTTATGGTGCACAAGTGAGAATTCACTTTGTTTTTTTATAATAAAGAATAATTTTGTAAAAGTAAAAAATATTTAAGTTTTCTTTATAAATCAAACTTATGTTTAACCCTAGCTTAATGTAAGGCACATGAGAAATGTAATGATATTGGGTAAAATTTGAAGGTTATGTTACGAACCATTTTGACAATACCGATGGAAGTCCCACCATTGATTCCAATGATAATTTTCCTTTGGTTCCCATCACATGCAAACTTCGAAATTAAAATCCGTTTTCTTATCACTTTTTGGTATGTATATTTTTTGTTTATTTAAAAAATGTACCACATAAAGTTTAAAAGACACTTTTATAAAACTTTATAGAACTTAATTAAATATTACACAAGAACAACCCAAGTTGCATCAGGTTCACTTGAGAGGTTAATTAACGAGCACTATTTGTATCCGATATGATTAAAATCCCTTGATCAAAATTATTTACGACCATTAGATATACCAAACTAAGGTATTTCATTTAAAATTTTAATACATTTCCACCGATATTCAAATCTAGTCATCCATTTCTTCCTTGTAACTTTATCTACTCATGTGATTGATTTATTGGATAATTTTGAATGTTTCTCAAACGACCGTTCATTTTACTTATATTTTTCTGAATTTTTAAAAAATAAAATTTACTCAAATGAAATATATTCTAGATTTTAGATTTTTTTCATATATAAGATAATTGGGAGCAAATTGTACTAATATTTATTGTAGAATATCAAATCAAGAAATAATCTAATTATATTACATGAAAGATGCGTAAAATATATTTTTACTTCTAATTATTTTTATTTTTATATTATTTTAAGAAAATCTTAATGTATCTGTTAAGAAAATAAATTTAATTTAGTTCGTTTCCTGGGTCATTATGTAAAACATTAATTCTCATTTTACCTATAAGAAAATAAAGTGGAGTCTAACTACCTCTAGGTGTAAATATTTGGAATAAATTACTAATGAGAGTCTCTTAATATAAATTAGCATTAATATTAAGGTTTTTATTAAAGGATAAGTTATTAAAAACGGAAATGGTAAACTTATCAAAATGAAAATAAAAGGTTTGAAATTTACCAAAAGCAATCGGGGTTAGGCATTTGTAATGTAGCTGTTTTTTTGAATGAGCATAGTGCACATGTTGTGTTAGCTTAATCCATGATGATACGTGATTTATTATATGAAATTATGATTAATGATGTTTATGTTTACTGCCTTCTTTTTGCTAATTTATGTTTTTATACACTAATACAAATGAATGATTAAAAGTTTGAAAGAATAAAATTGATTATTAGTTGATTTATTACTTCTTAAATATACATTATTTGGAAGATTCATATTAGAATTTATTGATTTGTTGCACAATAGAATTATATGGATACACAATGTCATATGATTTCATTAATATAATTATTTTAAATACAAATACATATCAATCATAAATGTTATATTTTTCTTGTTTATCTCTTTTTTTCTATTTAACTTTTATATGTTGTTAATTGCATTATGTACTTGTATTATTTGTACACTTGCTCCTTAAATGTGTATTTTGAAATTCATAGATTCAATGATTAATGATTCATTTATATATTATTCTCACTTAATATTTATCTTTACCATATATATTTTCAAAAACTATCTATCTATAATATATTAGTTTTTAAAGGCTATCATATAGAAAATAATTTACAAAATTACACGGAATACCATATGTAGTTGAGGAATAACAATATTATGAATGGTGTACCTAGAAGACCCAATGACACAGACAAGGATTAGTTCATTTAATGAGGATCAATGATCCTCCCATCGTATGTTAAAGGAGTGGCCTTCCTCAAATACATAGGGGAATCATAATTTTTGTGAATATTTTTCTATGATAGCCTTTAAAAATTAACTAGATTATATATAGAGAGTTTTGAAAAACAATATATGGTAAAGCTTAGAATATGTGAAACACATATATAAATGAATCACTAATGAATTCAATCTATCAATTTAAAATATGAAATTGTTATCAAAAAGTGCTACAAATAACATACAAAGAAAAGTACATAACACAATGACACAGAAGAAAAACAAACAAAAAGACAAACTAGGAAGAAAAACAAAAATAATGACACAGTATGTAGTTTATTTAAATGAAATGCAAAAATGAAATCATATGAAATCATATATATTCAAATAAATCTAGAGTACAAACAAATCAATTAATTTTGATTCAAACTTTCAAATAGTGTATTTTTAAGAAGTAATAATTCAACTAATATGTCTGAAATGAGTTATTAATTGACCTTGTCAAATTGTTAATTATTCATGTGTACTAGTGTATACAAACATAAAATTTGCAAACATAGAACATTCAAAAGAAGCACCATTAATTATAATTTCTATATAAAACAAAATAACACTTTCATCATGAAGCAGGCTAACACATCATGTGTGTTATACACATTCAAAATAAAAGTTTCACTTCAAAACCCCCGCCACTTTACCATTGCTTGCAACAATTTCACTTTTCATTAGAAGTTGGTGACCATTTTTGTTTTAATAACTTAAGCTAATAGCAACTCAAGATTAATGATAATTTCATAAATGAGCCTTGTTGAATAAATTATTTCAAATTTTTACGCCAAGAAATTAATCAATTTCACTTTATCACTTTCCTACATCTTGATAAAATGAGAATTAGTCTTTATAATAATCTAAAAATAACTAAATTAACAGTATTTTCTTACCTAGTTACTTATTTATTTTCTGAAATAACCTCAAATAAAAATCATTGAAAGTAAAAATATATTTCACGTGTCTCTATTTCATGTAATGTAATTCTGGATTATTTTCAGATTTATATTTCACAATAAACATGATTAAAATTTTATGCCAATTAACCCATATATAAAAAATAGAATATATATCAATACTGAGCAATTTTTTTTCAAAAATGGAGAGAAAACCTACGTAAAATGAATCCGCAAGAAAAAAATGTAACTTTATCCAATAAATCCATCAATCGGTAGTAGATAAAACTAGAAAAATAGATGGCTAGATTTCAATATCCGGTGAAAAGGTATTCCAAATTTAAATACAATATTTGAGTCTGATGTGTATACTGGTCCTAAACGATTTTGATCAATGGATTTTAATGGTATCAAACAAAAACGGTTCTCATTAATTAACCTCCTATGTGAACCAAACACAACTTAAGTTATTCATGTGTAATATTCAATAAAAGTTTTATAAAATTTTTTTAAATTTTACATGATACATGGTTTTCAATAAATTTTTTTTTTTTATCCAATACACATTTTCAATAAATTAAAATTATGCATATTGGAAAGTAAGAAGCGAGGTGTTTTAATTTTTAAGTTTCCCATGCATTGGGATCGAAGAGGATTGATGAAATCAAGGAATTTTTGTAGCACACAATGTTTTCATTAGATGAAAATAAGTGGCTGTTGATATCAAGAAAAAGTCAAAGAACCAATACCGTCATTCATGAGGAAATATGATATCCCAACCTCTTACATGGCCTCGTCAAGTGAAGTAAAAAGGTTTGATGTTTAATGAGGTTTTTATGAAGTCATTATGCACTAATGAGCTCGTGAATCATATGATTTGAAATGACTCATTGAGACCTTTCCAACGACATATATCACACTCTAAAAAAATCCTCCTTGATGAGAATTTATGTCCATTAGAATATCAACATTATTAAAAGGGCCTAAACCATGGAGAAAAACATTCAAAACACCAAAATTTGTTAAACAATGCAAATATTCTAGGTGGATCTATGGTTCAGTGACCTAATAGATGGTATATAGTGACCAAAATTGTACTTTCATGTTTTAATACAATTAAATATTGAACATGTTTTCCTAGATTGGATAGGTCCAATGTTTACATAAATATTTGAATGACATATTACATGTAAAAATTCTCATTTAACCACGTGTGCACCACCCTTGCACATTGGCTCACTCTTGTGCTTACACATTGCATAAATTGGTTGATGTGACCTGTGATAATGTGGAGAAAACAAATCACAGAAAATAATGTTAGGAGTGACACATGGTATCCAAAATTAGGTTGAGATGACAGACAGGCACCCGCTGACATGGTCTCTAAGGATGACATGGGGTTGATATGGCATCCTTTCATCATGCCATGTAGCACATAAAACATAACATTTTTGGATAAACATTAAGCATGATTTTTGTGATACATGGAACACCGAAAATGGGCCAATTGGTGGGAATGACATCAATGAGTGATTGAAAATGACTTCTTAGCCCTTGAGTCATGTGGCATGGTCACATGAGAGTAGGTGGGTAAGGGCTAAAACCCCTAATGAATTTTACCCAAGCCCAAATGGTCATTGATATTTTTTCCCCATTAGTCTTCTCTCTCAATCGTAGGCCAAACATGAAACCATATATACACCCACTAGGAGTCAGAAGAATTTTATCTTCAAGTGAAGTCATGGAGTAGAGTGAGCGGTCATCATGGGAAACTTATAGTTATATTCAAAATGTAACAAGTCAAGAGATTGTGTGTTATTGGTTGGTCATAGACACTATTCTCCGATGTGGAAATGTCATAATTTCCCCGATTGGTCTTGATGTATCAAGGAAGAAGGCGATTCCGATGTGGTCACTCTAATTGTTTCAACATAGAAACAAAACTTTTAGACTCTAACATGGAAGGCAAAAATTTTTCTGATTCATCCTAGCACAAAAATGAGGGCTTTACCCTAACATGGTGAATTATATTTATTCGATACAGCTCGAAGCCACCATGTGAACTTATATACCACATTTTGTTTGACTTAATTAGTTAAAGTAAATGTGTGTCTTTGAAATGGATGAGAATTTCTCATGTGGAGGAAGGGCTTCTCTTGAAGTCCAAAATTTGTGGAATTCGAGCCCCAATTAGGAATTCGAATGATTATTTTGGAATTTTTTCTACTCACTTGAGGCTTCAGGGCCAAACTCATTAAATGGTGAGACCAGAAATTCATTTTTTTTACCTTTCCACATACCTTTCATTCTTTGAAAAAATTAAGTTTCCTAGAAATAGTTTTTTATACATCTATTGTTGAAAATATCAATTTGTAGAGTGTGCCCAAATTATGCCATTTTTGAACCTCTTTAGTTTTATTTTTTTATTTTATATGGTTTTTGGTAGTTTATAGCCTCATTTAAAATCCAAACTTGATTATGAATGTGTTGGGAAAAATACTGAGAGGGGGGTGAATCCGTATTTATCGTATATTCAAACTTTTTACTTTTTCATTCCTTGAAACCCATACGCTACTTTGTTGAAGCCAAGTAGCGATACACGTCGGATATCCTTCATAAAACTCGCGTATACACAAGAGATCTAATTATGCCATTAGTTCTTCACTTATATCATTCCATCACATTCATTAGATGTTCTATAAACAAGAACATGTGCAAGAAGAAATTTCAGACAAACCATCACACAAAGCATCACACATGAACACCAGGATTTTTAGGTGGAAACCCCAAGTCTGGGAGAAAACCACCGTCGGTACTGTCACCAATATTTTATTATAGAGAAAACATATTACAATATATAAAGCCAAACGTTAGACACCAAAAGCATCCCACACCCACCTCATTGCTTATCTGACTCTCTCCTGGAAGGGAGCTCCAACCCCCTGACTCGTTTACCAGCCTCACCTGGAAGGGAGCTACGACCCCTCGATCTCGTTTACCAGCCTCACCTGGAAGGGAGCTACGACCCCCTGACTGAAGGCTACAACCCTCAGCACCACCTTGGACCACGTTTCATCAATTTTCACACTGGATCCAACAACTTCAATAGAACACAACTTGCAGGCCACATTTCATCATATTTCCAGACTGGACCCTTTCCATACTTTTAAGCATAAACATACATCACCAACAGATACATATCAACACAGATCAGATAGCAGAAACACAGCAGAACAGATCAGATATTTCATACCCCTTGCTTCAGCAAACCCTAGTTTGCATACGCGCTTTCCCTTTACTGATGTCGCGTATATACGCGCTTCCGTCCACACAAACCAGCGTATACCTCAGTGTATATTTTATTGCGCATACGCTCTTTCTCTTCGCTGAAGCCGCGTATATACGCGCTTCCTCCGCGGCGAAGTAGCGTATAGATCTTCAATCATTACAGAGCAGCATACTTCATCAGATCAGACATTCAGCTCAGATTCAACCCTTTACTTCAGACAGATGTTCGCCTAGATGTTCGCCTCATCACAGATCTAAGCCTTCCATAATCAGATCTAGCAAATACAAGTGCATTTCAGATCTAGATCCCCTTCTTCATCATTGGTGCATCATTCCTTCAGATTTGTCTTCAAGTGTAACCCTTCCATTCAAATCTACTTCAGAGAGAAGTATTCATTTAAGCTCAGACATTTTGCACCCACACTCATAATTTGCACAATGAATTTCTTCTCCTTATATAGGTTTATCCTTTTCAATACCATGAGCCCCTTTTTTCAATACCATGGGCAAAAACAATACCATGAGCCCAAAACTACCTGGACGGGGTTAATTAGGCGGATCATTACCCAATACAATGGGTCAATACCATGGTGGTTACCCTTGGTTTTGCACTTTTTGAGCGCTTTAGCCCATACGCGACTTGGCACGTTCTTTTCCGCGTGCATACGCGACTTCCCCTAGTCCAATCCGCGTATACCTAGAGATATACTCTTTTCATCATACTTTGAGTACATTCTGAATTATTTTCTTCATTGCCTTTTGTACATACTGTAGATACATCATATTTTCTTCATCAGGAACATATTCTTTCAAGCACAACTTCATCAAGTAAGTTGTCATCATCTTCATCAAGTGGGTTGCCTTTCAAGGACAACACTTAGCATCATATTGTCAACAAACATCTTATCACATCAGATTTACATCATTTACTAAGTCCATCAAGTCAAGCATAACTTCATCAGGTGGATTGCCATCAAGGAAAACACATGTCAACAGTCGCATGTCTTCATCTTCATTCAGTGGGTTGCCATCAAGGACAACACTCTGCATCATATTTCCAACAATCTCCCCCTTTGGACTTGATGGCAACCATGATGGTGTTTGGTTACCACAACAGATAGATACATTAAGAATACAATGACACCATGTCATTCTCCCTATTTGTCATGTCACTCTCTCCATTTTTGGCATCATTCAAACACCATGTCACTCTCCCCCTTTGACATCAAGGGCAAAGGGCACATCATTATCTTCATTCAAACACCATGTCACTCTCCCCCTTTGACATCAAGGGAAAAGGACAAAACCAGCAGATCAAAACCAACACACTCTCCCCCTTTGACATCAAGGGCAACGGGGGATCAAACACCAACATACTCTCCCCCTTTTCTCCTCATGTGGAAGAAGCGTTCTGCAGATCTGATATATACTGAAGTGACCAAGCTCTCCCTGAATTCATGCTGAATCTTCAAACAAAATTTCAATAAAGTGCATGACTCTATGAACTTCCTATCACCAATGACTCATACTTACAACACATATCCAACCAAGTGGATTTACATATGAGACTCAAGTACCCAACCAAGTGGGTTTACATAATTTGACTCAGCTACCCAACCAAGTGGGTTTACAAAATTTGACTCAGCTACCCAACCAAGTGGGTTTACAAATTTGACAAGTCCTTACATGATTGAATATTACAAATTTACATCATGGGTCTCAACAAGACCTTTTCATCAAAATATGACCATTTATGACCAACACCAGAAAGTCCTCAAGAAAGAGAACATATTTCAGAACCATCATAATGCCAACAATGCATTATTCTCAGCAAAGCTAATGCTCCCCCTGAATCTGTGCATCCAAGCATCCTTTCCAAATGACTAAGGCTCCCCCTTAGTTTGTGCATCCTGAACACTTTCATCAACAAATCATCAAGGCATCTTCATTAAATCATTAGAAAAGAATTATGAGAACAGGAACACCACCATAGATACCAAACAGTATCAGAGGTACCAAACAGCACTGCAGCTGTGCTGAAGAGAGCTGAACCATCCAAAAATTGTCAGCAATCAGTCATACGCGTTTTTATTTGCAGGAACTCACGTATATACGCGACTGTGTTTCAGGAAACCCGCGTATCCCAAGACATCTTCTAAATTTCAACCAGATCTGATTTTCTGTGAGGCAAAGACAGTGTTCAGCTTCTTTCTGAGACATTTGAATGCTTCCCTGGACTACAGATAGATAGAACGATGTAGTTGTGTCTTCAAGCGTCATCCAACGGTTGTAGCATCAGCACAATAGTAACCAAGCCTTCAGATTCTTTGCAGCATCAATACAATCTTTCCAAGAGAGATTCTTATATCAGAACAACATCTTCACATAGGTGTCAAGCAATCATCCATGTGGTCCAACATCACCATGATCTTCAAGATTTAACATGAAGTAACATATGTAGGAAAAAGATCTCTCAACCATAGTAACCAACTCTGCATGATCTATTCTTATTTCTAAATCAAACGACATCCAACTCATCCATGTGTGAGCACAAAAGATACTTATCAGCAACCAGGGCTCAAAAATTCATCATAATAAACCATGTACCAAGTCATCATCATTTGAGCATGAGTATCAAAAAAACCAAAGAATAAGCAGTCATATTGCCAACAATGCAATCATTAGTATTCAACCTGCTGCTCCCCCTGAACCAGTGCTCCATCTTAACTTGTGCAACCTGAATACGTTCATCAGCAAGTCATCAGCAACAATCTTTGCATGGGCTGCCCTTATCTCTGAATTATAGGACTTTCATCTCATGAATACTCTTCATCAACAAGCAAACAGGACTCATCCACAATCTTCAACACAAGAACCCATGTATCATTTCATTATCATGAGTATAACCAGAAAGATGCTAATAGTGCAATTATCAGCAGTCAGACTGATGCTCCCCCTGGACCTCTGCTCCATATCTTCAGCTATCAGATAAATTCTCTTATCATCAATGCATACGCGGCTGTGTCTGCTATAACTCGCGTGTATACGCGACTTTGTTTCATAGAACCCGCGTATGGAAAGTGAAATATAGAAAATTTCAGACCTTCATCTCCTTCTGCAATTTTACCTTCTGTTCCTGTCTTTTCTTCACACCAGATGCACTGTCAGAAATACATATAACCAGAATAATCAAATCAAACATGAGAGACATCATACTTTGCTCCACCTGTGACGATACATTAGTAGATCTCATAATGTATCTCACATCATTCCTGCAGTCAATCAGAGAAGTAAGCTTCAGAAGCGGATGACTGCAGTAGGGTCAGAATTCCCTACGTTTCTGATCGGTCCTCCTTCTTTTTCCAAATTTGCTTGAACTTTCTATTTGAGTGCTGGAAGCTATCCACTTTCCCAGATCTGTTCATCCTGCATTCCTTTTCTACATGTCCATACTTATTACAAGCATAACATCTCATGTGGCCAGAAAAATAAGCATAAGAATCATAAAGAGTATTTCTAATCTTCCTCCTTTTGCAATCAGCTGCTTTATGTCCATACATGTTACATGAGAAACAATATCCTCTGAAGCTACTAGAGTACCTTTCTGAGTAGAACCTGTTTGATTGAGGCTGAATTGTTCTGCTTCTGCAATTTGCTACAACATGCCGATAATTATGACATTTAAAACATTCAACATTCTTGAATGAATTCCTTTGAGAATTCATGATTGTTGATTGAGCTTTTGTCTCTTTCAACACTTCAGGTTTTGCATTGACTACCTCTGAATTTTTAGCACTTCCTTGTGAGCTAGATTCACCTTTAATAGTTTCATGGAAACCAAGACCATGTTTGATAGCGGGAGACCTTTGATTACTCAGAATATTGTCCAAGATATTAGTACTATCATGAAACCTCAAAAGTTTAACCTTTTCTTCTAATTTACCTTTGAGAATGTTTACCTCAACCTCCAAGTCTTGACATTGCTTTGTCATGCTTTCTTCTTTTCTTCTTCCATCTTCAACTTGATCCTTCAGATTTAGGATTTCTTCTTTCAACCAATTTTTGTTTTCTTCACATGTTTGTTGCAGCTCTTCATTCTTCTTCTTCGATGCTTTGAGATCTTCTTTGAGGGAGACAATTTCTGCTTCAAGTCTTGCATTCTTCTTATTTGATTTATCCAAGTCTTCTTTGAGGGAAACGATTTCTGCTTCAAGTCCTTCCTTATCAAATGATGGTAGATGTTCCTCACTCTTCTTACTTGATGCTTCAAGTTTTTCTTGTAGAGAGATGATTCCAGCTTCAAGACCTTCATTCTTCCTTTTTGATTTTTCCAGATCTGCTTTTAGAGAAACGTTTTCTGCTTCAAGTCCTTCATTCTTCTCATTTGATTCTTCAAGTTCTTCTTGCAGAGAGATGATTCCAGCTTGATATCCTTTACTTCGATTGTATACATCATCGAACATCCTTTTCAGTTTAAAACACAAAGCTTTGGAGGCAGCGTCCTTCTCATTAAATATTCTTTGTTGATCTTTGATAACTTCTTTTAAATCCTCAACATCATTGCTTGCATAGATAAGATTACAAGGATCACTATCAGATTCATCTTTGTCAACTTCTGCTGTACCGGTTTTCTGAGACATCTCCTTACCTTGAGTATTTTGCTTCTTTGCCATGAGTACTTGTAGAGCTTGGTTAGAATCTTTTTCGGCTTCTTCTAGGTCGATAGCATATTCTTCACTATTGTTTGTACCACTAAGATCTTTCAAAGGATGATCCCAATCACTATCAGATTCATCTCCTTTGATTTCTGGTATCCATGTTCTCTGAAATATCTCCTTTTCTTTCCCATTGCGACGGATCTCCTTCAAGCGATCAAGCTTCTGCAGAAGGACCAGGCTCTGATACCAATTGTTGGGAAAAATACTGAGAGGGGGGGGTGACTCAGTATTTACTGCATATTCAAAACTTTTTACTTTTTCATTCCTTAAAACCCATACGCTACTTTGCTGAAGCCAAGTAGCGTATACACGCGGATATCCTTCATAAAACTCGCGTATACACAGAGATCTAATTATGCCATTAGTTCTTCACTTATATCATTCCATCACATTCATTAGATGTTCTATAAACAGTAAACATGTGCAGTAAGAACAGAATAAACCATCACACAAAGCATCACACATGAACACCAGGATTTTTAGGTGGAAACCCAAATCGGGAGAAAACCACCGCTGCAGTTGCTCGGCCTTCAATATTTTATTATAGAGAAAACATCTTACAACATATGTGCTGGCGCAGACTTGACCAGCACGCAGGCACCCACCTGCGCTCGTTTACCAGCCTCTCCTGGAAGGGAGCTCCAACCCCTTGACTCGTTTACCAGCCTCTCCTGGAAGGGAGCTACGACCCCCCGATCTCGTTTACCAGCCTCACCTGGAAGGGAGCTACGACCCCCCGATCTCGTTTACCAGCCTCACCTGGAAGGGAGCTACGACCCCCTGACTGAAGGCTACAACCTTTAGCACCACCTTGGACCACGTTTCATCAATTTTCACACTGGATCCAACAACTTCAATAGAACACCACTTGCAGGCCACATTTCATCATATTTTCATACTGGACCCTTTCCATACTTTTAAGTTCAACCATACATCACCAACAAATACTTATCAACACAGATCAGATAGCAGAAATACAGCAGAACAGATCGGATATTTCATACCCCTTGCTTCAGCAAACCCTAGTTTGCATACGCGCTTTCCCTTTACTGATGTTGCGTATATACGCGCTTTAGTCCACACAAACCAGCGTATACCTCAGTGTATATTTCATTGCGCATACAGCCTTTCTCTTGACATTGGCCCGCGTATATACGCGCTTCCTCAGCAGCCCAGTAGCGTATAGATCTTCAATCATTATAGAGAAGCGCAGTCCTTGGATCCCGAGATATTTATTCGAGATTCAACCCTTTACTTGAGACAGATGTTCGCCTCATCACGGAATCTAATCAACTCCTGCCGCAGAATCTAACGATACAAATACATTTCAGATCTAGATATCCGCTTCATTATCATTTCTTCTGTGGGTGCCTCATGATTGGAATCTATCATCAGTACTTCTTTGCTTTCCCTCAAGGTCTTAGCTTCAGAAATATTCCAGTAGAGCTAGAAGACATCTTACTCTCACACTCATCTTTTGCACAATGAATTTCTTCTCCTTATATAGGTTTATCCTTTTTCAATACCATGAGCCCCTTTTACAATACCATGGGCCAAAGCAATACCATGAGCCCAAAACTACCTGGACGGGGTCAATTAGGCGGATCATTACCCAATACAATCGGTCAATACCATGGTGGTTACCCTTGGTTTTTCACTTTTTGAGCGCTTTAGCCCATACGCGACTTGGCACGTTCTTTTCCGCGTGCATACGCGACTTCCCCTAGTCCAATCCGCGTATACCTAGAGATATACTCTTTTCATCATACTTTGAGTACATTCTGAATTCTTTTCTTCATTGCCTTTTGTACATACTGTAGATACATCATATTTTCTTCATCAGGAACATATTCTTTCAAGCACAACTTCATCAAGTGGGTTGCCTTTCAAGGACAACACTTAGCATCATATTGTCAACAAACATCTTATCACATCAGATTTACATCATTTACTAAGTCCATCAAGTCAAGCATAACTTCATCAGGTGGATTGCCATCAAGGACAACACATGTCAACAGTCGCATGTCTTCATCTTCATTCAGTGGGTTGCCATCAAGGACAACATCCTGCATCATATTTCCAACAATCCTCCCTTTTCTGACATTTCAGTGCTCTCCTCAGTGCAAGCAGTTCAGTGGCGGAATCACTATCTCGTTCATAGGATGTGTCGGTGTCCGTCTCCATAATATTGCAAGTCTATGCCAAGTGTATGTTTAGCTTGTTGAAAATGATAAATGAGAACTTGGTGTCTTTGTCTCCAATTTCCAAATGTGCTAAAGGGAAATGAGGGACTGTGAGAAATATGGAACAGTGGGTATAATGGAGTGAGAGAAAAGGTATAATTTAATCAAGTGAAGTATACAATGTGAGGAAAGTCACTTGGGAATTTTGGATTTTGGGAATTCTATAAATGATATGAGGGAAGGACAGTGGTATGAAATGGTAGGGTTTAGGGATTTTTGCAAATGATATGAAAGAATGATAGTGATAAGGAATAAAAGGATTTAAGGGATAGGGATAGTGAGATTTTAGAAATAAGTGATTTTTAGAGATGGAGGGAGATGATATAATGATGGGATAACAGGGAGGAGAGCGGAAAAAAAAGGATTTGGCATTAAAATCAGTTCAAAATTCTAACTACAAAACCCCAAGGAATAATTTTCAACAAAGTGATAGTTTTGAAGTTCTCGAATTCAAATTCATGACCAATCACATAATCAACACCAAACACAATTTAGGGGCGATGGGAGATCACATGAAGTTGTTTGGAGCGAGAAGGACCGAGTGATTTGAATTTTTGAGGAGAAAATGATAAAAATTATCATTTCAGGCCTCTGTGCCGCACACCAATCCCAATGCACCGTGCGCATTCAGTGCGTCGCACCAGTGTATTTTTACACTGCAAAAACTGGTCCAATGCGCTGCGCGCCTTCAGTGCGCTGCGCCAGCTGCCCAGTGCGCAGCACACCTGAAACTTAACACAATTCGGCTTCAAAACTCATTTTTTCACTTCCTTGATTTGTCTTGGCTCTTACTGATGTCTTTGGCATGCATATCGAGTGTTGAAACAATGAAAATGATATATAGGCCAAGAATTTCAACTCTTGATTTCAAAAACCCATTTTGCAACGTTTTGAACTTTGACACTTTCACATAACTTTGTTTCGCTTGTTTCCACTTTGACTTTTTGACTAAATGATGAGCTTTTGCACACTAGACCACCATAAATTCTAAAAAAAAATCTTCACTTGCAATGGAAAAACTCTTAGCTAACTTTCACACCACATATTTGAGCACATTTTGAAATTTTGGAGAATAATGGCAACATTTTAATGTTTCAGCCCAATGCGTCGCGCACCAAAGTCAATGCATAGCGCACTTTTGCATGAGGCTTTTGGAGGCCTTCCCGGTGTCCAAATGGGGCGCAGAATAACTCATTGGAAAGCTTATTGAGTCTACTTTCCAACCCAACTGGAATTTGTCAATTTGGAGTTCATTTTCATTTTAAAATAGAAAATCTCCCAAGATTGGTCAAAATGTGCAAAATGAGGCTGCATTTGAAGTACTTCATGGCGGAAAACTTTAAAAATACATATGTATTACAAAAAATTAATTTGACGATTCCTTCCTCAAAACATATTTTTGAAGAAGAAACATCCTTGAGCATTGTTAATGATGAAAATTTTGAAATGAAAACTTATTGATGACATGCTCATGGCCTGCGGGCATTATTTGACATTCTGAAGACCAAACCCTAGACCTAGTGACTGAAAGACTTTTTTTTGACCACAAGACCATCTATGACTGTAAATGACTGAAATCAAATTTAATGAATTTGGATAAATTTTGACCAACCCAGCAGGTACAAACATTAGGGAAAATGAGAGAAGAGAAGCCCTTCCGTAAGATGATGGCATGCCCCTAACAGAATGCAGATGAATGAGCGGAATGAGACACCTAAAAATGAAATGCAATAAGAGAAATGATCTCTGACGGAGGGATGTAAAGACCAACTCTAACACCTGGGAGAAAATTGAAAGTGGTGTTTGTTCCTTGTTCTGTGCTTATAAATAACCTCCTTCATATTTTTGAAACTCATCTTATTTTGCCTGAAAATTCCTCTTGAAACCAACAGCTCAAACAGTCCAAGAAACACAAAAATCCCCAAAGATTTCAATTGTGTGCTATCAAACTGTTGTTCAAACTGATTTTCAAAAACAGTGTATTCTTCCTCAAACTTACATAAGAAAGGTAACAACACCCTCTCTTTATTTTCTGGAATTAACAACTTTTGAAAAAACTGATCTTGATCATGAAGCCTATAAGGTTGAATTTTATCTCCTAAAACTTCAATGTCCTTTTCAATGTTCTTAGCAACTTCATCCACAAATTGAATCTTAACTTCTGACTTGCACTCAAACGATTTCAGATTAGAAGACAAGGATAAAGAAAAAATTTCACCCACTTCTTCATTACTGTGATTATCATTTGATGTAGTCTGATGCAAGAAATAACATGAAGAATCAAATTTTTCCTTTACCTGAGAGTTATAGTAATTTTCTTCCAATATTTCCATTTTTTGTTTGCAATGATTCTCATACTCCTGATAATCAAAAGACTGACAAGTCTACTGTAAATTTTCATCAAACTCAGAGGATGTAACATAATTTTCATAAATAAACTCTTGGTGGGTTTCATTTTCATCCAAGAGAGAGGATATCCTCTCTTCTTGGTGATGAAAGGGATTGTCATGAAGGGCCTCTAAAATTTCCTCATCCATGAACTCATCATCTTCATAATAATTCTCCAAATATTCAATAAAACTCACACAGTGTTTACAACAGTCTTTGACCAACAATAAGGAGGGATGACACTCTTCATACATCTCATAAAATGCAACATGTAAATAAGAAAGAGAATATAATGAAAGATTTGGAAAGATTTCATACCAAGACCATGCTTTTCCTTCTAAAGTGGCCATAAACATCTCATGAGACAATCCTCAGGAAATTGAACCTTAAGACTGTGTGCATGCATATGGAATCTAACCAAATGAAGAGCAGCATTGTCTTTATTTTCATCTTTAAATATAGGAAGATCAATTAACCATTCAAACTTTGGCATAGGATTTGAAAAACCAGGGATATGAGACTGATTCATAGGGGCACACCTTCCATTTATTATTGCAATGGAACTCATCTTAAAACTTCATCAATCTACTGATCTTCAAGTATTAGAGTCAGCTTCCAATTGATTATTTGATGTGTGGAGTTGCAAGAGAAGAAATACAACCAATATGTGCCTAAGTTTCTACTGCTCTCATACCTTAGAACTGAAACTTTGTCATTCTTCCCAGGGAAAATTTACACCTTCAGTCCCCAGCAACGGTGCCAAAGTTTTATCACCAAAATCGTATCTGATTGATTGTTGATCAGACAAGTTCAGTGTAACTATTTCAAACCGTTCTTGTGACTGAGGCTTAGCCTCCTCAGTCTGAGAGGGCTCTCTCAAGGGTTAATGATAATGAATAAAGATGTAGATAGATGGCTAACTCTACGAATTATTTCTTGGTTTTGTATGTTTGTAGGTTGAAAAGATGAAGGCTTGCTACCATTGGGCTATGGAGTCAATGATAGGGATAAAGATGACAAAGGCTCTCCTTGTGGAAGTTGAGGCTTGTATATACTTCAATGAAAGAATAAAACATTTAGGAGAATCCCAATAACCTAAGGTTCAAAGGAAGTTAGAGCATGTGACACATGAATTCTGAGTAAGTGTTATTCAGGAAAATCCCAATAACCTGAGGTTCAAAGGAAGTTAGAGCATGTGACACACAAATTTTAAGTAATGAGACATCAATGTATTGAAATCAAAACACTCAAAGATATTTCACCATAACTTAATACTTAAAGGAATTCAGAGCATGAAAAGTCATGAATTCTGAGTAATATGGATTAAGGAATTGAAGAAAACCTTTCAGTAGATAGGACAGAAAACTCATTTGACCATAGCTTAATACTTAAAAAAAATCAGAGCATGAAAAATCATGAATTATAAGTAATAATAATTAAGACTTTGGAAGAAAAAAATTTCAAAAGATAGGACATAAAATCATTGAAACATAATAAGAATCTCAGGTGGAGAAAAGTTGTATTGTTACTATATATATCAGAAACTCCAAAGCTTTACAATAAAATAGTCTTTCGAGATCACATTTTCCAACCCTTCATACATCGAATCACTCACTAATTATAGGCACCTATCCTTTACATCCAATCTACCAAGTGGATAGATCATTAAACTCTATTACTGATGCCAAAACTAACAACAAAATAGATATTTAAAACTAGAACTAACACCTTTCGAATTAGGAGATAGAGTCCTACTATGACTCAAAAACCTACTTATTACATTTAATATAAAGATGATCCAAATCTTCCTCGAAAGGAATCTTGTCTTTCAACCATACTGGCCAGAAAAAAAACATTAATGCTTTGACTATCTTCATGAAAATGTTATGCCTACTATTAAGGAGCTATCAGTTTGATGATATGGCAACATAGTGAGCTGGTATCTTCGAACTGTATCCAAAAAAAAATATCTCCACTTGGAAATATTCTGATATGATACTCTTTATCATTGCCCTAATACTCATTTTCATTTCTCATGAATAAAAATTTGAAATAGTTATTTACCCTTCACCTTCTTCCAAAAATTGACGTTGCTATAAAAACAGAGTTTTGAGCTACTTTAGTAGCTAATTTCGTAGCAGAAACAAAAATGTCATATGTGATAATCCTCTGATATTATTTACCATTGGAGGGTGTTAAGTGATCAACAAAATTTAAATAAAAACTTTAAATTTCCTTAACCAGGTCAATTTAAGTGACTTGAAACCAAAAAGATGTCTTTAGAAATTCCGCAGCAAAAACTGGGCTTCAAGCATCGGACACGCTGCGGAATTGCCTAATTTCCCACAGACCTCATAGAATTTGGATTTTCGGCCTAGTAAAGGTCCATGGTTGTGTGATATGATAGTATGAAGACTGATAAGGAAAATTTGGTTAAAAATACCTCTTACCCTCCTCAAGAAATAACCTTTTCATCTTCATCCACTTCATCTACCAATAAAAATGACTTTGTTTTTCTTGAAAAATAAGGTTGCACTCATGAGCTCCTATATCTCGATCCCTAATCGCTGATGCGAAACTAGAGGATATTTTTGCATATAAGAATTTTTATAAGAAAAAAATCTCTTCTTTTTTTTTTAAACCATCTTCAGTTGTCCGTAATATGCATTATACAATCATGTATAAAATAGGAAAATTGAGAATTCTTAAATAGGTCCCAAAGGAAACTTAGAATATCCAAATTGGTAGCACCTCAAAGAAAATTGAAAGAGGTTTTTGTTCCTTGTGATGTGCTTAGAAAATATCTCCTTCATATTTTTGAAACTCATCTTAATTTTCCTGAAAATTCCTCTTGAAACCAATAGCTCAAACAATTCAAGAAACACAAAATCCCCTTGTAGCTCCTGGTAGAAATACATGTAACTTGTCTAGATGAAACCTTGTGTGAAGCTGAGGTCATCCATGATTAGATAAAATTCCATAGGCTCCTATCCAAACACATAGCCTCCTTTTTATGCTTTCCTCTTCATGGAAATTTCCTTTTATAACCCAAACTGCCCTCTTAAATATGTGATAGCTATAAAAAAAAATTTGGAAAGCAATTTGTTTGTCACAATGTAACTTTTCAAAGTTTAAAACTAACTGATACATGCAAAGGCTGAAAATTAAATGACACAGAGGAGCTTGGGTAACTTTTTTAAGGAATGAAATTCAAATGTGGAGAGAAAGGTGACAAAATGAGGGAGTGGAAAGCAGTGATGAGTGGTATTTATGCTTTTGCATGCTTTGATGATTATGAAAATCAATTTTATGAAATTACCTTTACTCTAAACCACTAAATAATTTATAGGTCATCATCCCATTCATTTTTTCAGAAAAAAATAATTCTACAGTGTTCTTAGTTATAAATTTTATAGATTTTCTATAGAATCAGGAAAAATCAGACATGTGACTTAAAAACAAATTTTAAACCAATGCATGTGAACCTAAAGTGAAAATTGATAGATATGATAGAGATGACATGATCAATGAGGCATTTTGAACTTAGGATAAAGACCTTTTTCATGAATTTTTCACTAATTTCATGGACCAACCTTATGAGACAGATGAAAACTAGATGAGTGACCCTAATCAAAAAATAAAACTTTATGTGTGATAATAGTGGCTTCACTTGGGATGGTGTGACCCAGTGGTACACCAAAGAACCAATAGTTCCAGTGCCATCCATATTCCTGGAAATAAAAACTCTGAAATTTATCAAAACTTTTCCATGCTCTTATGGCCTTCTCCTTGGGATCAAGCATGATGATTACTGCTGAAAAATCAACTTTGTACCTATTGAAAAGATGCTCAGACAACTTTGAGCTTATTCACACACTCCTACCTACCCTATCATCTAAAATCTCCATTTTTAACTCAAGAAACATGAAAATTCCAATGAAACCAGTCATTGATCTGATCTGACACTTGAAATTGTTGATTGCACTTGAACCAACAGTAAGCATGATACTAAAATGACCGAGGAAACATAAAACATATCTGATCTTCATAATGAAAACATAACTGGAAATCACTATTGTAGAACTCTTTCATGTAGTCATCTATAGGATCATAGAAGACATAATATGTTTGATGACTCTCAAGACAATCTACAGCTTTGGAAAACTCATATATGCTTTTCTCAGCCACAGAAGATTTCAATTATGTGCTATCAAACTGATTTTCAAAAATAGTGTATTCTTCCTCAAACTTATTGGAGAAAGGTAGCAGCACCCTCTCTTTTTTTCCTGGCATTAACAACTTTTGAAAAGACTGATCTTGATCATGAAGCCTATAAGGTTGAATTTTATCTTCTAAAATGTCAATTTCATTTTCAATGTTCTTAGAAACTTCATCCACAAATTGAATCTTAACTTCTGACTTGCACTCAAATGATTTCAGGTTAGAAGACAAGGATAAAGAAAACTTTTTACCCACTTCTTTATTAGTGTGATTATTATTTGATGTAGACTGATGCAAGAAATAACATGAAGAATCAACTTTTTCCTTTACCTGAGAGTTATAGTAATTATCTTCCAATATTTCCTTTTGTTGTTTGCAATGATTCTCATACTCCTAATGATCAAAATACTGACAAGTTTGCTGCAAATTTTCATCAAATTCAGAGGATGTAACATGATTTTCAAAAATAAACTTTTACTGGGTTTCATTTTCATCCAAGAGAGAGGATATCCTTTCTTCTTGGTGATGAAAGGGATTGTCATGAAGGGCCTCTAAAATTTCCTCATCCATGAACTCGTCATCTTCATAACAATTCTCTAAATATTCAATAAAACTCACACAGTGTTTACAACAGTCTTTAACCAGAAATAAGGAGGGATGACACTCTTCATACATCTCATAAAATGCAACATGGAAAAAAGCAAGAGAATATAATGAACAATTTGGAAAGCTTTCATACCAATACCATGATTTTCCTTCTAAAGTGGCCATAAACAACTTCAGGACACAATCCTCAGGAAACTGAACCTTAAGACTGTGTACATGCATATGGAATATAACCAAATGAAGAGCAGCATTACCTTTCTTTCCATATTTAAATACAGGAAGATTAGTTAACCATTCAACCTTTAACATAGGATTTGGAAAACCAGGGATATGAGACCGATTCATAGGGGCATACCTGGAATTTATTCTTGCAACGTAACTCATTTTGAAACTTCATCAAGCTACTGATATTCAAGTAGTGGAGTCACCTTCCAATTGATTATTTGATGTGTGGAGTCACCAGAGCAGAAATACAGCCAATATGTACTTAAGTGTCTACTGCTCTTAGACCTTAGAATTGAAACTTTGTCATTCTTCCCAGGGAAAATTTACACCGTCAGTCCCAGGAAACGGCGCCAAAATGTTATCACCAAAATCGTGCTTGATTGATTATTGATGAGACAAATTTATTATAACTATTTCAAACCAATCTTGTGACTGAGGCTTAGCCTCGTTAGTCTGAGAGGGCTCTCTCGAGGGTTAAAGATATTGAATAAAGATGTAGATAGATGGCTAACTCTATGAATTATGTCTTGGTTTTGTATGTTTGTAGGTTGAAAAGATGAAGGCTTGATACAATTGGGCTATGGGGTCAGTGACAGGGATAAATATGACAAAGGCTCTCCTTGGGGAAGTTGAGGCTTGTATATACTTCAATGAAAGAATAACACATTCAGGAAAATCCCAATAACCTAAAATTCAAAGGAAGTCAGAACATGTGATACAAAAATTCTGAGTAATGAGACATCAAGGTATTGAAATCAAAATACTCAAAGAGATTTCACCATAGTTTAATACTTAAAGGAAGTCAGAGCATGAACAATCATGAATTATGAGTAATAAGCATTAAGAATTTGTAAGAAAAACATTTCAAAATATAGGACATAAACTCATTGAAATATAATAAGAATATCAGGTGAAGAAAATTTGTATTGTTACTGTATATATCAGAAACTCTAAAGCTTTACAATAAAATAGTCTTCTCAGATCACATTTTCCAACCCTTCATACATCGAAGTACTCACTACTTATAGGAACCTAGATTTTACATCTAATATGCCATGTGGCTAGATCATTAAACTCTGTTACTGACACCAAATCTAACCACTAACTAGATATTGAAAATTAGAACTGACACCTTACGAATTAGTAGTTAGAGTCCTACTATGACTCAAACACCTACTTATTACATTTAATTTGAATATGATCCAAATATTCCTCAAAAGGAATTGTCTCTTTCAACCATATTGGCCACAAAAAAACATTAATGCTCTGACTGTCTTCATGAAATTACTCTTCCTACTATTAAGGAGCTACCAGTTTGATGATATGGCAACATAGTGAGCTGGTATCTTCGAACTGTATCCATAACAAAATATCTCCACTTGGAAATATTCTGATATGATACTCTTTATCATTTCCCTAATACTCTTTGTCATTTATCATGAAGAACATATTTTAAATAGTTATTTACCCTTCACCTTCTTCCAAAAATTGACCTTGCTGTAAAAACAGAGTTTTGAGCTACTTTCATAGCTAATTTCGTAGCAAAAAGAAAAAGGTCATCTATGATAATCCTCTTTTATTCTTGACCATTGGAGGGTGTTAAGTGATCAAAATAATTTAAATACAAACTTTAAATTTCCTTAAATAGGTCAATTTAAGTGACTTGAACCAAAGAGATGTCTTCAGAAATTTTGCAGCAAAAACTGGGCTTCAAGCCTGGGACACGCTGCAGAATTTCCTAATTGCCCATAGACTTCAAAAAATTTGGATTTTAGTCCTATTAAAGGTCCATGGTTGTGTGATATGATAGTATGAAGCCTAATAAGGAAATTTTTTTTAAAAATACCTCTTACCCTCCTCACGAAACAACCTTTTCACCTTCAGCCACTTCATCTACAAATAAAAATGATTGTTTTTTCCTGAAACATAAGGCTGAAATCATGAGCTCCAATCTCTCAATCCATGAAATATGTTGACAAAATGGAGGATATATATATATATATATATGAATGTTTACAATAAAAACCTCTCTTTGTTTTTTTAAAACCATCTTCAGTTGTCCGGAATCTGCATTATACAGTCATGTATAAAACAGGAAAATTCTGAATGTTGAAAATAGGTCCCAAATGAAAATTTGAATCTCCAAATTGGTAGCACGTGGGAGAAAATTTAAAGGGGTTTTTGTTCCATGTTATTTTCTTAGAGAAAACCTCCTTCATATTTTTTAAATGCATCTTAATGTTCCGGAAAATTCCTGTTGAAACCAACAGCTCAAACTGTTCAAGAAACACAAAAATCCCCTTGTAGCTTCTGGTAGAAATACATGTAACCTGTCTGGATGAAAGATTGTGTGAAGATTAGGTCATACATGATCAATTAAAATTCCATAGGCTCCTATCCAAACACATATCCTCCTTTTTATGCTTTCCTCTTCATGGAAATTTCCTTTTATAACCCAAACTGCCCTTTTAAAAATGTGACAACTATAAAAAACAATTTGGACAGCAAGCTATTTGTCACAGAGCTAAATTTTCAAAGGTGACAATTGACTGATACATGAAAAGGTTGAAAATTAAATGGAAGAGAGGATCTTGGGTAACTTTTTTAAGGAATGAAATTCAAATGTGGAGAGAAAGGTGACAAAATGAGGGAGTGGAAATCAATGATGAGTGGTATTTATGATTTTGCATGCTTGGATGATTATGAAAATCAATTGTGTGACCTTAACTTTACCCTAAACCAATAAATACTTGACAGGTCATCATCCCATTCATTTTTTCATAAAAAACATAATTCTTCAACTTTCTCAGTTATAAATTTTATAGATTGGATGCAAAATCAGGAAAAATTAGACATGTGACTTAAAAACGAATTTCAAACCAATGCATGTGAACCTAAAGTGAAAATTGATAGATATGACTGAGATGACTTGATCAATAAGTTGTTTTGGACTTAGGATAAAGACTTATTTCATGATTTTTTCACTAATTTCATGGACCAACCTTATGAGACAGATGAAACCTAGATGAGTGACCCTAATCAAAACATAAAAAATTATGTGTGATAACACCACTCATGAATATGATTAGACATGTGAGTAGCATTAGTCTGTTTCAAATTGGTCAAGAGTTTCGTTCCAGTTTCATATCTGATGGGTAACTGGAAATGAGTCAAAATGACAGTATCTAGGGTTGTGAAATTATCAAAAGAAGCTCTAGGTAATTCAATGTACCATTTTGCAGTCGATCCTGTGAGCATACGCTGGAAAAGATGTAGTCGAACATAATCATCATTCAGGGAGTTTGATGAAGACCATAAATGATAAGTCATAACATGAATCAACAGATCTTCTCTAGGGTTTCCATTTAAATTAGGAATATACGAGGGTAATTTGTGAGGTATCATCGACCACCAAGGAGCATAGTTAATTGGATCATTAGTTAGCCAATTTAAATCTTATAACTCTAAAGTTGCAAAAAATGGAAACTATCGATTAAGGTCAGGTTGAGCATAGCCAGGGTAAGATGGAATTTCTTGAGCAACAGGTCTTTGAGCACCATGATAAGGAATCTGCTGCCAGATAGGGGTTGTTTTGAAAAGAAAATGCTTGAGGATTATGTTGAACAAAACTTGAATATGATACTTGTTGAAATGAAGTATGAGGCATTTGTGCCTGTGGCTACCAAGGGGTCTGTCCACCAATGCTATAACCAAAATTAGGATAACTTGGATTCAGTTGATAGGTATAACTAGGTTGTGGTTCTGACATCCCATAAAATGGTAAACCAACTTGTGAATAAATGATTGCAGATACAGGTTTTTGTAAATTAACCGAAGGATTTGGAGTCTGTGGACCCAAAATTTGATGATATTGAGTTGAAGGACACGCTTGATAAGGTGGTACAACATTTTGATTCTGTAACAAGGGTAAAGTTGTATTAACAAGTGGTAATGATGTGGGTGTAATAGGTTGAACTCGTTGATACGATTGTATAACCGTTTCTGGTTGTAGAGGAAGAGTTGGTTTCCATTGAAAAACATTAATTTTGACATTAGGTTGACCAAAAAGTGATGGAGCACTGTCATATTGGGTGACTAAAGGTTGCCCCCTAGCATGAGGAGGATAATAAGATGGAAAATATTGCTCTCCAAATTCTAGGAGTCCAGTTGATATGGTACTTAAAGGAATAGACCCAGAAGGACCGGCTCGATATTTCCCTAAAGATGTGTATAAAGGATCAAGTTGTTGAGTACTCACTGTAGGATTACCAGTTAAAATACCGGATGATGACATTGGTAAATTTCATGGATTTGAATATGTACCAGAGAAAATGCCAGATAATGATTTGTAACCTGATGGGACCAAAGGGCCACCATGAAAATATGACTCTGTTGAAGTTGTAAACATGGACAGGGTAGCTAGGGCAGGCGCTGACATAATTGGAATAGATAGCCCAACCGAAGACGGTGGTTCAGACATGGTTACTTGACCAAATGTATACCCTTTTGAATTGACGAGAGTTTGAAAAGGAGCAGGATCAGAAAAAGCCGATGGTGTCGATTGAGAAAAAGACTCATATAGGTAAATTTCCTCCCCAAAATGGATTGGAGTTAAAGGTGTCTCATCTTGTGGGATTTCTTCAATCGCAATTAAACCAGGGGGAAGTCTTTCACCGTGAAGCCTAAATTATATTTCAAGTGGTTGACTATGTGATATGGGAGATTAAAGAGCTACAAAAATATGTGGGATTACCAAGGTAGGAACAACTTCCAGTTGTATGACTTCAGGATTCCTATGTTCTGGCAAAGAGGAGACAAGATCTGGATTAATTTCTTGTTGAACAACGTCGGGTCCAGGAGGTATGGTCTCACTGATTGGATGGATCGTGACCACAGGTAGCTGTGAAGACTCCATTTTGACAATAGTAGACGAATCGAGATGTGTGAAAACAACTTGAGGCAACTCTGGTTTATGGAAAGATGATATTTTACCAAAGGTATGAATTGTAATTGATTTGGCAGATCATGATCACCTTCACCTACAAGAAGTAATTTCTGGTGGTAAAGGTGGTTTTAATGCTAGTCTACCCAAAATATAGGGGAAAGGATTTTTTTCTTCCATGATTACCTATTTATTTTAACCAAAAACAAATAAAAAAAATAACAGGGTAATGCTAGGCAAAAGGGTTTACGAAGAAACTGTGAACTACAGAATACCTCCTAGTGAACCAAGAAGTACGGGTAGGAAATCTCTTCGAACGATGTGTTCAGTGTATCACAAATTACAAGGTGGACAACTCGGTTCACTATGGATTGATAGCACCTAAAATTTGTCCTCCCAAATATACCCGAAGGTACGTGGACGCCCATGTCCATATTCACGTTCTCTAATGCGAAACCACACAGTGAGATCACGCCTTTATACTTATTGTACTGTAACACTGCCCGATATACCCAAAAGTACATGGACAAGCTACAATATACTTATGTACATGGAGTGAGGTATCACACTCAGAATTTATTGCATACAAGTTAATGACAGTTGCTATGTTTTACGACATCGGAACACGTCTCTAGCCTAGACCTTCTAAATGTTATCATTATGGTTCCAATGCTTTGTTAGGTAAATTGAGATTAGTTTTATCTTGATATTTCTTAAAAAATTTCCTTTCAAAGGTTCACCATGATGATGTATTGGAAAATTCCTAAAGTGCAACTAAGAATGATAAGAAATCTTTCACTTTTAGTTTTTCAATGAAAATCCTAGCTACTAGATGGAAAGAGAAATCAAATTGCAAGTAAACAAATCAAAGAATACAAACTAAATGCAGATTTCCTAATTGTTCCTTTTGCAAAACACAGAAAATACTACATGAAAATGCACGTTTTTATTTTTAGCTCCTTTAATGTTATGAATGCATAAAAGAAACTAAGTGCACTAAGTCAACAAAATCAAATGCCTTTTACTTTTGAGAAATGAGGAATACAAACAAAAATTTCTCTTTTGAAGGAAAAATGAGGAATGAAACAACAATTTCTCCTATCAGGAAATGAAGAATTTACAACAATTTCCTTTTTCAAAAGAAAATGGATCTAATGTGACAATAAAAATACTTTGAAATTAACTTGCCAATGATAAAGAAAAATACTTTAAACAAACATTGAACAATTTTTCTTTCAAAGGAGGAAGAGGTAGATGAATCCATTGGTCAATATGAGGCTCCAGATTTTCAAAACACATCAGCAAACAAACTAAAACAAACTACAAAGACAAATTCAAGGGAATTTGGATGGATTTAGGAGGCAACACAGTCTCTAAAAAGAGACAGTGCTTTCCAACGCAGGCCTGAAAGGGAGACTGTGTTATGCAGAGCACTGTGTCTTGTCCAAGGGTGCATTGGCCACAGAGTACAAAGAAAAACATAGATGTTTAACACACTTATTTTGCAAATTTGGATCTTAAGAATCCTAATCTTTGTGAGTAACAACTACTGGGCGAATAAGAAGAGAAAATCAGAGGCTAAAACACCTAGGATAAAGAGTAATCTCCCCAGCGGAGATGCCAATTTTTTGGAAAAAATTGTGAATTACGGATAAAACACACTTCCCTAGATAGGTGCTAATCTAGAAAAATAGGTTAAAGAATATATGACTACTTTTCCTAATTAAGAACAAACACACATAATGGATTATATGCTTACTTGGAATCCAAGTACTTCTAAATGATTCCTTTTGTCACTTCCGTTGTAGCTTCAAATTCCAGCCTGCTATGCAAAATATTTCCTGCAAGAATGAACACTAAATAGTAGAATATAGCAATAATACAAATGTATATTCTGTTGAAATTTGGTTACCGGAGAACAGGTGGTTCCCTAAGGCTTTGATCTTTGGCCTAGGGAAAAGTGTCCAAAAGAATTTAATTTCTCTCCTAAAGTGACTTTATAATTTTTATAAAGTCAAGTCTAATTTTAAAGTGACTTTAAGTGATAAAGTTACTAAAGTATAATTTTAAAGTGACTTTAATAAAGTCAATGTAAAATTCGAAAGGAAAAGTGACTTTGGAAATAAATGACTAAGTGGGTCTTTATTAAAGTGAGGTGAATTAAAAAATAGAAAGTGAGATTTAAATGAGAATTTAATCTCAGCCCTAGATCTCAATCTATTTCAGCCATTGGATTTAGGGATTCTCCAAAAGTCACTTAGGGTTGGGTTAAAGGAGGGAAAGGAGGAAAAGGTCATTAATTCTTTCATGACCAGATTGAGAGAGGAAGAGAAGGATAGCTGGAGACTTTTTCTGAAGAGAGCTTGAGAAGGTGAAGGAGAGGAAAACTCAAAAAATCCATACAGCAGCAAAGAGGGCACAGTTTTCAAGGCAGAAAGAGATTGCACGGATACCAAGGTAGCTTGGTCATACAACAACATATAAATCTGTATAGCAGTCTTTATAGCAGTCCGTACAGTGGCATTGAGGCACGGTTTTCAAGGGGAAAGGCAACACATTTTTCGAGGAATAGTACAGAAGCAAGGGGGCTCGATTTTCTAGGTGGCTGGGCACATTTATCAAGGCAGCCAGCGATGTTTTTAAGAAAGACAGCTTGATGGAAAATTTCGTACAGTCCGTACAGTCCGTACGGTTGTTCAACTAAGTTTTGGGCACGAATTTCAGAATTGTCATTTGCTGTAATAAATTTCTGTTTTGAGTATTTTTCTATTCTGGCACATTTTCCAAGGCAGAGGCAAGCATGGAAAACCAGATAAGTTTGTAATTAATTTGCTGGATTTTTTTTTGTATATTTCACCTCTCTGTAAAAGCATTTTCCAGAAATAAGGAGCTCTCAAACTGGTTTTCCCCAAGAGTTTTAGGGGGTTTTTCCAGGGTCATGTTGAACAAAAATATATGTGTTAAAATGTGTGAATCACTGTTTTGAGCTTGCTAATTTTTATTTCTGCATTTTCCAGCATTCTGTAAATTTTCCAGAATTTGTGTTTTCAACAAAAAATTATTTTCCAGTTTGTTGAATGTATGGATATGGGAAAGGGCATTTAACTATTTGGAGAAATAAGGTGAAACTAAAAACTGGGGTGGGAAACAAGAAATTTCTACATGGTATCAGAGGTTGAGTGTTGAAAGTGCAGTTTGGGACAGCAAGGAGAAAAATACAGCCTGCTGATTTTTCACTCAGAAAATTCTAGCAAGCTGATTTTTCATACACAAATTTTTTTTTATCTTTACTATAGCAGTGCTATTTTTCAGTTTTAGGACAACAGGATGTCATTGGGGCTGAGGGTGGATGATAGGTTGGATGGGCATACCAATTACAATGTTTGGAAGGAGAGAATGCAGAGTATCTTTGAGGAGGCAAAAGTCTGGGATATCATGGTTCATACCACACAATAGCCTGTTAATGTGCCTACTGATGCTACTCAGTTGGAAACATATAATAGGAAGAAAAACAAGGGTAAGAGACTGATTCTAGACAGAATCAAAGACCATTTCATTCCTCATGTGAGAGGAAAGAGAAATGCTCATGAGATGTGGAAAACATTGTCCAATCTCTACCAAAGTACCAATGAGAACCGGAAAATGGTCTTGAAGGAGAAGCCGAAAACCATTAAGATGGGTAAGACTGATAGTGCAGCTGGATATCTCACAAATATTACTAATGTGAGAGATGAGTTGGAAACAATTGGAGAGGTCATTCCACCCTCTAATTTGGTGCGGATAGCAGTGAATGGCCTCCCCAATTCATGGATGAAATTTGCTGATGGGGTTTGTGCACGTGAGACCCTTCCCACATGGGAGAGGTTTTGGGATGATTGCATTCAGACAAAGATCAGGAAAGGTCAGCTTGGGGTAGCCAAGCCAGTTTAGCAGGATGAGGATGTAGCATTGTTGGCAGGAGGCAAGAAAGGCAAAGGCAAGAAGCAGGCTTCCACAAGCAATGGTGGGGGCAAAGGTAAAGGTAAAGGTAAATAGGGTAACACGCAAAAGGACTATTCCAAGGTGAGGTGTTGGAATTGTCAGAAGATGGGACACTATGCAGTTGTGTGTCTGGAGAAGAAGAAGAAGAAGGGAAAGAACCAGAGCATGGCAGCATCAGCAGAGGTTGAGGACTTTGCAGATTGCTTTGACCGAGAGTTTGGGTTCATTGCGTGTGAGTCCTCTAGTGCAGGATTACCTATCACAGAGGTTTAGAGGGAGCATGCATTTCCCTCGACTAGCAGAGCATCTTCGGGTATCTGGTATGTGGACAGTGGGGCTTCACATCATATGACAGGAGTCCATGAGTAATTCTCAGAGCTTTCAGAGAGTGGCACTGATATAGAGGTAGTAATCGGTGATGAAAAATTTGTTAGAGCAGTCGGTGTGGGAACACTGACATTTCAGAGGGAGTCTAAACCTCCCTTGAAGGTGTCAGATGTTCTTTATGTGCCAGGGATGAGGAAGAAACTCATATCCATCTTAGCTTTGAAGGATAGAGGATATGAGATACTGTTCAGGGGAGGACAGGTGCTGATGTATCCCAGGGGCGCTCCAGCTGATTCAGCTAGAGTGATAGGTGTACGCCATGCAAAGGTGTACAATTTTTCATTTCAGCCCCTTTTGGCATTGAGCAGTAGCACCGACAGCAGAGCTAGCAGTTCTGAGCTGTGTGAGATTTGGCACCACAGGATGGGGCATATGTATCATGGAGCCTTGAGGACCTTGCGGGAGATCACTACAGGTATGCTAGATTTCAGTACTGATCACTTTGATACTTGTAGAGGATGTGCGATGGGCAAGTTTTCCAAATCCCCTTTTCCCAGCAGTGACAGCAGAGCGACTGGGATACTTGATTTGATTCATTTCGATGTGAGCGGTCGAATGTCTCATGTTTCCTTGAGTGGATATGAGTACTATGTTTTATTCATTGATGATCACTCTAGGAGGACCTGGATTTATTTCTTGAAGACCAAGAGTGAGGTCTTCAAGTGGTTTCAGGAGTTCAGAGCTCTTGTGGAGACACAGACAGGTCGGAAGATCAAGTCCCTGAGGTCGGACAATGGAGGAGAGTACACCCTTGGAGATTTTGTTGACTATTGTGCGGAGGCAGGCATTAGGAGGGATTTCATTGTTCCTTACAACCCCCAGTAGAATAGGGTTGCAGAGAGGAGGAACAAATCCATCGGAAGGGCTGCCAAAGCCATGTTACATGATCAGGGGTTGCCATTGTTTTTGTGGGCAGAATCCTGCAACACTGATGTTTATTTGCAGAACAGGAGTCTGCATCGTGCCTTGGGGCATATGACTCTGGAGGAGGATTTTTATGGGAAGAAGCCTGATATTAGTCATATTTGTATCTTTGGGTGTATCACATACTCCTACATGCCCAAGGAGAAGCAGACCAAACTAGAGCCCACCGCAGAGAAGGGTATCTTTGTGGGCTACATTGAGACCTCAAAGGCCTTTCGGATTTACATTCCTGCACAGAGGAAAGTTGTTGTCAAGCAGGATGTGAAGTTCGAGGAGGATAGGGCCTTTACGAGGTCATGGGAGTTAGAGTATCTGGATCAGCCAGACCCTCAGCAGTAGCTGAGTCAGTCACAGGGATCCAGTGGGTAGGGATCAGGAGGATCTGGAGGTACATCTATGACAGTGTCAGGTCTGTCAATGAGCAGTGGCTCACAGAGTCAGAGGGGTGGTGCTTCGGGCAACATCCAGAGCAGTCCATAGAGTAGTTCACTAGGGATTCCACTGATGGACAGTTCACACAGTACCTCAGCTTCTACAGGTTCAGGTGCAGGCAGGAGGACAGCAGACAGAAAGTTAGGAGTTCAAGCTCTTGATGATGATGATGAGGAGGAGTTTCATTCTCCAATGGGAGAAGTATGCTCAGGGAAGAGGAAGCCCAAGTGGCTTCAGGACACCTTGAGAGAGGCCACATCTGTTGCTGGGCCTAATAGGCTGATCAGAGAGAGTAGACCACCTGAGAAGTTTTGTAGCTATATGGAAATGGCTACCAGCATCCTTGACTCTGAGCCTTCTAGCTATGACTAGGTAGCTAGCGAGCAAGTCTGGGGAGAGGCCATGCAGGAGGATTATTCTTCTATCATGAAGAATGATGTTTGGGAGGTGGTGCCGAGGCCTCAGGGAAAATCCGTGGTTACTTCCAGATGGCTTTACAAGGTAAAGCATGCTACGGATGGCAGCATTGAGAAATTCAAAGTGAGGTTTGTGGCTAGAGGGTTCTCCCAGGTAGAGGGATTTGATTATGAGGAGACCTTTTCTCCCGTGGCTCGATATACTTCGATCCGCTCCATTATATCGATAGCAGCAAAGATGGGTTGGAAGATCCACCAGATGGATGTGAAGACCGCATTTCTCAATGGCTTCATACAGGAGCAGATGTACATTGAGCAGCCACATGGCTTTGAGGTGCATGGGAAGAATTCCCATGTGTGTAGACTGAAGAAGGCCCTTTATGGCCTGAAGCAAGCTCCCAGAGCTTGGTACTCCAGGATAGATACATACTTTCAGGGGATGGGTTTTACAAAGATTGAGGCAGATCCGAACCTTTACTATATTGTGATAGGTGAGGAGCCTCTCATTCTGGTGTTGTATGTGGATGACTTAGTCATTACAGGTGCAGAGAGACTCATAGAGCACTACAAGAGAGATCTTGCGGCGGAGTTTGAGATGAAGGACATTGCTTGATGAATTAATTTTAGGGTTTGGAGGTGTGGCAGGAGGAGGGGCATTTCTTCCTGGGGTAGGGGAAGTATATTGTGGACATCCTTGGCAGATTCCACATGGAGGATTGTAAACCCATGTCAACACCAATGATCACCAGCTGGAAGAAGCTTCATGCTTTGGATTCCAAGTTGGTGGATCCCACATTGTACAGATAGCTGATTGGTTCCTTGATGTATTTGGTCAACACTAGGCTAGATATTTGTTTTTCAGTCAACACGATGAGTCAGTTTATGTGTGATCCTAGGAAGGTTCACTAGGTGGCTGTAAAACACATTTTGTGGTACTTGCAGGGGACAGTGGATTATGGTCTGGACTACAAGCAGGGGGATGGAGTGAGATTGGCAGGTTACACTGATTCTGATTGGGTAGGTTGTGCTTCTGATAGGAAGAGCACTTCAGGGTGCTGTTTTGGGTTGGGTTCGGCAGTGGTGTCATGGTTCAGCTAGAAGCAGCAGTCAGTACCATTGAGTTCAGCAGAAGAAGAGTATATGGCAGCCAGTCTAGCTAGTTGTGAGGCCATCTAGCTTTGCAAGATGTTGTTTCGCTTATTTGGTCAGCCGTTGAGACCTTTAGTGATTTACTGTGATAATCAGAGTTGCATTAAACTCACAGAGAATCCAGTATTTCATGACAAGTCAAAGCATATCGGGATCAAATATCATTTCTTTAGAGACTATGTGTAGAAGGGAGCTGTGAAGCTTGAATATATTCCCACTGATGAGCAGGTTGCAGATATTCTTACCAAAGCCTTACCACAGGGCAAGCATGTCTACTTCAGAGACAAGATGGGTGTGGTGAGGAACACCTTCCTCGGTAAGAGGAAGTGTTGAAATTTGGTTACCGGAGGACAGGTGGTTCCCTAAGGCTTTGATACTTGGCCTAGGGAAAAGTGTCCAAAAGAATTTAATTTTTCTCCTAAAGTGACTTTATAATTTTTATAAAGTCAAGTCTATTTTTAAAGTGACTTTAAGTGATAAAGTTACTAAAGTCTAATTTTAAAGTGACTTTAATAAAGTCAATGTAAAATTAGAAAGGAAAAGTGACTTTGGAAATAAATGACTAAGTGGGTCTTTATTAAAGTGGGGTGAATTAAAAAATAGAAAGTGAGATTTAAATCTGCATTTAATCTCAACCCTAGATCTCAATCTATTTCAGCCATTGGATTTAGGGATTCTCCAAAAGTCACTTACGGTTAGGTTAAAGGAGGGAAAGGAGGAAAAGGTCATTCGTTCTTTCATGAGCAGATTGAGAGAGGAAGAGAAGGAGAGCTGGAGACTTTTTCTGAAGAGAGATTGAGAAGGTGAAGGAGAGGAAAACTCAGCAAATCCGTATAGAAGCATGGAGGGCACGGTTTTCGAGGTAGTAAGAGATTGCACGGATACCGAGGCAGCTTGGTCGTATAGTAGCACATAAATTTGTACATCAGTCCGTACAGCAGTCCGTACAATGGCATTGAGGCACGGTTTTCAAGGGGAAAGGCAACACATTTTTCGAGGAGTAGTACAGCAGCAAGGGGGCTCGATTTTCTAGGTGGTTGGGCACGTTTATCAAGGCATCCAGTAGTATTTTCGAGAAAGATAGCTTGCTGGAAAATTCTGTACAGTCCATACAGTCCGTACGGTTGTTCAGCTAAGTTATGGGCATGAATTTATGAACTGTCATTTTCTGTAATAAATTTCTGTTTTGCGTATTTCGCTATTCTAGCACATTTTCCAAGTCAGAGGCAAGCACGAAAAACCAAATAAGTCTGTAATTAATGTGCTGGAATTTTTTCTGTATATTTCACCTCTCTATAAAAGAATTTTCCAGAAATAAGAAGGAGCTCTCAAACTGGTTTTCCCCAAGATTTGTAGGGGGTTTTTCCAGGGTCATGTTGACCAAAAATATCTGTGTTAAAATGTGTGAATGACTATTTTAAGCTTGCTCATTTTTATTTCTGCATTTTCCAGCATTTTGTAAATTTTCCAGAATTTGTGTTTTCAGCAAAAAATTATTTTCCAGTTTGTTGAATGTAAGGATATGGGAAAGGGAATTTAACTATTTGGAGAAATAAGGTGAAACTGAAACCGGGGTGGGAAACAAGAAATTTCTACAGTTAGTTTGCTAAATCAGTAAAGCATAAACCATATACATCAACTAAGATCTTGTAATATGGAAAATAAAATCCAATACAGATACATATAGGGAAAAGTAAGTTGTATTCTTTATTAGTGAGAGAAGGGGAGGTTACAACCAAATGACTAATTTAGTGTCACCATCTCCAGCAGCATCCCAACCTCATCACAATGTAGATATTTCCAGAAAACTATCACTCAAATCAATCTCCTCAATGAAAAATCCACCAGCATTTCTCTACACAAATTCTTCCTTATCAAACACTAAGATTTGTGCTCAATTTATAGAGTAGCTGAGGTAGTTTTGAAATCAATGACTTTCAATTAATAGGCAAGACATGTTCCCAATATTATAGATGTCAAATTGACATGTGGATTCAAAGTTTGACACATGTGAACTCTTCTAGAAGGCACTGGCCAAGTGGAGATTTCGAAACAATGAGAATTTCGCTCCCAATGTGACCAACGCACCCATGAATGTTGGCAAGTGATATGCAGAGAAACCTTGCATGGGGATACTAGAATATGCAACGCACTTAGTCCTTTTAGAGGCAGCATTGGTGAGATCTCATATGATATATTATAAACTTCAAACTTTGGAAACCTTTGCATATAAAATTCTTTGATTGATTTTTCTTGTTCTTTGTCTTAGGGCATGTAGCAATTGAAATTTTGGGGATGATAGACCCTACACATTGGTCCTGGAGATGATGCCCAGTTAACTAGGTCATTGGGAATGATGCCCAAATTGACCTATAGCAACCTCAAAATTCCCCTAATTCATAACGTCGCAAGGTGCTCGATACGACCTGAAGGCACCCGTGGGTGCGCCCATCACCGTGGCATGCACCCGTCCACTGAACTTCTTATGTGCTCCTGTGTAGGGCACCCAACGCACTTGAGTCAAGGAATGCCGACTTGTGGGCCCAACATACTCCCCCACCTTGATTCATTTTCATCCTCGCCAATCCGCTAGACCTCATAAACTTCTCATAAAACTTTGTTATCTCCTTTCACCAATTCCACAATGAATCCTCTAGTTCCCAACTTGCCTCCTCTGGTTTGTCTCTCCACTGAATGAGAAACTCCTTTCGGGCATTGCTCCCAAGGCCGATCATACGAAGATCAAGGATATTTTCCAAAATAAATTCTATTCTATTAGTGATCATGGTTGGACTTCTCAGTGGTGCTTCTCACGCAGGGTGATCAACATCAAGTCTAATTTTCTTTAGTTGGCTCATATGGAAGACATGATGCCTGGAATGTATGTGGCCTGGAAGTTCTAGTTCATATGAAACTTCACCAATTCTCTTCGCTATGTAGATTGGCCCATCATATCATCTCATCAAAGACCTATAAATCCCCATGAGGTGGCTGAAACTGATCTCTGGTGATCCTCAAATAAACCATGTCTCCAACATTGAAGTGTGCATCCCTCCTATCCTTGTCTTCCCATTTCTTCATCCTCCCTGTTGCATCATACAGGTGAATTCATGTTAACTCTAAGGCCTCCTCCCATGTTGTCAAGAACCTCTTGGCATGAGGGCTCTTCCCAAATCCTCTAGGTTGCACTGTATGTGGTACAACTTGCATTTGTACATTGAGCAGCTCAAATGAAGTATACCTAGTTATGAAACTCTTTTTCATATTGTAGCTAGAATGAGCAATATCCAGGATTTCAAGCCAATTCTACTTATCAATCTTAACAAAATATTTCAAGTAGTCTTCGAGCAATGCATTAATTCATTTTTTTTTCCCATCTTTCTACAGATGGTAACTCGAACTCTGTGGAAATTTTTTCCTAACTAGCTTGAATAGGGAATTCCAAAAATTCCCTGTAAAGTGTGGATCCCTATCAGATACGATACTCAATGGTATCCCCTAATACTTCACAATGTGCTTGAAAAAGAGCTCAATTGTCCTCTTTGTTTCACATGGTATCTTCTTCATAACGAAGGTGGCATAAATGGAAAAATGGTCGACAACAACCATAATCTTGTTATACCCTTGTACCACTAGCAACTGACAAATTAAGTCCATAGGGACACTCATCCATGGTCTGTCTAGAATCGGTAAAGGCTACAAAAATCCTCCCTGTCTCTAATTATTTGATTTTTCCTGTTGACAAATGATGCACATGTGTACATACACCTACACTTCCTACCTCATCTTTTCCCAGAAGTACCCCCTCTCCAATAATACCATAGTCTAATGTTGTCCTGAGTGGCTAGCCCAAGCTGAGTCATGGCACTCCTTCAATAGGTACCTCCTAAGTCCTAATGACTTTGGAATGTAGATTTTGTTCCCATAGAACAAGAAGCCATCCCGTAAGTGAAACGTATGTGTCTTCCCTTCATTTACCAACTTTAGGATCACATTCGCTTGTGTATATGCCTCCACACTAGCTCGAATTATATCCTACATCTCCACAGACATGTTGACCCTACTCCTTATCCTATCAGATCGATCTTCTTCTTCCAATGCTAATAGTTTTCCCTTTCTACTGAGGGCATATGTAACAACATTGAGTTTACCCAACCTGTACTCAAGGGTCATGTCAAACTTTGCCAAGAAGTCTTACAAACAAGCTTGCTTCATTGACAGCTTCGGTTGTGATGCAAAATAACTTGCAGCAACATTGTCAATCTTGACAATGAATGGTTTCCCCACCAATTAATGTCTCCAAAAATGCGGGAAATGAATGATGATAGTCGTTTCCTTCTCATGTACCAGATATCTGTGCTCTCTATCCTACAAATTTCGACTTTCATAAGCCACTCGATGCCCATCCTACAATATAACCCCTCCAATTGAAAAATATGATGCATCAGTGTGAACCTCAAATGATTTCTCGAAATCAGGTAGCCTTAGTATCAGTGTTGTCACCATCCTTCTCTTCAGCTCTTGAAAATATTCACGACACTTATCTGTCCAATTCCATCGCTTCCCCTTCTTCAAAACATCTGTGACTGGTGCAGTTATCTTGGAATACCCTTCTACACATTTTTGTTGGTAGTTGGTCATCCCCAAGAAAACTCTCATATCATGCACCTGATTTGGTTCCACCCAATCCTCTATCACATTGACTCTTCTCGACTCCATCCGTATGTGGCCAAGGAATGGAATCTCGGTCTGGGAAAACAAGCACTTGGACTTCTTCAAGTACAGTTGGTGTTCCCTCAGCGCTTCAAAGACTAATGCAAAATGCTTCTTATGATCCTCCATGTTATCACTGAAAATTATGATGTCATCCAAGTACACGACCAAAAAAGTTTCAAGGTATGGATGAATTACATTGTTCATTAATGTGAAAAACATGGCTGGAGTGTGGCACAACCCGAATGGCATGACTAGGAATTCAAAGCTTCCATGTCTTATCACAATCGCAGTCTTCCTCTTGTCTTCTTGAGTTATCCGCACCTGATAATACCCCTGTCTCAAGTCAATCTTAGAAAACACTCAGGCTTTCGCAAGCTTGTCAAAACAATTCGCTGCTAGTGGTAGAGGATATTTTTTCCTTATTATTTTCTCATTCAATGCACAATAATCACAACACTTTCTTAGTTCATTCATTTCATTATTTCGTTGGAAAAATACTGGAGCACCATAAGGGGACGTTGAAGGTCAAATGAAACCTGCTTCTAATAAGTCCTTCAACTTCCTCTTCATCTCTTCCAATTCCAGACCTGACAGTTGATAGAGAGTTTTGGCTAGAGGTTCCTTCCCTGGCTCTAGCTCAATGGAATGGTCCACTGCACATCTTGGTGGTAGTACTTTCAAAAGTTCATCAAACATAAGATCTTCATAATGCTTTAGCACATCGAAAATCTTGGTATGAATAGGTGTCCCCACTCAGTCATTAGTCTCAACTCCACGAATGACTATGGCAAATGTCTCGATCCCAAGGTCCTTCATATATGTTCTCAAACTTAGTGCAGAAACCTGCTACATGGTCACTTCCCTACGCTTCGCATGAGTACGTAAAGTCCCCCATCATGAGTCCTTCCACAACGCTATCTCTCTATTGTGAGGCATAAAAACTTCTTTGTTACCCTTAAAAAATTCCTTCCACAATATCATTTCAAAGTCACTCATCTCCATCAAAGTGAAGTCCAGACAGCCTTTCCAATCACCAATACGAATCAACACTTCGTTTGCCAATCCCAACACTTTAGTCCTAGATTTCACTACTTTCACATCCACATCAATGTCAAGAATTTGTAGCCCAACTTCCTTCACTACATCTATCGCCATAAAGTTATGTGTGGCCCCCATGTCCACCAGTGCTTGCATATTCTTTCCTAGAATTTTTAGATTAAGAAACCCCAAGCTATGCAACTAGTTTTTATTAGAAACTTCAGAATGCATATGTACTCGGATATTGCAACATTTCATGTTGGATATGATACAATATATCATGCCCCCATACCTTGTTTCCACTTTGGCGGGCAGTGCGGCATCAACTAAACAACTACTTTTCTTTTTCATCATTTTTTGAACTACGCCTTTCCAAATTTTCAAGTGTTAATGTTCACTTTCTTATAACATGTTTTATGTGGAATTTAAAACATATTCAACAATATAAATGTGAACATAACCAATTTATATAAAACACAATTTTATAAATGTAATTTATAAAATTGACCCATTCTTTTTATACAGGCCGAGCACCCTGTTCTACATAAAATCAGATTACACAACTTGACCCTTCACCAAATTTTTGCATGCTTTTGGGGAGTCACATGACTCGACCCACTCTACAGAAATGCATTCAGCCTCTGCTGCAAACCTATGTTGAGTTTTTTTGCACAGCTACACCCGTAGTATGCACTGTGATAGAAACATGGTCGTGAGTCAGGCACACGACTTGAACGCAAACATCTACAAATATTCTGCTATGTATTTTTGTGACCCCACGCTACATGTCCACAAATGAATTGCCTAAAATGACTCATTGGGCCTTGCCACTGCACTCGCTATGACCTGCCCTAAACCTTTGAAATACTCGACCCAAGCTAACTCGAGTGACCTGCTACGTTCAGAATTGTGACTGCCCGACTTGTGGGCTCATCCCCGTAGCTACACTTCGCAAGCTGAAGTTGCCTTGTCATGTTGAGTGGATGATACGATGCCTTCATCCATCTCTCTGCCACGTTTATTAATATACAACTCCTTCGAATGTTGGGGGCGTCTGGTGGCTCTTGGTGGACCTGAGCCGACCCGACCCGCGTTCACCTCTTTCGTCGCATCTCGTTTGAAACGTCGGCTATGAAGCAATGATAGAGGCACCCTATAATGTCACAACCTTCACTATAAAGTGACGATGCTCTATTATGTCGCTTGGCCGCCGCTTCTCCAATACGTACATTTCTCGTCCATAACGTCACATACACACTTGCGGTTATGAAGTGACGAAAGTATCCATAACATGGCAAGGTTCTCAATACAACCTGAATGTGCACATGGGTGCACACAACACCATGGCACGTGCCCATCAACCGAACTAGCTATGTGCGCCCATGTGGGGTGCCTATCTCACCTGAGTCAAGGAATGTTGACTCGTTATCCTAACAGGCCAGGTCATGTGAGGGTAGTTGTATCAAAATGCTAAGTTGTGACCACATGTGTGCCTTGTGCATGTTTGTGTGACCCATTTTCCATTTGCTCCCTTGTGCCTTTGTTCGTGCGCATCAGTTCATGTCGTGCAAGGGCGCCCAGTGAAACACGTTCAAATCGGGTCGGCTTGGGTTGTGTGAGGGCGGTTGTATAAAAATGCTAAGTTGTGACCACCTGTGTGCCTTGTGCATGCTTGTGCGACCTGTTTTCTGTTTTCTCTCTTGTGCCTTCATTCGAGCGCATTAGGTTGCACCATGTGAGGGCACCCAATGAAACACACTGGTGTCAGGTCATGTGAGGGCATCGTATCAAAAATTATAAGTTGTGACTACCCGTGTGGCTTGTGCCCGTTGGTGTGACCCGTTTGCCATTTTCTCCCTTGTGCCTTCGTTCGGTTGGGTCGGGTCGCGCCATGTGAGGTTGCCGAAGGAAACACATTTAGGTTGGGGCTAGTCAGGTGAGGGTGACCGTATAAAAAATTCTAAGTTGTGACCACCCATTTTCCTTTTCCACATTTGTGCGACCCGTTTGTCGTTTGCTCCCTTGTGTCTTCATTCAGCCAGGTTGGGTTGCGCCGTGTGAGGGCGGCCAATGAAACGGGTTCGAGTCAAGTCAGGTTGCGTTGTGTGAGGGTGGTCATATAAAAATGCTAAGTTGTGACTGCCTTTGTGACTTGTGCACATTCATGTGACCCATTTTCCATTTTCTCACTTGTGATTTCGTTCGGGCGCATCAGGTCAGGTTGTGCCAGGGCGCCCAGTGAAACACATTCAAGTCGGGTCAGGTCATGTGAGGGAGTGTCATATAAAAAATGCTAAGTTGTGACCGCCTGTGTGCCTTGTGCATGTTTGTGTGACCTGTTTTTCATTTTCTCCCTTGTGCCTTTGCCTAGGTGTGTTGGGTCGTGTCGTTCGAGGGCGCCCAATGAAACACATTCGGATCAAGTCGGGTTGGGTTGTGTGAGGGCGGTCATATAAAAAATTCTAATTTGTGACCACCCATGTGCCTTGTGTGGGTTTGTATGACCCTTTTTATATTTTCTCCCTTGTGCCTTCGTTCGGGCGCATTGGATCATGTTGTGTGAGTGCATCCAATGAAACATGTTTGGGTCAGGTTGGTTTGGGTCGTATGAGGGTAGCCAAATAAAAAATTCTAAGTTTTGAATGCCTGTGTGGATTTTTTGCATTCGTGCGACCCATTTTCCGTTTTCTCCCTTATTCCTTTGTTTGGTCGAGTCAAGTTGCGGCATGTGAGGGCGCCCAAGGAAACGCGTTCGGGTCAGGTCTGGCCATGTGAGGGTGGCCATATAAAAAATGCTATGTTGTGATCGCATGTTTTCCTTGTCCATGTTTGTGCATCTCATTTGCCATAATCCGCCTTATGCCTTTTCTCTGGTGGGTTCGGTCACATCGTGGGAGGGCATCCAATGGAATGTGTTCAATTGGGTCGGGTCATGTAAGGGCATTTGTATCAAAAATTTTAGTTCGTAACTGCCCACCAATGTTTCTCTCATTCCCCTTGGTCGCTTGTTGGCTTCGTTGAAGTCAACTCTTCGCTATATCATTCAGCTACCCCCTTCCTGGTCGGGGATAGGGGTTGGATTTTCATGTGAAATGTGGGTTGGTAATTGAGTTGTTTTGTTCGGGTGTGTCTCAAGAATGGCCTTGGGTCATTTAAAGTGTCTTCGACTTACTTCTCTCCATCCCCACTCGGTAGCATATGAGCAGTAATGTTGGCCATGCTCGTCCTAGGAGGCATATGTGAAAAAACTTCACCTTATTCTCTATGTTCTCAGAGGTTGATGGGGTTGTTGTTTGTGGCTCCTTGAGACGACTGGTTGCTCGCCTATGTTGCTCTCATGTCCCTTGGTCTCTTGTTAGCTCCGTTGAAATTGGCTCTTCACTATGTCTCTCTAGTGGGCCATGGTCGCTCGTTTTATCCATTTAAATCGTCTCTTCGCTATGGCTCTCTCGTGCCCCTTGGTCACTAGTTGGAATTGTTGAAATCATAACTTCATTATATTATTCACCTCCTCCCTTTCTGGTGTGAGGTGAGGGGTTGGATTTACATGTGAAATGTGGGTTGGTAATTGATTTTTTTGTTTTAGTGTGCCTGAATAATGACCTTGGGTCATTTCTAGGGTCGTCGATTTTTATCTTCTCTCCATCCCCACTTGGTAGTACATGAGCTGTAATTTTGGCCATGCTCGTCATGGGAGGCATATGTGAAATAAATTTTCCTTTCACTTTGTGTCCTTGGATTTGGATGGGGTTGTTGTGTGTGGCTCCTTGAGATGACTGGATGCATGCCTAAGTCTCTCGCATGCCCCTTGGTTGCTTGTTCTCTCCGTTGAAATTGGCTCTTCGCTATGTCCCTCTCATGGCCCTTGGTTGCTCATTTTCTCTGCTATTTTTCTCTCATGCCACTTGGTCCCTCATTGGATTCATTTAAATCGGTTCTTTGTGTCACTAGGTTGCTTGTTGGCTTTGCTGAAATCGACTCTTCGCTATATTTTTCACCTCCTCCATTTTTGGTGTGGGGGGGGGGGGGCTTGATTTTCATGTGAAACGTGGGTTGGTAATTGAGATGCCTATTTGGGTGTGCCTGAATAATGGCCTTGGGTCATTTTTAGGGTCTCCAATTTTCATCTTCTCTCCATCCCCACTCGATAGCACATGAGTGGTAATTTTTTCCATGCTTGTCCTGGGAGGCATATGTGAAGAAACTTCACCTTTCACTCTACGTTCTCAGAATTGGATGGGGGTTTTGTGTGTGGCTCCTTGAGACTACTATCCACCTCCCTATTCTGCTCACGTGACCCTTGGTTGCTTGTCGGCTTTGTTGAAATCAGCTCTTTGTTATAGTGTTCACCTCAACAATTTTTGGTGGTGGGGAGGGGGTTGGATTTTCGTGTGAAATTTGGGTTGGTAATTGAGTTTTTTGTTCAGGTGTGCCTGAATAATATCCTTGGATCATTAATAGGGTTTTCGACTCTCATATTCGCTCCATCTCCACTCGGTAGAGCATGAGTGGTAATGTTGGCCATGCTTTTCCTAGGAGGCATATGTGAACAAAGTTATCATTTTTCTTTGTGTTCTCAACATATTTCGATGATGATGATATGTGTGGCTCCTTGAGACGAATGGCTGCCCGCCTATGTCGCTCTCATGCCCCTTGATCACTCGTTGTCTCCATTGAAAATGGCTCTTTGCTATGGTGTTCACCTCTTCCCTTTTTGGTGGGTGGGAGGGGTTATATTTTCTCTCGTTGGCTCCATTTAAATCATATCTTCGGTATATTATTTACCTCATCAATTTTTCTTTGGGGGGGGAAGGGGGGGGGGGGGCTGGCGCGCCGCGAGGGGTTGAATTTTCATGTGAAAGGTGGGTTGGTAATTTTGTTTCTTTTTTGGGTGTGTCTGAATAATGGCCTTGGGTCATTTTTAGGGTGGCCTACTTTCATATTATCTCCATCCCCACTATTAGGGTCCTATAAATTATAAGATCTCAAGGTGATTGAGTATTTTATCGTTGCAATTTCATATTGTACATGAATTTCAATTTTCAAATGATTTCCAAAAAAATATGAAAAATAAAATAGGGTATGTTGAAAAACGAAATGAAAAAAAGGGACAAAAAGACAAAATAAAAATTTAAAAAGAATGAAAGAAAACAAAAAAAAAACCAACAAAAGAATAAAATTGAAAGTGTTGAAAGTCAAAATTCCACTATTGATAAGCTATTTGTTCAATTCATACATTTTAAGCATGATTAAAAAAGTTTGAATTTATGTTAAATAGGATATTGAATTAAGATTTACATAACAGTTTTATCTTGTTAAGTCAGTAGCTAGGTAGAAATGAAATTGATTCAATAGTGTAATCTAAATCAATAGGTGAAATAAGGGATAAAGTAGGATAAATTTTCATTAGAAAAAAAAAACATGATCTGGGTCTACTAGTTCAAATGCACCCTGCAAAATAAAATATGAAAAATGTGAATTTAGAGGAAAAGGGTTGGTAGAAAAAGGAAGGTGACTTTGGAAAAGGGCATGAAATTTATCCTAAGTTACATTGCATAGGCATTTTATAAGTTGGAATAGATAAAGGGATGAAATTTTTTATCCTAAGTTTAAATATTTGAATCATTTAAAGGTTTTCGAGCATTATTTTTTCATTTCCCTGAGTCCTCACCCATCCATATAGTCCTTTTCATATGACATTCCATTTCCCGACCCCACCATCCACCTATCACATCACAAAAATACCTCTGGCACCTTTCCATTCATCTTAACCAATCTCCATTAATTGGACAGCTAATATTCATCCCCCCCCCCCACCCCACACCATCCAAACTTTATTGTCGAGGGGGGGGGGGGGGGGTTGGTGTATGAAGTCGGCGGTATTAGAATATGACCCACTAATACATGGTGGATGTTGGTGAGCTCACACCCCCCTACCAAAGCCGCTTACTGTGTGCTACCCCCTTCGAAAGTGGTATTCTCTGCCAAGACAAAACCACCCTCCTGACCGTTACGCCCCCGCCTATCCCGTTACACCACCTCATCAACCCATTTCCCATCCAATTAACTTTGCTCCCACAAAAATCAATACGTTGTTTAGTTAAATTCTTTTAACCATTAACTAATGGACCCATGCCATGAATAAATGGAAATTAGGGAAAATCATAAATTGCCTCCTCCTGCCTATTTAAAAACTTTTTTGTGCTCCCCAATTACCACCTCTGCAACAGTTTTTTCATTTTTACAGGTCAAGTGTAGCTGGGAACACTAGAGAACTACAAATCTCAATGTTTTCTTCTGTCTCATTTTCTTCCCTGCTCCAATTCCACCTCTGCACTCTGCAAACCTGCACCATCAACAAATTTAATCACTTTTGCAGCATGAATCGGTCATGCCTCCCAAAAAGAATGTTCAAGAACCCTTCAAACCTATCGTTCACCGCCATGTGACCTGGATCATATTAGCCTTGAAGACAAGGAATTTAAAATCCATGAGACCCTCTATGAGTTTGATGTATTTGATGTTTGTTGTTGGTCAGAGAATAAGTTAATAGATGGTGTTGATGACATTGGACTGTGGGACACAAATTTTCCTCATTATATTTTCCTTAAAACCCATAGTGCACATGAATTTATCAGAATATGTTGTGCCTGCTACATCCCTAACCAAAGAGTTTTAATTTCCCTTAATTTTGAAGTGTTATTCACAATAAATGCCCAATCTATCATCCAAATGATGCAGGAACCTTCAGCAGAAAATACAACACCTTTTTTCTGAGAAGCCCTCATAAAGATATACCAAAAGATATATTTTTCCAAGAGAGACAAAACCCTTTAGCAGCTCTTGACTAAAAATACCCCTTTAACCAAGAAAATCCCTCCATATATCTCATCCTTATTCCCTGAAAGAAAAAAACAAATAACTACAGTCTTATCAGATCTCCTTGGGTATTACTCTGACTAATGGATAGATGAGGAAATTATACATTTTTTTACTATATTTTCCACAGATTCCAAACCCTCTATCATGTTTGATTTTAGCCAATTCCTAGTTGACAGCATCCATGAATAGTTTGTGAAATTCCATATAGAGGGAGTGTTTAACTATACTTCTATCATTTTTTACATGTTTTTATATTTTCACTCAGAAAGGTTTCAATTTGCCATGAAGAAAATGGATGATGATGGACACCCACAGTCTGTCATCTTTTGGACCACCCTATTGAAGAAAGAGCTAGAAGAATATAGCTACAACTAGTTCATTGATTTTTTTTTACATTCAACCATGAATATTCTAAGCGGCACAATTGAGCCTAGAATAAGTGATGATATGAAAATAATTTTGTAGCTTTCAGATCAGGCTAAAATAAGAGACTAGTATTTATAACATAATTATAGAGAGCTGAGAGTGTATGGATGTGAATTGCCTCCCTACAAGTTGCCAAAATTCCTCCCAATGAGGATTTTTTCCATAGATTATATTAGACAAATGCTAAATTATGATGAGGTGCATTTTTTTTAGCAAAAAAGAAATCACAGTTCAAGATCGAGTCTGAAATTACACCATTCATATGCAACACCAGGGAAATAGTAGAGGAAGCTGATAAAAGACTAAAAGAGATGAAATTTTCCAATTTTACATGGTCTTACGATCCATTTGGGATCATTTATAAAATGAGGATGGAAAACAAGTCTACACCCTATATTCACACTCAAATTCTAGAAATCGAACAATTTATGAATCAGACAGAGTGGGTAGAGAACACTTTGGAGGAGGCAGAGGAGCATGAAATATCAAATTTAGGATTACAAACCCCCGTACCAGAGAAAAAAAAATAAAGACGATAAAAATAAGTAATAGCGATGAGGCAGAGATAATATTAGTCACCTTTAGTGACTAATAATTCCAATAAATAATTTTAAATTAAATACAGGAAAAGATCCAGGATTCACATGGACATTGATCAAGGCACATATATAGAGAAAGAAACAATTATTAACATCATATACACTCCATGATCTTCTCTAGTGGGAGGTCAACCCATATCCTCCCCTACTACCTCAATTTCTATGCTAAATCGTCAAGAAGCCCTCTAGACATCCACATGTAGTGCTTCTATAGGAGAAAGGGAGAAGACAATGTTTGATACCTTCAGGGAAATCAAACTAAGGAATGAAATTTTGAAGAACATCACCTACACCCTGTTCTGGAAGCAAAATTCTAGTTCATAGAGCATATTATTATCATCCTTTGACTCAGAAAAAGGGAAAATGCACATGGCATTCCTGGAAGCTCAAATTAAAAAACCCAAGATGGCAGGAGACTACAAGAAGAGTTCATTTGAATTCAGCATCAAGGACATTCATCCCATCGACCAGATGGAAATGCACAAATAGATAGGTGAAATGATATCTTGCACATTAACCAACACAAAAATTACTTTTTCTAATTTGTAGGTCTCCTTATAAAATGTATAGTCACAACATAGAATGAAGAAGATCTCTTCTATGTCCAAGGATGCAAGGATAATATCCTTGGAAGATTTAGTTGTAAATATAGGATGTGACTGCTCCAATATGTAGGTTGTGGAAGATATAATCAAGAAAAAAAATGCATATATATTGGCATTAAACAAGCAGTTGAAGATGTCAGCCACATAAGAGACACTCACAAAATAAATTGAGGAGACAGAGTCCCAAAAATCTAAGATGCTGAAACTGATCATGGAGCAAACTGCCCAACTAAAACAGATGGAAATTGAGATGAAGAAAATGGTCAAAGAAAAATAACAAGATGAAAAAACATATATTGTTCCTTTAGAAGTTGTATCCCTTAAAACCATTCCTCCATAAAAAACTTCAACATCTATCACAAGAGATGACACATATGAGCTAACAAAATCAGTGGAGAAAATGTCATTACGAATAGAGGAAATTAAAAGAATGCAGCCTCAAATTGTTTTTCTAGATCAGGTGGTAAGGACTGAGACAACCCATGCAAAAAAATCACAGAGAAGTCAAAAGCATATAGAAATTTTACAGAAATCCCTAAGGGAATCCTCCACTAGAAACACCTTGGGTCAAACCAAAGAAATCATATGGAGCAGCATCACTATAGCCATGAATGAAATCTGGCCATTTATCCAGATTATTTTTTAAAAAAAGGACTTGATTGAGAAAGCCAATAAGGTCATTTCATATATAAATGAAGAACTAGGAGACATACCTGATACATCGAACAAAATCATCAAGTTTTTGAATTAAACAAATATATATGAATTTGATGATATGGAAGTACATGACATGACATAAAGAAAATTGGAGGTTAAAAAAGTCCTTACAAAAAGGAACTTGGTGCAACAGCTTGAGGAAAAATGTAATGGATTGGAAATTGCAGTGAGCAAGTTTTTCAACAGAATTGAGCCATTAAATAAGAGGGGTATTCCTTCTTTGTTTGTTATCAACGGAAAACTAATATCCAGATATTATTATGTGAATAATCTCAAAGAAATTGCAAAGGACACGGGAAATTTTTCGAACATTAAAGGTGCTATGACAGGCAGATATTTTCTAGAATATGTGAGTAACGATATTTTCATCCAGCATGAAATAAAGCATATCTTCATGCTCAAACCCATATTTTATATATACATAGAGGTATATGAGATCTATCGGAAGGCCACAAAGATAATTATTGTTGATGAAGACCATTGGGATAAGCTATGCAAGTACCGAGAGGAGTAAAGAGCAAGTACAACCAGCACAACATGCCAGTGCAAAAAACAGAATGGATTGTGCAAAAACTGTTCCCTAAATTAAATTGCTAGGTGTCTCGGTATCTTCAATGATTCCACCTTTTTCAGTCACGTTGGCCAAAAAAAATTATTTTTGTAATTAATAATAGATTGCATGTTTGATATGAAATTCTTTTGTAGAAGTAGTTTAAATACTTCATGTATTCAAAGTATTTAGGTATTGGACCTTGATCATTATAATCATCTTCTTTTGAGCTTTGTACTTTTTTATAGTTGCTGATACATCAATAATAAGAATATCATTCACAAGATACTTGTGCTATATGTTACTGGTGATGTTTTTCCTTTTGTAACAATTGTTTTCATTGTTTCTCCTCCTATGCATCATTTTAATCTAATTGTAAAACAGAAAGTGAAGAATAATATTTGTAATCTGAACACCTTATTTCTGGTTGTATTCAAAATATATATGTTTCCTTCTGAATTCTAATTGAAAAACTCTTGAATTATTTTCAATCATAATTGAATTCACCATTTCCTCATTTCATTATTCACTTAGAATTAAGGATAAAGTAATTGTAACTAGCTTTCCCTGTGAATACTATTTGAAAATTTGATGCAAAATCTATCCTTTATCTGACTCCATAGCCCAGTGGAAAGAAATTAATTCAAAAATATCACCTATCCAACCAATCAAACAAAAAACAATTCAACACTATCATAACTAAACTAATATCAATTAAGGAAACAAAGCTAAATTATAAAGAGATATCCCTCTCTGAAGTTGGCAAGGCTAGATCCCAGCTTTAAAAGAAGATTTGATGCTATCCTATATAATTATTCTTGCCAATCTCAAAATTATAGAACGATAACATAGTGGTGACCATAATGGGAACAATGAATTAAAAAAATTGTCATTGCTTTCGAATCCTGAAACCCTAGTTTATAAATATTTGTATGATACAAATATTTCAAGAACATTGGTTTTATTTCATTTTTGTAAATAATCAGAGTGTGTGTGCCTTAGGTTTTAGTTATGGCTCCCAAATATCCTACACTAGATCTCATCCTGACCCAAATCCTGCAACTATAGTGGATGATGCTGAAAAACTTTTAAGAAGAACCATAAAATTAGAGAGTCAATGGATAAATAACCCTCTTATTAGAAAAAATTATCTCCCTGAAATTTTTGACAGTATACAAGACATTGAATTTGACTTAAAATTATAACAAGGTTTATTCAGGACTAAATCTAAGATTTGGATAGATAAGACAATACTTGACCCATAGATTTTACAACAAATTCCAGTTAGAGAAGTTTCTTCACAGACTAAATCTAACCTTCAACTTCTCCAGGATTTCGATCACCTTCAAGATCTGGTAACAAGATTTAGTTCAATAGTCGAAGACACTTATCTTCAACAATTAGTTGAATTTTCTGCTTTAACCATAGCAGCCCCCTCTAATGCCTCTCAGTATACACACCCTAAGTCATCTAGTCCTACTGCTTTGGTGATTTCAACAACTTCTCCCTTCTTTCCCATAAAATTACACAAACCCCATCACATTTACCTCTTTCCATTATCCACCCTACTTCACTTACTACTTAGCTTCCCCCACTTATCATTAATCCTCCTCTGGATCCTCCTCCACGAATCATGGAAGCGAGGTATGCTCCATTGGTTTTACTTGCACCTCTGGAAAACATGCCATAGGATTATCAGTAAAAAAGTCCACAATTTTATGGGACTAGTCCTTTAACAACCCAACAACATATCGATAAGATGAATGATTGTTTTTACCTTCATGAATTATATGATGATAGTGTAAAGTTAAGAATTTTTGCTCAAAGTTTAAGTGGAGAAGTAAGTAAATGGTTTAAAGGTTTGACTACAAACAATATTAATGATCTTCATGCATTCCATAAAAAATTCCTTAATAGGTGGGAAGTCAAGAAAAACCCTCTTCATATTTTCTTTGAATATGAAAGCATGAGGGATCCAGGAGAAAGTGTTCAGGATTAATGTACTAGATTCAATACTTTATATAATGCAATTCTTTCTCACATAAAACCACCACAAGGTTTAGCCTTAGTCAAATTCTGAGATAGTTTTGAGCTTGAAATGTCTTACCAACTCAGAGAGAAATTCAGCAACATTATAAGAAATTCAGAGGGATGTAGTGAGTGTAGAAGCCAATCTGTTAGAAAAGAGAGAAAGGATGATAAATGAGAGAAGATTTACTATGAAATATGAACCTACAACTCCCCCAAATGATGCCAAAACAAATCCCTTGACAAGAACCTTAATAAGAATGATGGAGAGGATTATCCAAAACGAGACGACTGCTCCTAGAGAAAATGAGCCTGCACCTCGAAATCGTAATCAAATTCCCAGAAGAAATCCTCCTCAGATAAGATAAAGAGAATAGAGGGGCCCTGATCAGTAGATTAGGCCTCCATTTTAGGAGAATTATGCTAATGAAGATGGGGAAACAATTAAAGAGGTAGAACTAAACCAAATAAATTTAATGGGTGTAAATGAAGATGATATTGTTTTTCTCACTCGATAAGAACATGAATCATTCTTGCTAACCCAAACTGAACTTGAAGCTGAAGATTCTGATGAGTACAAAAAAGGATTTGAAAATGAAAACATGGAAGTCCATAGGCAATACAATCTTAGGAGCAAGAAAAATTTAGACAGCTCTAGTAAAATGAAAACTAAAAATTCTGCCAAAAAGGTCTCTGAATATGATCCTAAGAAAAGTACAAAAAGTCCTAAGAAAGGTGTAGATAATTTAGGAAACAAGACCAAAGAAATCCATGCCAAAAGAACAATTGATATTTCTTCCAAAACTATACGAGTTGATTGTTAGTGTGAATTCTAATTGTAAGTGTACGAAAAATTGTCACTTTAGCTATGCATAAAAAACAACCCTAACATCAAATGTGGCAAAACATTTCCTTAGATCTATAGTAGGTGATTAGAATAAATGTTATAAAAATCCAGATCTATGTAGTTAAATACATTAAACAACAAAAATAAACAAGATTTTCACCATACATCCAATAGACAAGACAAGAATTTATAAAGATTTTTTTGTATTATGACACCTGGGAAGGGAACACAGAAAGATGTTACTAGTCCCCCTCAATGGAATGGGTTGTTGTATGTCCTAATTTCTCTAGATTTAAGATCTCTCTCTCTTGATGGTGGAGAAAACCCAGACAAAAATGGAACTCAACGGGAGCTCACAAGAAAAAGTAGAAAAAATATGACAATGATGGAGGATCAAAGTCAGACCAAACGCATAGATCAAAAGGTGATCAAAAGGTGAAAAAATATAGTGAATGAATGGAACACCATTACATTTATAACAAAATATTGATTTAGTGTGGATATTGGTGCTTAATTAAAATATGATTAACCAAATCTAGATACAACTTACTTGGAATATTTTATTATTTTTGGTGGAGGGAAAAGGAATTTAGAATTGGTTAAATCCATTTATTTAAAAATAATAAATAAATAAATGATTTATTTATTATTTTAATGATGAGGTTAAGGAATAATTAAATAAATAATGATTTATTCAATTATTTATAAATGATTTAGTCAAATTTAATAAGGAATATTATTATATAATGATTTAAATAATTATTCCTAGAAAAGAATAAGATAAATAATGATTTATCTAATTAATTCTCCTATTTTGGGTTAAATATGACTAGGAATATTAATTAAACAATGGTTTAGTTAATTATCCCTGGAGGAAAATCAAACAAATAAGGATTTATTTAATTATTCCTAGTGGGGTTTCTTGTTTAGACCAGAAACAACTTAATAAACTATGGGTTATTAAATTATTTCTCATAGTGAAAGAAATTTTACTATGGTAAAATTGGTTTTACATGGTGTACTTTAGTCCATCTAATAGTAACAGGTTAGATGACCAAAAATTGGTTTAACATATTGCCCCCCAATGTGTGAGCATTAGAAGATAATCGTATGACTGAAGTACGTTGTAAGAACACAATCACCAGATGTTGAGATTCAACAAGATGATGAGCTTAGTGCAAAGTAAGCACCTTCACTAAGTGGGGCCCGTAGGCTATTTTTAGGTGTATGTCTATTTTTAGACATGGTGAGCATATTCTATAAGTTGCAGGATGCTATTTGTAGATGGTTGGTGAAATGTGGAAAATAGATGAAATTCTATTTTTAGAATATTGGGCGAAGTATATTTATAGATCGTTGATCTAAAAATAGGTGCATGTCGATTATTATTAGCTCTTAATAATAATCCAACAATAAACATCAACGTATTCTCTTGGAGCACTTTATTTCAGTGAAGATAACTGTGCTTCAGGGATCCTGGAGAGAATTCACACAGACGTGTGTGGACCTTTCTCGGTTTCTTCAACAGAAAAACACAGGTATTATGTTATGTTTTTTGATGAATATTCTCGTAGATGATAGATCTTCTTCATGTAGAAGAGGAGCGAAAAATTCTCAAAGTTCTGTGAGTTTAAAGCATTGGTGGAGAAGGAGTCGGGGAAGCAAGTGAAGGCTATACGGAGCAATAATGGTGGTGAATATATCTATAAGTAATTCAAATAATTCTGTAGCAAAGAAGGAATTCAAAGAGAACTCATAGTGCCTCATAACCCACAACAGAATGGGGTCACAGAGAGGAAGAACAGAATGATCGTTGGTGTTTCACGAGCTATGATGCATGACCAGGGCCTACCGATGCACTTGTGGGCGGAAGCATGCAACACCACGGTTTATGTGCAAAAACGTTGTCCTCATAGAGTACTTGGCATGTGTACACCTAAAGAAGTTTTTACTGGTAAGAAGCTTGATATTTCTCATTTGAAGATTTTTTGCTCATCTGTTTACATTCATGTGACAAAGGATGCCAGGAAGAAGCTGGAGTCGATTGTAGAAGTTGGGATATTTTTGGGGTACACTGAAACACCCCATAATTATCATGTGTATTTTATAAAAAATTGAGAATGATTGTGGTGCGATGGGATATAAAATTCAATGAGGTGAAAGACATGAAGTTGTCGCTTGAGAAAGAGCTACACTTGCATCCAGAGGAGGACCTTATTGTTCCCAAAGATGAGCCTCTAGATGTAGATCAGCCAAAGGAGGAGATTCACAGAGTGGAGGAGTCCACTCATGCAGAACCAAACATTATATTTGGTAGAAGGTGTACCATAGAAGCTGAGAGACTGAAGCTTGATGTGGCAGAGAATGTTGGAGTCCCTACATCACAGCGCAAATAGAGACAGACACCTCACTGATTTACTAGATACATGGCTCTTATGACCAAGTATATCATGAAAGAGCCATATTCTTTTGAAGAAGTAGTGCAGGAGCCCACATGGGTAGATGCCATGGTGGAGGAGTATGACTCCATTGTCAGAAAAAATGCTTGGGAGATTATTCCAAGGCCAGTGGGTAAATCAGTGGTAGATTTGAAATGGATCTACAAGGTAAAGCAAGCTGTTGATGGGAGCGTTGAGAAGTATAAGGCAAGATTTGTTGCCCAGGGCTCCTCACAGATCAAGGGGATTGATTATGAAGAAACCTTTGCACCTGTTGCATGGTATTCTTCCGTAAGGACCATCATTTCTCTCTCAGCACAGATGGGTTGGCACATTCATCATATGGATGTGAAGATTGCATTCCTTAATGGGATCATTGAGGAAGAGGTGTACATTGAGCAACCTGAAGGATTTGAGATCTTCAGCAGTGAATTGCATGTGTGCAGACTCAAAAGAGTGTTGTATGGGCTAAAGAAAACACCACGTGCTTGGTACACATAGATCGACATCTATTTCACTGGACTTGGCTTCACCAAGAGTGAGGCAGATGAAAACCTATACCAAATTGTGGTGGAGGGTAAGATTTTAATCATTTTTATTTTTGTTGATGATTTAATACTAATGAGTGATGATTAGTTGATACACTCATGCAAGGAAAATCTTGTAAAGGAGTTTGAGATGAAGGATTTTGGCCTTCTTCATTATTTCCTTGGATTGGAAATATGGCAGCGAGAAGGTGAACTGTTTGATTCTCAATGCAAGTATGCTGGGGAGATACTTGGTAAGTTTCACATGGAGGACTGCAAGCCCATGGATACTCCTCTTCCAGGAAACTCGAGGAAATAGGATGCTACATCGACAGAGGTAGTGAATGTCACTGTTTATCAATAATTGGTGGGCTCGCTCATGTATTTAGTTAATACAAGACCATACATATGTTATGCGGTGAACCGGCTTTCACAAGCAATGGTTAAGCCTACCAAGCTCTTTTGGAAGGCAGGAAAGCATGTCCTGAGGTATCTCAGGGGCACATCTGAGTATGGCTTATGGTACAGATATACGGATGAGGTGAAGTTGCATGGCTTCACGGATGCAGATTAAGAAAGTAGCCCAATGGACAGAAAGAGCACATATGGAGGGGTTTTCAGTATCGGATCTACAATAATTTCTTGGTATAGCAGGAAACAAATATCTGTGGAACTCATTTTGGTGGAAGAAGAATACATGGTAGCAATTCAAGCTGCATGTGAGGCTATTTGGATGAGGAAGATCCTATTTGGTTTGTTCGGTTCACATTTAGATCCTATAGTGATACATTGTGATAATCATAGTTGCATTAAATTCTCAATTAATCTTATGTTTCATGATAGATATAAACATATTGTTATCCAGTATCATCATATCAAATCATGACAGAAGATCATGTTGCTTCAGTAAATTCCTACATAAGATCAGGATGCATACATTTTGAAGAAGGCACTCAACAGGAGAAAATTAAAATACCATAGAGGCAGGATCGGGGTGAAGGATAATCCTTATCCCGTTGAGAGGTAGTGTTGAGATTCAACAAGATGATGAGCTTAGTGAAAATTAAGCACCTTCACTAAGTGGGGCCCGCAGGCTATTTTTAGGTGTATGTCTATTTTTAGACATGGTGAGCATATTCTATAAATTGCAGGATGATATTTGTAGAGGGTTGGTCAAATGCAGAAAATAGATGAAATTTTGTTTTTAGAATATTGGGCGAAGTCTATTTATAAATCGTCGATCTAAAAATAGGTGCATGTCGATTATTATTAGCTCTTAATGATAATCTGACAATAAACATCAACTTATTCTCTTGGAGCACTTTATTTCAGTGAAAATATTTGGAAAATCAATGGGATGAATGAATTACACAATTCATAGGGTTTATTGGCGGCTCATGCATGAAGGACTCAATTAGAACTGAATTGGAAAAGTTATGGCAGAGTTGGAAGAGTAGTTTATGGAGTTTTTATTTAGCTTAACTCAGTTAAGTGAGTAAAACTCAGTTTAGCTAGTTGTATCTAGTCTAACTGAAAGAAACACTAGTGAGAGTTCAGTGAATTAATCAGTTAATTAATTCACAACTAATAACTCACTAACATCTGAACAGAAACAACAGTTAACTATAGTGCATGTCAGTTCCAATGGAGACTAGGTGGAGAGATAGGTGAAAGGGTTAGATGGAATATCTGTTGTGACTATAGTGATGCATTCAATGCATCTGACACACATTGGAGTTTCCAGTGAGGATTGCACAGTCAAGGCAAGGCCAATTCGAATTCATTCAAGGGTCTTCTTTAACAGGGATTGTGCAGTGGAGGCAGGTTGTTAGGAAGCAAGAAACTGGTGCATAGATATGCAAATTTCTGCATGGCTGTGTGTAATGAATCTACATTGTACTGAGAGCTTGATGTACTAAGATTTGTATGAGATTATTACATGATTCCATTGATATACATAATATATGATATTTGGGGTTTTTAGCTTTAATTTTTCCCATTAAACAATTTTGTTATGTGCGATTGAATTTATTCACATGTGTTTGCAATTGAGTTTTAAATTTCTGCAAGTTTAATAGTGGAAGGATTATGTATTTTGCAAGAAGATAAATATTTTTAGATCAGAAGGATCTGGTAACACATCAATATTAATAAATTTATACACTAGACACTGAAGGGGAGTTAGAGAGGGAGAAATATAAGATGAACTGATGCGAGAGAGGAAAATCCCCTGAGGAGGTGAGACTTACATGTGTGAAAAGTCTCTTTTATGAGTGAGTACCTATTCTGAATGAGTTGGGGAGGCATACATATGCCTGTTGAGGTGAAAAAGTACAAATAATAATGGTGTGCCCATAAAACATGGGAGTGATATATATAGTACATGTTGGCGTAAAAATGGGATAGATAAAAAAACATAATGGATCCCACATATATATTATGCCCAGGACAACAGCTAATACTTATACAATAATATCTGATTACATGATATATAATAACAACCAAAGAGAACCTGTAAAATAACAAAGGGCTCTGAAAATTTGACTGATACATGCAAACTACAAATCTGCTGCAAGCGACTAAGACCGGAAACATCAAATCTATAGAGTTGCATCCACGGATGTAGTAAATAGGTCATCTGGGTATGTGGGGGACTACCTGAAGGGCCACCCCCTCATTAGGTCTGAAAACATATTACACACACCCGAGAATCACTAGTACAATCTATTGCATCACTGAACCATCAAGTATATAAATCTCAATCATTCCATAAGGAGTTGGAACTAAGAAACAATCAATTCAAAGGGAAATAAAGGGTCCCTTTCCTTGATCCGAGGCACCAAACAACACTGGAACATTTGGCACATTTTCCGAACAGTGACCAAATCGTTGGCTTTTCTCGACACACGATCGTCGCAAGAGCTGCACGATTCGAGGCCGAGAAAACGTGGTTTCTCGTGCCGGTCGCTTAATTCCGACGCCTTTAAAAAGTGTCGCACTATCGACACTTCCCGTCGCTTCCAAAACACTCGTCGCTTTCCTTCCGACGCCTTCCATACCAACGTTTGTAAAATGTCGCCATTCCGACAAAGAAATTCTGGTCCGACGTTTTTAACGTCGCACTTCCGACGTTTGTAAAGTCTCGCCATTCGACGAAATGTCGTCCGAAACGTTTTGAACGTCACTCTTCCGACGTCTCTATCTCCGTCACTCTTCGACGTGTCTAAAGCCGTCACATTTTCAAGCCAAACAAAAGTGTCGGAAGACCGACGTGACATACAAAAGTGTCACAAGACCGACGCTTTCCGGAAGCATCACAATATCGACGCCGGGAAAGAATCGTCGCAATTCCGACGATTTTGGACGTCGCCCTTATGACCTCTTTTTTCTATCGCTCTTTCCGACGTTTCTAGAGATGTCTGCAATATCGACCCAGTACGTCACAAGACCGACGAAAATGTAAATCAGTTCAAAACGTCAAAAGAGCGACATCTCATACAAGGCGTCGTGATGCGCTTTCATCAAGGTTTCAATTTAAAAATAAAAAATAAAAAAACTTTAAAAACGTGAATAAGTAAATCTCCAATGTTTGTTATCACAATACAGAAATCAATGATCGATGATCACGTCAAATTTTCCTCGTGAGCGTGACTCGCCCAATAAATTTTATTGTAAAGCGTTCGCCGCAGGCTGACAACTCGGGCGCTGGCATTGAAGGGAAATGCATTAAAGAAAATTAATTAGGGCCACGAACTCCAAAGCCAACCGGAAACAACCTCGATAATTTTCCTTACCAACTTCCAAGTTGTGACTCGAGCTTCAGACTCCAAAGCTAAAGAATTTTCTTTTCATCAAGTGTTGGAGAAGAGAACCGCAACTCCTGCAAGCAAAGGAGCAATTCCTTAGTCTCACCGTGCTCAGACTCGTAGTCATTCCTTGCTAACTTACGAGTATGTGGAAATTTTGATAAGATAACTTTCTTCACCCTCGTTTTTACTAAATTTATTCTTTTGAAAAGGGCATCGTTCCATTTCGAAATTTTCAACTTTCGACTTCTAGAATTTGTACATATGATTTTTGAATGAGGTTTTGTTATTAATGAGGAGATAGTGTCTTGGTTCTATACGCCCGTATAAAATAATTGCCTCGTTTTTTTTCTTCATGTTCGGGGTTTTTGATTTTATCAAAACCTATCTCTTTCTTTAAGCATGCTCGCAAATTAATATATTCCGAGGAATGTACACAATTCCGTGCTTCATGTACAACGTATTGTATCAACTATATTTTTAACAAGTGAGCTACATGCCCATATAGTATGTTACGCAGTTACAGGCTTCATTTGGAGAATAAATGATAAGCCCTGGTAGCACTAAATCCAAGTAATTCCCCTCATCCCTTAAAAGACACCTCTAAATATAACTAGAAATTTTCAAATAGTTAGTAAAGGAAAAGTACAAAGATATAAAAGATATGTGTTGAGCCAAAAACACTGCATTCACAACAAAAGCGGGATGGATAAAACTTAAAAACAATTATGGACTTTTGACAAAAAATCGCCTTATGCATACAAAATGAAAGAAGCATTGGCATACTATTATGTTTACATAAAATCTCTAAGGACAGGGCAGAGTGAGTCTTCGGGCAACACGGTTTCATGTGGAGACCCTAGATCCTTGTACCCACAATATCTAGTGACTTAAAAAATGATTGCCAAAAACAATGCCTTTGCTATGCATGTAAGAACACCACACTGTGATAATGAGTAATATTGTCCAAGAAGCAAATGTATCTGACGTAGGTCCAAGATTGTGTATTTATGGAAGATACAACCGATTTTGGCATGAAACATGTATCCAAGATTTCAATGTGGCCTTATTTTAGAGCCCATTGATGATTTACTATGAAACCTAAAAAGTTTCAAAACAAACACATTGAAATCACGGGGTGGATCTCCATCACGAATATCATAAATATTAACTATCTTTTGGGCACTAGCAGAAAGTAGATACCATAAGAGGCCCACATGGCTCGTACCACCAATGTTGATTCTCCTGGCACAACATTTGCAAAGCCAAAATTTCTCCCCGAGACATCCCTCTTTGCCAAAGCTGGAGAGATGGTACTGGACGTTGAAGTGAAGGCCTCTCGATTCGATGATCGGAATGCCATAATTTCTTTATTATAAAATTCCCATGAACAGAAACTCCGAGTCCAATGTACAACTCTGCAGATGCTACCACGACATATTTACCAGAGAGCAACTATCCGAACCGGAGCACAAGCTCGAGTCAACCAAACGAATCACCCCACATGTTTGGGGTAAGCCCATATGGAGCTTTATATCTCGAAACCCCTTCTCCCCGGAGATTGGAAAATAACAATACTGTGTATTACTCTATACATCAACCTCCCCTTTATGTTAAGGGAAAAATTTAAAGAGTGCATAAATATTTCTTGAAATGTCAATCATAGTTTCTAGAAAATTTCATCGAGCATCTTTTGAAATGAACTACATCCTATTTAAAATACATCAAATATTTAGGCAAATCATTTTTTTTAAATAGAAATTGGTAGATTTATTTCAAATATAGAAATTTAAACCATGAAAATAATCTAACCCCTAGGCTTTTCCCTATTTCTAATAGAAAATCCCAAAATGTATAAATTATAACACCCATAAACCCCAAAATTAAGTACAATCAATTAAAACCTCCACACCTCTACGAATTTGCTATATCGTGAAAAGAGCACGACATCCATCATCAGTGGGAAAGCAAAACCGATTCTCCTTCTCGATACAAACACGACTGCTCGCAGATGTCTTATGGGCTAAGTTGATTCAATCAGATCACGAGAAACCTCTTCGCTTTCTTCAATATTGCCAAAAATGCTCACTCGCTTGTTTTCACTGATCATCATCAAAGTCCATATTTTTCATCACATTGAATTAGTTGGGGTTCTATTCACGATCGAGTCTGATTGCTCATGCGAGTCTAGGACATCCAATCCAATATTGGAACTACCATACCTCGCTCTCATTAGAGATTGTAAATCCCTGCATTTACTGGATTTAATTCGGTAAGTTCAAGAGCACTAAACTGCGGATTCAGTGGATTTAGACTTGGTATAGTTGTCCTCTAATTCTGTATTCCATACAACACTATACTTGTGCTTCAACTGTGACAGAGAAATTCTCAACAATGGGATCTTCATCTATGGGGATTATGGATCTCGCCCACAAAGCATCCCGAATATCCGATTCATTTTTCATTCAAGCTGATCATAACCAAACTTCGCCTTTGCAAGTCACACAGCAAGTGTAACTCGAAGGCCGAGTTTTTGACAATTTATGGTGGGGGTAAAGCCTGTCTTCCAAATCTTGACTATTTAAGTGTTTAATTGGCTTTTTCAAACTCGACCATAGAATCAAATGTGAATCCTGGCGAATCTTTGCTAAAATAATAAACAATAGTAAGGCCATTATTTATTGGTTTGGAAATAATAAACAACATGCAACAAACCCTGCATAATTAGTAAATTATTTAAAGACAATGTACTTGGCAATATGTTTCAGTATCCTATTATATGATTGTCCTTGATGGCAAGCTCTTGTATTTAATGGAGAATTGATATAAGTAAGACTGAGTTAATTCATGTGTGAACATATGTATGCATCACCGATGAAGGATAATTGACATCCGTAAGAAAACCCCGTGCTACGTATGTTGATCGAGGAACCGAGTGTTAATCACGGTTGACAAGTAGTATCCAGCTGGTGAAGACAATTGGAGTTATATATATTACGTTAAATATATGATGGAAGGGTCTACTCTATTAGTAAGGAGTCGATCTGGATTTCATGGAGAAAGGAACGAGGAGCGAGAGAAAACGAGTAATAACGCCAAAGAACTAAAACAGAGTATTTGGCATTGAACTTCTCAGGGTGGAACACGGACTAACCCTTTGGAATAATGAACGGAACCTGAGAAAGGAAAGAGGTGGAGACATAACAAAAGGAAGACGCGACGGAACCTCACGTGGAAAGAGACGGAAACCCCGTGACCGTAGCAATAATCCAAGTAAAGAATTAACAAAGATAATAAGATCTCTGTGAAAAGTTTTTAGTCGAGTCCTAAATATTGATTCACCCCCTCTCAGAGTATTTTTCCCAAAAGACAATAATTCCTACATATTAAAATATAAAGTTATAACATACTGACTCATACTCTGAACATAACATCTTGTATCGAAATATTCTTCCTCGTATCTTCTTGATCTTCATCCAAACTGATCAGACATCTATATATCAACATCCTGATTCGGAAACGGTGTTGAAATGATCGACCATGTCATCATCATCATCAATTATGTCATTTTCAATAATATCCTCATCGACATCATCATCAATATTTGTCGCCTCTTTATCTCCGAGGAGCCTGGTTCTATCTTCTAAGATATCTTCTTCATCTCTGTCTCATGCATCTTCCCCGCTCATTTGCCATTGCATCATCTTCTTCTTGGGATCAATATCATCTTCTTCCTCTACAAAGGTATATTCCTACTGGCCTTCCTCTTAGATCATATCTAATAGAAAATGACCATTCCTTCTCACCCGAACCTCCGAGTAAAATACTTGTTCGCATTGGCTTGGAAAAACATAGCGATCTTTTCTTCGCTTCAAATCGCAATGTATTTAACCATTGGAAATCCATTGTCATGTTGAATAACTATTCTATCATCATCACATACATTCATTCGTAGCCTATACCATTTTACGTCGAACAAAACTATTTTGAAGGAATTAAAGTCACACTCAACTATATCATCTAAGAACCCATAATATCTATTTTCAGATTCTCGAGGATGTCTGTCACTCCTGGAGGAAACATTAGTGACCCTGAATACCGTAATTACCCACTATCGAAGTTTTTCATGTTATCATCCAAGCGTTTAACAGCGAAATTGACGACCATTGCATCACATAGCCTCTGTGGTGTTTCAAGCCGCAATATGCCAAACATGAAAAAGATGCATTCTCAATTAATAATTAAACATATAATTTACACAACATGAAAATTAACCAAAAAATCAAACTTCTCTGTCACATTATAAATAGGTGAATTAATTGCTTACCTTTACTATCTTTCAAACCATATGCTAAATCGAGTTTTCTAGTCAGTAACGTTCCCATCTCCACTACGATACGCTTCTCTAATCAATCTGAGATAGTAGTTGCCATGATAACCTACCGTCGTTACGTGCTTTTACATGTTTCAATCCATTCACTCATCCACTCAAGATTGTTTTGCACGATGTATAAAATGTAGCGCCTCATAATCTTGAGCACACACGAATCAAAAAAAACAATAATTCACCAATATTAATAAATATTAATTATAACCATGGTAAATTATATTAATTAATAAACTCATGAAAGAATAAAACCTGAATGAATATAATGATCATATACATGATGTAAAAAAATGAAACATTATATGTATTATACATAATAAATCATTTTTACCTCTCACTTTCTTCTCATTCTACCTTTTCTCCAACAGTGCTCCTCTTCAAATTTTTTGATGGAGTTCACATCCCCAAATGCAATCCACCACCTTCATGATAGCGCAGCTAATTTAGGAAGATAATGACTAATATACACCATGGATTGATATACCACATATCCCTCCACCATAGAACCCTCAAGTCGTGCTCTTTGTTTAACCAAAACCTTCAAGGATTTCAGGTGCCTTCTCGACCATCCATCCACATTGACCTTGTGTGTGCGGGTCCACACATTTCAATCTCCTCAACTTGGTGTATCAAGTAGTGTTCTTGTGCATTGAAAAATGTTGAGGTAGATACTTTTGCATTTCACACATTAGCCGTAGGAATTTCTCTCTTCCAATACTTTTATTTCATCTTGATGGATTTCTTTCAATGACAACCATCTCGCCAAATCATTACGTGAGTTGTTATTTCAATGAAACATAATATATATTTCATTACAAGTAAATTAATACATCATTTCATCAAGTACAAAAATAAATTGTAGCAATTAGATTTTATAGCAGTATAAATCAAAACTACTTACCTCATGTATTTATTAAGTACTCATGATATAACTTGTTTGACATTGTTGTCGAAGTCGCTTTGGGAGAGATACGGGTAGAACATACTATAACAATAAAAAATGAATCGTTAGTTGGTTTCCAAATTAAACAGAAAAAAGTGAAAATTTAAAATATGTATTCAAGCAATAACAAACAAAAAACGTATACCAAAAAAATTACCTTAATAAAGGTATGCCAATCATGTGTTTTCACACTCTGAAGTCACCTTTCTTCGTTAAGATATTATTTATGTTTGAAGCAAAACACGTTGGAAATTTAATTCTTCTAACGACCTCTTTTACATCATAGCTTTGTTGTTCTCATAGTTAATAACCATGGAATATTATTATAATTTTGACCCTCGCGATTGTTATTTCATGATCCAGTCGATCACACTTTTCATTGCATGATTTGATTTCTCAATGTCATATAGAAATTTTGTCAATTTTATCTCTCTCTCATGTGCACCATCTATGGTTCGCCATAACATTTGCCACATTCTTCCCGCACATGCATTGTATCAAAAAAATGAGCTATTTTTAGGTCCTCATAGTAGGAGCAGCCTCGCGAATTGAGAAGGATAACATTTCATCTCGTGTGGAAGTACAATATTAGTACTTCACGGCGACGATGACCTTGATATCAAAGTTATTGAATAAAATAAATCGTAACAATATTAATTATAAAATACAATAAAATAAATTCATTAGTTAAAACAAAATTCCAAACATTACATAAACAAATAATATATATATATATATATATATGTATACACACACACACACACACACATGCTACCTGCTTTCGACGCATTATTAATTACGTTATATTCCAACATCCACACGAGGTGTACCATTCTTCGTAGTTATTAATCTATTTTCTTCTTTATCATTGAAAAGATTTTTTTCGCATGATACGATAATTATGGTTCCTAGGGAGGAAGTGCCTAAACTCATCAAACACCATCTTTTTTAAGTCTCGTTGAATGACGATACTTCTGCATCTTAGGGCCACAAACTAGACATGCAAATCTACCCTTTGTTTGAAGACCCGCAATAGATGGATCAATAACAATTAATATACTATGAGATCATTTTTAAAACATGCAATATGGTATATCTAATTTAGATAATTATGATATCATATTAAAGTGCAATGAAATATTACATACCACGAAACATGTGTTAGTCCCGGGGCATCATGAATTGTCCATACAAGCATATCACGTAGCATTGAAATCTCTTCTACTTGATTGGCTTAGTGATGTCACGCTACATAGTGATGCCATGCCATAACCGTATTAGCTCATCGATAAGAGGCTCAATATATACATTCATATCTTTGACACGGTACTTACCCTAATTGTTCAAAATTACTGAACATGATAATTACTCCCATGATATATGTATATATAAGTAAGTAAATAAATAAAATATATATTTATTCAAACAACGTAGAGAAAATGAAAATGTTACATTCAAAGAAATAATGTATCAAATACCCGGAATAATCATAGTCGACGATTATGTGCTCCCTCTTTATTGACATCCAAGGAGGAATGCTATTGTTGATAATGAAAATAGGCCACACTGAGTAAGTAGATCTAAGCTCTCCGAATGGATTAACACCATCGGTACGCCAATGAAAAGCTCGGATATTACGAGGTTCATTTTTAAAATCTACATATTTTTCCTCGATTTCTCTAAATGAAAAACCATCTGCATGGGCATTCGAAGAACACCATCTCCACTCTATTCTTTGCATGGAAATCCATAAACCGTGCTATGTTGTTACACCTAAACATCTAGTCGCAAACGTGGAATTATGGGAATATGACGAAGAACCTTTTGAGAGCACCTTTTTGGTTGGTTGATCCTGCTCGATATCTACAGAGTACCACATTTTGACATCTCGTTTTCAACGCATGTTCTCCAGCAATATATAATATGATCTTTAGGACATGCATCTATAGTGTTATATTCCATCTAAAGTGTTTCATAATAGCACGTAGATCTCGATATGTTCGAGGTAAAGTATTTGGCGATGGTAACAAATATTCACCCAACAATCTACAACGAAACAAAAAGTAGTGTCTTGTAAAGAATATTAATGCATATATATATATATATATATATAATAGTTATTAAAAACTGAACCAGGTGACAAATGGGATCGGTGGAGCTAATGAACCGGGTTTCGAACCGTGGCGATCGGATCTCAACATGAGACTGCTTTAAAAAAATACATTAAATAATTATTTTTTAATAAAATGAAAAATAAATAAATAAATAAAAACTATTTTTAAGATTTGCAACCCATGATTCCATGTGCAATAGAGACAAAATATGAAAATTTTTAAGCTCATTTATATACATGTAAAGGTGAATATATCAAATATGGCGAACAAATGCATACATATCATCGAAAAATACATAAGCAAACTTGTTGAAGTAATGTATCGGGTTTCTCTTATATTATTCACTCGTGTTTTATTGCTCTGAGTTAATATTATAATATACAACTGGCACCGCTCGTATCTATTGTCAATTCATTGTATCAGCCTTTAAAGACAGTCGCAGGGTTGGCGAGTACATATATATATATATATATATCGTGAGCGACATTTTGAAGATCTTGTACTTTCTTCATTATCTATGTTTTCTTGCCAAATAAATTTTTAGAAAAACATCTACAACACTTAGAGGTATTGAATTGGTTTATGAAACCCACTATTAGTGCTATTTGTAACAAGTTGAGAGAGCATTACAACTTCAACAAAGTACTCACAATGTGTTTGGCAAAATTTATCAACTCTGAAAAGATTCATTAAAAACGTAGAAAACCTCATGAGCTAAGCTTAGTACATTTCCAAGTGGGAATTTTCTAGTGGTCAATTTATTATTGCTATCACATTTTCATTAGGTTGTATGTTGTTGTCCCTTGAGTGGCGCTGTCTGACCATTTTCATCGCTCTTGATGCCATGATCAGGAATTTCTTGTATGTCAGTGTGAAAGGTTTTGTATTTATGTCGTCTTATATGTGTGAGAGCGAGAGAGAGAGGGATCACGGCGGTCTCTAATCTGAAAGTGAAATAAGTGTTGTCATGATTGGTTTTTGAGAACGAAATTGTCATCAAGTACACTTGATGAGTTGCATGCTGCCAAGGATTTTATGCTAGCCAAATTTCTTGTATTTATCAGTCATCATGTGTATTGTTGCTACTATAAGGTGTTGAGTATGAGTTATTAGAGAAGTGTTGCTAGTATAATAGAGGAATTTGTAGCTCATGGAGGAGACACCGAGAATTTGCATCGTGGAGGAGCACCTAATCGGGCTCGGTATAAGTACGATCGACCGGTTTACTTGCATTAATCGGTTTGCTCTTTACCTAATCGAGCCGGTTAGGTCCGCGTTAACCGGCAAAACATGTGAGAATAGGCTATCGACCCGGGTTGCAAAGACTCGGTTCCAACGTGTACTGGTTCTGATCGCGCTTTTGATAACTATGATATATATATATATAACTTATTATTTTACACATTTATTACAATTAAAAAAAAAGGGAAAATAATCAACATTTACATATATGTGATCATATATACATGTTTCATATCTTAGGAGTTAGTGTCATACATCCGATTTCGACAAATTATTCATAACCTTTTAAGTTCACCAGCAACAATAGCAGAGAGGTGCGAGTGAACTTAAAGGTTATGAATAGAACGAGTCGGTATGACACTAACTCCTAGGTTATTCAATATGTATATATGATCACATATATGTAAATGTTGATTATTTTCCTTTTTTTTAATTGTAATAAAAATGTGTAAAATAATAACTTATATATAAGTTATTATTTTACACATTTATTACAACTAAAAAAAGGGAAAATAATCAACATTTACATATATGTGATCATATATACATATTGCATACCTTAGGAGTTGTGTCATACATCTCGTTCGACAAATTATTCATAACCTTTAAGTTCTACCAAAGAACAATGTAGCAGAGAGAAGAGTTGCATTTGAGTGTTCAAAAAGTCGTTCACTTGACCTTTCAATCAGTATGTGTACATCATAAATACCGTCATCGCTATCTCCACCATCATCATCTGACTCACCATACAAGTCTTGGAGCATTTGAAAGTTTGTCCCATCATTAATGTGAGAGGCTGCCCTCATTCACTGTCATCGTGATCTACCTCCATGGGACTCATTTAAATTACCTTCATCATTCGACTACATGTTCTTCACCTTGCATAACTTTATCATTTCCAATACTAATATTTGTCTGCAATATTCTCTTGTACTAGTGCAACATCATCTAATCTACTACTATTTCTTGCCGGGTGGAAGCCGGTTGATCATCACGCAAAAAAGTTGGGAGCAACTGTGTCTTTATGAAAATTACAAACATTAATAATTAAACATTAGTGTGCATATAAAAAAATATTAAAAAATTTAAAATAATATAAAATTTTATGATATAATCAAAATGAAGATAGATAATTAATTACCATAGGACGATAGTCATTCGATCCACCATCAATGTGCCCATATTTTCCTACAATGACCAAGCATTTCATGCTGCTATTAAAACTCTAACATTATTTCTCATACAACATTTTTTACTAAGGGCAATAAACTTCCTATCACCCTCTTCACCTCTTTGAATTGTTTCTTTTTCCAGACTCAATGTTTTCTTCCATTGTTGCAAATTATCCTATAAAGAAAACAATAAATCTCTCTCAATAGTAGTAGAAAACCCAAGACTTGTTGAACTCAATGGGAGCTCGATATATAAGCAAAAAAGAAAATAAAAAGTGGGCATTTTACAAATTGTGAGCTTTTTACAAAATGTGGGCTTTTTACAAAATTGTGGGCTTTTTACAAATTGTGGGCTTTTTTTATTCTTAATGCATTTTCCGTAGAATACTAAACAGCATTTGTCCAAAATTTCAGATGCAAACTTGTAGCTCTACTACGTTTGGAAAATTGGAGGTTTATAAAAAATAAACTGCATGAAACGTAGAAGCGTACCACTATGATAAGATAGAATGCTTCCGAAGCATTCCTTCACGCTACAAACGTGGAACTACCTTAAGAATGCTTATGGTTGATATAAATATTAGAGCATGGCGAAAGCTAAATGTAGTAGTTATGCTAAAATACCTGAATAACAGCTTTGAGAGTGCTCTTCGGATATCATTTGTACGAATGTACCAAATTAAGGATTGTACCATTCCTAAAGGTAAATAGCCAAAAATAGTCAATTTTGATATCGTGAAGTTATGTATTTCTCGGTAGCAAATGCAGTAGATAGGATGGACAAACATAGAGAGAACTAAGTTCCAAGGACTAAAAAACCAAGGCCAACATAGTACGCGGCTTGAATCGAGAGACAAAACAAAGGTCGCCCACGAAAAAGTGTTTGAGAGCACCCATTGGAAGCTCCTATATATAGCGTAGTCAACATTTTCCTATTGAACAAGTTTGTATAGTCAAAGCCACAACAGATCGAGATAGCCACAATCCTAAATGAGAACCGTAGCCAAAGCTAAGAACAGATCCACGTTTAGCGAGTAAACAAGATAGCCATAGCAAAGGATTTGCACTCACGGGTACCGACATCATGAGAGATAGCAAGATTCTTTGGCTTTCCACTCTGTGGAAATGTAGAAGCGTACAAGGGCTTTTGGCTTCAGAGCTTTTCATTGTGACGCATTGCTATGGTGTTGTAAGCGCTCATTAGTAGAATCTTAAAGCCATTTCGGAATTCTTTTAACCTCGGAGAGGGTTTTCCGTTTCGTGGTTATAAATCCTCATGTTCAAATTCCATTGTCGATTGGTAGTGTTTTGATATTATGGTTTTCATCGTCACGTAGTTGAATTTTTCACTACGTGAAAATTATCGGTCTAAGCGGAGCAATTTTGCAGATGTTTCTTTTGCTTCTATTGTGAAGTATTTCGCTCGTGAACTCTACTCGTTGCTAGCAGAGGTGCTTGGGCATAGAACAGGGGACTTGGGTTTTTTGGAATCAAACTTTAGGTTAAGCATGCTCATCCGAAGAATGGCACAATGAGCCTTAGCATGGATTTGGGAGTACCAATTTGAAGTGCGAGGTAGGGTGCATTGTAGAATAGACCGAGCGGATTTCCAAGCCCTAATACAAAAGTTTCTTCTTCTTTCAAAAATCGTGTTTCTCTCTCCGTAACCAATGTGGGTCCCGTTCTTGTTTCAATTGGGGATGGATGAGCATTTGTTATTTCCTCCAGTATGATCACACTCACAGGTATGCCCGAGGCTATTTGAGGGTGATGAGTCCAATAGGTCTCAATGAACCGTTGCCCTCGGCTCGGGAATACTATTGCTAGTGGAATTTGATACTATTAGTGGATGTCTGAGATTCCACGATCACTAATGGAAACCATGCATCAGCCTCAAAGCACTCGCTCACAAAGAGGGTGCCATAGTCATTCATGCGTGCGTAGAGGGTGAATTGGCAGGTGCATTGCAACAGAGGTGTTGTTGTTGTTGCATTGGCCACTAGATTGTTTGTCCAGTTGCAGCATAAGCACAAAGTATTGAAAAGGACGTGACAAATTTCTAGTCTGGGAATATTGTGAAATTGCCTCGGAAATTCACCTACAAAAGAGCTCAAAGAATGCTACGAAAGAATTTTTTTGAATGTGATTGATAATCGATAATTGCAAGCAAGGGTAATCCCCTTGTGAAACCCAAATTTCCTTCGAGCATTTTCAGTAAAACCTCGATGACGGAGACATTGTAATGAACAAGCGCCCAGGTCCATATTACGTCCAAATCTACCAAGCACCCGAGAGATCTATAAAAAAAATCCACGAGTATCTACAAACTAAGAAGAAGAGGCAGTAGAAAATGTGTTACTGCTTTACATTGCTCGAATAGTCATTGGGGTTTACCATGGCAAAAATTTGACAGAGCCCATGTACAATTTCGTATCATTGAAATTCAGCAAGTATCATTCAAGCTCGGGCAAGCACACGCACCGGAGCTCCATGAGCCCGAGGGCAAGATCCTAAGTGATGCGCGGTAGTCTCCAAACGAATATTTCCCAAAGCCCAAACAACCTTACACGTAACACCAGCTTGAACTCAAAGTTGCCCAAACTTGACTTTACACGAACACCGCTTGAACTCAAAGTTGGGTAGTAGTTTTTTAAATCAAATTCCAAAATTACAGTACGTATAAAGATAGTTGGGAAGAATAATTTTATGCCTCTAAAATGAACGTGCTACCTATTCTCGAACATTATCATTCCCAGAGGCAAGAATTTCCACAAATATAGGCAAGTGCTCCCGTAATCAATCATCAACCTTTGTATTCTCGTAGAGGCTCCAAAAAAACCCAAATGGGGTCAACCCCTACTACAGGGAGGAAGGGTCCCTACGAGTAAGAACTTACCATTTTGAAAAGAGAACCGAGGGCGAATGTTGTCTGCAAGAGTCGAGGGCAAATGTTGAGAGCGAATGCTCGTTCACGAGCCGAGAGGGCGAATGCGCGCGTGCGAATGCGTGGCGATGATATCGCACATTAATGTAGTTTTTTTAAAAACATTTTTTTGTAGCCCGCATTTTGAATTTTCTCGTTTTTCCTTATTTTATTGCCGAAATGTATAAAATTGAATATGAATAGTGAGTTAATTGTAAGATCAACGGGCCAAGGCCATACATCAACATTGACCATAGTGGGGGAAGTATAAAAGCATGGATATTCATGCAAGTATAGTCATTAATGTAAGATCTAGCATCAACTCGAAATTCATGTGAAAAAGTAGCATGAAAAATGTACAATCATCCATTGGAGAGGTAATCTATAATTATCCAGCAAGACTCTTGGCTATGCCTCGAGACTAACCAATTCTCAATATTTTTGAATAATCATCCATTGGAATTTAGTAGGAAAACCATAGTAAATCATTGTCCAATGGCCATGCAAAAATATAAAAAAAATAATATCAATGGTAACATCAACTTTCATACATGAGAACCCTGATGTGTGAAGTTGAAGTAGTGTTTAACGTGATGGGAGTGGGGGGAGGGAAGCCACTCTGGCCCACTCCGCAGAGAGCTTGTCATCTGGCTCTTAATGTCGATCGGCGATCGGCTGCTTTAATGCCATTTACTCGCTCGAATCAAACCGTAGTCGCTCCCTCGATACACATTCGCATGCCGCGAGCATGACTTAGCCTCCGATCCATACTTATGGTGGTTTATTGGCAAACGATTTGCTGAGGGCTTGCATTGTAGATCGGCTTGTTATTATGGAACGTCCCTCTCGGGTCCGAACGTGAATTTCCCCGCCCGTGAATCCGTCGGTGCGCTCCAGGGGCTTGAGGGCTTTCTACATGTTCGCATCGTGAATCGGTAAGAGGAGAATCTGTCTCTTAATTGTTGTTTGGATTTTGGAGAAAATCTCCACTTCCTCGCCACGCTGGTTCTCGCAAGCTTGCTTCTATCGCCACTACGTTGCCCCTCTCGCCTCAGCCTTCTCGTCCATCTTTTTCCTCCCCGCCCCTGCCGTGTCCCAGTGCGACTCATGCCGCGCCTCGGGCACACGGAGTGTGCGTTTGCCGAAGAGGCTCCACGAGGCGCCAAATTCGACGCTCTCCCTCCACCTCTCGCACCTCCTCCGCTGTCCTCATCTCCCACTCGACAGAACCCTAGAGGTGGGCGCCTTCTCAGCTCGGGCGTCGCCTTGCTTCCCCCACTCCTTCCGCTCCCCCCGCTCAAACCCACACCGCGCATTTTTCCTTTTAACAAAGCACTCCTCAATCAACCTAGGGTGACCGCCTCAATTACGATCGTCTTTCGTGAAGAGCCTCAAAGAAATTGTTCCCAGCTCATCGCCCGACTGAATGCAGACCTCTCGGCGTTCAGATTCGGCGCGGTTGTTGAGGTTTGACAGCACCCTGATAGTGCGAACGCTGTAGCGGGTCAGATGGGCAAGGCCACACTGAGGACCAAAGCGAACAATGAGCGCGTGGGTCAACCCTATCGAGAGGCAAGACGCTTGAGTGCAAGTGCAGCGAGGCGCAGATTACTCCTCCTCCCTCGCTCGGAAGGTGATCCATTCTGCTGCGCCGACCAGTATAATTCCTGGACGGGAACCAGATAGAGTCCCAGTAGCGAGAGTTGTCTACGTAACCCGATCCCGATGAATAGTTCCTCCTCTTCACTGCGGTTTTTTTCTCTATTTACGCTTATTCTCACGGGCGTTCATGTGTTTCCTGCTCGTGTTAGCCGAGAAATGCATCTGCTTCGATATGGTCTCCCGATTACTACAATTCTCTCGTTCCCCTAGTGTAGGGATTTTTCAAATGAACTATTCGGGTATCTGGTTTCCCCTCTTGTAGGGGAAGTCTTCAAACTATGGTTTTTTGAGTTTCAAATGCCACATAACACTCGGCAGAAATGATCGTGTTTCACTCACTGTACTATACTCCTTTTGTTTTTTTTGACTTTAACGGTTAATTGATTGAGGCGGAAAAACAACTGCCATGTACTTGAACAATACAAATGGCTATCTGACCTCGATAATTCTGCTTTGTTACACATATAAGGTCTTCGCCCTTTGTCACAAAGAAAGATTAGCTTCTATGAGATCGACCATGAGCTTGCTAGATCTATGAATGAAGGTGCTTTTGAAGTCGAAAGGATTTGTGCTCAGGCGACACCGTAGATGACTGAGATTCAACCAACCTTGTCGGAGAGGAATCTCTCTCGTCCATTATCGTCGCTAGTAAAATAAATATGTCTAGGCTCCAATGCCGACTCCTCTGTCCTTCCAATGGCTAACGAAAAGAAAGTGTGCACTCATGGTCGAGTCCCGCATCGGCCCGATTGAGGTGAGAGATTTGAGATATAAAAGTTATACCTTATCAATAGAACCTTCATTCCCACCGACCACTAAGAAATGAATTGTCTCTGCTCTGGCTTCAGATTCTTGATATACTGTAGGTGTTGTCAACGTTGACCAGTGCCCAAACGCACAGCCATAGATGCCACCACCGAACGCTGTTCAGCTTAGGTTGTGTCCTTTGATGTCAAACCAATATGCTACAACAAATCCTCAGCGCTCGAGCCAGCTTCAACAACAACTATAGTGCGAACAAAGAAATGTATCCTTCATGCTAATAGATCAAATCTGGAACTTGATGTCGACTAGTCTTCAAACTTTCACTTTCTGCCCTTTGCATGCCTACCAGAGGGTCCTGGAGCGAATGCTGGGCAAACTGTGACAGAAGCAGACGATCAGAGATTTGAGGAGAGGGAAATGCCTGATTCAGAAGCCCATGGTTACTAGAACAGTTGCAATCCAACAGTGCAGGAGAGTGAACAGAATAGCTGAAAGTGCTGAACTTAGGAAGATTACGGAATGATGCAGAGAGATTCTTCAGAATTGACTGACAGAGATCTTTGGCTACGGGCTGAGCCAAGATTGGCTTCCAGGTCAGCTTGGGAATTCAGATGCCTCAGAATATGATAAAAGGAAATTTTCCGAAATTTGGACAGAATGGACCTAATTTTCTTGAGAATGAGGACTAAGTGGATCTGCGATGGGGTCGAGAGGGAATTCAACGCTTGGATGATAATTCTGGAGTCACCGAAGACTGTTAGTGAGAGAATGTTCCGATTGAGAGCTAGAGAAAGCCCCTGCCACAGAGCCAGAGCCTCAGCTCTGTTATTTGATTTGGAGCCCAGACCCCAGTGATACCTGAGCAAAGTAGAGCCATCAGGATTCAAAAGAACCCCACCCCCACCCGCAGCCCCAGGGTTGCCTTTAGAGGCCCCGTCGAAGAAGAGGCAGTGATCGTCCAGAGCAGCACGCCACTTTAAAAACTCCTGTTCTTCCAGGCGAATTTCCCAAGAGGCGTGGGAAGAGGCCGGGGAAATAGGAAAGATTTGATAATTTGGAACAAAATCTTTCAGCCAAAGCTCCTCCTCACTGTCCAGAACCGCTTCATTTCTTAAAGCCGGATTAGCATCCAAGGTCTCTCCCAAGAGTGCTTTGATTTTGGAGACAACGTTGTTTGTAGTGCAGCTTTCACCCCTAAACAATCTGTTGTTCCTTTCCAGCCATAACTTCCAGCAGGTGTATTTAGGGATCCACATCCAAGCAGTCTTAAGAAGAGTTTTTTTATTGAGGCTGAACGAAGATAACTTGGTCCATTCGTGAAGGAGATTTGGAATATTTCTTGGCAGCTCTACTTTGTCAGCCTGTGACCTCAGGACCCCCTTCCAAACATCTATGGCAAATGGGCACAGTAACATCAGGTGATTGGCTGTTTCTTCCTCTGACTTACACAAAGGGCATCTGGATGGCCCTTCCATTCCACGTTTTCTCAGATTGTCTTGAGTAAGAATGTTGTTGTGGGCCAACGTCCAGCAGAATAAGTCTACTTTTGGGAGCGAAGGGAAGGCCCAAATAAACTTCCATTGCATTGGGTCAGGAGGGACATTAGGAACAGCAGTCAAACTTTTATAACCTTCAGAAACCGAGAAAGAGCCAGAATGGGAGCCCCACCCTCTTTTGTCCTTGGCAGTTGCTGAAGTGGGGGATTTTCCTTGGAGCTTGTCTAAAAGTAACGTAGCTTCAATTTGCAATCGATGTGGAACCTCTCCCAGATTCCAGCTGTCCCACAATCTACCAGAATCCTCCGTCCAGGTGGATATGTCCCAAAGGGTTTCCAGATTGTTGGATTGCAGCCAAAATTTAATATTTGCAAGGCCTTCAATATGTTTCAATGGCTGATCTCCTAGGATCTGGTCTTCCCAGATTCTGATTTTTTTCCCATTACCTGGGATCCAGTAGAGGTTGGATCTGAAATGCTCCAGAGCAGAGAGAAAAAGCTTGAAAACTGGGGAACCTTTGGTGGTTTTTGGAGGATGATCCAAACATCTCAAACGCTTGCCTTGAAAATATTTCTTCCACAGGACTTTCTTACTCCAGCTAGCTTTCCCAGCTACAATATTCCACAGGATTTTGGAGCCCAGAGCGAGATTTTGTGCAGCCAAATCTCTCATTTGAAGGCCTCCTTCCAGGGATGGCCTTTTAATGGTGTCCCAATTAATCAAGTGAAGTCTTCTTTCATTATTTTCCCCCCCTTCCCAAAGGAATCTCCTCAGAATACTTTCCATTTTACTGAGGAAGGTTTTGGGAGCAAGCAGAATGGAGTGCTGAAATAGAGGCATACTTGTGAGAACAGATTTCATTAGAATTAATTTCCCAGCATTGTTCAGCCAAGAGGCTCCCCAGGCTTGTATTTTGAGCTTAAGCTTGTCTAAGAGGGGCATCCAGTGGGCAACTTTAGGTATGGATTTGAAGATTGGAATCCCAAGGTATTTGAAGGACTCCCAGGTCTGACAAACTTTCATCTCAAGGAGCCTAGCAATGTCAGCCAGATCTTTGACCGAGCAGTTCCAGCCGTATATTGTACTTTTTAAATAGTTTATCTTGCTGCCCGAGACCTCCTTATAAGAGTCCAACTCCTTCTTAAAAGATCTGGCCGAGTTAATGCTCGCTCCTCCAAGCAGCAGAGTGTCATCGGCAAATTGGGCATGGTTTATGTCTTTAACATTGTGCACCATTCTGAGGCCTGGCAGAGTTTGGGTTTGTTGACAAAAGTCTAGCTGGAAACTGAGCACTGAGGCTTGGATAGCATAGAGGAGAGGGGACAGCGGACAACCTTGTCTTAATCCCCTAGAAGCATTGAAAAAATCAGTTGATCGGCCATTTACCAGCGGTGCAATCCAAGGAGATGCAATGCAGGCTTTCACCCAATTTATGAAGGCTATTGAGAAGCCCATTTTCTTCATAACAATGAACAAGAAGTCATGTCTCACTCTGTCAAATGCGTTTTCCAGATCTAGTTTTATCACCATTCCTTTTTCTTTTCGATGGCAACTAGAATGGACTGCCTCTTGGACCACCACAATATTATCCAGTATCTTTCTCCCTTTGATGAAACCTCCTTGATTCTCCGGGATAATGTCCGGCAGAATATTCTTGAGTCGGATGGATATGATTTTGGTAATCAGTTTATAGCTAGAATTACACAGCGAAACGGGACGGAATCTACTGAAATCTGTAGCTCCTTTCTCTTTCGGAAGCAATGCAAGGAAGGCTGAATTGGTACTGCCTCCAATCTTAGAACACGATTGAGACTTCCTGACCATTCTCAGGAGGTCTATATTGATAGAAGACCAGCAAGACTGAAAAAACCTAGCTGTGAACCCATCAGGCCCAGGCGCCTTATCCGGCTCCATGCAATCCAAGGCTTTCTTGAGCTCGTCCATGCTGATCGGTGCAGTCAGCATAGTGTTGGCAGATTCTTGGACGCAGAGGGGGATTAGATTGATCAGATAGGCATGGGGATCAATAGGAGTATCTGCAGGCGCTGTATAAAGCTCTTTGAAAAAAGAGAAGGCTGCTCTCTTAATGCCTTCAAAATCTTTAACCACAGCATCTTGGGAGCGAATTTCTAAAACATTTTTGAATTGCTTGCGAGCTTCGGCATGCTTATAGAAAAAATTGGTATTTTTGTCTCCGGCCTGTAACCATAAGTTTCTGGATTTTTGTCTCCAATACTCCTCTTCGTCCCTACTAGCTTTATGGAGGACTTTTTGCAGCTCAACTTCTTTTTGGAGCAGACTTTGGGTAACAGCAGAGTCCTCCATTGAAGATTGAAGGGCAGCAAGGTTTTCTAAGGACTCTTTTCTCTTGGCAGCTGGAGTTTTCAAAGATTTAGCCCATTCCTTGAGCCGTCTCTTAAGAATCCGCAACTTTTCTTCCCACACAAAGAAGGGGGATCCCAAGACTTGCTGGTTCCAGGCTTCAGAAACCACCTCATGGAAACCTTCTTGCTGAAGCCACAAAGGGCTAAATCTAAAGGGAATGGGGCCAAGAAAACCATCCATGGAGAGCTCGAGACTAATGGGTTTATGATCGGAAGTGCAGTTAGGAAGGATTTTGGAAGAGGCCATTAGACCACTAGTAAGGAAGGAGGTTTGGACGAGGAATCTGTCCAAACGAGCAGCTATGTGGTTGGGACCCAACCTTTTGTTAGACCAAGTGTATTTCCCAGCTGAAGGCTTGATATCCTTCAGATCCCAGCCGATCATTATGTCTTCTACCCATTCTCTAGCTGGGTCCCGTACAGGAGAACCCCCTTTTTTCTCTTCAGTTGCTAGAGTAATGTTCAGATCCCCTACAATAATGATGTTTTCTGGATTGTGCAATAAAAGAAAGGACTGGAGCGAATCCCAGCAAATTTTTTTCTCCGCTGGAGAGACCGGAGCATAAAGGTTGAACATACTTACTTGTTGACCAGAGTCTTTGTGGAGGAGCTGAATGAAGATCCAGTGATGGGAACTTTCTTCATGAGTTAAGTCATATTTGGAGCTGTCCCAAAAGGAGGCAATCCCACTAGAGGCGCCCCTAGCACTGACAGCTCGACCGGGGCCTTTGCGCCAAAATATTTTGCTGGATTGGAGGAGAATAGTGTCCTCCAGCTTTGTCTCCTGGATGAGAAGGATTTCAGGTGTATGCAACCTCACAATGTCTTTCAGGGCATCTTCTTTCAGCCTGCTACCTAATCCTCTGCAATTCCAGGAGACGTATTTCATTATTTACTGGATTGGGAAGGAGTGGCTCCTTTTGGAGCCCGGTTGTGCTTGCGCCCGGATCTGGTGTTCATCATTCCTTTGAGTGTTTTCTGGGAGCCTTAGAGAACATCTAGATAGGTTTTCTCCTCTCTCTGTTTCTTCTTGGATTTTCGGCCCCTGGTCGATTTGATAGGAGTAATTTGTGAGCTGTCTGATTCAGAGTCTCTTTCTTCTGATTCTCCCCCTGAGCCAGAGGCAAGATAAAGTGCTCGTCATTGCCTTCGAATCCCCCTTGACCAGCCTCTGTTAGGGGAACAGTTGTTTCTTCTTCGGTCTCTTTCACTTTCTTCGACTGATCTTCAGTTTCTTCATGGTTCTCTGAGGCATCCACCTTTTCGCCCGAGGAGGGGCCTTCATTTGAATCTGGAATGGTCTTGGAACTGGTCTGGGGTTTCCCCATTGGTCCTGATTTTTTCTGCTCATTGGGCTTTGAGACTACCTTGCCCTTTTTTATTTCTTTCCATCCTTCTTCTTCCACCTTGTCCCCTGATGGTGCTTTTGGGCAGTTTCTTTGAAAGTGACCGTGCTCGTGGCAGATTCTGCACTTAAAGGGCAATTGCTCGTAGTCAAGCTTCTGGAAGTGGTGCCAATCTCCAACTGAAAGTTTGATGGCTTCCGGCAAACCAGCTTCCAAGTCAACTTCCACGCAGATTCTTGCGCAGGTGTATTGGCCCTTGTTATCAGCTTTGTCGATGAATCTGCCCAGACCATTTCCTATCTTTTGCAGGGATTGGTAGCTCCAGCAGTGTATTGGAAGATTGGGGAGCCGGACCCAAACAGGAACCTCCTTTGGGACATCGACTGAAGGGTCGAAGTCGGGGGTCCATTTATTGAGAAAGAGACCTTGATTTCCCATGAAATATGGACCATTTCTGAACACCAGATCTCGGTCTTCCTTGGTAGTGAATTCGAAAATGAAAAAACCTCTACCTACAGCATAACTTATCACGTTGTTGGGCAGCAGGGGTCTCCAGTTTCGTTGAACCCATTCATTAGTCGCTTTTGATGTTGGCCACCGACCCATAAATTGTCCCACTAGACCTCTGTCAGCCAAAGCAAGAGCTATTTTGATCGGTTGCTCTTCCGGCAGTGCGTTTTCGGGGATTTCATCAAGATTTTTGATGAACTTCGGGACGTCGGGGTGGGCACGTTTTTTTCCTTTCTGCGATAGCAGACAACGGAAGGCCTCAGCAGATGAAGAAGGAGGGGTGGGAGAGGGCTCCACACCCCCTGGCGCAGCCATGGCGGCAGAACCGAGGCGGCCGGCGGTCGGCGGCCCTGGCAAGGCTCGCGAGGACGAAGCGCGCGGTCGAATAGTGTTGTTTGTAGGCGGAAATTTTCAAATTTTAATTTTTGTAATAAATCTATATTTTAGAGTCTCCTGCCTTGAAATATTTCAGAAGCAGCCTTGGTTATCCTTCGCTAAACCAGATGTCGGATCCCTGCAAAAGTCAAACAAAGTATTATCAGTCCAAGACTCAGAAAAAGCAAGAGAAAGTCAAAGAGCAGCATTGTATTAAATGACCAAATGTTAAAATGCCAAACATTATGAAAGTGGGTCATGGAGTAATTTAAAATCAAATTTGATTTGATGAGATATTTTCTTCACATATAAATCATGGTAAACAATTTCATTTCCATCAAATTCTCAAGACAGAAGTCGAGTTTGTGTTGTGGAGGATAGAAGATGTGTTTGCAGAGTTGTTGACAAGCTTTGGAGTAGCGCGCTACCCATACGAGGTGCGCGCTACCCACATAAGGCACGCTACCCACTTAACTTTCCCAGGCTTTGCAAAGGAACACGGGCGCTACCCACATAGGGCGCGCTACCCGTTGGGTAGGCGCGCTACCCATACAGAGACAGAGCCAAACAATTTTGTCTTTGTGTCCGGATTCATACCAAATCGACTCAAATAGCTTGCAAAAAAAAGTTGATGATGCTTCTCAACAACTTGTTCGGTGTACATATGAGTGTTTGGAGAAAGCGATAGCTATAATGAAACCGGGAGTAAGATTTCGTGAGGTGGGAGAGGTTATCAGTCGACATGCTTCAATGTCAGAGGTTTCTGTGGTGAAATCCTATTGTGGGCATGGTATTGGCGAGCTCTTCCGTTGTGCACCAAATATCCCTCACTATGGTCGAAATAAAGCTGTGGGTATCATGAAAGCTGGACAGACATTCACCATTGAGCCCATGATCAAACGGGGGTATAGGCGTTGACAGAATGCGGCCAGATGGATGAATTCTTTGTAATGACGAATGTAAAAGCTGGAGTGCCAGTTGAACTGTGGTACTGTGCTTGTGATAAGGATTGGTTGCAAAGTTTCCAAACATGCACAAAGTTCAAACCAAGATGCAACAGGTGTGGTGCATTTGCTGGCTTTATAAGGCAAACGGGATCGATCTTATTTGCAATTTGTGTTGGAGGATCGAGTTCCGCGATAAATAAATTTAGTTGGAATAACAAATTTGCGGGTGCCCAAATAATCTTAACCGAATTTTATGCGGAGAAGTCCTTGTAAAATTTAAAGCAGGATGCGAGATTCTTTTGTCGCCATACTGCAAAAGTAGCGCGTAGATTGACCTCCGGAGTGGGTTTTTATTTGTAAGAGACAATAACAACTTACAGTACGTGACTGTAGCTTCACAAGCACTGCTAGTATACTCAGACAGACTTGTAGACGGAAGGACTTCTTCAATATAGTGTGGCAGTGTTCCAGTTTCACTTTCTGATATTAGAAGCTTTGCAAAAAGACAGGTGGACTATATACTGGGCAACAATCCATTGAGGAGGCTTTCGTATCTGGTGGGCTTTGGACCGAAATTTCCTCAGCATCTGCATTATCGAGGTGCATCCTTTCCATCTATTCGTGTAAACTCTCAGAAGATCATGAGCAATCAAAGAAACAACAAATTCATAGATCACGTAAAAGTTTGAGAATCAATATGCGTAAAGATTAGAAAGTTTACTATCCTGCAAGGGATGATCCAGAATCTGTTTGAATTTGCTATTTTGATATGGAATGTCTTGCTCCTTTTTCGTGTTGGTCTTCACCAATCATGAATTGCTACATCTGGTACCTTCAAAGTCCTGAATCAATAATAAATTCAAAGGCTAAAAATAAATCAAGATTATCTACCACAACAGAAAAATAGGATTCAATTTCCTATTTATGAATTCAGATTTCCTAATTTGAATGGCCAACGCATTTCCAAAAATTTGGGGAGCAGTTGTAATTTCCAGAATGTGCAAAGTGGCATTCAAGTATTCGATTACCTATGTTGGTCTTCAGTTATGAGATCCACGCTATAGGTGTGCTTCTTTGTTGGTCATCAACAGGTTTAGGAGGAACGTTGTTTTGTTTTCAGAAAAGCAGATTGTCTCTTAGTTTTGTTTGTTTAATGATGATAAATCAGTTCCTTATTTGGATCGATTTGTTATCCCACCTCTAGGCTTATATATTTGTAAGGGGAGAGTTCTGAGAGGTGTGTGGAAGAGTGAATAGAGTTTCATTGTACAGTTTTTGACAGGGATTTAATGAAAAAATATAGCTCTGACTCCTGAGATTCTTGTGGTGTGGATTTAGCATTTTGTCTTTTCTTATGTTTCATATGTAGCTTGTAATGTTTTACATTTCATTTCATAATCATTTTCTGTTGAATACTTTTAAGTGAGAAAGGCAGAATCCAGTTTACTACTCTGCCTTGGGAGGTATTCAGTTTCTATGTTTTCTTCAGTTTGATAAGGATTCAACTATTGCCCTTGTCAACCTCGCAGCGGTCTTTCACTCCATATAATTTCAATTTGATTGTTAAACTTCATGCTTATCTTGCCTCAGGAGATAATCTGCGTTTTTCATTTAATCTCTGCTCTTGCTGTCTTTGCCCCACACAGGCCAGAAACCCATCATTTATCAAATACCCCTTTTCACATGCTTTTGATTAGATCTTTTCTCATCTTCATTCTTGATCAGCCTACTTGGAGAAAAACCCAATCATTTGTAAAACCTCACTCCATATCTATTTACTAGCCTAAAATCGAGTTCCCATTTTTAGGTCATCACAAACCCCTTTGAAGACCTTTTCCAGAGATAGACCGGAGAGAGCCCTCTCTGTCCTCGTAGGGGCTAACTACGAGTGGTGAGCTTGGTTTGATGTTGCCTCGAGTTTTGCGGCTAGCCGGCTGAGGTAGATTTGAGCGCTAACATAGTGGCGACCATGCGGGGGAGATGGTTTTGTTGTTGATGTGACGATCGACTTGTAGATTGTCTTGCCCAGTCTCGAAATCAAGTTGCGGATACGTGCGATGGTGGACAGCAGTCAGACACATATGAAGGCTGAAACATTCACCTTGCGACTCCAACTCGATCCAGAGATTCCAGTGCTCGCTGATCCACTCATGCAATGGTAGGGTATGTGGCAAACCCTGCGTTTTGTGAAGCTTTAAAAGAAGTAAGAAATCAGTTAGTGGATTTTCAAATTAATGAAGAATTTTTCACTGTCTTGCTTCAATGTTTGAAATCTCTGAAGTTTCCTCTTGAAACTAAAACTAGTTTCTGTGAGTTAGTTGTTGAAAGAATTGAGAAGGAGATTCAGTGTTTAAATGATCAGATCCGGTCATATGATTTCCGAGATCCCAAAAAGTTCTTGGAAACTCTTCCTCCTTAAAAACAAGAAATAATAGAGCTGCCTACAGATGTTTGCATTGACAGTGTGCAACTAGAAGTATGTATTGCAGAGTTGGGGCAGCAATCAGAGTCTGGCTTTTGTGATCCCGTTGCAACGTACATGGAAATGTTTTTCAGTTTGACTGATAGATCAAGCTGTTTATTACATAACCAGGCTCATTATGTGCATGTAGGGCTGCCAGCAATTGCATCTGTGATCTGGTTGAAGCGCTCTCAAGCAGCATTCTTCTCAGATTTACTTGAATGGTTGATATGTAATGATGGAGTATTACACGATCTATTGTTTTTCGTAATTAGGAGTAGAATTTTGTAAATAAATAAGCGACCAAAAGGCGACATCTTGTTCCGGTTCATTACAATTTTGGTTGGAAGTTTGCTGAGTCAGCTTTTCAATCATTTCAGTCAAGTTTCAGTCCATTAATGAGTTGAGAGTTTCATGTTGTTTGTTGAAATAATGATTCCATCGCCCAATGGATGGAGGCACTGTCTGCTCTTGCAAAGATCTGCAGTTCTTGGCACCTCCAAGAAGAGGCAGCTGCCATCTCCATTGGAGCCAATGTTAGACTCCGTCTTGCCAGTCTGCTGTCAAAGTCAAATTATCAAAGTTCATTTCTCGTTATGTACATTCATGTTTGATGTCTAGGTCAGCAAGGAGTTAATTTGGTATTTAGGGCTAGGTGCAAGTTATTGTTCTCAAGGTGCTTCATAATACCTGCAGGCAAGAGGAAGATTTCCAATAAGCTTCATTTCAAGATTTTCATCATGTTCGAGGATATTTCTTTTTCAAAACTTTGTTTTGAAAAGGAAATTTTCAAATTTTAATGTTTGTAATAAATCTATATTTTAGAGTCTCCTGCCTTGAAATATTTCGGAAGCAGCCTTGGTTATCCTTCGCTAAGCCAGATGTCGGATCCCTGCAAAATTCAACAAAGTATTATCGGTCCAAGACTCAGAAAAAGCAAGAGAAAGTCAAAGAGCAACATTGTATTAAATGACCAAATGACAAAGTGCCGAAACATTGTGAAAGTGGGTTATCAAACAAATTTGAAATCAAATCTGATTTGATGAGATATTTTCCACTTGCATTAAGTTGCTCCAGGCTAAGGTTATATTATTTCTTGTAGAACAACTCAAACATTGTACTTTGGATCATGTAAAGGATGATAGCATGCTGTCCCTCATATCTCATGTTTTGGCTCTAATTTTACATGAAGACAATGCAGCTTGTGAAGTAGGTGCTGACAATGGTCTTGGTAGTGTTTTATTGGATATCTTGTCCAGCTTTTGCCTGCAGGTATCAAAAAGTGAGGGCCAGATAGATTTTAAGTATGTGACACCCATGCTACTAGTTCTTGATAATTCGCTACAGTTGAAGCAAAAAATTGATTCTAAATTCTCAACTGTCCAAGAAAAAAGATGGTGATGCTGAGAATCCTGAGAACTTGCAGTCTAATCAGCAAAAGCATACAGAGCACATGTTGAATGTCCTTGATGGGTACATAACTATTGAAGAACAGAAAAAATAGGGCCGTCGGGGAGCGCTACACTGTTGACAGAGTTTGGAGTGCGCGCTACCCATACGTGGTGCGCGCTACCCACATGGTGCTCGCTACCCACTTGAACGCCACGGCCAGTGTTAAATAACACAGGCGCTACCCACTTGGTGCGCGCTACCCATTGGGCAGGGGCGCTACCCACACAGCAACAGAGCCCAGAAATTTTTGTTTTGCGCCCAGTTTCGTTTCAAATCGACTCAAATAGCTTGCAAAAAAGTTGATGATGCTTCTGAACAACTTGTTCGGTGTACATATGAGTGTTTGGAGAAAGCGATAGCTATAATGAAACCGGGAGTAAGATTTTGTGAGGTGGGAGAGGTTATCAGTCGACACGCTTCAATGTCAGAGGTTTCTGTGGTGAAATCCTATTGTGGGCATGGTATTGGCGAGCTCTTCCGTTGTGCACCAAATATCCCTCACTATGGTCGAAATAAAGCTGTGGGTATCAAGAAAGCTGGACAGACATTCACCATTGAGCCCATGATCAATGCAGGAGTATGGCGTGACAGAATGCGGCCAGATGGATGGACTGCTGTGACAAGCAAAGGGCAAGCGGATTGCTGAGTTTGAACACAATTGCTATGCTTATGCTGGTTGTTGCAAAGTTTCCAAACATGCACAAAGTTCGAATTCTAGGGATAAATGCAGACTGTGGTGGCTGCTTGGCTTTATAAGGCAAACGAGATCGATCTTATTTGCAATTTGTGTTGGAGGATCAAGTTCCGCAGTCAATAAATTTGGTTGGAATAAAAAATTTGCAGGTGCCCAAATACTCTTAGCCCAGGAATTTTTATCTGGAGAGAAGTCCTTGCAGAAATTTAAAACAGATGTAGATTCTTTTGTGTGCGCCATACTGCCCAAAAGTAGCACTGTGCAGATTCGAAACACTCCAGGTGGGTTTTTATTTGTAAGAGACAATAACAACTTACAGTACGTGACTGTAGCTTCACAAACACTGCTAGTATACTCAGACAGACTTGTAGATGCAAGGAATTCTTCAATACAGTGTGGCAGTGTTCCAGTTTCACTTTCTGATATTAGAAGCTTTGCAAAAAGACAGGTGGACTATATACTGGGCAACAATCCATTGAGGAGGCTTTCGTATCTGGTGGGCTTTGGACCGAAATTTCCTCAGCATCTGCATTATCGAGGTGCATCCTTTCCATCTATTCGTGTAAACTCTCAGAAGATCACGAGCAATCAAAGAAACAACAAATTCATAGATCACGTAAAAGTTTGAGAATCAATATGCGAAAAGATTAGAAAGTTTACTATCCTGCAAGGGATGATCCAGAATCTGTTTGAATTTGCTATTTTGATATGGAATGTCTTGCTCCTTTTTCGTGTCGGTCTTCACCAATCATGAATTTCTACATCCGGTACCTTCGAAGTCCTTAATCAATAATAAATTCAAAGGCTAAAAATAAATCAAGATTATCTACCACAGCAGAAAAATAGGATTCAATTTCCTATTTATGACTTCAGATTTCCTAATTCGAATGGGCAACGCATTTCCAGAAATTTGGGGAGCAGTTGTAATTTCTAGAATGTGCAAAGTGGCATTCAAGTATTCGATTACCTATGTTGGTCTTCAGTTATGAGATCCACGCTATAGGTGTGCTTCTTTGTTGGTCATCAACAGGTTTAGGAGGAACGTTGTTTTGTTTTCAGAAAAGCAGATTGGCTCTTAGTTTTGTTTGTTTAATGATGATAAATCAGTTCCTTATTTGGATCGATTTGTTATCCCACCTCTAGGCTTATATATTGTATTAAAAATCATTTGTAAAGAGGAGAGTTCTGAAAGCTGTGTGGAGGAAAAAGACAGAGCTACATTGTACAGTTTTGACAGAGAAACTAATTGAATGGTACAGCTCTGTTTCATAAGATTCTTGTGGCGTAAAATTTAGCAAATGTTTCTTCTTTGTCTTCATATGTGTCTTGTTATGTTTACATTTCACCCATAATCATTTCTTAATGAATGCTTTTAAGTAGAAGGGCAGAATTCAGTTTGTTGCTCTGCCCTGGAGGAGCTTTCATGTTCTGTGCAATTTCTTCTGTTTGAATAAGGATTCATCACATATGCCCTTGTCAACTTCTTAGCAGTCTTGCCACTCCATTTAATTTCAACTTGGAATTTTTAAGTTTCACTCCTATCTCGCCTTATGGAATAATCTGTGCTTTTGATTAGATCTTTGCTCATGCTGTTCTTGATCCCACACTGCCCAGAAAAACCCAATCATTTATTAAAAAACTCATCCATATCTATTTACTAGCCTAAAATCAGTTCCCATTTTAGGTCATCTCAGCCCCTTTGAAGACCTTTTGCCGAGATAGACCCGGAGAGAGCCCTCTCCTGTCCTCGTAGGGCTAGCTACGAGGCTGAGCTTGGTTTGATGTTGCCTCGAGTTTTGCCTTCTTCAGCCTGAGGTAGATTTGAGCGCTAACAAGACCTACAAAACTCATAAAAGGACAATGTTTGGCTCAACTCATGACTGAAACAAATTTCCAAGCCCTGAATATTAATGAACTGGATGACAAACAGGAGATGGCGACTCCACAAATCAGTCAGGCCTTTTTAGACTCACCTTGGTACATTGATATCATTTATGTTTTGTTAAACCTGCAAGCTCCTCCAGGGTTATCCAGAACCAAACAAAGGTTTTTGAAAATGACATCTTTAAACTATTGTATTTTAGATAATGCTCTCTTTTGGAAGAATCATGATGGAATTCTATTAAATTGTTTATTAAAAGATGGAGCTGACAAAGTTCTCAATGAATTCCATGCAGGAGATTGTGGTGGACACCTCTACTGGAAGTCAACTGTAGATAAGATCTTAAGGGCTGGTTTTTATTGGCCAACCTTGTTTTCAGATGTTAAGAGATTCGTAACTGCTTGCCATAAGTGTCAGATCTTTGAAGGCAAGAGAAAATTGTTACCTTTACCATTAAAACCAATTTCCACCGAGAGACCCTTTCAACAATGGGGACTGGATTTTATTGGAGAAATCCATCCCCCTTCTTCTGGGCAACACAGATGGATCCTTACTGCCACATATTACTTTACTAAATGGATTGAAGCTATCCCATCTAGACAGGCCAATGATTCTGTAATTATAGGGTTTTTAGAAACCAATATAATTTCAAGATTGGCTGTCCAGAAAAAATTATAACTGAAAATGCTGCTGCTTTTAAGTCTAAGAAAATGATTAGTTTCTGCAATAAATATCACATCACTTTAGGCCATTCAACAACCTATTATCCTCAGGGTAATGGACTGGCCGAATCTTCCAATAAAAGCCTCATTAATATCATTAAAAAATTATTGGAAGAGAATAAGAAGAATTGGCATAAGAAACTTACCAATGCATTGTGGGCAGACAGACTTACTACCAAAAAATCAATTGGGACCAATCCATATCAATTAGTTTATGGTATTGAGGCTAGATTTCCATCATCCTTAGGAATTCCTGTAATGAAGCTACTTCAGGAGGCTCAAGTAGAACCAAATGATATTCAGAGAAGAATAAATCAAATAATTCACTTGTAGCAGACCAGACAAGAAGTGTATCAACGATCCCAAGTTTTGCAGGAAAAATTAAAAAAGATGTTTGACAAAAGGACCAAAGTAGAAGATTTTCAACTGGGAGACAAAGTTTTAAGATGGGATTCCAGAGGGGAAGATAAAGGAAAACATGGGAAATTTGATTTCTTATGGAAAGGACATTACATCATTCATGCTTTACAGGGAAATAACACATATTTTTTGAAGAATTTGGATGGTACAGAAGCTGAGGAAGGACCATTCAATGGTCGAATGTTAAAACACTACTTTGATCCTATCTATTAGGATATTCTGATTTTTGACATGTATATATTATATCCTTTAATTTACCTGGCCAGACGGACAAGGATTGGTCAAGTTGAAGCCCGATGAAGGCTCCAAGTTTTTAAGTTTTATTACTGACATAATAAAGCCACGAAAAAAGAACATTTCATGGTTCACGAAACATATTTTAAGGCATCTCGACTCTCATTGCTCTTGACCTTTTCTCTAGCGCTATCCCTGCGAACCATAAAAGGACTCCTATACCAACAGGTGTCATTTTTCATGATTGTCTTGATTGAACTATGGAATATGTTCAAACCTTTTTCTTGAGCAAAGGTGTTCCATATTCTTGAAAAACCAAAAAATCAAAAAATTTAAAAATGTAAAGAGGGTATACCCTAAAAGAAAAATCAAAGGGTAAGAAAAATAAAATGGTCAAAAAAGTGAAAGAAATGAACCCCAAACAAAAAATAGACCAAGGAAAGTGTGCAAATCCAAATGCCACTACTATTTCATTTTTGTAAATAAGCAATTGTGTGCAGCTTGTCAAACTTTGCCACAATTTATGAAGAGTCAAACTGATTAAACTTGACTCATTCATTTTTCAATTTCATGTTGTAGATTAGAGAATAAATATCTGACCAAACAGTTTAATTCCTGCGTATATAGATAGTAGAGTGACAAAGGTGTCAGCATTAACTTTGAGTTTTGACAGAATAAGTAGACTTAGGTAGGTTTGCCATGTAAAAGAAAAATAAGATTGATAAGGGTTTGCCAGTCTAAGTGCACCCTAATAAAGAAGAGAAAATGATAGGGTAAAGTAGGTAGGGTAGGTAGATATTGTTGCAGAATTATATGTGATGAATGATGGTTCTAAATGTGTTCAATTGTACTTTCATCACAAGTACAAAGGCAGATACTACATTGGAAAAAATTCACAGCAAAGCAAAGTCAAGATTATTAACTTCCCCTTCATTTTTCCCTAAAGATTTCACTAATTTCCCCAAGTGTTAAGAAGATTTGGAAAATTAAAGGGCTCAAGGTACCACATGGCGATACCCAAGGTCAGTATTAACTCTAAAATCCTACCCTATTATGTATAACTCCTTTGAATATAATATCCCCAAAACCCATCTATTACAACTTTAGCCAAAAGTACTTAATCCCCACTTATTCAAATAAAAAACCCACATTACAATCCCTTTTGGCTAAATATATCTATATAAATATTCCGCCCCCTATGGTAAATAAATCGCATTGATTTAATTGCTATATAAATAAAAATATGAAAAAGCGTTTAAAAATATTATATATGTTTAAAAATAAAAATAAAAAAATTCCCAGCCATCCACTCTTCGCATTTGTGATTAATAATCCATACTATTACTCAATACCCAATTTTTACCAATCGAATTCCACCTGATGGGTTTAATTAACAGTTAATTACATTGGGCCCGCACCGTTAATTCCCCTCCATCTCCCTGTCCCGTCGACCGTCCGATCGACCCATCAAAGATCTACGACCCTCATTCATTTCACTGGCCATCCGCGTACGAAAGATAACGCGCGATGGCCAAGCGGTTTTCAAACAGTGTCGTGCTACGTGTCAGTCGTTGTATCGCATCGCTGCCCTTCCGCCTAAAACCGCCTTCCCTCATAAGCGGTGCGATAGAAACCGCTTACCACCTTTCCGCTCGTGACATATCCACTGTACCATGCTAACGTCATCCAATAAAATAATAAAAAATTCCGCCACCCATTGAATTTGTGAATAAAACAAATAAGCCCGCGTTTTTCATTTTTTCATTCGCAGAGAACGACTACACTTCCATGCACAGTAATTCAAAATTTTCATAGTTGAATACCGCCAACCTTTGTCTCGTCTAAGAAAATTGCAGTCAAGCATTTGAGAAATCATTCGCCTTATCTAGTACTTGTTTGAAACCAGTGTCATCCTCAGAAAAACAAGTATTTACCCTAGAAAATCCCACTAAACTCTGTAATAAACCTGATTTCGTACTCTTTCACTAAAGCAGGTTCAGGCTTGATTTTTAGTTCATTTCTAAATCCTGAGAAGTGTAATTATATTCCCAAAACTTGCAATTGCACCTGTTTTTCCCGTCAAAACTCGAATTTCCATTTTTGAATCCACAAGAACAAAAAATGGAAGTTCCTGTGGTTTTAACCGTAGCACCTCTAAACACTCCTCATAAAGACTTGGATTATTTACCTTTGGCCGATATGGATTTTCAAATTAAAGACCTGGGTCTCAGTGAGAATCCCCTTCGAATATTTTGTCACTGCAGAGACAATTATTTGAATGGTTCTGACATAATTGGACTCTGGGAATCCAATATGCCCATGTACCTTCTCCCAACAGTCCGTATTTTTCCTGAAATTATGCATCTTTGCCATGCCAACTATGATCCTAATCAAAGAGCAGTCTTATCCCCAAGTCAAGATGTCCTCTTCTCGATAACTTCTCAATCCATAAATGAGATGCTACATTTCCAACCTGGTCAAGCCCTCACTCCTCTGTACATGGTTGAATTACTTGAGAAGTCCACTCAATTGTCCCATGAAGAGTTAAACCGTCTTTGTCAGACTTTCATGCTGCCACAGCATCAGCCTAAAGGCCCTCCCCCTTATGGCCACACCTATTTTACTGATGAGGGCAGACTTATTTTAAACATGATATCTTCAATAATGGGTTTTAATACTAGTGAGTATGTTGACCAATTGACCCTAGTATTATTGTCTTTTTTTACCCCTGGACAACCTCCTGCTGTTAAGTATGACTTCGCATATTATATTGCTGAAAAAATCCATGATCAATTCATGAGATTTGGAAATGAGAGAGTATTCAAATATTCTTCCTTCATATATCATCTCATGATATACTATCAGTCAGAAAGTTTTCCTTTCCATATTCAGAAACTTGATGCTAAAGGAAACCCTAGGTCAGTTATCTTTTGGTCTGCTATCACCCATCATTCTTCTGATTCTCCTTACTCCTACAATGAGTTTATTGATCTATTTGTACATCCAGCAACCACTTTGTTAACTAGAATTTCTCCTCCCAGAGTCAGTAATGAAATCAAGAGAATCCTTCAACTCTCAAAACAATATAAAGTGGGAGATTGGTAATTATATCAAAATTATACTGAAATTAGGATTTATGGATGTGAAATTTGTCCATTAAAGTTTCCCAGATATGTTCCAATGAGACTTTTTGCACTTGATTATTTCAGACAGATGAACAATTCAGATATAGTTCATTTCTGTAATGCCAAGAAGAAGGCGCAACTCAGGATAAAGAGCCAATTAGGTCCCTTTGTGTGTAATTCTAGGGAAGCTGGGAAAGAAGCCGAAAGGATTTTAGAAGACTACCTCAAATTACAAAAGAGTTTCTACTGGGCACCCTATGATCCATATAGCTTTATTTGTGATAGAAGAATGAAAAACAAATTATCTCCATACATTCATTTTAGGATGCCAGAAATTGAACAATATGCAAATACAGATGAATGGGTGGAAGGAACTTTGATAGAGCAAGATAGTGAACAGGTCAATATTGATAACATAATGAAAGACCTTGAAAAGATACTTGACCTGGACTCTATTGGGCAGGTACAGACAGCAGGACCTTCTTCAGTAGGAACTTCACAACAACATTTGCAGGAGATCAGTATAGTGGCAGTAGAATCAAAAGGAAAAGAAAAAGAACTAGACATACACGTAATTGAAAAGTTCACAATGACAGAGCAACCAGAGATCTAAAAGAATACAGCGATACAAACCCTCTAGTTCGTATCAATGAGACAAAAACTTTCCAATTATCAAACCTCTTTAATGTGAAAGAGAAAAAGAGAGGCTCAATATCCACCGGTTGATAGATCCATAAGAGCATACTAAAAGGTAAACGCAACTTTTCCGTAGGAGCGACCGTTATTTTCGCCGCATTGCATCCAAGAACAATTGGATACCAATAACAGACAAGTTGCGGGATATCCATTACCTTTACAAAGGAAAGAGTTGTTATATAAGCAGAAAGTTGAAATATTTCTTTCTAAAATACCAGCTAAAGATGGCGAGATACCAAAAGACATTAATGGTTATCAAGGTTGTGAATGATCTATTTTAAATTCAAGTATATAATCAATATTTAAAAATGGCTCTAAAGAATCAAGAAATATTGATGTCAGTTTTTGACATCCAACAAGGCAAAATGTTAATGAGCCATTTCAAACCCAAGGTGCAGCAACCCCAAACAGCTGCTGATTATATTAGGACAAACTTTGAAGTCCTAGCAAAGGATATTCATCCTTTAGATCAGATTGAGTTACATAAGCAGACTGGTGAAATGATCTATTTCATTTTGATTGATAAGGTAATGGTAGTTTACGAGAATGATTTTTGGAGAATACTTCTTAACATATTTTGCAGCCAGTGTTGCTTTTCTTGCCAAAGACAACAGCGATAAAATCGAGGAAAGTATTAATTAATTAGTCGTTAACCCAAGATGTCAAAGGCATAGCTAATAATAACTAAAAGGATGATGATAAAGTAACTTTAAGAAAATAATTGCTTCCCGCCCACATTCATAAAAATCGGCAAAATAATAGAGATTATCAAGAAGAAATGAGGAGTTGTCTTAAAATACAACACAATCGATCGAAGGTAGCATATTGGATAAGTATTGAAAGATAAAAATTGCCTCTTTGCAAGATTCACAATGTAGGCAATTGACAGTGCATATCCCCGATAAAATAATCATTGAAAGCCATCACAGGTAAATACTTCAAATTTGAGTACAGAAGAACTAATAAAATCAATGAATGACTTGAAACTTCAAGTAACAGAACTTCAGCGCATAAAGTTACAGCTTATTAATTTGGAACAGAAATATGATCTTTCAAAAATGACTGTTGCTGACAAAACAAGAGAAGTCAAAAATTTGGAAAAATTAGTTAAAGCTTTGGAAAGGGATCTTACATTGGAGAAACCTTTAAGAGAAATAAATGACATTCTTTGGGATGATATTATTCAGTCAATAAAAGATATCTGGTCTTCAATCCAGATAACATACGAGCAGAATGATTTGGTCAAAGTAGCTCTGGATGAAGTTGAGAATACACGAGAAGAATTAGGAAATAGGCCTGAGGAAGCCAATCAGCTTATACAATTTCTAAACACCCAAACCAGATAGTAACTTGCAAATTTGGGTATTCAGAACAGAACTGCAACAATCTTGGAGATAAACAAAGTTTTTACTAAAAGAACTCTTATGCAAAATTTAGAACGAAGATGCTTTGACATGCAAAGTGAAATCATTGCTTTCAGAGAAAGGTTTAATCTTTTATTGATTAAAGGGTTGCCCAACCCTATGATTTCAGAAGATAAAATAATGGACCTGGAAACTTATGTTAAGAAATTGGACATACATGCTCACAATCAAGCCAGTTCCTCAGCCATTTCATCAGAAGCAACATTACCTACAGGAAGGAATCTTCATGACAGATTAAAGAATTTATTTTATCTTGAACATGAAATAAAACATTTGTTTCCAAATCAGCCTAATTTCTTCAGATATACCAAGGCTGATGAAACATTAAGGAAGCTTCAATGGACCAAAATAGCAGAATATAAATGGTGGGAAGATTTATTGGAACTTTTGTAAAATTTATCCTTATATGAAATTTTGCCTATTTACTACAGTATAAAGGATAAAGGGACAAACAAAGGTCAAAGAGTATCAGTTCATTTAAAGTGTATCAGTAAAAAAAAAGAGTATCAGTGAAGCAAGTCAGTTAGAACAAAATTACTGAAGAGGACAAAGATGAGCTAAAATATAGGTCCTACCTCCAGGACATTCTCAAAAGGAGGAAACAACACAACATTAGTTGCTTTTTTGTCTTATCTATGAGACCATCTGTCTCTATTTTTATTGTAACTTATTTGTGAGTCATCTTAGATTATATCTCATTTTGTTAAGAGATATTTTGTATGATTTTTTGTATAAATAAGCCCTCAATCAAATTATTGAGGGTGGATTCTTATACTCTGATGTAACATTGAATATTTTGGAATAAAGAGCTTTGGAGAAATTTTTCGTGGCAAAACTGGACAAGGAATTGAGGCAGAAGACTTTTCTCAGGATTCATGTGTCGAATGAAGGATCAATAAGTCATTTCTATCCCATGTTTTGAAGTTTTATATTTGTTTACAATATCATCTGTGTTTCATCATCTTAATATTTAACGAAAAGGATTAAATCATAAAGTACTTAGGTGTAATCTGATTTCAGTCATTATTATTCTAAATGTTTTCTTCTAAACTAGTTTAAACAACGAATTCTTAATTGCTCCTGTTTGTCTAGTTCATACATATTTGGTTATTTAGTAAAGAATACTTAACTGCTCTTTATTGATAATCAATTTATTTCTCTTCTCTTGAATGTGTTGAAAGATTCTTTATTGCATTTCATCCGTTTGAATTCCATTTCATTCACTTTAGATCTATAATTGTTTCTAGTTTGATTATCTTGCCCTGATAAACCATCTTTTTTAAAAAACTTAAGCCAGTGCAGCCAATCTTTTGACTCCATAGCCCAATGGACTGAAACTAATTTATCTTAATCTCAGCTAAAGAATTCCATCAACCTAAATTCAAACAAAACCCCTGAACTTTATAACTAGCCTAATACTTTCTAAAAACAAAGCTAAATTTTATAGAGAGAGCCCTCTCTGGGTACAAATTGGCTAGATTTTGTACCTGAAGGTTGGTTTGTGGTTACCTCGGACCCCTTTCCTCTTACAACAACTTCAAGGAAAATCTAAGTGATAACATAGCGGCGACTCCACTGGGGATCTGAATCATTTTTACTATTTTTTAATTTATAAACTACAGACGGAGTCTGAAGATTAGCCAGGTAGCCTTTGAAATGCTTTTTGCTCTGCAATTGCATAGTAAATAAATGCTACTTCAGTCAATCTCTGGTCTAGTTTATAGACTAATATTTAGTTTCAGATATTTAATCAGTTTCTCTAGTTCAATAAATCTTTGAGAAAAATTTAACCCAAAATCTTAAATTTCTTAAAGAGTTTGTCGAAGTTGTGCTTTCATTTTATTTAAAACAAAAAAACCAAAAATATAAATCATCCAGAAAACTGGCTTCAGAAAGGACTCGTTATACGAGGTCAAATCTCGAACCTAACCCACCACCGATATTTGAGAATCCAAATCTGATTCCCAGAATTCTGAGAAGACAAGAGAGTCAAGAAAGCTCTGGCAGTTCTCAACCTCTTGTTAGATCAAACTCTTGTCCTGTGAAGTTTATTTATCTTGAAGACGAACCATTTGATGAACATTTTGAAACTTCTCTATTCATAAATTTTTCTGAATCTGAGTTGTCCAATATTGTTCCTGATCCATTATTTCTTGAAGATTTGCAATTTGAATTTATCACTTCACATCTTGACAAGCATCTACAAAATTCCATTCAATCTAAGCAGACCTTTGAAGAAACTTCAAACATACACATTGTTACACAGTTTTTTGGTCGTAACCTTTTTTCTTTATCATTAGATGGACCCAAGTACACCATGTAAGAGCAATTTTACCCTAAGTAAAATCGCTTTCACTATGTAAAATAACGTAATAAACCACATTTATTAGGTTGTTTATGGTCTAAACAGGAAACCCCAAAAGGAAATATTAAACAAACCTATTTTGTTTAATTTTCCTCATGGAATAATTAATTAAACCATAATTTAATTATTATTCCTAGTCATGTTTAACCAAAAACAAAGAAATTAATTAGATAAACCTTTATTTATCTTATTATTTTCTAGGAATAATTATTTAAATCTTATTTAGATAATATTCCTTGTTAAATATGACCAAATCACCCAAAAATAATTAAATAAATCATTATTTATTTAATTATCTTTCAACCACTTCCTTAAATAATTAAATAAATCATTATTTATTTGATTATCTTCTAACCGCTTCCTTAAAAAGATAAATAAATCATTTATTTATTTATTTTTGACAAATCAAGGGATTTGACCCAAGTCAAATACCTTTTCCCTCCAACAAATATAATAAAATATTCCATAAAAGGTGGATCTAGATTTGGTTAACATTATTTTAATCATGCACCAAGATCTAGAATGACCCAATATTTTGTTATAAATAGGGGGGTTTTTCCCATCATTCTTGACCTTTTTTTGCCTATTAGATCACTCTGGATCTATACACTTGGTCACTCTTTTCTACCATTTGCTGTGTGAGCTCCCTTCGAGTTCTATTCTTTGTGTGGGTTTTCTACACCAACAAGAGAGAGAAATCTTAGATTTGAAGTGCTGAGGACTTCCAAGAACCCATCCCACTGAGGAGAATTAGATACGCCTTCTTGTTTTCCTCCCAGGTGCCCAATTAATATAAAAATTCTTTCAAAATTTTTTCTTGTCTTGTCTATTGGTATATGGAGCAAACCCTTGTTTTTTCTGCTTAATGTCTTTCCATGCATAGATCTGGTTTTTGCAGCTCTTTTGTGTTCAACTAACTGCAGATCTGAAGATATTGGCAGCCACCTTTGTTGTTAGGGCTATTAGTTATGCGTAGCTAAAGTGGTCCTTTTTCGTACACTTCGACAAAGGATTCATACTAACATCTGTAATTTTGAGATGAGAGGAATAACCTGTGTATGAGTTTTTTGTTAATAACCCATACACAGGTTATTCCTCTCATCTCAAATTTATTTCACCTGTATGGATTCCATTTTTAAGAACTTCTGTAATTACTGCAGCTTCCCCAAGTTCATCTACTTTTCCCCAAACTTCTCAAACACAAGCCACTCCTTCTACTCCTCCACCCACTACTTCCAGACCATCATCACCTGTTATTCCATTACATCTTCCAATGGCCAACATATATGCTTCGTTAAGGTTGCCAGGCAACCCTGCTGCTTTGCCTCAAGACTATCAGAGTAAAATCACCCTTTTTGATGGTTCCGGTACTTACACTGCTCAATAACATACCAAAAGGATGACAGATTACTTTGAATTTTATGAAATAGACGCTGATGATGTACGAATGAGGATTTTTGTCCTGAGCCTTACTGGGGAAGTCAGGACATGGTTTAGGGCTCTTACTCCAAACAGTATTGCTGACTTACCAGCCCTGTATAGGGCATTTTTAAATAGATGGGAGAAGAAGAAAGACCCTCTTCAAATCCTATCAGACTTTGGAAAATTGAAAAGAGGACCTAACGAAGCTGTGCAAGATTATATCATTAGATTCAATGAAGCCTACAATGCTGTTCCCCAAAACCTTAGACCCCCTCCGGATTAAGTACTGGTTAAATTCCCTGATGGGTTTGATTCTGACATAGCATATTCACCTAGGGAAAGAGCTCCCCAAACCCTAGAAGAGATGCAAAGCATAGTTGTTAGTGTTGAAGCTAACCTTATAGAAAAACGAGCTAGAGCTAGAGCTGAA